>BQMI01000479.1:2400000-3600000 GCA_026005395.1 Asobara japonica | reverse complement strand
AGTTACACGTATCATAATTGCGGTTTAGATAGTGGTCCAAGAAAAATTATGTTTAAAGATAGAATTGTTTGACGTCAATTTACTTACGGGACGAGTCAAATTTTGGTGTAGTTAGAAGATATTCATTAAACATAAAATACTCTTTTTGAGAGGGCACGGGAGTGAACAAAAATGATTAATGTGGAGATTTTTTATTCAATGAATTTTTTTCTCTAAATTCGTTATTTAGATTCCTAAAAATTGAATAACTTGTATACAAGTAGTTTTGGTGGAAAATATTATCCGACATTTTTTATAGAGCATCTCATTTCTGGCAAAAAAGTTCTATATGAAATTTTTCATAACGCGAACCGTTTCGGAGATAGCTCTCAATTTTCTCCGTCGGTTTCTACAAATAGTCCTTTCTTGAACAACTGAAACGATAAGAGAATCGCCGACTTTCGTCGCCATGTTGTGGCACCAAACAAAATGGCGGCAAGTCTACTCGTTCACCTCGAGGTTTTGCTTATTAAAAAAAAAATACTAATATCTTTCAAAAAATTCACAATTTCTCTCACAACACTTTCATGACATGAACATTTATTTTGCGACACTTTATTGGTATTAATTTTGCCCGAGCAATGAGAATTCATTGATTGAAAATTTATCCATATTCTCCAAGGATTTTTCTACCCCTTCTCCTCTCAATCGTGGGCAAAAGTGTGCCGTTTCAATCTGTGATTACGTGAAATAAAACTCGAACTATTCACGTATATTTCACAGAATTACAGAAAATTTGAAAGATGGATTGTTTGTTTTTTTTCTATAAAAAAAAAATGTTTATAGTTGATAGGATTGATTCATCGGTGCACTACTTCTACTTTGAACGATCACTTGAGAGATGAACCTTTTTTCACATAATAGATGATAAAAAAAAACTCTGTGTTGAAAGGAATTGTTAAAGTAAATCTGTCGTTCTTTTAGAGTAGATTTACTGAGTGTGTCGATGATATTAATCTGATTGTTATTTTACTTGTCATTTTTATGTTACGTTGCTTAATTTTACTTGGAGCCATAAGTCATATTATCCATTATTCTATGCGTATCGACGAAAGTAATCATACATTTAATTATCATCATGTGTCCGTCATTATAATTTTTTCTTTTGATTGCCTCGATAAAATTTATATTTACGAAAATAATAAAATTGATAGTGGTTTGTATACAAAGATATCAACTCGTTTTGTGATTTCCCTAATTCATTTGGATAGGTATTTTTTTTTTATCGATTCTAACCCGTTACTATTTCCGTGATTTTTCTGTTAAAAATTCTAAAGATATCAATATTTCAAATTCAATTCAAAATCAACCCATCAAATAAATTTATACTGAACTAAACATCTCCGATCGATTCATCGCGTAGAGTGTTCGATAAAAATTGATTGCTGATTGGAAATTATTGAAATAATTAAGTAAAATAATGCAAATAGTGCAAAAATAATTTGGATGATATCCGTTGTGTATAAATTTTCCGAATTTTTCTCAGGTTGTGTCGTGGCAAAATTCATTGATTGACTATCTCCAATCGCTCGACGAATGAGAGAAATTACGACTTTATCCTATGAACTACGTCGTGCCTCGGGGGAATCCCCGCGTTATATACTCTTCCATTTTTGGAAAAAGAAGAAAAAAATTATTCTCCGATTTTTGAAAAAAATAAGGTTTCCTCTATCCCACAGTGAAATGCTTTAATTATAAGCAAGTGAGAATTTAAGAGAGCGATAATGGTCGGATACTTTGGAAATACCATTGAATCTGGTGCAAATTTCAACATTTAGAGGTTACACATGGATGTCGCGAGCGCCTCGGGTATTCAACAATTTCTAGCAATTCATGGGTATGGATATAAGTTCTTCGAAAATTAGGAATGTGTTCAGTACGTCTGATACGATAAACATAATTTTTTATCAATTTTCC
Source organism: Asobara japonica (assembly GCA_026005395.1). Classification (NCBI taxonomy): domain Eukaryota; kingdom Metazoa; phylum Arthropoda; class Insecta; order Hymenoptera; family Braconidae; genus Asobara; species Asobara japonica. The sequence goes on along the minus strand of BQMI01000479.1, from coordinate 3,598,044 downwards.
GCTCACTCAGTTTTTCCATAGAAATGAAGATGGACGAACCCTGCATTTCGATTCGGCGTGGTCAGCTGACCCTTAAGAGGTACCCTTATATATAATTGAGAGCTTCGACCACAAATCGAATGAGTATCGCAATAAATCGATTATCGAAGAAAAAACTCGATTATCGATGCCATGATAAAAATTGAAATCGAAATCGCATTTGGAAATGCATGTGGCCGCGTAGCGGCCACCGGCAAGGAACTAGTCCTTATATATAGTTGAGAGTTTCGACCACAAATCGAATGATAATCGCAATAAATCGATTATTGAAGAAAAATCTCGATTATCGAAGAAAAATCTCGATTATCGAAGACAAATCTCGATTATCGCAGAAAAAACTTGATTATCGAAGAAAAATCTCGATTATCGATGCCATGATAAAAATTGAAATCGAAATTGCATTTGGAAATGCATGTGGCCGCGTAGCGGCCACCGGCATGGAACTAGTCTCAAAATAAATAATCGAGAGCTGCGACCAGGAAAATAAATCGATTATCGAATTCGAAAACTCGAAAGTCGAAGAAAAAACCTCGATTATCGATGACACAATCGACATCGAACGAGAATACAGACAAGGCATTGCGGCCACCAGCAAGGAGCTAGTATCTCAAAATTGATCAGGATATCGATTAGTTTTCGAGTGAACTTCGATTGAATCATCGAAATATTTTTTAAATCGATTTGATGCTGAGTCGATCATGCCTCACCGGCCAAGAATTTAAGTTGAATCGAGTCAACGTCAAGTCGATCGTGTCTCGATGAGATCGAAATTCGATTTAAATCGACACACTCGATTCAGCGCCAAGTCGATCGCGTTTCGATAAGTCACAGTCACGTTATTCGATACCCAACTGACTGAAGGCGAGGTCAATCATTTTTCGATTACTCTCACATTTGAATGAAATCGAATCCCAATCGACCGAACGTTAGGTCGATTGTGTATCGATAACCCAATCGCAAGCTAATCGACATATCGATCAAATCGATCACGTGGTTTCGTAGTATTTTTGAACACCTCATTTATTCAGTCATAACAGTAATTACAGTAGGTGATCAAGTATAAAAAAATCAGCGTAATAAATACTGATTAAATAGTTTATCGTGAATACATTACTTTGAGGTGTACATTGAGGGGGGTGTGATGTTTTTTTTGGTCAACCGTGGAGGATATGAGGCAAGTTGGTAAAATCGAGGGAAAGGTTTGAAAATTTTTCAATGTAAAGGAAAAGAAAATTAACGCATTTCAATTGCAAAAAAATTGCACAATTGAAAAATTTCAAAACCTTCCAGCCGCACAACTCTTTCCCTTTCCTTGGAGTAAAAACACTGCTCATGGACTTTAATTCTGTTATTAGTGTAAGGTCAGCGGTTTTCGCATATAAGAGAAAAATGAATAAATAAATAAAGCCCTATCATGGAACAATAATCCTGTTACAATGAAACAAGAAGCCAAGAAATTGGTAGCTGATCCGCAGTTAAGGCAATTCTCTCTCATGCTATTTTATGAAAGTTCAGAAAGTAAGTAATATAATAGAAATGTTCGAAGAAGTCATAACAATTGACACATTTTTTATAACCCTTGATCGGACCCACTTTGAGGGCCCGCGGAAGTGGCGGATATGACGTTTTTGGTCTCGTGCATGATTGTCTCGTGGACAAAATGTTTTGAAAACTTATAAATCCGTGGATGTCCTTATCACTTATATTTTGCAGATGTTGAAACAATTCAAAATCACAATTTGTTGCACTTAGAATGTCACGCAGCGCCCAGAGTTCATTAATTTAGTTTGTGGGCGGAGCGATGGATTCAATAGCCAATGAGGATTGTGAGTGCCGATTGAGGAGCCACTGGACGACCACAAGTCCGGGTGATTAGTGTGCGCGCTTATCCATGAACGTTCTAACCATGTGTTTGTCGAACACCCGAGACTGTACACTGTCAAAAGTTTGTACTTGGTTGAGACTTTTGCGTTTCTGATGATCGCTGCCCGAAACACTCCAAATTTCAACGCGGACTGTTGCGCTCTTCAATTTCAAAATTAATGGAATTGCATTTCACAAATCGTGGAAAAGTCGAAACCGGACTTTCATATTTCTGTCTTCTCCGGAAGAATTAATCTTCATTAGTTGAAAGCATGTGATAACAAATCGAAAATTTTGTTTATAACGACGATGGAAGTAGTCAGGTACTTCCCCCGTCATCAAGGATCCACGTTATATTTAAATATTTGAAGAATGTTTCAACAAATTGGAGAAATTTCTCAGGTTGGGTTATAATAAGTCGGTCCAAGGAGGTGCGCGGGAGTTTTAAACCCAACCCGCCACCCCTACCTTCAAATGACAAACATCCTTAAGGATCTTAATTAACCGTTTAAACGTCTCCAGCAGGGGCGCATATCGCGAGGGCTAAACGACATTGCTTAAAAATGTGTGCGTGTGCGCCGCGACGTTTGCGGCGATACGCGACTACACTACACACACCAACTTGCACATGAATAACTCACCGCGCATACATGCATAGCGCCACACATATATATACCGATTAGAGGTTTTGCCGGCAGGCCTGTGTTACGTTCGACGCCATCTTGCGAATAGGCGGTTACCGTGAGGAGCAAGATAGAAGAATTAATAATCGTAGAAAAATCGTCAAGTAGTGTGCGAATAAACGGCAAATTACCCAATAATTAAAATAAAAACGGTACAATTAGGTCAAAAAGTAAAGCACCTTGCAATAAGAAAGTTAGAGAGTAAATAATTCAAATGTACCAATAAATCTCTCATCGGGGCAATTCCATTTTGTCAAAAACTGGCAATTGCCTAAATCAACAGTTCCGCATTTGATGGATAAACAAAAAAAAGAAGATAATTATAATAAAATTAATTGCAGTGATAATCGCGAATTGTGCTGTTCATTTTTACTGATAAAACATTTTTTTTAAAACACTACCGAAGGATAATCAATGAATTTGTTGGGATTATTCCTAGTGAAAAAATCAGTGACAATCGCCAATAATCGAAATCTGGTGGAAATTATATCGAATAGCATCTGATCAAATGGAAATTTAATTAGCCAAATGGATGGAATAGGACAGTACCGGGCGATATATAGGCTAGAGCGCATACATATATTGAAATAAATTTGTTGAAAAAAAAAAAAAAAAAAAAAATTTAAATTTTTCATTGGAAACATTTTTTTCCAACAAATGTAATAGGCTCAAATCAAGTTTTCCTATCAAGTGTCCAACCAAGTCCAATAAGTCTACCATAAAACGGGGGAAAAAAAGAAGCAGGTAAATTGTGGTGAAGAGGTGACAAGTGTTATAGTGCGGTAGAGTGAATGACGCAATTTTGAGGAGGGGAGGGGGGCATTACTTGTCGAAGGGGGGGGGGGGGATATGCGGTAAATTTGAATTTTGGAGTAATCAAATTTGATTTGAGTATTGGGAGTATACATTTTGCTCTTGCGTTCTCCGTGCCAACTCCCTCCCCCCCTCTCCCCCCTCCTCCGTGAATTGAACGGGGCGGTGAATGGGCGATGGCAAAAATTTGAAGTGATATGTTTTGCAATGATATTGATGGAAAATTCGGGGTTATTTCAGGCGCCATTATGAATTTATATGGTATTTTTTTGGGCACTTATCCGAGTTGAATAGCGCGGTGATACGGGAAATAACATGGACCGCACATCGGGTGACGAAGATATGGGGTCGAACAAGCGCGCGAAATTTGAATGGCTGGGTTACTGGCTCCGGGCGGATAGTGGAAAGAACACATTTTTTTAGTGGATATTGGGGGAAATACTGTGTCAACGTGCGCGTTGGATTATTACGGACTTTAATTAACCGTTAAATGTTAAAATGAGAATTAGAAAACGTTTACCCGGCTTACTGGTAAAAAATGGTGTATAGAGAACCAGTCACGTGGGACAAAACGGGTTTTCATTTTTTTGGAAATTTATGTAACATATGCGTAAATGAGGACGTGATGAGCGGACTGTAAATATATTAATATACAGTCCAATTTACTTTGATAAAACAGAGTCATATCAGATCTGATCTGATAAACTCGAAACATATTATATGGTTTAATATCGCCGGAACAAATATGGACAATAATATGGCATTGCGCAAGCGCACTGTCAATGGTGCGCGCGAAATTTGAATTTTGAATCAGTAGTTTTACGAGAAAAAGGTTGTTAATTGAGTAGAAAATTTCTGAAAGATAAGTTTGCCTGTTATTTTTCTCTAAACCAAATCACGCACGAAATTACAGCCATGACAATGATACTGTCAAACTGCAATATCTCCTTAACGAGGGGAGCTGGCGACAAGTGTCACATGACCTAAAATATGTATTTGTGGATCAGGAACAATATTTATTACAAACATTTTATCCTATCTTCAATGGTTTTTATCACAGAACATTATACATTAAGGAAATGTATATAATTTAATTCCGTTCATCATTATTCTATCATAAGACTGCAATTTCAAAATAATTTTTTGCATAGCATTTTCACCAATGCTTTCCCAATGATTTGAAAAAGTTTAATTAGAATCGTAATATTTCGTTATTGACGTCATGTGAAAGCGTCGTGTAAGCACGAGTTACACGCGGGAAACCCTTTCCAATTCAAGTTCTGCTTTTGCAATAATTTCCGATGAAAAAAAAAATTTCCAATTAATTTCAACGATTGGGAAGGAAGAGTTGAAATATTTTTTTTGTTCTTCTACATAACGCGCAAAATATCCAAAATTGGTGATTGTTTTGTAATGAACAAATGATTAGACAGTTATTCGTTTAGTAACACTCTCACTAACTCACACTCTATCGTAAGAACCGTTGAGGATAGAAGAAAAAGTTCGTGATAAATATTATTCCTAATTCCAAAATGGACATTATAGGTCCTATGACCTTTGTGGCTAGCACCCGTTATTAAGGAGATATAGCAGGTTCAAGACATTGATCTTATGAATTTTTACTGGTCAATGAATCGGCTTGCAGAAACTCGTGGACAACTTTATTTTGTCAGGAGTCACATTTTTTGCATAAACTTACCCTAAACTACTTTACTCGGTGATGAATTGCCATCTCGACTAACTTCACATTCGTCAAAAACAAAATCTTGCACCTTGTTTAAATTTCAGCACAAGCGAAAAGCGAGGGCCACTAATTTTTGACGCGCAAAAATCACTTCTGCGCACGTGTATTGGAATATCCTAACCTATCGATGATTCGAAACGTGATTCGTTGACGGCCGGGATCAACGTGTCATAAAATGTCTCACATACAGGATGCATCTCAAACCTACACACATTCCTCTGGTGGGTAGAAAGAGGACAAAATTTCGAGTTGAGAATTCCTGTTTCACGTTTCTGCACGACTTATTCCTGCGAAGTTATTCAAAATTGATGGTAACCCGAGCATAAGCTCCGCCCACAGAGCTCCGCCGCCTACTGCTTGCTCTCAATTGGTTAGCTACTGTGCCTACTAGGCTCACGTAACGGCTCAGATCCAATAGCGGTTCAGATGGCGGCTCAGTTCCGGCGCAGGTCCGGCGCAGCCCAGGCGCAGGTCCGGCGCAGGTCCGGCGCAGTTCCGGCTGGTGAAACAGGTTGGGGAACGGTTCCAGGCTCCGAAACAGGTGTGGAACTGGTTCCTGATGCAGGAAGATGTGAAAGCGCACGTGAAATCAGTCGGCACAGCGATTGACCACCTCACTATAGCAAATCAGTGAACGACTTACCTTCAATCTTGAATAACTTCCCAGGAATATCGTGCAGAAACGTAATGAAGGCACTTTCCACCCCAATTTCACCCTCTTGATAGGAACCTGCAGTGTTTTGAAACATCCTGTATAGTCAATAGATATGGGTATGTACATTGAGTCGTCTCGCCGAAGGTATACCGAATCGTGAATGGTGAATTAATATCAGGCTTCTGGCAATCTGGTTTGTCTAACTGGATTTCAAGCGGCCAAAGGCTGGGGATGGGGCGGGGGGCGTTGTGGAGGGTGAGAATCGGGGGTTCATAAAAAGCGGACGCGCCAAGACACCGGTACTTGATTACAGGTGAGGGCATGCACGAGCAAGCAACTCACCCAATAACTACATAAATCACAAAACTACACAATACACCTTAAGGTATTTTAATAATACAGTCAATCATAACATCGTTTCGGAACTAACATATAGAACAGGGCAAAAATTACACTTCCAGTTGGTAAAGCTGCAATATTAGTCTTCTTTATGGTTCGTTCAGGTAGAGGTGTAAAGTCTCAATAAAACTCTGAAGTTGGTCAAGTAAATTTTACATCACCAGTTTGGTAAAATTTACTGTACGGTAGGGGAAAATTTACTCAACTCTTCAATAGAAATTTTTGGTGTTAATTAGATTAGACTATGCCTGATTAGTGCAAGAAAATTGTTTAGAAAATTTTACGTGAAATGGGAGACGATTTCATGGTTTACGTTTCTGATTGACGAACTTAACAATTTGAACGTGATTTTTCGTGATTTTCTGTGGATTGGAGTGAAATTGCGGGTATATCTACTCGAATTGTGATATAGAAAATTAAATACATGGATCAATTAATTGATGAAAGCATGGTGTTTCACAACTATTAATTTTTGGATTATAATGTAAAAAAAATCGGGAGTGTAAAAAAAAGTGGGTGATTGGGACTAGTGACTGTTTGGCAAATGATGGTTTAAGTTGCTTAAGGAGCCAGTGGTCGCAACATTTTTCCAACTTTACTTGGGAGCGCAGTACTAAAATCTCTCACATTTTGTTTTGGGATCATATCTCGGAATGTGAAGGAGCTAGCCCAATTTTCATGAAAATGTTTTTTTGTAGTGCACATTGAGAGCTACAATAAATCTTTATATGAACATTCGTTAATACTCTTAGTTTTGAAAATATCTGCCAAAAATGCTTTCGGTTGATGCCGCGAAATTTCTCCATAGATGGCGCACTTCCGGTACCAGGTGCGCGCGCAGCCCGCGGGCATTTTGATCGAGTCGAAGAATATAATTCCCATTAACTTAACTGTGTGGTATAAATGATTTTTATCTCCACCTAAATAAACTGAAAGAGTTACTTGAGGCATTAAAAAAAATTCAAATAGTTTAGTGAAAGAACGTCTTATAACGTTGCTTAGGATTTCCGTAAAAAAAATTATTATATCGTTAACTCAATTAATCATTTCGCCAAGGATTGATGAATTTTTATGAAATCGTTATCTACAGAAATACACACACACACACACACACACACACACACACACACACACACACACACACACACACACACACACACACACACCCAACAACGGAAATTCAATTTTCAATTTTTGGAGAAAAAAAAAACAATAAATAGTTCTATCTAACATAAAAAAGTAACTCGTGGTGCCCTACCACACGGAAGTGTAATTTTTATTATACTTTTCTCTACGCGTATAGGATAGGGAATCGGGTGTGATGAAGAGAGGCGCGCGACGGTGGGTTACCACACCCAACCGAGCCGGGGGCCAAGAAGGTTGGGATAGATATGGATGAACCGAGATGAAAAATAGAAGAAGACTTTAAGCGGGCCGCAATGGTCAAACCAGGAATAGAGAAAAATCTCGTGACATGAGAAACAAAAAGTACAATAATTGCTCATAATTTCGGAATAAAATTCGTCAACAAATTTTACAGTGGTTTTTCGTTTTGTTCGCTCAACATGACGTTCGCGTTTTTTTTTTCTTTTTTTTCATTTTGGAAAAAGGCAGTGTTTGCAATCGGTGAATGGTTCAAATTGGGCAAAATGGATAGTGTTTGGTGATTCACTATCTCATTTTTGTTTAGTGTTAAAGTTGGTTTTTTTTTTTTTTTTTTTAGAAATTGAATTTTACCACCTAATCTTGTGTTGAATATTTTGGGTGAACATTTTTGGTTGCAAAAGTATATTTAGTTCTGCTGTAAAAAATATCTGTTGGAGCAATTAACTTTGGTAGCATTGGCAAGCTTTAATTTGTGTTGACAAGTGTTTCTGCTGTGCAAAACAGGGAGCAAGTGGATAATTCTTACAAATAAACACAATCTTGGATAGAAAAAAATTAGTAATGCTTCAATGAAGTGATACAACAATAATTCTCCCCCAGATTTTTTTTTTCATAACAATGTTCAAGTGAGAGTAACATTTTTGTTTTTAATGAACTACAATGTTTTACTGCAGACTTATTTTTGCCCAGTTTTCTCATAAAACAAAAAAAAAGAATTTTAGGAAAATATTATTACGAAATTTTTATGGAAATTTTGTTCAATTTATTTTCGATTTTTTAATTGTGGATTCTCCTGTTTCAGTGATTACATATGGGCCTTCTTCATGCACTGCTAATGGAATTGTCATCACCCTGATGGTAGCAGATCATACAGGATTACAGTGTCCACTGAGTGTGTGTTAACCAGTGAAATAAAAAAGATACAAAAAAGTAACACAAGCCAAAACGTACTGTATGATCCTAGGAGAAGAAAATTAATGATTATAAAACAAATCAAATTTAACGAAATTTTTAGTCAAGTGCTCGGTGAAAAAAAGTGCATTGTAGTGTTTTTAAATTAAGTAATTTTCACGCGAAAGTCCAAGCTCTTTTCTAATTGAGGTGATTACTGTGGCTATCATCTATTTTCTTGTGATTTTAGCATTAAGGATGTATTGAATATTTTGCAAAAATATCCGCAGAACATGTATACTTTATCAGTTTTTTGATTCTCCAAAATTTCAAAAAAATTCTGAAAAATTTTGAAAATCTGAAAATTTTAAATTCTTCAAACAATTTTAAAATTGTGTTACAAATCAAAATTGTTTCAATCAAATCCTTGGCAACTTTTACATTTGTGTTACAAAGTGGTCACAGATTCTTATACATATAAACATTTTGGAATTTAGTAGGGAAATGGTCAACTGGGCTAAGCCTGTTATCGCCTGACATTGGCTTTCTGCCGATATCTCAAAATCTAGGGGAGATAGCAGTATTTTGATCATGACCTTTTTTGTAGAGCAAATTGAGAGCTACAAATTTGTTCCTATACAATTTTCCGTACCTCTCTTAGATCTCGAGATATCACTGACGACTGACCCTAGGTGGAAGGAGAGAACCGGTCACTCAGTGATTGCAAACTTTCAAAGCTTCCAAAATTAAAAAAAAAAATTGACGAATCAGGTTACATTGAAAATCATTTGTCTAATAGACTGCTAACATGAACATTTTTTTCCAAGGTGTCCATTACATCCTTAATTCGACCTAAAAAAAAAGTCACCGTGGCATCGAGATAATATCGGTCTTAAGGAGGCAGTGGAGGGCAGTTGCCGCCTCCTGCCCTAGATGTTGAAGATTTTCGGCATTGCAGAGTGAAGAGACACATAGTACAGAGTTGTGCAATTTACAGTTAAATAATTAAGTTGAAGATTCAGTCCCTTTGGAGGATTCGGCTTAGACTGAATCATGGCGTGCTGTTTGTCGGAAGAGGCTAAGGAACAGAAGCGAATTAATCAGGAGATAGAGCGACAACTGCGAAGAGACAAGCGAGATGCCAGACGAGAGCTCAAACTACTCCTTCTCGGTGAGTTTACTAACTTCCTTATAGATGCAAGTTATTGTAATGCACTAATTCAATCAATCTAGATGCTAATTTTGGTATAAAAAATTTCCTGATCTGTGATTACCACCCAATTGTATTCTATCCCAACCACCTTCTTGAGGTATCTGGTCTTGTCGACAAGTGGTGTTGTGGGAACACGATATGTAACAGTTTTTGAGATTTGATTTACCTTCAAGGAAAGAAATGGTGGCTCTTTTATTAAATTACAAGGACGCCCTGAGATGAGAAGTCAAGTACTTCTTGAATTTACTGACTTGCTCCTCTATGGAAGTTATTGTCGTGGTCTAATTCAATCAATCTAGGTGTAAATGATAGCATAAAAACTTCCTGATCTATAACTTCCACCCAGCATTAGTCTACTTCAACCATCTTGTTGAAACGTCTAATGTCTTGTTAACAAGTGGTGTTGAGGAAAAATGATAGACAACAGTCGTTGAGATGGTACCAACTGGGAACTAAGGACAATTGGTTCCCACAAAATTGTTCTCATTTAATGTAGATGTAGATGCAGTGGGTTGAAGTAGTATGACATAAATAGTGGTCCGATCTCCAATCTTACATCCAACATTATTTTAGTTGAAGAACTTCCTTGGAAGGTTCAATGTCCTGGTAGTGGTATTGAGAAACACGTGGTGTTGGTATATATAATTTTTTGAGATGATTCCAATTGGGAGAGAGATGAGATTGACTCCAAAAGCTTTTTCGAAAAATCGAATTTTTTTTTTTTTAATTTTGTCAAGTTCTTAGAATGTTTTTTTTTATTCAATAAATTTGTAAAAGAAACCGTTTAATTGAGTTATTTTTTTTAAATTATAATGGTCAAATTCAATTATTTTAAAAAAATTAACTATTTCAATTCAGTCAATTCTTTAAAATAAAATGTTTTAATTCAGTCAATTTTTCGTGATAAAATTGAATCATGCACAAGGTTTTCTCAATTCAATCTGAGTTCTCAATTCGTTAATCATTTTTTTCTGTTATCATTTTTTCTCAATGTTGGTATATATATATATATCCGATTTTTTTGGATTAAAACAAGAAGGTAGTAAGGTGATATATGGGTTATCTATTTTTATCAGAAATTGGAGATCAATTGATATACAAAATGTCTTATAGAAATTTGAGATAAAACAAAAACAAAAAGAATTGAAATAATAATTATAGATTAGATAATTTTTTCATTTTTCGTTATAAAATCTTCGAGTTTGTCGAAACGTCGAAACATTTTTCCGCTTTCATATTTATTGTACATATAGATGCATGTTACATTATCAACATTGCCGAAGTTTTTTTTTGCATCTTATTTAAAAAAAAAATATATATATATATATAGATATATATGTGATAATATATATCTATATGGCTATGCCTTATTTGGCGATGTCGAATGGATATGAGGAGTAACAGAAACAGGGACCACCTTTTTCTGCTCTATCTTTGACTTTTTTTCACCTCCTGCCCCTACCTCCCAACTCGCTTCTCTCAGCTCACTTCCGGTTTATTCAATTCTGCCACGGTCACGGCATACATGTTTGTACCATATCCCAAATCCCCCTAACATATTGAAATTTCAAAGGAATGAAACAATAAAATGCGTCCACTAGTAAAAAAAAACTTCATCTTGACCATACAATCAGATACAAACACTAAAATATTAACTAAATATAGAATTAACTAAAATATATAAATACCTTTTGCATTTATTCATTATGTGTTTATGTTCTAAAAAACTGAAACCCATAAGAATCATTTTCTCATTAAGGAATAATTTCTAATGATACAACTACAATTTTTATCTTCATAATATTTTTTTTTGCAATTTTTACCGAAGACTATAGTTGCATAAGACTCTCTGAAAAAATCACTTAGCTTGTCACCGAGTGGTTCTAAAGGGAAATGTTGTAAGACATTTTTTGTAGAGAATTTAATTTCTGACAAAAAATGTATATGTCAGATTTATCGCCACCGATTCACTCTCGAGATATATGTGGAATTTCACACACACATACACACACACACAGGTAACCCGACTTTTCCGACATAACTCGCGGTTTTACGGAGTTAAAATATCGCGAATGAATCGGTTTAAAGGAAAATTGCAGAGAACTTTTCTTTTCTAAAATCAAATTCTCTACAAAAAACGTCAGACAACATTTTCTCCTAAAACCATTTTTTATGGAGGTATTTGCCTTTTAAAGGAAGCGGTGGAAAAAAAGTGATCACTCACTCCGTTTCCTAAATTTCATTATATTCTCAATAAAAATTGTGAAAATAAGTTGCATAAAAGATTAAAACATACGGCTTACGAGCTTACAGTAGGATATTCCAATTTGTTTTTTATTATGTAGAACTTCGTCAAGCCAATTTTTCAACATGAAAGATGAAAGATTTCTGTGGCAATTAAAAGTGTATCACATTCAAAGCAGACGAATTCACATTATTTTGCAATTTAAACCAGGAAATACAGAGCAGGAAATGTGTGTATACTTAGTAGTAAGTACCTTTTATAAGCCACTTAGTGTTCATGAAACACTAAGTATTCTTAACTACTAGGAAATTATCTGATGCATATAAAGTTAGAATTTCGTCAATTTTTTTTGAAGCTCATTAAAGGCCACTGAAATATAGAACATTTTTTTCTATCATTTCATTACTCTACAAATTCATACAGCCTTGTAATAAGAAAAAAACAGAAAATCCATAAGTCCATACATACCCATATATATATATATATATATGTGAACCTATAATTAATAATTTTGGTAGTGAAAATTAAATCATTAGTCTCAATGATAGTTCTAATATTACATCTTCACACTTTTAGGCGAGAGTCAGCCAGGAATTTCGTCAAAATTTTGATGCATTGTAGATCTAGGCCTTGAGGCTAGGAGGATGATAACATTAGTTTCTTTGAAGGGAGATGTACATAGATTCTCTAGGTTGGACATATTTTGGACAGTCCCAGAGGACATGATCATGGTCCCCGCTTGGAGGGCCACTTTCGCATTATTCGACGATTGTCCTGTAATTTTTTCCAAGCTTTGGAGTTTCTAAATTTTTTGAACAATTTCAACATTTTCGATTTTTTCCTCATTATTCTACTTTTCGGATTGTTCAAAATGGTCAAAATTGGCGAAATTTTCAAAAAATTTCTACACCTCTAAAATGCAAAATCGTGACGTTACGAAATTTCCAAAAATTCGATTACCGGAACGGCCGCGCGTGGTTCGCACGCGCACTTCCGCTTTCCGCCGCACTGGCTGGTGTCGCGTCGGTTTCGTTCTTATGCTTTTCGATCATTTCGATATACGTCGATATTTTCTTTGGTCTCTCCTTTTTATTATAGAAAATTAATACTTTTTTCTCAAACTCAAGCTCTTAATTTTTTAAATTTTCTCAGCAACTCGAACAAAAATTTCAATTTTTTTTCCTTTTTTTTGTAAATCAATATAAAGGAATTAGAAATCAATATATTAAATTGTCCACGTATTGAGCTCAATATTTGTTCGGAAAATAAGCTTGATACCAAGATAGGAGACAAATAGGAGAAAAAATAGTACAAAAAATCATGAACATATTTTTATCGGATTCGACTGTTGGTTTATGGAAAAATATATATAAAAAAATCACATATACTCCAAGATATAAAGTTGAATGACCGTTTTACGATCGGTTTGATAGACCCGGGAAAATGGAAACACTGTAAAAATGTGAGAAAAAATATGTGATTTTAGTAGATTTAAAATGTGACCCAAGTTTATTTGTGAATATATATGCTGAATTTATCACATTGAGTGTCCACTGACTCCACCGTTAATTTGAGTGAAACTTTTTTGATGCCTCAAGTAGCTCATTTAGTTCATTTAGGTGGAGATAAAAATCATTTATACCACACAATTAAGTTGATGGGAATTATATTCTTCGACTCGATCAGAATTGTCAGGTGTTGCGCGCGCACCTGGTACCGGAAGCGCCATCTATGGAGCAATTCCGCGGCATCAACCGAAGGCATTTTTGGCAGATATCTTCAAAACTAAGAATATTAACGAATGTTCATATAAAGCTTTATTGTACCTCTCAGTGTGCACTACAAAAAACATTCTCATGAAAATTGAGCTAGCTCCTTCACATTTGGACATATGATCCCAAAACGAAATGTGAGAAATTCTCTCACTGCGCGCCTAAAGAACGTTAATAAAATGTGTAACTTCTGACGAGTTAAACGTTCCACTCAATTGGTTTCTGAAATGTTTTTTATCATACAACCTAAGTGCGGAACAAAAATGCGATAGGAATAAAGAAATTGCGTGACTTTTGACCGACAGTTTGATCGCATGAAACATTTTGTAAACCGGTAATTGCTTGCAATACAGCAGGGTCGATAAACTCCCTAGTCAGAGTTGAGTAGAATACTGTCTAAAATATTAGCTTCCATTTGTTATTTCAAAGATATTAAATGTCATCATTCATATGGTATTTAAGAAGTTTCATTGAAGGGAAGCATATTAAATAATACGTTTCTTTTGATTATTTAAGTCGCGCAATGTTCTTCAGGCGCGCATTAAGACAATGTCTCACATTTTGTTTTGGGACCGTGTCACAGTTTTGAAGATATTTACCAAAACTGCTTTCGGTTGATGCCCCGGAATTTCTCCATAGATGGCGCGTTTCCGGTACCAGATGCGCGCGCAACACGTGAGAATTCTGATCGAGTCGAAGACTATAAAGTGCGATTTAAAGTCCCATGAACTGTACTGTGTGCTATAAATGATTGTTATCTCCACCTGAATAAACTGAGACAGTTGCTTGAGGCATTAATTTCCACTCAAATATTTCAATTTTCGAATATATTTCTGGTGATATGAAAATGTTGAGAGAGTCTCCAAACGCGAGTACCGTGGGGTTAATATACCTTGGCGCAAACTTCCGGCATAGTGTGAATGTTTCGAAATCGTTACATCGCGCTTCCTTTGGGCCGTGAACTTCAATTATATTCTCCAACAGTCACGGACATGCTTATATACCTTCCGAATCTGAGTTACCTCGCTTCGCTCGTTTAGAATTCTCATTTTTTGTGCGTGTAGACACAAAAACTCTGTTTACGTCCGCCGGTACATAATGTCACTTTACTCCTACGTTGTAACGCAAACCCCTGTCCAACCCACCGGACATAAAATAAGGAGTTCTCACCTGCTTACTCACCAAACGCGGCAGGAAAATTTCACTTTGTGCACGCTAGAACGGAAAATTCTTTCCGTTGATAGTTCATAATGAATGAACGGGGTGTTTGAAAGTTTCTTATTCGTGGGAAATGGGATATGGGAACGATATATTGTGTAGAACAACTGTACAAATGATGATTGTGTTCGTAATCCAATGTATATTATAAAATGAAAAGACGGAATATTTTTTATGGCTCCGTCCATGTTCCAATACATTTTGATTGGTAAATATTTTCATCATTCAGTATAGTGTGGGTATTATCTGTGCATGACCAATCTCGTTCTTCCTCGTGGTTCACATTTTGTATGTGTATTATGTACTCGTATATTTATCAATCTTTGTTTATTTCAATATTTTATACTATTTATATAATATTTATATATTATATTATTTTTATATTATATTACGATTATTTAAATTATTTTCTATTATTATTTAATAATAATATATAAGAAGAATTGTTGAGTCTTATCTAACAGTAACTAAAGGATAGGGTTGAATATTGCTGCATTCAACGCTGGAAATGATTACATTCTTACTTAATTTAATTCTTACTTCACGTCAATCGATTACTATTTTAATTCACTAAGCTAGAATTCCTAATCAATCCCAATTGCGAGGCCCAAACACGCCACTTGGATACTGGCGCTATCAATTTTCCGCCCGAATCGTCGTGCCATCTGCCGACCGTCTCGGCGTTCTCAAGTGGAGTCATCATTCGCCTCGCCTCTTTCCAACAAATCCAGAATTCGCATTATTTTCCAAACATCATTCAATTCTGGAGTGATTACTTTTCTCTTTAATTTTCACCGCAATAAAATATTCCTGTTTTTTCATCGAGTTAGGTTGGTTCAATCGAAGATGCCCCCACTTTCCCGCCTAAATTCACTTATGCGCCGTCTGTCGGCGGCCTCGGCGTTCTCAAGTGGAGTCAGTCACTCCCTTTGTAATAACTTCAATATTTGAACTGAACACAACTACTTCGTTGATTAACAACAATAACTGCTATATTTACAATAATGTAGAAAAAATTAAAATGCCCTTAAACAGAGAAAATAGTTTTTAAAGCGGAATTTCATGCAGAATTTATTACATTTTCAGTCGGCATCAATTTTTTTCTCCACTTGGCTAGACCAATTTAAATTGAGCAGCCTACCCTTTTTACTGAGACAGTAAGAGAGTATCGGGGCGGTGGTACTGTACGGCCGGGGAGGCAAAGCCCTCGTCGGCATCTATCGACCCACTTCGCTAGTGCCGTTCCACACTGTCCCTGGAATTAACCTCCCGCATTGAGTCGCGTATTTTCACTATTTATTTACAATAAACGGGTGTTTACCCGGCTCATCCCATTATCTCTCTTTCTCTACATGCCTGTCATCGGCTTCTTCATACACACATCTCGTACGTGGAGAGAAAATTCTCTCGTAAATTTGTGTACTAATTCACCAAACCGCGACACATACAGATGAAGTTTATTTATTAACTGTTGATTATTTTTTTTATTGGCTTCAGCAACTGATAAATTGAAATATAGATATATACGTATATGTATATATATGACTTCATGAAAGTTTAAATAACTGAAAACAAAAATATTTGTTTATGTATAACCAATAAGAACATACTAATTGGCGTTTGTATCTAAAATTATCTGGAGCCATTAGCTCTCATTTTTTAACTAACGACCAAAAATATATTCACAAAAAAATTGCAGTGGGTGAAGTACAGAAAATTCAAAGATTAAATTCTGAAACATCGAATAATCAAAGAATTGATTAAGCATACAGACCCATCTTTTCACATAGAGAGGTGGAGCGCAATATATCTTACATTCAACACTTGTCCATAATCTTTCGTATTCAATCATTTGACATACAACAGTCCAGTGTTGAATTTACACACGTGTATATCAATATCATCCCGCATAATCAGTCATTGAAGCCGTCGCAGCATGTTCTTCTTTTACTGCCAAGCGTTTTTATTTGATCTAAATGAAAACTGTACATTACAAAATTTGACTTTCCCTTTTTTCTTCTTCACGAGACCGGTGGCGCGTGCTTCGGACGCGCATTTTCTTTTTCCGCCACACTGACTTGTGTGGCGTTAGTTTCAGTTTTACGCTTTTCGATAATTTCGATATATATCGATAGTTTCTTTCGTCTCTGCTTTTTACTATAGGATTATGTTGACTTAATTTCAGGTAGTGAAGTCGAAAATATAGCTTGCTATGGAGCATGTATGTGGATTTTTACAAAAAACCACACACACACACACATACGTACATTTGTTCAGAAATCGGTGGAAGCATTTTAGTGTACTCAAAACACCAGTTGAAAATCGAGAAGAAAAAAATTGATTCAGGTGTCATTACAATAATTTCCCGAAAAATGGGGAAGTTATAAAGTACCAAAAATCCCAACAAAATTCAATACTTCTTGGACGGATTGCTAATTGGACTCTGGAATTGTTCCACAAGTTTAGAACTTCTAGGAATAATATTTAGTTCAATTGACAAAGTTGCTTTTTCCACTACAAATACTGAATTCACTGAAAAAAAACGTTGTATCAGCAGCTAGATCTTTCGTCCACTTGAGAACGCCAAGATGTCCGACAGATGGCGCAGGTGTAACAAATTGGGCGGGAAACTCTCAGAATTTCTTTCCATTTCTTCACATTTCGAAAAATGCTTCAGATTGTTACCAGTTTCCAAATTTCGACGTGTTCAAACTTTTGCAAATTCTTAACATTGGTGTAAATTTCCGAAAATGGCAACAACCATCAAGCTTCCCAAATTTCAGAGATTTTTCAAATTGTTGAATTTTTCTATTTGGTCCGGGGTATTTAAATGCGGCTCTTCTGTTTTGACACATGATCTTGTATATTGTTTACATGTAAAAAAATCCCCCATTAGGAAACACTGTCTCCTAATGGTTTTCCGGATTGTATAAATAAAACTCCACGTTTTTTTTATTGGTGCCTGGGGTCCTTCATTTTTCCCTCTCTATCCATGATTGAAGCAGACAGATGAAAAAGTAATTGATATTTCCGCACATGTTCAGCGCAAGTTAATGAATTGTGCATATAGAGATGGTAAACGTTTAGTGTACGAGTGACTAAAGTATCCGGAGATATTGATTTCCGCTTCCTGACTTGTTTATACATAGCACCATAACTTGTTACACCATTAAGCTTAGCGATTGTATTATGTCGTCGTCATTCATTCATTCGTTCCATCCTTCCATATTATGCTATTTTCTATTATGACTTCTAATATCGAATTTCAATATGAAATAAAGTGGGAGTGTGACTCTTCGTGAGTCGCACCAATAACTTTCTGATCGAATCTCGCCACCCACCCACCCTCCTCACCCACCCACCCATCCTCCCCCACCGACCCACCCAACTACCCTCACCCATCCACCCACCCATCCACACTCACTCACCCACCCACCCACCCAGCCACCGACCCACCCACCCACCCACACATTATGTACAATACTACATAAGTATTGATTACATTGAAAAAAAACATTATTCTACTTCAATTATACCCTTTTTTCTCTTGTTATTTAACTCCTCTTTTATCTACATACTGCATTTACCAACATTCAATTGCCAATTGGAGTGACACTAATCATGCCTTTATGCCTCAGTCACCGGTGCTATTAAGAAATTGAGAACAATAATTCTTAAAACGTAATTTGAAAGTTATGCACATGGTCATAATTAAATTCGTGAGAAGAAAGGTGAATTGTTACCACTTCGGAAATCAGAATATTTGTATGTGTGTATGTGTGTGTATGTTCGCGTTTGTGTGTAACGCTAATTTGTGGTATATGACTATACACAAACTAATGATGGAACTAAGATCATTCAGGGTGGGATCGAAGGTCTTCTGCATGTAACTTAGAGGTGATTGGATTCCATACAGAATTGTTCTAATAGTTCTGTCATGGAAATTTCAAAACGATTAGAACGCCGCATTTCAGGACCGGATATAAGTTTCTATAATGTTATTCCTACATTATCTAATAGGGCTATTGCATGGTTCATTTTGATTTTGATTTTGATTTTTTCTTTCGATACAGTATATGGCTCTGATACAGAATGACGAAAGAAATGTCAAACACCCTGTTCATTAATTATGGATTTTTGAAAATACTCCCATTTAAAATATTCGATTTTTTTTTTAGTATTATTGAAAATATAGAAGTGTATACATGAAAGTAATATATAAAAAAATTGGCACCAGGGACATGGCCATAAGCGCCATCTTCACATCTTGCTAAAATCCTCGAAAATGGGTAATGTCATGTGGCGCCATCTGTCCAGGATATTCCAACCGAATGAATACAGGAGTAACTGAGTGCCCTCCAAGATGTGCACCCCCCAAGTAAATAACATCAAAAACCATCGTACAGGTGTAATGTTGCACCTAGCTGCCCAAGCACAACATTCAGAGCAGCTCATGAAACTTTTTTAACTGTTCCCTTGTGTGAAGACATTAGAAAAGTTTGGCGCGACGCCGCAAGCTACACCACCAAATTGCCCGCTGGAAGTCCAATTTGCGAAGATAATTGTGGTTGTTCTACAAATGTACAATCAACCCCACGGGTTGTCTTCTTCTTCTTCTTCTTTTTCTTCTTCCTTGTTATGGCGCGGGAGCATAGACTCAATCAGCCGTTATTCCTTCAGAGAGAGTGTTGTCTCTCTAAATGGACACTGCTGAAGTTGTTTGATAATATTGACATCAGACGGTATGACAGATACGTTCACTGTGTTAGATAGATGACGTCACGTGACACCAGCAAAAGACTGGTTGTAGGTTGTTGGAGAACGACGACACGTATTGCGAATGGATATTAATTATGGGAATATCAATAAACAGACTACCTTTTCCACGTGAAGTGAGCAGGGACACGAATAGGAAACAATATCTATGGTAAAAAGGAGATACGAAAGAAACTATTGATATATATCGAAATTATCGAAAGTCGTAAGACGGAAACCGACGCGCTACCACTTCGTGCGGCGGAAAAAGGAAATGCGCGCCCGAACCACGCGCCTCCGTACTCGTATATGTAAAATAGGGACTACGATGAATCTTGCTAGTGCTTCCCGCCGAATTCTTTCCACGGATAGCTATGGCCGGAAGGTGGAGTAGAAATAGAAGGTAGCGCCCCCACGGGATCTATCGGCAACTAACTAGACACTGTTGTGACGTCACAAGCACCAATAATGGAGTCTATTGGACCTGTTGATGATTTTATTTTATTAATTAACGGAGCGGCTTCCATGTACTTCCGGTTGCGATGTTGCCGCAGCGCTTGTTCGGTGTCCAACTTCCATTGCGGACAGACACTTTTTTTTTAATTACACGAATTAATTATCTTGAAAATATCCCATAGTAATATCGAAGACTGTCAGCGGCAGGCCTATTCGCCATTAGTGGCACATTTCAAAACGATAAGACGCGGGGCAACAGCGCTTAAAATTTTTATACTACGTATCTGGTAGCACTAGCAGCGCAGCGCCGCTTTTCTGAATCTGCACTCTAGTTAACAATTAAAAACCAATTATTGTGCAATTATGGATGGATGGAATCGTCAGGTTTGGATAGCAGACATATCAATTGGGGACATCATAAATTCTGATTGTACAATTCATGATATGCTTTGCCGCATTAACACATTTGGCCCACTCATTTCTTGTGTAATTTGGAAAGTCCAGCAGAGTATATTTACAAGTATAAAATACACATGGAAAATTAATTATTTCTTTTTGTTTCTTCAGGTACTGGTGAATCTGGAAAATCCACGTTTATCAAACAGATGAGAATTATCCACGGTTCGGGATATTCGGACGAGGACAAAAGAGGATTTATCAAGCTTGTGTACCAAAATATATTCATGGCAATGCAATCTATGATACGAGCCATGGATCTCCTAAAAATCCAATATGGGGATTCTTCGAATGTAGTAAGTAGAGTATATACCCAACGTTTTTTTTTCTACTTTTTAGATAAAATCATATTTGATTTTTGAAGAATTATTTTTGAGATATTTAAGCATGAAAAATTGTACTAAATATGTATGTGAAAATTTCTCAATTTTGCGGGTTCATAATTTTTCAATTCAATTATTGGAATCTCCGAATTTCTATAAATACTCAATTAGTTTTTCTCTTAATAATTTGTCACATTTATTACGGTTCATTACAGCATTTTCGTAATCCATAATAATTAAACGTAAAACTCATCCACATTCGACTTCCAATGTTCCTTTAAAATTCAATTAAGCAAAACCTAATTTCTATTTGTATTCAATCAGGAAAAAGCAGAATTGGTGAGGAGCATAGACTTTGAAACAGTAACATCGTTCGAGAGCCCATACGTAGAAGCCATTAAAGATTTGTGGGCAGATGCTGGTATTCAAGAGTGTTACGATCGTCGACGAGAATACCAACTAACGGACTCAGCCAAATAGTGAGTATCATTGAATAATCCAACCAACTGGGTCAAATATTTAGTGATTTTATGATATTCCTAGGATGATTCTAGAACACCGGCGATTAGGCCCACTCTCCTCTTCCTTCAGTTCCAGTCAGTTTATTACAGTAAACTGCAAAAAATACTATTTCCATTACTTTCAATTTTTACCAATCGTCCAACTCAAAGAGTATTTTTACTTTTTTTTTTTAATGGTAAAACGGGGCAAGTGGATTTATCGGTAGCCTCGGTTTTTGCTGCGTATCTCAGAATCTAGGAGAACTGGAATAATCTTCGTAAGAACTTTTTCGCAGAGCTTAATTGTCTCGACAAAAAGTTCTCTACGAAAATTTCCCCATCTCTCCTCAATCCTGAGATATTCGTCCAAAAACAAGACACTAGGCACCTTACCTCGTTTACTTCACTACGCATACAATTTGTTGCAACGAAATAGATTTTGAAATATAGTTTACTATTGGGCAATGTGACCAGTAAGATAGTATTTGAATAGGACGATGAAGAGAAATACTATTTGAAATAGAAAAGAAATTGTGATTGAGACACAGTCAAATCGGATTACAATGGTGAACTCATCCACTCCGCCGAGTTTAGGTTATCAATCGAGATTACGTTCTCATTTACACTCAATGAAGGTGATGAGGAGAGGAAAATCCTAGTCAAGAATATTCAAACACCTACGTGAATACCGTTCGAGTCGAAATATCTCGAAACGCGTAAGATCGAGTCCTCATTGGTCAATCTGATAGGCTTGAAGTTAGTTGGGTCCCACGCGCGAAATTTGAAATCCTTGGGTCGCGCGTGGCGCCCTCTTTAGCCTCGTATAGCTAAGAAATACATTTGGTGGTTGAGTAATACAAAAATTTCCTATTTCATCTTCATTTAGATAATAAAATAAAATTGTTAATACTACTTCGTTTTACGATACAAATTATTCATTTCAAACAGTATTTCATCATGCGGATTCATTTGGAATAGTGTTTTCATCTTATCTTTATGGAATAATGCCCATCTTTGATTCAGTATCCTGCTTCTGACGAATATAATAATAGAGGATGCATTGGGCTCCGGATTTTATAATTCCTTCATTAAATTCTATGGCTCCAGTTTCATTCCTGAATTTTTCAATTCTCTTGCTTCTGAGTTTTGCCAGATCTTATTATTTCAGGATTTTTTTTTTTTTATTGAGTCGCATCAACTACATGGTTCTTAGCGATCAGGAATTTTCATTTTATCTTTTCTCTTACAATTTTAGAGTAATTAATGTTTGAGCACTTTTTAATAATCTTCGAAATTTCAAAATTGAGAATTACATTTGTTGGTCACACTTTTTATACATATTTCATACACTGTTTTATACATTCTTATAAAAAAAAATATATAATATACAATTAACAAAATCCTGTAAACTAAAGTAAGACTCTCAAATTGGATCCGACAAATTTGAATTCCGATGTCATACCGATCTATCCAAGAGTGAATGGTTCCTTGGGAAGAAGTAAGATCGACTCTGTAAGTAGTGTCGGGATCTGCTAAGCATCAGCGAAAAGAAGGATGATTCAATTACATATCGATTGTATGGTCTGTCATCCATTACAAACCAAGTAATTTAAGTGGTAATTTGTGTACATTATGTTTAGTAATCAGTGGTACACCCTGGTACAATAATTACTTCTGAGTGAAAGAAAACCAGATATTGAGTAAATGATGTTACAGCTACCTTATGGAGATAGATCGAGTTGCAGCGCCAAACTACCTCCCCACAGAACAGGACATTCTTCGTGTGAGAGTGCCCACAACTGGTATTATTGAATATCCATTTGACTTGGAAGAAATACGGTTTAGGTATGTCCAATGGGCGTGATAAACCAAAGTGAATGAGCATTTTTAGCACGGCTGTACCTGTACCACTCGAGCGAGTTGCATCTTGGCATCTTCACTGTTCAATAATATCTTTGTTTCACGGTTTTTACACTATGTGTTTCGTATCCATGTCACTAATCTTACAGTTTGTTCTTTTGGGTTATTTACCGGCTGATCCTTGGTTTCCTTGTCAGAATTCCATTATGAGCTGTCATTGGATCTCATACAGAAGCCATTGGATGTTTTTTAATTTAGTCCGGTTAATAAGCCGAATCGGGAAGAGGTCAAAGTTTCTATAAGACCTACTTCGAAAAATTCGGCAAAAAGAGTCTCTATCAGATCCAATTGCACCACTAACAAACACAATATTGTATGGTTTATATTTCAGGCAATCAGTGGAGTACGAAATGTCCCAATGTTTGATTTTTGGTAATTGTTTCTTTTAGGTTTATTAGACCTTTGGTCAATTTTTGTTTAATGTTTTAGTGTCTAAACATCTAATATTTAATTATGATGATAATTGTAGTGATAATGATTCTGTTGCATGGCATGCATTGTCACGGTGGCTTTTCCTTTATTTTACAGTTATCTTAGCGACCTAGAACGTATTGAAAAACCAGAATATCTTCCAACTGAACAAGACATTCTGAGGGCTCGAGCTCCCACAACTGGCATTATTGAATACCCCTTCGATCTGGACTCCATCATATTTAGGTATCAATTTAATCAATCCATGCAGGTGAAAGATTAAATTACAACTAATTGACGGTTACTTGATCAAGATATTTGAATAGAAATCTCTGAACCGAGATCATTATAAGCTTGCAGAACAGAGTTAGGGCCAGTTCTTGATTCATTAGTGTAATATTTGATGCGCGAGTCAGGGCTTCTGATTGGTTGAAGGTCTAACCCCAACCGATCACAAAACTTGATTTTAAATTGAACTACTGCTTAGCCACGGTTAAGGCGACGAAAAAGTAGCTCTTAACGTAGAGCATTTAGGGCTCTTACGAGGCACTATAAATTATAGTTGTAGTAGGTAATTTGCCAACGTTGCTTCCTTTAGAATACTATAATGAGTTAACGAAGAAGTAGCTGGTTGTTCCACTTGAGAACGTCGAGACTGCCAATAGGTGGCGCATAAGTCGATTTGGGCGGGAAAGTAAACGCCTTGTTTTCTCAGGCAGACATTTCTATGCAATTCTCTGCAGCCAATTACTTTGATCAGAATATTCTAAATTATAGATGCGCTTTCATCTTAGACAACTGAGGGTGTATTTCGCGGGAGTTTAGGTGAGAATAGGAATTTCAGATGGCTTTCTATAGATAATTCATATGGGCTGTAAATTACTTTTAATCGGCTTAATTATGTAATTGAAAAGTATAAGGGTAAAAGGGAATGATTTTTAAACAAACTTGATGGACGGTTATCCCACTTCTGAACGCGGAAACATTCGGCAGATGGCGCGGAAGGTACTTTGGGTGGGAAACCAACAGAAGTACTGTTTAAGCGCAAGTCGCGCCCTTCCTGTCTTAATTGATATAGGAAAACCAATTGAGTTTTGATTCTATGATGTAAATTTGAAAATTGCTTCTCACGACGTTTAGGCAAGTTGGAATGAAACAGTTTTTTTCCGTTGTTTTTATTGATGTTTATCTGTGGATGCATGCTGAGCAATTAACAAGTGTGGGTGATGTAGTGTCCATGCATAGCAAAAGTGCTTCTGTGCTAAAAAGAAAATTTCTGCACCTTGTTTTCGTTGTGGTTTTGAACTTCAGTTTTGTGGCATTTTGAAAATCTTGGATTTTCCCAAAATGAGAAAAAACTG
Source organism: Asobara japonica (assembly GCA_026005395.1). NCBI lineage: Eukaryota > Metazoa > Arthropoda > Insecta > Hymenoptera > Braconidae > Asobara > Asobara japonica. The sequence continues at coordinate 3,572,941 of BQMI01000479.1, read as the reverse complement.
TGCTGAGTTTTAAAATTCTGTAATTTTTAACATTCTTGGGAGTCTCAAAATTGGAAAAACTATATTTGTCAATTTTTTAGGAATGTTCAAAACGTTGGAAATTCTCGAAATTTTGGAAATGCCAGTTGGATCCCATTAACCCCGAAGTGCAAGTTCAAAACAATTTATCCCACCATAATTTCCCTTCTCTATGGAACTTGCACGCTAATGCTTCCTTCACCCGTGGTCCCGTTGCTTGGTTGTAGTTAACCTTCGATTTTGCTTCAACAAAATTTGTGTGAGAAAAATAATTGAAAATGTTTCCTAAAAATCTTACGCGTGAAAAGAGCACAGTCTAGTTGGAAATGGTTAATGATGTATGTGCATGCTAGCAAATAATTCTGAAAATCTGTGGTTTTAAGCTAGAAATTTGTTGTTTTCTTATTGAAAATTTGCAAGATGTGAAAATTTTACGGAAAAATTTACCAAATTCAAAAATATGGAAAATGAAAAAAAAGGAGATTTCAAAACTTTTAGAATTTTCAATGAATGCAAAAAATGATGAATTTACCATGTTCCGTCAATTCAGCCATCCGAAAAAATTGGAAATAGTTTCAATTCTTTTTATTATAAAAAAAGTTGGAAGATTGAAAAAACATCTCATATTTTTTTTAGGTTTTTAAAACAATTTGGGGCAGAGGTATGAATATTGGAAAATAATGTTTTGCAGATTTTGCAAACATGGAATATATATTTTATAGGATTTTATAGGATCATACTCAAAGTTTGTGTTTTCCACCCAGTTTTCCATTGCGAATATTTTAGAATTTTTAAAAACATTTTGGCCTATTTTTATCTGAGGAAAAATACAAAAAAATATAGTAAATTTATACATTCAGTTCTTTGCGCAATGTCAATTCTCATAAAAAAAAAGTGTAGGAATGCCCTTTACATTTATAATTTATACGAAAAAAATCAAAAGTGAAGAATCGAATTTTTTGTCGTGAAATAGAACATTGTTGTGCTATTACTGAGTTTTAGGACGTGCAAACCCCGTTTTGCATTTAAAAAAAAATTGTTGGCTGGAAACTTCACTTTATATGTGCATAACATGTTGCATGTAAAGAATCTAGGTAAATTACAAAACGGGTTTCTATAATCGAAAAACTACCTAACAATTTTATATTGTTCTTTATCTTTATTGAGGTCCAACAGCTATAACAGCCAATTAGAGGATCAAATCATTACATAGTTTTTATAAATATGAACCAATGTTGGTAATATAAATACATAATAAATATAAATTGTAAATTGTAAGATGGCAACGTTAGAAACTTTTCATTAGTTTTGTCCATGTTTGAAAATGTTTAAACATTTTCAATGTTTCTTTAGGAAAATTGAGATTGCTATGAGTTTAGAACAATTTTTGTATTTTTGTCGGATAGAGAAGGATCGAAAAACAAATTTAAAAAATTCGATTACTATTGCAAAACTGATAAAAAAAACTGCAAATTCTTAATCCTTAATATCGCCACGAAATATGTACTAGATTTTTCGCAAAATCCAAAGACTTCCATTTAAAAAAACCATTATATCTCTGTGCAAAATTACTCAAACAGCTGAAAAAAAATTTGAGTCAATTTTTTTGAGTCTCGACACCACTTGAATTCGTTCAAAATTTTTTTAAATCCCAATAAACGTGGGTCGCTAAATTGATGGATATGGCCTATATACACCATTTTCCAACTCAAATTGAGAGTAACCAAATAATTTTTAATTTCAGGATGGTAGACGTTGGAGGACAGAGATCTGAGAGAAGAAAATGGATTCATTGTTTTGAAAATGTCACATCAATCATATTTTTAGTAGCTTTAAGTGAATATGATCAAATTTTGTTTGAATCGGAAAATGAAGTAAGTATCAATTTGATGTTTGTAATTCTGATCCTAAAAAAAATATTTTGGACAGATTATGTTTACTTGAACCAAGTGTTATTTAATGAGAAAACATGCTGTGTTCAACCAAAAAATTGAAGGCAGTTTTTTTACTGGTAATAATCAAAATTCACGAAAAATAATTGATCCTCCATTCTCTTTTTATAAAAAAAATTATACTTGGTCAATTAATTACCAATTTTCAAAAACTGAATTTTTCAAATGCTCTGAAGACCCGCCTGACGTCAGATACGTCAGTATTTACAGATTCCACGTGGCGCTATCTTTACGAAAATTAAATTTTTATGTTATCCGAAGTATGTGTGAAAATTGAGTTCTTGACTCCCTTAATTTATCTATATGGAAACAAAAATCATCTATAGGACATAGTTAATTTGATGGGAATTCCGTTCTTCGACTCGCTCAGAATTCTCACATGTTGCGTGCGCACCCGGTACCGGAAGTGCACCATCTATGGAGAAACTCCGCGGCATCAGCCGATGACATTTTCGGCAGATATCTTGAAAACTAAGAATACTAACGAATGTTCATATAGAGCTTTACTGTAGGTCTCAGTGTGCACTATAAAAAACATTCTTATGACAATTGGGCTAGCTCCTTTACATTTTGATATATGATCCCAAAACAAAACATAAAATTCTTTGAATGCGCGCGCAACGTACTTTGCGAGAGTAGCGCCACCACGGATCCGCTTTCAGAAAGTTGGGCTGGCGCGTAATTTCCTTCTTTTGAAACTTGTCACATTCTACTTTCAAGAAGCTAATATTTGGTTCAAATGAAACGATCGTTATAAAATTAATTTTTGCTCGGTTTATAGTGATGTAAGACTATTAATTAATTACTCTATTCTCACTTTCAGAACCGAATGGAAGAAAGTAAGGCGCTATTCAAAACAATCATAACATATCCCTGGTTTCAGCACTCCTCAGTTATTCTTTTCCTAAACAAGAAGGACTTGCTTGAGGAAAAAATCATGTACTCTCATCTCGTCGATTATTTTCCAGAATATGACGGTAAATATTTCTATATTTCTCTGAAATTTAGATAATTATTAATTCGGGAATTATTAATGTCTAAATATTAATTAAGCGCCTATATGAATTTAGTAATGTGGTAAAATGAGGCAAATGAATTCATTTTCATAAGATTTTTTAGTGGACATTTTCTAAAGTTTATGAATTTCAAATTTTCGAAAATAAAAAAAATGTCATTGAAGAAATAATTGCTTTGAGAATTTGAAAAAGGTGAAAATAGAATTCGTAAACGTTATTCACCGAGAAACTCGACATTCTCAAGAAATGAAACAGAGATGGGGGTGTGATCCGTCAAGGGGAGACTACTGTGAGCTTTCAGAGTCCCACAATATATGTATATCACATGTTCAGGGTTGATCAGTTCTGTATAAAAAATGAGAGTTAGTACAGCAAATATTTTTTAATGGATGAGATTTTTATTTATATTTTCTTTAGATTTTTTTTTAATTATACAATTTAATGAAAAATCATTGATTTGGAATTTACCCTTTTTTTTTCTTCTTTTTTAATCACTTGCCTTGTTTTAAACATGCTACAATTTATATTGAAATGGTCTAGGCCCAAAACAGGACCCCGTGCCTGCACGGGAATACATCTTGAAGGTTTATTTATCCTCGAATCCTGATCCTGAACGACAATGTTACTCGCATTTCACTACTGCGACAGGTCTGAAGTCAATAAAAAAATTACGTAAACTTTAGCAATCCTTGTATGCGCTAGATTTTCCCATAGCTTGAAAAAAACATGAGACGGAAACTTTTTAAAAAGCATTTTCTGTGAATTCCGAAAAATGAGTTCTCTAAAAAAAAAAATATAATAATAATAAATTAGAAAAAAATATTTTGACGAAAAATACAAACGTCATTTTCAGAAATCGAAAGTTTTTGCTTTTCGCAAAAAAAGGGAAACTTGGCTAAAAAAATGAATGTTTCTTGTAAAAAGAGAATACAAATACTTTTAACATAAGGGGGATTCCCCGTTGCTTCAGGCATTCATCTATATAATAAATGTCATATAAGCCGAGGGATTTCCATATTCGAAAAACCGTTTTGTGGGTTTTCAAATTTTGCAAAGTATCACGTATGTATTCGATGTTGATGTTCATACTCAAAGAATCGTAATTTTTTCTATCCTTAAAAAAGCAGTTTTTTGATTGTAGAAGCTATCCCAGTTTTTATCCTGATTTTTTTGAATTTACCATGATTTTTTGAATCCATGAAAAAATGTTTTCAAATGAGTTTCTGGAAATGAGAAATTAAAAATAAAGAATATGCTAAAAAAGAGGAAACATTTAAGTTGCCAGCCTACTGGAATAATTTTGTTTTTTACAATGACTGGCCTAAAAAAGATCATTGAGTCGCCATTTTTTTTCCGATTCATGAATGAAAAAACAGGAACATGTCAAATGTTGGACTTAAGCGAAATGAGACAAGGCTGACAAATTGAATTATTGCTGGGTATTATGTAAGCTGAGTAGCTTGTTAACAACGCAAAAAGGCTTCCTAGATATGTATTGATGCTAATACAATAAACTGTATGCCCTTGGATACACTTTATCTTGAGTTACAATTAATCCTCAAACGCACAAAAAAATTTCCATACAGTGACTTCTATTGTTGGAAAGAAAATATTATTAACTGTACTTGTTCCGGGATTATTTTACAGTTGTAAGGTCGCTAAATCATATCAGAAAATGGAAATTAGAGGACTTTGTCATATTCTAAATGTCTGTGAATTACAGAAGTTTCGAAACTTTTTGAAAATTTTCAACATTTTGCAAATTCAAAAAATGTTGAAATTAAATTTTTTTTTTTGCAGTTTCAAGCAAATTTAGAAATTTTAACCATTTTTAAAATTTTGAAAATTTTGAAAAGTTTGAAAATTTTCGACATTAACCAATTTGTCTGTAAGATGTGAAAAATATAAAATCATTCAAAAATTTCAAAAATTTCAAAAATTCCAAAAATTTCAAAAATTTCAGAAATTTCAAAAAATTCAAAAATATCAAAAATTTTAAAAATTTCAAATTTTTGAAATCCCGCAAATTTTTTGTTCAATTGACAACTGACAAATGTACCTTTATATTTCCATGAAGTAAAATAGCATCAGCCAAATATGTCCCAATGCTCCCATAACTTAGCACAGTATTTAAACCCTATAGTTAATATCCCATTGTGTCCATTGCTCCCGTATTTTACAGGCCCACAGAGAGAAGCCACAGCTGCTAGAGAATTCATATTAAGGATGTTTGTCGACTTGAATCCCGATAGCGAGAAAATTATTTATTCTCACTTCACTTGCGCCACAGGTATGCTATTAAAATCGTGTCTTCTTGCACAATTATACCATTAAAACTGCTTTTCCTTGCTTACTTCGACTATTTCCTGTGTACTAATTGTTTCGTTAGGGTGAGTTTGATTATTTTATTAATACGTACAATAGAGAATTTGCATATTAATTCTGAGACATAAAAAAATTATTGTTGAAATGTCTTAACTTTCTAATTTGTTTCTGATCTTTTTAAAATGTTGGAATCTCTTCAACTTTTTTCAAAATTTTCTTTTTTAAGAAACTTTTTTAATATTTTTGAAATTACTGAAATTTGAAAGAAGGATCCAAATTCTGAAAACCAAATGGAATATTTATAATTCTTACATGTTTCAATACAATGTCAATTTTTTTTTATATTTATATTTCTTTCAAAGGATAATGAATAATATGCAAGTTCTCTATTTAATTGCCTGATTTTTCATGTGATAAATTGTAATTTTATTCAATTGCATGCTGCATGGGATGGAACAATGATGAACAGATACCGAGAATATTAAGCTCGTATTCTGCGCTGTCAAAGATACAATAATGCAGAACGCCCTCAAGGAATTTAATCTTGCTTGAATTAATTAATGGTTGCGTTAGATTTGTTCAATGCGTTTAACGTTTTGTTCTCTTATTTATGTTCTTCTTGATTAATGAAAAGCATCTGTGTAGAAATATTTTGACGGAAAACAATAAAATCATTTAGAAAGAACACTTGACCAATTGAACTGAACTTTGGCACATGAGTGACGAACTTTTTAAATTGCTAAATTTTCACCATTTATGAAATTTCACAAACATTTGTTTTGTTTTTTCAATTTATTAATTGTCAGCACTATGAAATTATGTGTATTTTCATCAATGAATTGTCTGCGTTCTTGTCAATCTATTTTTACCAGTGACTCACATATAAATGAAATAACCAGTAATAATGTCAATGCTTCTTCCATTGACATGGACGAAACATTTATTTTTTCTCAATTAACCATTTCAGTTGCCCAATAATCGATATGAAATTTCTGTTCAACGTAGTTTAAACTCGGATACAAGTAGTAGTTAAAATCCTTCAATTAATTTTTGAACTTCAATATGAGCTGTATTCGTTATTCTTGCGAAATCCACTACTCAAGTACTCATCGAATCTGTTACCTTACCCTGAATATCATTAAAATCATTTTGTATGCATCAAATAAATTCACATGCATCAAGTTTATGTACTTGTATGTTCTTGACAGCTATCCATGATTAATATTCGAGAGATGAAATGTAATGATATATATCTATATAAGTATATAAAGTAATATTAAGATTGGCTAGTTTCAAGTAGAGGTCTACTTGCTTCGTCGATTATTTTACAATTTCACATAGAAAATTTTTGCCTCATAAATAATCATAAGTACCTCTGGTTTCTGCTTTCTTAACAGCGTACACTCGATAAAAGTACTTGATACTTGGTACTTCAGTAAAGTACTTTGGTGCATAGTACTTTGGCACATAGTACGTTGGTACGTAGTACTTTGGTACGTAGTACTTTGGTACATAGTACTTTGGTACATAGTACTTTGGTACATAGTACTTTGGTACTAAGGTATTTCTGGGAAAGCATTTAAAAAATGCACATTTTGAAATGTGAGACTTTAGTCATTGCGCGGTTAGTACTGAAAACTTTAGTACAAAATACAAAGGTACTTGCGTATTAATATTACGAATTAAATAATGCGATGTATAACATTCCATCTCTCGATTATACGAAAGAAAATACCAAGAATTTAAGATATAACTGCTGCATCTGATAGGTTAAATATCTCATAAACCAATAAGTACACTTCCTGGGATTGAGGTGAGTAAATATTAACATAGATTTCCACGAATGTGTGCATGTTTGCAGTTAAATTTTGTGCAACACTAATAACATGGATATTTCGAAAATTTCCCTATTTCGGGAATTTAAGTATATCAAAAATTTCAAAATTTTAAAATTACAGATATTTCAAAAGTTTTTCACATTATTGAAAGTCAATTTGTTTTTCTGAGGGTTTTAAAATTTTCAAAATTCTGAAGATTCAAAAAAATTGTGCAATTTTTGAGATTCCCAACATGGTCCAAATTTTTCAGTTTTCAAAATTTTGCAAATCTTCAAGATTTCCACATTTTGTCAAATTTTCCAATTTTTCAAACTGTGAACTTTCGAACAATTTTCATTTTTTTTTCATTACCCACAAAAAACGTAAAAACCTCCTAAATTCATTAATTTCTTCGAATTCCCAAAAGTTTCAATTCGTCAAAAAATTACTTCAGAAATTTTTGACATTTTCAAGATCCTATTCGAAATTCCCAATTTCCCGAAGACCATAACCAACTGACTAACATAAAATATTCCTCAATTTTCAGATACGGAGAACATAAGATTCGTGTTTGCCGCAGTAAAGGATACGATTCTCCAGTCAAATCTTAAGGAATACAACTTGGTGTAGGTTCGGAAAATTGCAATATCCCACCGCGGATGGATTTGTATTCAATCAAATTTCTCGACATCAAACATTTGCGTCAATCGTCGCAAACTGATAACAAAGCGAAAGAAAAAAAAAATGCAAATTAGAATGAAAAAAACCAGAACGGACTCATTGAGCTAATTCGTTCAATAAAGTTGAATGGTAATCGTAATGATTATAATAAACTACGACTATTGAAACATTAATAAAGCCATAAATAGGGCCGACAATGATGAATGGGTGAAAATAGGAATGAACTAAATCCCGAAATGAAAAAAAAAATTTAACAAAGTAATAAACTGTATGAGAATAAAAAGAAATTTTAAACAAGGAACAAAGTATATGAGAATAAGCTGGAAAATGATCGAATAGCTCGACCATAAAAAAAAATCGAGTGCACCAACATTTTAGTTAGCAATAAAACAAAAAGAAAGATGAACAGAAAAAACAATGCAAAAGCAAGTGAAGATTTTGAGCAATGGGAAAAATAATAAGGACCTAACTTTGAGCGTTATACGTTCTTTCCTAAGAAAAAAAACCAAGAAATTGATAAAAAAAAAAAGTAAATGACTTTTCACTGTCGATAACCAACAAACTGATTTAGTTTTTCGTACTCTATTTGTTGAATTTGTTACATTTTTATAGCTTAGCTAAGTCGATCGAGCCTGGCTGACTGCGCAATCGCCTGATTTTTATATAAACGATTGAAAAAAAATACTAAATATTAATTGATGGATGAAAAAAAAAATAAGTAACTATTGAGCAAAAAAAAAAAGAAGCATTTCAAATGAACCCATGGATGAAGTGATGGAAGAATTGACTAAAACGCCGGATTGATCGGTGATTGATCTCCGGATTGATCGACCCGTGATCAATCGCGTACATCATCTGAAATGTGCCGCTTGATTGATCAATCGAGCATACAAATTGATTAGTGTGTAGGATTGATCGCCTGTTTCTGTCAAATTGATCGGTACAGCATCAATCGGACTCATAATTTGTGTCTGCGCTTGATTGATCACTAGGTCAATCGAGTTCACAAATTGATTGTTTACTTGCTTCAGCGCAAATTGATCGCGAGCGTGATCAATGGGTGATCAATCGAGTAGGCAAATTGGCTTTTGTGGTTGATTGATGAGCAGATTGATCAACCCAGCATATGAATTGAGATTTGAGCTTACTTTATCATCAATCTGATTGACGCATCTTCCAATTTCAATCAATCAGAGATCAATCAACGAAACAAATAGTTCAATCATCCTCACAATCAATGTCCGATGATCAACTAGGTATCAATCAAGCACGAAATTGATTTGGGTCCTCGATTGATGCGCCGATTGATCAATCCACATAGAAATTGACTTGCGCACTTACATGATCATCAAATTGATTAATTAACCTTCCAAATTTCGATAGATGAGTGATCAATCAGCGATCAATTAACCGAAGCAAATAGTCCAATCAATCATCAATCGATGGTTTCAGGAAGTGCATGCACAAAGGACATTGTGTCTGGCAATTCAGTGAGTAAAAGATTAATATATGAAAAGTTCGGTGTATAGGGGAAAGGGGACAAATAATGAAATTATTATGGACAAGCAATTCAAATGCAACATATGGCGGGAAAATTTGAAAATAAGAGTAAGTCGATTAAAAAAAAAACACAAGTGAGAAGCGATTCTAGTGCCATTTACAGGTGTGGTGTTTTTCTATTGCAGTCTTTCTCTTAGTTGCAAAACAAAAACCAAAGTGTTTTTTTTTCCATTTATTTTATCCTTATTTTGTATTCCCCTTTTTGCAATTTTTTTTAATAAAAAAGGAGGAAAAATTGTGTTTTTAATGAGGAGAAAAAAAAACTTTTCTGTGCAAGAAATGACCCAAATTTTCTCTGCATATAACTCAAATCCAAGAAATTCATCGTATAAATATTGTTATATATAATATATAAAAGAAAAATGAAACATAGGAATAGGGGTTCGAAGATACCAACATCAATTTCCATCAATGGTGAATTTAAGAGGAGAAATTTAACAAAAAAAAAAGGAAAATGTGAATCGAAAAAAAATTTAATATGATAGAAAATGATGAAATCTTCATGCGCCACAATTCCTTTATAATACGAAATCCTTAGGAGCTGCATCTGTTGGATGTGAGAGAAAAAAAAAACTCTAGGTAATTTGAGGATGAAAAATAACAGATTGACTGTTGGTCACTCTGTTATTTTTCCACCTTCATTCAATGCGAACTGCAGTGGGAACCAAGTTACGTCGGGATTTTTTACCCTAAAATTTAATAAACGGTAACGAAAATATATATTTATTCAACTTATTTTTATGAAATTTTGTGAATATTGTGGAAATGTGCAGGGGTGGATGGGTAGGGGTCAATCTCATTTGCTTAATCGTCCAATTATCACAATTATTAATATTTTTACGACAAATTTTGAATGTGTTGACTCATTTCCAGGTTGAGTTTTCCCATTAGAATCTCATAATTAAGAAATAAAATTCACAGCAAAATTCTGTAGAATTTTTCAATCGTAAAAGTTGGGGGGGGGGGGGGTGGCAAGTTAAGTCATCTAAATAATTTTCTAACTGACAGATTTTATGAAAACGCAACTTGGAAATTAGTTAAGTTATGGAAGACATCATCTTCAAAATCACGGAAACCATTCATTATATTGATTGAATTGCATATGTTTTTTACCTTTTTCTCAAATGCGCATGCGCAGAACGCAACGTTGACTGTCGCCTACATGAAAACGAGTTCTAAGACAATTATGAAAAACGTTATATACAATTCAATCAATGTAGATGTCATCTTTCACGTATTTTAATTAAATGCCTCAAAAGTCCTTAAAACATCCATTATTTATTGTAAAACCATGCATGGTCCATGAGACTGTAAAAAATATCCCAACGTCACTCGAAACCTGCCCAGGAATCGCCTGTGTTGCGAGAGAAATGAGCCCCAAGGTTTTTTTTTATTAAAGTTTGGCTACACTGGAATATTGGAAACTTAATTTCTAAAGAGACCCTGAGGTTGAAAAACGAACATTTCAAGATTCTCTATGGAATTTTTCATCCAAGACCTGACATTTAATCATCTTTCTCAAGATCGTCATTAGTCGAAATTTCGAAAAAAAAAATTGTCCATGAAGTTCTCAACGCCAATATATTTTTCAGTTACAAACATTCCAAAAATCACTCAGTAATTACTAAGAAATTGACGACCGACTCCCATTTCGTAACTTTCTTAACTGATGACGTCACACTGCAACTTGAAAGTCAATCTACTGTTGAGTAGTGTGAAGTCGCCCAAATTGTTGCGCGCGCATTTCAGACTGGCGGGAAATAATTTAAACAGCGAGATCATGGGATCGATAAAAGGGGGTTTACACTTTCATTACGATTTCTCAGTTGATTGATGTAAATTTTGGGGAATATTCCAAATTTCCAGACGCATTTATAGTTATGTTGCTCAGATTGAGCGAACCAGTTTCCAATTTTTTTTAAACTTGAGAGGAATTAATGCAGCCTACAGCGTATCCGGACTAATTGCTTAAAAGCAAAATAAACTATTTGAATTTTCGCAAAAATGGGTAAAAATGAATTTCATGCGTCATTTATCAGTAAATTTTAACGTGGATTTTTATGGATTTTTCAAAATGCTTCCACAACCTTCAAGAACATTCCGCACTTCTAGAAATAGTAGATTATCTCCCGCTCGGTTCTAAAATCAGTTTTTTTTCGGTGAATGGAAACTATATCTACAGGGCTCCAGAACCTTCCGAAACGTTCTAGATTATTCAATTTATCTTGGGGAACAATTATGGACATTTCTACAGAACTCTAGAAACCTTCGCCAACAGAGGCGGTCGCATAAAATGGCCCCTGAAATTGAAGTCACAGACGTATCCACGTTAAAACTGAAAACCTGAGTACACCACAAAATCATTATACCACTTAACTACCAATGAAATGCAGGGAACATTTTAATGGCTTTCCCCAAATGTTAAAACTCAATCAACTATATTTGAACAGGGTAAAAAACAAACTGAAAAGTTGACGAAAAAAGGAAAAAATTGGATAAGCAATTGAAAAAAAATGAAATTTCTATTGTTTATTCAAATTCCAAAATTCCAAACATCCGACATATCTCAGAAATTTCGATATCTCAGAAATAAGCGTTTCAAAAGAATTCAAATTGTTTTCCGAATCCAAAATCTCAAAAATTTCACGAATTTCCTCGTGGTTATATCTATCTATAGATCCATAAGAACGTTTTTTTCACAATTCTCCGCGTCCTTACATATTTGATTGAGTTTCAACATACGATGAACGTCATTCAAATATCCCGCCATTTTGGAAGCTCGCAGTTCCGTTCAGTGGGATTCCCCTAATTTCCGAAATACAAGGAGACTTGACAGTACATTTATCTCCAGAACAAGTCGATGTAGAGAAAAATCGCAAAGGACTTTTTTGTCGGCCGTTCAATTTCCTACAAAAAATGTTTGATAACAATTTTCTCTAGAACCACTTGTCAACAAACAATCGACGTTCTAAACAAATTTTCAGTCTCCATTAGAGGACTCTGTACGAAAAGTTGGAGAAAAAAAACCTTGGGGCTCATCTCTTAAGCTCTGCTTTGTATCCACCTTTACAGTGTATGTGTGTATGTATGTGTGTGTGTATGTGTATGTGTGAACTGCTCACTGCCTGCGCTCGCTCATGCTAGCCAGCGCTGCCCACTGCTAGTATTCTCTATAGTTCCATACCCAAAAAAAAAAGAAATTACGAAATAGGAAAATTACGTGTGAATTCCGTGCATTTTTGATAATATACGTGCAGAAAAAGGTGAAAATTTGATTCCCCACAAACTAATAAGTACCTAGAGAATACTCGCACGATCGTTAAACTAAAAGAGAAAATATAATGACGGTGTTGGTCAATTTTTTTTGTTTTTGTTTTTTTTTTGTTTTCGTTTTTTTTTATTTAGTCTGGCTACGGGGGTGTTAATACTTTATTTCAGGAATGGCTTTCAAAATTGGGAGTGGGTTCAATTTTTGGGAATTCCGGGGGAACAATTTTTTTATCTTTGAAGTTTTCAGAATTTCAAATTCTTTTGAATTTCCATAGATCGAATTTTGAAAATTTTGGGAATTTTTGTAGCTCATCAATTTGTCGATATTCGATTCCAAAAATATCAATATTGTGTTGTGGACTTCCCCGAAATTTGTCAGTGACTTCGTCAAGTGATCGTTGATTGGTCGGGCCCAGTGGGAATCCCCGCACCGCGTATTGTCTTAAGGTCTTTTCTACCTTACCGAACCAAATTGCCAATTCTAAAAAAAGGAATGTAAAAGAGCAACATCGGCTGAATATTCCAGAAAGAAATTTAATTCGGTGCAAACTTTCTAATTTTTATAGATTTTCCACTCTCGGGGTTTACATCGAAAAATGCAAAAATATAAAAACCCGGGATTCCCCTGAAGCGCAACTAGTTACGGGTCATCATAACCTTTCTTGCATAAAATATTAGCACACCCTTAACGCCGAGTTACGCACATCGGGCAGCATACGTCATACCTACTTTGGTTAACAACATTGAATTTATGTATAAAAGGAACAACATAAAAATGAAAAAAAAAGAACTAACAAACAATTAATACATTGGATGAAGTATAGTATTAAGAGATAAACACAAAATACTATTGGAATAACAATAATACTGCTTGATTTTCAATGAGTGAGATGAATAAAAACAAGAGTGAAAAAAATGATAATAGAGTATCGGATAAACGAGACATTTTTTATTGCTTTTTTTCAGACAATTTATTTTTCTGTTTTTTGCTATAGAAAAAAACGTTAAAGTGGCTCAATACCTACAACTGCAGTCGTGGAGTATCTGAGAAATGAGATTTCTGAACAAAATTGTTCTCATTGACAAATGATTGACATGAATTCTGAGATTAATATAATAATCATTTTTTTTTCTTTAATATAAATGAAAAAATATATCAATAGTTCAATCTAGACAAGTCAATTTGAAAAAACATGCTGAAGTCGGGAGTCTTCAAAAGAAATTTTCTGGTAATTGTTCTCCTACACGGAAATAATTTTTTCCATTATTATGTTGAAGCTATTGGAATTTTGCAAATATTGAAAAATAGACGAAATTAATATTTGCATTTCAGATATTTTCCTAAATGAAACCTTGAGTAACCGTTTTTAGATTGCCGTCGCCCGACTATAATCTCCCGCCAAATAACAGCTGGTCGAGTAGTCGTCGCCATATTGGCTTCACTTCCGACTTTTCGTGGATATCTATTAATCAATGTTAATAGATACAAAAGTAATGACAAATGGACCTAAAAGGCCGATGAGGATATTTTTGTCCTTAATTTTAGTGCAAAAAAGTTGCACGGTCGAATATGACTTTCAAATTTCCCGCGCGACCAACTTCATGTCGATCAGATTGGCCAATGAGCGCGCTCTTTCACGTCTTTCGATATATTTCGACTTCATCGATTTTATTCATCAGTATGATCATTTTTTATTGTAATTAGCACTGAAAAATATTACATTTCATGCGAAAGAAAATATTGAGCTGCTTCAAACGCACACAAGGGAAGACTCGATTATCGTAGTTTCACCTTTTACTTATGTGTCTAAAAATGATACAAAAAAATTGTGAATTTTTTAAAGTGCTAAGATGTGTGAAAAAAAATTGAGGATATTTTAATTGTGAATGATAAGTTTTTGGGAGACAACTGAATAAAAATTCCAAATGAAAAAAAAAACCAAATAATTGATATGTGCGTATGTTGGATGATACTTTTAACGATTTAAGCGATTGTGTGGAGTAATGAAAGATTTCATTAAATTAAATGATGAAAAAACCAATGTAATGCAGATGCATTGCAATATCTTGGATACGAATGGCTGAATAATTTTCACGATTCAAATTATTGTCGAGGGGAGGAAGAGAATAATACGAATTTGTATAATCGATGGATGGAATCAGGGAATGGTGGAATGAAATAACTTCACTATTTCATTGTTAATCTATGACAGAATCTTCACTAGTTAAATCAAAATCGTTCTACGATTCGTTTGGTTATCTATTTTTATTTTCGTAATCTATTTCGCATTTTTAAAAAATCCTTTTTCGTTTTGTATATTTTATTAGAAATATCACAGTTCTATGCTTTTCGAAAAATTTATTCAACTTCAATTTGGTTTCTTACAATTCTCTGAAACTTTAGAAAAAATTTTGTAGCCTGTAGTTATCGACGGGAAACTTTACCGGTTGCAACTTTACCGACTGTAGATTAAATTTATAATTCGCTCGGTAGGTGGCGCACCGAATTTCCGTAAAATTCCAAATGTGAACCTACATACTGTAAATTTTGTTCGTCCTCAATGTTCTCTCATGAATTGCAAAAGCAGACTAGGACTTTGGGACACAAAATAGTAAAAGAAATTTTTTTCCCGCCAAAATAATGTTCATAAAATCCGCCATTTTTTTTTTTATGGATATTCAATTACAATCGAAACGTCGCGGATTGACGATGACATATATCTATTGATTGACTCCATTATTCCATGAATCTATCCACGACCGATTATTGTAGTACAATCAATCTAGATATACTCGATACGTGGTAGTGACCATGATCAATCTGCGCTGGAGATTGCAAATTTGTGCATTGACTTAAAAGAAAATGGAGCCACAAAAATTGATTGTTCCTCACGTTTTTGCGCCATCAATTTTTGGAGGTTAACGCGAAAAACGTCGATAGTTTAAAATGAATTCTAGGAATGTGGAAACAAAAAATACGTCTGTGTAGAGGAAACACATCTCTACAATTTTCTCTTGAACGATGATTCCCTACGACAAATAGTTTACGCGTTAAAAAATTGCAAAGCCTCTTCATCACGCAACGCGCCGCAGTCGCCTGACAACTGATGACCTCACTTAAGTTCGGCTGATTGCAAGGCGTTACATGTGATCGATTAACTTTGTAATTTTGTAACGGGCAAACTATTCGCCGTAGACAATTTACCTTCAAGAGAAAGTTGTAGAGAATTTGTTTCTCTACATGGTGGTATTTTTTTCTGCTTCATTCGTTCCACCGTATTCGACATAATCGTTGTTTTTTGAGTTAACCTCTAAACAAAATGGATATTTTTACTTATTTAAACGTAAGCTCTGAGCAAAAATCCGAGAGAAAAATATATTTTTGTGTTCTGGAGGCTTGTTACGATCAATTAGTTTTTTTTTCGTGCGCAGATTGGTTTGGGTCAATTCTAGATTGACTGAACTATTGAGATTACAAACATGAGAATCATCAATTTTTGGCTATACTTCATTTGTAAACAAATTTCTTGTCGATCGTAAAACAAAGTGACAACATAACATCAATGAACATCAATAACAAAAAGTATACTTTTTTCTGGTGTGAAACGTCATCCTGGTGGATAGTCATTCTGTGTGTATAAATTATAAACACCTACCAAGCCCAAAACAAAAAAAAACTGAAAAAATCAATGTTTCTAACTTATTTATAATGATTAATATACATTAATGATAAAAAAAAAGAGAAAAAAGGCGAAAAATTAAATAAACGCAGTTTCTGATATGTTGTCATTAAACGATAATTTAAGCATATCCAACCTCACTTTTCTTGTAAGTCGTGTGTAGTCACGTGAGCTACCAAAATTTTTTTTAGGTCTCAAGTGACTCTCTCAGTTTATTTGGATGGAGATAAAAAATAATTTATGCCGCATAGTTAAGTTGGTGGGAATTATATTCTTTGACTCGATCAGAATTCTCAGGTGTTGCGCGCGCACCTGGTACCGGAAGCGCGCCATCTATGGAGAAATTCCGCGGCATCAGCCGACAGCATTTTTGGCGGATATCTTCAAAACTAAGAATATTAACGAATGTTTGTAGAAAGATTTATTGTAGCTCTCAGTATGCACTACAAAAAATATTTTTATGGACATTGGGCTAGCTCCTTCACATTTCGAGATATGTTCCCAAAAGATAATTTGAGAGATCGTCTCAATGCGCGCTTCAAGAATGCGGAGAGCGTGGCGCAACTCCCGGGGCATTAAGCGGCGATGGTGATATTCTAATGTAGAACTACAGTAGAATTCATTAAACTCAATTGGTTGAACTTCAAAAATCCTGCAGAGTTCTTGTTTCTACTGAAATCCATATACACAAATTTGAAGGAACATCCAAATCTAAAAATTCTAAATATTTAGATGTTTAAAGAAAGTCCGAATTTTAAGAACTCAAAAATTGTGACAACTTGGAAAAATTTCAAATCTTTGCAAAGTGTCTAAAATGGTAGTTCTTCAACAATTCTTTTTTTTTTTAGTTTTTTTTTTGGAATTGAAACACATTCTGAACTCGCCAAAAATTCCCAAAAAATCATTAATCTCGGAGTTTCAAGTATTTCAAAAATTCCAAAAATTCCAAAAAATTCCAAAAATTCAAAAATCCCAAAAAATTCAAAAATTACAAAAATGTCAAAAATTTTGAAAATTTCAGTAATTTTAAAAATTGTAGAAATTTTAAAAAGTGTGAAAATTCCAAAAAAAATTAAAAATTTTAAAATTTCAAAAACTTCAAAATTTTCAAAAATGGAAGATTTCCATAATTCAAAAAAAAATCACAAATTGCAAGAACACATTTTAGAAATGTTAGAAATTTCGTAAATCTCCCAAATCATGAATATAGTTCATGGCTCCCCCTAAAATCGATCAATTTCGTCCCCTTCGAGTCGGCTAGATGGGGTAGTTCCCGAAAGCAATCTTTACGGATATTCAGGGTGGGAGCATACCCCAACTTATCGCGCAAGCGTAGCACACCCAACCCAAGCACTCGCACCTTTAGTTGACTCTCACTTCTCCAGCTTATCGCAGGCCCCTCAATTTCGTCTAAACTTTAATCTCACCAACAAAGTACTTGAAACTTAATCCAAGTGAGTCAGCGCCGAACCTGAAGCAATAAGTGTTCGTTAATTTGCACTTCAATCAATTTCGTTGAAACTAAACAGAGAAAAAACGCGACCCATCCAGGCGCTTGGCCTTGACCAATTAAAGGAACCCTTTTGATAGAAAAAAAAACACGAAAATGAGCCTACTACTTGAAGAGGACGAGACCGACGAGTAAGTACAAATTTGTTAAAACTTTTCTACAAAAAATTGGAAAATTTTCATTACACAGTTTCCAAAAATCCCATCAATTCATTCACTCATTTATTCTATTTAGTTTAAATATTTTACATAAAAAATTTTGGTCTAAAATTCCCAAAAATTTTCAGTAAAAACCAAAAGTGTGCTATATCTATCGTGAAAGATAAGTGCGAGATAAGGCTGAAGTATCGAGCTACCTCGTCAAACTCGCGTTTTCCCCGAATATCTCAAAAACTAAGAGACGTATCAAAATTTGCATTCCCATATTTTTTTTAGAGCTCATTTTTTTCTACAAAAAATCACATACAAAAATTTCTGTATCTTCAATAGGTTTCGAGCTAGCCACCGAAAACGGTGATTCGCGAGATAACTCATCATAGTTGTGCAACTGTGTAAACCGCGACGAATTGTAGTTTCGCGTTCCGAATTTCAAATTATTGACGAATTGGGGTTTTTGGGATCAAAAAATTGTGTTTACAAAATGACTATATCTATTTTGAAAGAACGGCGAAGGTCTTTTCTTTTATAATATTGTTCGCAATTTTATTTGGTTTTCTTAGTGAAACTCTAGACAGTGATTGAAATGAAATTGAATATACCTGAACAATACACGCGTATTTTATTTCCTGTTAGCAACCAAGAGACTTCGATCGATGAGAGCTACTAATGTGGGTTTATGTATGGGGGATTGTCCATTAATTCAGTCAGCCAATTGCGCCGGGATTTTCAAAAATTGTATATAAATTCCACGCGCGCAAACTTGCCGCGTAATTGTTTTCCGAGTTTTCCGAGTGATTCGGTGCAAAATTGGGGGTTTCAAATTTTTGCGCAAATTCAAATATTTCTGTAGCAATTTATTGAAGCTATAATAAACCTTTTACCTGATTGTGACATAATTGATTTGAATGGAAACATTTGTTGAATTATAATATCTGATTTTTCAATTTGTTTTCATCAATTTTTATGGCTTCGTTAATCATTCAAAAAATCTTGCAGCCACGAATTGCATAATTTATTGATATATATATATGAAATGACCACTATCAGGTTTGGCGCATCCTACATACATATCACATATACCTGGGAATGTTCACTTTACAAAATTTTGACACAAAACAGCTTAGCAGATTTAGGTTACTAGAGCTGGAGCACATGGTCAAAACCACAATAATAATAATAATATGAAGCATCACAAGACTAAGTCACAATTTCCAAAAATTTCGCAAAATTTAAAAACTAAAATTTGCCATCTCAAATATTCAAATAATAGGAAAAAAATATTGGACAAAGTTCGAAAAAAGAACTCGAAAATAGAAAAAAAAAATCAAAATTTTCGAAAAAACCCATTTCAAAAATTCGCGCCCCTATTCTATTCATCTATTCACTTACACATGCCATTTTATAAAAGAGTGGGGCGACTTGGATATAAGAATAGCAGCTGCATATAACAAGTCAGTTTATTCGACTGAGCCAACTTACAAGCGGCTTGGTTACAATCCCAGCTCTCCCATAAATTCCTGACATTCCAAAACCTCAGAGCGAAAAAGCCCGCAGAACCTCTAGCAACGAAATTTCCCCCGAAAATATCTCACATATATTTTTTAGCGCAACAGATTAACTGGTTACGCGTTATTCAAACTACTTTGCGTCACGTTGAAGGGGATAAACAATAATTGCGGGAAAAATTTTTGCGCGCGTGAAAGCGGGAAAATTGAAAAGAGTTGGTGGGAAAAACAAAGAGTATTGAAAATGTCCACGTGCAAGTGCGAGTGTCGTATATATAATGAGCAGCTGGAGAAACACACATGTAAGACGTTTGTGTCTGTACATGATGAAACTAAGAACGGTGAAAGTAACACTAGGTATGCAGTACTATATATATTTTACGCTTGAGATGTATCCTTGAGCACCCCCTTGAAATAATATAAATATGTAATTATTATATTGTAATTACAATGAATGAATTAATTTAAATTGTATTCATTTCAATATCAATATATATCAAATATTAATATTGATATCAATACTATAATTTGACGCATTTTAATTCAGTTATAATTATAATAATGGCAAGCAGGGTCTTTTGGACGACTTTTGATCGTGAAAACGGAAACTCAATAACGTTTGAAAATTGCCGCTCTAAAATAAAAAATGATTGAAAAATGATATATATCATTTCTAATATTATTTTTCATACGTAATATTCATTAGTTTACAATAAATAAAAGAATATTCATTACTTTGTAATAAATATTATACATAGCACTTCCATATTTGATAATGAGCGCTGTTTTGATGCGCGCGCAGATGAACGTTTGACAAAAATTAACGGAAAAGTGTGACGCCAAATGACATTTTGAAACGTAAAGCGCCAATGAGATGAAACTACGAATTGAAGTGGAATTCTGACGTTTAGGGTAGTAGATTTTACGGAAATGGAGGAATCTGGGGAATTTTGACGTTTCGGTTCATAGTTTTTGCGACGATCAAGTTCAAATCCGACTTAGGGCGACTTCGTTTCCGCCAATGAATTCCCAGCATGTAGCAAGAAGCGAAGCGTGAGTAGTATGATGAGGTGTAACCATTCAAAGTCTTCATGAGCTGCATATCTCAGTAAGGGATCGATCCTAGTTGTAGGTTGTAGGATATTTTTTTCCCCGAAACCTCTGATTCTCCAGGTAACCGTGTTACTATGATGCACGTAGAGTTGCAATTGCAGGGGTCCTGTACAGATCTTGGGAATGGCGGTGACAATTTTTGGCGTGATGTATTGAAAAGTTGTTTTTTAAAATTTTTTTACTGAAAATATAACAATGTTTGTGTTCCAGGTACAGCGACGGTTCGGTGAGACTGAGGAATCCGAACATCGAATTAATGGACCAAGACATTCTCTACCACTTGGCTCTGGGTAGCGGCTCTCACGATCTCGTTGAGATGTTTGGTGACATAAAAGTAACTAAAATTTAATTTACTTTGATCCAACGTTCTTTAGGGGCGCGTTGAGAAAATCTTTCACATTTTCTTTCGGGACCATATGTCGAAATGTGAAGGAGATTTCAATTTTCATGAAAATGTTTTTTCTAGTGCACATTGAGAGCTGCAATAAAACTTTATATGAACATTCGTTAATATTCTTAGTTTTGGAGATATCTGCTAAAAATGCTTTCGGGTGATGCCGCGGAATTTCTCCGTGGATGGCGCGCTTCCGGTACCAGGTGCGCGCGCAACATGTGAGAATCTTCTGGTCGAGTCGAAGAATATAATCCCCGTCAACTTAACTATGCGGCATAAATTATTTTTTATCACCACCTAAATAAACTGAAAGAGTTACTTGAGGCATTAGAAAAGTTTCGCTCAAGTTAACGGTTTGAAAAGGCGCGTTTTTAATATCTCAAAAAGATGCAGGAATTTTCATGAGAAACTTTTTGTGGAGACAATTGAGGTCTACAAAAAAGTTCCCATGAATATTGCCTCAATTCTCCTAGATTCTGAAATATATTTATCAACCACCGAGGCTGTTGCTGAATGCAAAGCCTCGTTTTATTACCTTGCTGCAGAAGTTTTTTCATCATAGTTGTTACTTATTTATTGCTTACAGAATTGGTACTCTTGAAAATTTTTCTTAAAGAAGAATTTCTTGAAGAGAGATATCGTTTGCCGGACATCCACATGCTCTGAACTGGATTTTTTGTAAATAATGCTCATTCTTAGCTAGTATACATAATTGATCTAGCTTGAGTATATAACAGTAATCTGCCCTTAAAAATCCAATTACCTCCTCAGTGGTTTTGATGAAAAATGTTCTGAAGCATTTTTGTGGAAAATTTTATTTCTGACAAAAAAGTTAGTGATCAAATTCTCTCCTCCGACTCACAGAGATAGGATCAAAACTTCATTGAACGGAAGATGTGATAGCGTACGAGTCGAACCAATGTCCTAAGATCACCGTACGTCCTAAATTATTGAATTTAAGATAGAGGGTCATACGACATAAAACGTGTAATTTCGAGGGACGAACAAGATTCATTGGACATCTTTATTGCTATCTCTACTCGTTTTCATACGAGAGCGTTACAAAACTTTGAAAGTGGTAATAACTAAACCAACTATGTTATCTTAATATGATTCGATTATGTCATACATACTCTTATCAGCGTAATTTCTTGGCGCGTAATTGAAGAGAAATTTAAATTACATACATCCACCAACACACCCACCCATACGAATACCCTCACCCACCCGCCCATACAAATACACCCACACGTACAGAAACACACACACACACAGGCTCAGTTTGGTGATAATACTTTAGAAATATTTTAGATACCTCGAACCGCGAATATCCCATACGAAACTAATCTGTGTTACTTTCGCGGCAAAACTAGTAGCTTCCCTAATTGCGTTGAAAATGTAAATTCTAAATTTAATGGACTTCCTTGGAAATTCCTTTGAGTAAAAAACCTTCCATGTTTCGCAAACGTTTGAGCTACCTTAACTACTTTATCAGCATCTCGGACCAATGCATTCGCAAAAGTATTATCAATTATCAATGTAGCTTATCTGTTAATGTCTTACCAAGGACATATAACTGTATTGCATAATGGGCCAGTTGAGAATCAATAATATCGAAAAATAGAATTTCATGTTGTGTGTAATTCCCAAGCATTTCATAATGACAACGCAATCGCTGTAGAGTACTGATTTTCATTGAAAATGACCCAATAATTACTCAGTAAATATATGCTATTGATCAATGCAATCGAAACTTTTAAAAAATTTGCTTTTACGTAGGCTACGACCTCAATTGGCGATTTCACAGCTACCAATATCATAAAACTTGCTCAGCAAGTATTAATCATAGTCCGATCAATCTACGCGTGCGATTGATTAAGAAATCTGACTGAACAACATCGGAAACGACCCATAAAAGTTTCCAGACCGCAAAAATCAATTTGTTCCCTGCATTGCTAAACTTGGTTTATGTTCAACTAATTCAAAGCGGACATTTTGTTTAGTGACTAACCTTAAAACCCGCCAAACTTTCAATTGAACTCAATGAGGGATAACTCACATTACTAATTTCAAATTAATACTTCTGATACCATATTGTTACTCCTCTTGTGAGAAATATATATATATATTATTTAACGTCGCTATATTTATGCCCTGCACGGATAGGATGAGGTAACTCGCGACCTCTGAGTTACGAATCTGTCGCCTTGACCAACCGACCCATCGTAGGCCTCAAGAAATATTTATTAAAAGGTTTCTTAAGTGAATGAAAATAGCGATGAATTATTTTATTTCTCCTTCCGGCATCAATAACCCCTAAATTTTAAGTTTCCCCAATTTCCCGCCAAATCAGCGCTGACCAAGCCAACGTCGCCATCTTAAATTCTGTGCCGGGTTTCCATGTCTACTGGCAATTGTTAATATCAATAAGACAATTCACTAAATTGTCCGGAAATTAATATGTCAATAAACGTATTATTATATTCTTAATGTTAGTGAAGAGATTTAATATTCATTCAAATTTTCACGCAAGTATTTTACGCGAGTCGGTGATGGGTTAACTTCCGGTTTTATCAAAATGGAGGCTTCAAATTCAATATTATTATTAATTGTATGATAAATGTTTATTAAACTGTTTGTTAAATGAGTGAAACAGTCTCTAGTTGATCTTCTGTTTGTAGTGATCTCCACTTATTGAATTGTCCTTGCATCATGAGTAACAAGATTGCAAAATGTGCATTAAACAATACACTGATTGTGTATGATTGTTTTTCTACTCTCATTTAATCATTTTTAAGTGAAGAAACATATAGAGACGAATAAAAACAACATTGGTTAACTTGCAAATAGACACAATAATAAAGGCGGGAATCCGCGAAATGCGCGCCATAATTCAAATTGTTAATACTATATTATTGTTCACTTATTAACGAATATTCATTAAACAGTTTGATAGATACATGAGATAATTTGTATCGATCGTTTCGTATATGTAACTGTCCTTACTTGAGACAAGCCAAACTCTAAATTTTGAATTTCCCGCCAATAGCTGATTACCAGGCGGCAGCCATATTGTCTTCCATTCCAGATTCATTTCAAGTGTTAATGATTATTCTTAATATGAACGAAACGGTACGCAGCCGTCCTGAAATTAGGGTCAATATTCTTCAGAATATTGTTCTTCATTGTATAGTGAACAATTTAGGTTTTGATCTTTATTCACAACAAAAATATGAGTTCATATAACCGTCTAATCAGACCCTGATTTGTGAAAATTGACGCATTGAAAAACTCAAACGTGAATTGAATCAAGTGAAAAAGTCGGGTTCAGAGTCTCATTGTACTTTCCGGTGAGATTTTGGAGTTCTTAGAAACATTCAAATTTTCCGGAGATATTCAGCTACTTTAACCTAGTTGCGCGCGCACGCGTCGCCTGAAAGACAAGACTTCATGAAATGTCTTCTTGATTTGAAATTGAGGTCCATAATTCGAATTATGAAAACGCAAAGTTATTGTTGTTCTGTAATGTAAAATTGTGTATCTGGCCTTGAGGTTAATTACGCATTGTTGGTTTTTTCCAGTTTGTTTGCATGGGAGGAACACCAAAGCGCATGGAGAACTTCGCATGGTATATGATGAAGGAAATAGGTCACAAACTACCAGCTGGCACAACTTTACTTGACATTAGCCAGCATTCGTATCGCTATTCAATGTACAAAGTCGGGCCAGTACTCTCTGTCAGTGTGAGTATTACAGACTTGTACATGAATTGTATTATTGTTTCAAAGCCTATTCATGATTGTTTCTCCTATTGTTGAACGAATTTGAGCAGTTTCGCTGTCATTTTTTAGATTAAAAAAATGAAGAAAAAAATTGGGAAGTTTCAAACATTATGTTAAAGTTACCAAAAATTCCAAAGTTTTAAAATATTCAAAAAGGTTCGAAATTCCGAAAAATATTGAAATTCTTAAATTTTCAAAACAACTAAAAATCGGAAGAGCTAGAAAACAAGGACAGAAACCCCAAATATTGGAAAAATTCCACAGATTTTTTGGATTTTCAATACTTTTGAAATTCCCAAAAATTTCCAGAATTTCCAAAATTCCAAGAATTTAACAATTGTAACGTGTCCAAGCGCTCCACAATGTTCAGATTTAAATATAAAAAATGCGATTATTTTCCAGCATGGAATGGGAATTTCGTCGATAGGTATTCTGCTGCACGAGATAATAAAGCTCATGTACCATGCAAAAGTACGTGATCCCATTTTCATTAGAGTGGGTACGTGTGGAGGAATTGGACTAGATCCTGGCACTGTGGTTATATCCGAGGAAGCGGTCGACGGTATGCTCAAGCCCTATTTCGAGCAGGTGGGTCATATAATAAAAAGTCGATCATAAAAGAATTATTAACCGCATGCAATGTTCCCGCTATTCTCTGGTATCCTGGCAGTTTCTGTATTTATTATTATTATTATTAATTTTTTTCTTTCAAGAGCGCATAATGAAAATTGTGTTTTTCCTATTAACAGCCAGTATTGGGAAAAATGACCAGACGACCAGCCAAGTTGGATAAAAAATTGGTGCTTGAGTTAAAGAGTCTTCATAGTGCTGAAGATCCTTATGACACCGTTATTGGAAAAACAATGTGCACATCTGATTTTTATGAAGGCCAGGGACGTCTAGATGGAGCATTCTGTGATTATTCTGAGCAGGATAAAAATGACTACCTCAATAAATTGCATAAAAATGGCATTATCAATATTGAAATGGAGTGCACTGCATTTGCTGCACTCACACATCATGCAGGGATCAGGGCTGGCATTGTTTGTGTCACGTTTTTGGATCGACTCAAGGGTGATCAGGTAATAGATTTTTCTGAGATTTAGAAATTCTGAAATGTTGAAACATTTTCCTCCCCCACCCACTCACCACCCACCCACCTACCAGCCAGCCACTCACGCACCCACCTACCTACCATCCACCCACCCACCCACCTACCACCCACCCATCCACTTACCAACCTCCCACCCACCTACTCGTCCACCTACACACACACACTCACACACACACGCGCATTCACCCAGAACGATAATAAAGTGAAGGAGCAAGTGTGTGCTCGGGTTGTGCCCAGGATTTGGAACGTTGTTAAATTCAAATTTTTTGTGAACTACAGGTAAATTCGCCGAAGGAAGTCCTGGAGGAATGGCAGAAACGACCCCAGCAATTAGTGGCCCGCTACATCAAGAAATACTTGCAACACAAAGGGCGCTTGTACTTGGAGGGCCACGGATCCATGTGCGTGAAAAGTCCTCGTCGATTCAAACTTGTTCAACAGGAGTCGGAGAATTATGATTAAACTGCCTAATCCAAAATTTATGAATCTCATCACAAAATTTGCTTATCCCATTTTGTTGATGAACAAACATCCACAAACCAATCAAGTATTTAGTTTTCATTATATTGATAATTTTAATTGACGGTTACAAGTACTGAAATGTAATATTTAAATCTCAAGAGGATACACTGATTTTATTATTTTTTTAAAATGTTTTTAAAGGGAATTCTTTTAATTCTTTTTTTTTCATCTTTTTTGCGGATTTAGATGTGCATGTTTTGAAAATTGCCAAAATTTCAAAATTTTGAAACTTCCAAGAATGGGGGATTTGAAAGCATGAGAAGCTTCCTAAATCAAATAAATATAATAATTTTTGAATATTTGGAAAATTATAAAAATTGAAGATTTGGAATTTTTATGTAATTTTTGCCATTAAAGTTCTAGTTAATTTCTCACAAATTTTTGAAATTCTGTGCGACTTTTGAATTTCTTAATCTTCTCTCAAATTATTCGATTTTTATTTTCGAAATTTCCTGCAAATGGTCCGAATGTTTCCAAAGTTTCATTATTCCTACAGTTATTATTATTATTATTATTTTAAAATAAATGTCTGATATTCACGAATTTTTGAAAAAAATTGAATTCTTCCAAATTTTTGACTTCTTTTAAATTTTTAAAGCCTTCAACATTGAATAAATTACCAAAATTATCTCGTTCTATATTTTGCGAATGTCCGGAACTTTCAAAATCCTTGAAATTTTTGAATTTTTGAACTTTTTGAAATGAATATTCGAATATTCGGATGTTCACGATTCTCCCTAAATACGACTAAATTAAAAGTCACAAATCGCTTTCCGATGTCAAAATTCAAGTGTTACAAAAAAGTTTTAATTTTCCCACCAATTTCACAACATTCCCTAGCAAACTAAAGTAGTGTAATCCCTCAGTAGCAAAATAATATTAGTTAAAAATTCGAACTATCACGTTGATCAGAGCCAGAAATTGAATTTCCACTAGCTCGTTCAATCGTGACTCAACCATGGTGCTCAAGTACAAAAAAAAGGCAAAAGCAATTTAAAAAAACAATATCGTTACATACTGACCAGTCTCGGCCACATATCCAACATTTTTTATTCTAAACTTTGTTGCGAATGTATTGCAAAGCTAAATGGAGAAAATAGTTATTGATGAATAGACATTATGGGAGATGGATTTGCCATCAATTCTTACGGTTATTGACTTGATCTTGAAAGAAAAATTTGCTGATACAGTTAATCAAGTTCGGTTAATTGAACCGAGCAGTGGCCTACGCAAATTTTTACCCATAGAAAAAGAAAGAGTAATTTCAAAACTATGTTCCACTGTTTTGTATATGAGTCCTTCCGCCAATTAGCAACATGTTCGGTCTAGGTTGACCTACCCTCATTTTTTTCTACATATCTGGGAGGTGGAAGGGGAAACTATCGGAAATTTCCAAGCCAATTGTCCAGGGAGAGACGTGCATTTCATTTTTTTTCCTAAATTTTCCAATGTCCAAAAAATTGTGCTTTTATTGCAAAAAAAACCAAAACCATCCATATGAGAGAGGACGTCAAATTTTTAATGATTTTGTCTCCGCAACAGTGGAAATTATTTCACATAGAAATTTTGTATTCAATTCTATGATCGAGTAGAAGATGTGCTTGTAAAAGTCTGGAAAAAATCTGGAAAAAGTGAGAAAAAAAAATCCAATTGAGCACATCTGGATTATTAAGGTTGAGGCTTGCAAAATTAGGACAATCCTTTTTGCAGGTCGAATATTGGGAAAAAATGAGGATAGGTCAAAGCGAAATGCCACTTTTGTTCGTAATAGGCGGAATGACCGATATAAATTTTGTATTGAAATATAAACAACGTTTTAGCACTTGAGTGCAAAAATTAGCTGACACTATTCTTCTGTAATTGTCAACTTGTTGAAAACGAATATTTAATGAAGAATGTTCAAGTACACTTGCAGCTTTTGTGCCACGAAAAATTGAAATATTACTTGTTCAAGGATGTAATGGAAAATTGAAGTTCCTTGAGAAAAAATTGATTTTTTTTAGTCCAGAACGATGAATATTCAGAATTTTTTGATTCTTTATGAAATTTCGTTTTCAAATTTCTGAAATTGCAATTTTGAAAATCTACAATTTTGCACTTTTTTCTCGGTTTTACAATTTGTCTATTACATCCTTGAAATTTTAGATATAGTTGATTATACATTCCAAGACATTCTTCAAATGTTGAATTGTAATTGTAATTACCAACGAAATGGAAATTTAAAAAAAAATAAATATTTATCTTCAAACTAAGGTAAAGGATTTTATGAAAAAAATGGGGTGATAACAAGGACAGTTGATGGAAAAATACTCTGAAAATATTTTTTTTAATTACACCAACTCCAGAAATTTCATAATTGTAATTATGCACTGACTGATTTTCTTTAAAAAAATCTAAAAATTATTATGTAATGAGTATTCGAGATAAAAATTTTGTTGATCTTCTCAATATTTTTTTCAGTCATTAGAATCTTTGAGATTCTCGAAATTTTTGGAAATTATCGTCATCCGATATAGAAAAACTCAATTTTGAGTATTGAAATCATAAAACTTAATCAAAACTTTAAGAGAAACTTTGAGTTATTGAAATTTTCATTTATAAAAATTTTTTATTCATACAAACTTAATTTTTTCGCTCCCTAAAATCTACAAAGTATTATAAAATTGTGGCGTTTTCAGAATTCACATTTTTTGAAAAAATACTAAAATCTTGAAAACTGAAAATTATGAAAATTTTGAAATTTAAAAAAATTTTGGAGAATCTAAAATGTTCGAAATGAATTGGTTTTTGGGCAAATGTATTCTCCGAGTTTTCCGATCTTCTTCTTCAAAATGAACACACCGAAAAATGCCAAAAAATAGTCGAAGTACATAGTCAATTGTAGGAACAAAATTTTCGGTTAGATATTTTAAGGGAAAGCTATTATATATATATATATATTTTGAATAAATGGAGAATATACGAAACAAATTGTGCTGCAATTATTGACTATGTACCTCACATTCACTATTTTTGCATAATTATCATCCAAGCGTGAAAAAGAGATTGAAAACCCAGAACATAATTTAAAAAAAAATTCTATTATTTACTTTTTTTTATTTAGGCTTAACTTTTTAATTTCAGAAATACTACGTAATCAGTTGATTGCAATTTTGAAATTTCTGTGTGAGTTTAAGGTAGCTCAATTTTCTGCAAAGTATGTCCAAACATTTTCCAAATTTAAACAATTTTGAACACCCCTGCTTCGTCAATTTTTTGTTTATTGTTTTTAGATCTGAAATACCAAAAAATCGGGGATGTTCAGAGTTTTGACATCTTGAAAATTTCAAGAATTCTGACAATTGTCAAATTTTCAGAATATTTAAATTTGGAAAATTTTCAAAATCTTGAAAATTTCTAAAATCTGAGAATTTGCAAACTTCCTCCAATTTTGACTATCAGAGATTTAAACATTTTGAACCTTATGTTAATTATGAAAATTCATAATATTCCAATAATTAGCATAGTTGAAGAAACTTCCAAACTTCAGAAATTTTACACATTCTGAAGAAAATGTTGAAGCTTCAAAAATTCAGAAATGTCAACGATATCAAAATCGCAATTCGCAATTTAGATAATCAAATATTTCCTCTCCAAATAGCGGAACGTGAAGGAAGAAAAAAATCTCCCAAATTCGTGGAACATTTAGAATTGTCAAAATATGGCGAACGAATTAATTGAGCTACCTTAATATTTCTTTGGCCATGTTATGAAGCTAGAGAGCTGACCATAATTGATGAAGAAAATCTATATATACTATATCTTTCAGCCATGAAGGCGTCAAACGACATGTACTGTATGACTACATGTAAATGAGTGTCATCTAAAATACAAAACTGATTAAATGTTTCAGCTTTGGATCGATAATTGACGAAATGAGACTGTTTAAAAATTCCCTCCACCTATCTAATCCGTCAGAAGTCGCGCAACTAGACTTAGACCAAAATTTCCATATTATCAAAACCATCTTCGAAAATTGAAACATTTGAGTGAAACTTTTTTACTGCCCCAAGTAACCCTTTCAGTCCATTTAGGTGGAGATAAAAATAAATTATGCCGCATAGTTAAGTTGAGGGGAATTATATTCTTCGACTGGATCAGAATTCCCACGTGTTGCGCGCGCACCTGGTACCGGAAGCGCGCCATCTATGGAGAGATTCCGCGCCGTCAACTGAACGCATTTTTCGCAGATATCTTCAAAACTAAGAAAGTTAACGAATGTTGATATAGAGCTTTATTGTAGCTCTCAGTGTGCGCTACAAAAAACGTTCTCATGAAAATTGGGTTAGCTCCTTCACATTTCGACATATGATCCCAAAACAAACAAGAAATTCTCTCAATGCGCGCCGGAAGGACGTTTAGAGAACGGCGCGACATCCTGCTAGAAGCAATAAAAACAACTCCGCTACCACCTCCACCAAAGCCAAATGGTCCAAATGCACTCATCCAAATTTACCACTTATCATTGATGCCACATTATTATTACGATAATTAGAAAAAACAATCGTTGTAGAAATTTTACTTTATTCACATTTTACATAGTTCCATTTTGGGCACACAATGAAGACAATGGGATTTGCGAAGGGTGAGTATTTCAACCAGCGGGCAACAGTAGCATATCCATAAGTATCATATCAATAAGTTCTTCTAACTACTTGTTCTTATCTAATCGTATATTTTGGTGAAATGAACATTGTCCAGTTTATCCTCCCCTCAATTCCCACAAAAAATCATGAAATTTGGAAAATTTTCAAATTTTGAAAATGGGAAATTTTTGGAATTTTCAGACTAAAAAAAATGAAACATAAATTTTGTTGGTGGAAATTTTTAAACGACCAATTTCCCGTTTTATGTTTTCTTAACTTTCAGCAAGGGCTCATGAAGTAGGGGAAATTTTCGATTTTTAAAAACGTTGAAAATTTGTGATATTCAATTTTTTTAAAAATGTGTGAGTGAATTTTGTTGTCAACAAATTTTTAACGTTGAGTTTTCAAAATTGAAAAATTCTTGGAACTATTGAAAAATGAAAAACAAAAATTTGAAAATTTTCCAAAATTTTCATAACTGTGTTACAATTCCAGTAAAAAATTGGAATCATCATTCTATATTCCACATATTTAATTCCAGTTTTACACTATAAATGACGGCCTTTTAACGTTACAATCAAGGATTTAATACTAGCCATAACGCATTAATAGTTGCTAACCATTTTACGATAATTTCGGTTGAGGAAATGCTGATATAAATATTCGCGATTTATTGAAGCTCAGGTCATTGGTAAATGTCATTGATTAGGTTCCATCATGTTTTTCTGAGCCGGAATTATTAATTCTTTGATATTTAAACAAATTTCAAATGCGAAAAATCAATTAATTTTACAAATTTTTATAATCTTCAATGTTCGAAATTGTTTTCATTTGCTTTCAAAATCTTTCAAAGTTCCTTATTGTTTAAAATTTAGAAAAAAAAAGTTCAAAATTTTTGAAACGTTTCCAATTGAGGAAAATCTTAATTGATCAATATCACTAAATATTTGGAAAGTTTATAAAATGGAATATTTTGATAATTTTGCAAATTTTTAAAATTTTGAACATTTCGAAAGCCTTGAAGAAATTGAAAATATTTTTGAAAAAATTGAAAATTTCAGTAAGTTAAAATTTTTTGAAAATTGAACAGAAAATGAAGTAATTGCTAACCATTTCACAATTATTTGAGTTTATTTCAACATACTGGTAATCGATGGAATTCGATTGAACAAGTTATGTCGAAATGTTAATTGTCAATTTTTCAATGTTTATTAAAGTTACTATCACAATGTTTACTAACCTTACATTCAAAGTAGATGGATGAAAAATCGATCAACTCAATATTTTCCCATTAACACCAATGAACAGAATTATCTGGAGTTGTTCATTAGGTTTTTGAGAAAACACTAAAATACAGACTCAAAAATTGCGGCAATTTGGAGAATTTGCATGATTGAGAAAACAGATTGAAAGATTATTTCTGAAAAATTTTAAACATTTCGAAATTTCCAAAAAATTAAACAATTTCAGGAATTGAAAAAAATGTATTTTTACATTTTGAAAAATTTCAAAATTTTCCAAAATTTTGAAAATTTTCAACAATTTAAAAAAAATCCGAAATTGAAAAAACTACAATCTTTGAAAATATGAGAACTTCAAATAATTTGAAAACCGTCAAAATGCTTGAAGACAGTATCTTGTTATAAAAGCTCCTTTTTTGATAAGGTATCGTCTAATTTGAGAAACGATTGTAAACTTCGCTACAGAATGGATAATCAGTATTTTGAATTACATATTTTCCTCAATGGCTTCGACCACAATCGCAAATGCATATATGTTAATTACCACTTATACTTATCTCCGTTTCGCCTAACTTTGGCACAAAAACCGCATCATTACGTAATATGCGAGTGAAATGAAGAAGCTTAGTATTACAAACACACTTGAATTTCCATACATCACAATCTATAAAAAGAACATTTTGCAATTCCACAAATTTCCAAGCTTTCAAAACATCGCAGGGAATAAATTCCAAAATTGAAAAAATGTAGCGGAATTGAAAATTATCGAAATTTTCAGAATATGAATTTGTAAATTTTTGAACTTCTGTTTTAGAAAATAATTTTTTTGGAAAAGTAAGCACAGAAAGTTTCAAATTTTCTGAAATTTTCAGAGGAATTCAAGAAAAGTTAGGTTTTCAAAAATATCCAAAACTCCAAAAATTTGCAAATTCTCAAATTTTTTTGAATGATCCCAAGAAATATCCATTTCCGAGAATCCCAAAAATTGATCAAATTTCCTGAAATTTCCGAAAGGTTCCTAAAAATTTTCTATTTTCAAAAACATCAGTAGCTCCACAAATTTGAAAATTTAAAAAACTTCCGAAACGTCAATAATTTCGAAACTGTGCCTAATTTTATAAATTTGAGATTTTCTTTGATAAAAGAAAAATGACCAGAATCATGATTAAAATAAAGATTGTTCTTCTGTGTCGAAGCCATAATAATCATCGATTACACATTAAATCGCTTGAGCGAGCTTTATGTATGCTAAATGTTCATTGGTTGAACCCTACATTACAGTATATTGTCCCTTGCATAATAAATTAAGGGTATTCCTCATTCCCTTCATCCACATTATTCACACAAATCTTCTCCTGTAATAAAAAAATCAAACGCTAGTAACTTTCATTACTTAACTAGTGCCATTAACCAGATTTTCTAAAGTTATTCTAACTAGATCGAAAATATGCTATTTAGAAATATTCTTATACTAGCTTAGTAGGTTATATACAAGACTAGACTCTTAATTAACAATTTCATCTACCCCAGTAACCAATAATGAAAATCAATATTTTTACCCAATATCAAACTGAAATTTGTTTTGTTTTGTAGGAAAAAAAATACATCCTCAGCTGAAGTGGCCCACGACCCAATTAATATTATGATATAATATAATTATTCACATATATATTATATATATAATACGAAAAAAATAATTTTTCGAAAAATTATGAAAAAGACAAGAGGTTTGGTACAGAGAATATTTGAGGAAAATTGAATATATATTTCATAATGATGCTTATACTCACAATTTGTGTTTTTCCCTCAGTTTTCCAATAACAATCTTGTTCATTTTTAGTAACCATTTTTGGGCTAAAAAACATGAAAAATTGCAGTAATTTTGTAATTTCGCGTCCTCGAGACATTCGTATTTTTGTATAAAAATTGAGCATGTAGCTTAACTTAAATGCAAATATTCCCATTAATTGAGTCGGGGAATTTTTTTTCAGCCAAACTTTGTATTTTTTTTTATTTTTATTGAAAAGTAGTTGAACGAACGAAACAAACAAATTGATATTTGAAAAATCGAATTAAATCGTTAAAAATTCCTGTTCGATATTTTGTAGAATATATCCACAATATATTTATTAAATGCATTGAAAACAATGTAATTAATTAAATGTGAAATATTAATAGTGATTGGTCATGGGGCGGAGAAAATGAGCATAATACAGAACGTGGAGTATTTTCAGTACTATTGAAAATGAATTACAACTCGCAGTAAATCAGACAGCGCATAGGTATTTGACTCAATGGGTAAATGTGTGGGAATTTCCAAAATTTTGAAACAGGAAGTTGAAAAAAATACTTGCTTTTTCTCATAAAAACTTTCTAAAAATAGCAGTTTACGAAATTGGAGAAAATTTATTTAAAAAAAAATTAATTGAAGTTTTTTGTTTATTGTAGAATATTCATCACTTTCAAATTTTTCAATCTCCATTTTTTTTTCAATGTTAATAAATTTCGAAAAATGAAAAGTAATCTTTTTTTTTTGGGAAAGTCGGAAAATTCGATAGAAATTTGGAAATTTCAGAAACTTTCGAGGAACAAATTTTCTGAACTTTAACGACTTGAAAAGATTTTGAAGCTTTTAAATTTCAAAATCTACAGTTGTCAAAATTTCAAAAATAAAAACATCAGATATTTGACATTTTTTAAATTTCAATAGTTTCGAAAAGTGTGAAAATTCAAAAACTGATGATTTCGAAAATCTCAAATTTGTTTAAATTGCAGAATTTCCCAAAATTCTGAATATTTCCAAAATTTTAGAGATTTCAAAAAATTCGAAGATTTACAAAATTCTGAAAACTTGAAGACGAAATTAAAAATTTTCAAAATGTTTCAAGCTTTAAAAACGTAAAAATTCGATAGATTGTGTAAAAAAGAGAAAATCCCCAAAATTTCACAAATTTCAGCAATTTTAAAAATTGAAGTCAAAAAGTACATATTTCCACAAAAATGTTACGAAAAGAGCATGTCTTCTCATCGTGCAATAATTTTTTTAACTCCATTTCAATATCCAATGTCATTAGTAATAATCGATGATAAATGATAATAAAACGGAACCTCTATCTCATTTCATTCCTTATAAGTGTTGCTATTCATTTCTGATGAATGCTTCTGATTGTCATAATATGGAATGTGTCGTTGCTGTCATTTCCTCGATTGAAAAAAAATGCAAATATCCCACATATGGTTGTAAAAATTCTGGAATAATTCAGACTATCTCTACATGAAAAATAAGTCTCATGATTTTTTTTTTAAATTTCTCAAGTAGTTTGATCCAGAGATATTGATATCCGAAAATCGATTCATTGCAATTTTTCAAAAAAATTGAAAATATGTTTTGTCCTGACATTTATTCT
The DNA here is from genome assembly GCA_026005395.1 of Asobara japonica. Taxonomy (NCBI): domain Eukaryota; kingdom Metazoa; phylum Arthropoda; class Insecta; order Hymenoptera; family Braconidae; genus Asobara; species Asobara japonica. Next base: position 3,537,251 of record BQMI01000479.1, on the reverse strand, counting down.
CGTAATTATTTTTCTACCTTAGTTTGCCAATAAAAATGTGTTTTAATTTTTAAATTTGGGAATTTTCAAAGTTTTTGGACAATGTAGACAATTTTGGGACTTTTGAAAACTTTGAAATTTTGAAAACTCGAAAAATTTAAAAATATGAAAATATGAGAAGAATTGAAAATTGAAAGAAATGTGCAAATTCAAATCATTCTTCGTGTTTCCCATTTAACCACATGTTCAAGTCAAAAGAACCTCATTTGAGCTCCCCAATTTTCAAATTTCAGGGCAGTCTTCCCTTAATAACTACAGCGAAGTGGTTCAACGAGATAAGTCAACTTATATCGTTTTACTAATTCACTACAGATTTTCCATAAAAACTGATGACAGAGCTGGGCACTATTTCATTAAGAGAATTATCCTGGTTGAAAAAATAGTATTCATTCATTGGTTTTTATAGAATAGAAATAAAATAGATACTTCATATTCCATTCCAACAGAATGGGAAAAGAAATAGTATTTACCATTTCATTTCACTATTTAAATGAAAATGAAATAGGGAATTTTCGTATTGCAACTCGATCACCAAATATATTCCTTAGCTGTACAATACCAAAGAGGGCGCAACACGCGCCCTAAGCATTTCAAATTTCGCGCGTGAGAACCAACTGACTTCAAGTCTATCAGATTGGCCAATGAGGAATCGGTCTTACGCGTTTCGAGATATTTCGACTCTAACGGTATTCACGTATGTGTATGAACATTCTTGAATAGGATTTTCCACTCGTCATCACGTTTATTGAGTTCAAATGCGAACTTAATCTCGATTGATAACCTAAAGTCGGCTGAATGGAGGAGTTCGCCATTGTAATCCAATTTTAATGTGTCTCAATCATAATTTCTTTTCTATTTCAAATAGTATTACTCTTCGTTGTCCTATTTAAATGCTATCTTACTGGTCACATTTGCGAAATGGAATAGAAATGATTTCTAATCGTACTTCTTAAAACCAGACTGTTGCAAATTATCGACGTTGCAAATTGAGGTTCAAATTGTAAGTCAAATTTACCCAGCTCCGAGGGATCTGATCCTGGGTCGATTTTTAGGTTCATAGAGAAAATCAATGTTTACTGGTTATGGAGTGTTGTTTGGGTTGGTCGTGGGTTATCATCACAACGATGAACGAAGCCAGATTGATGTCATCCAGCTGTTGATTCCTCTGGTAAAAGAATGCTGACTGACTTGCGGCAACTTTGAATTGTGTCAGAAGCACTTGATGGCAAAGACGGTGGACGATGGGATGGAGCGATAACGCGCACCTCTGGATGTGGCGATGACCCGTCATGGGGAGGATTCTTTGGAGTTTCAGAGGTGGTTAATAACGTCACCAGCGGCCTGAAAATATAAATATATGAAGAATATACACACATATATATATATATATATATATATATATATAAAATATATATATATATATATATATAAATAATATATATATATAATATATATATATAATATATATATATAATATATATAACAAATATACAAATATATATATATAAAAAGTAACGAAGTGGCAAGAAATGAAGTAGAATAAGGCCGTTTGCATTCCAGAGCACATCCGCCTCTACAAAAAATTCTGTATGAAATATCTGCTACCTCGTTTTGATTTTGACTTATCCGGGAAAGATCGGGGAATAGGATGAATTAATTTGTCCTGGGTTATGACTTCATTATGGGAATGTGAATACGAACTTTGAGGATTGAAAAACGTGGAAGTTTCAATACGTTCAAAAATGGAAAAATGGGTAAGTTTGGAAAATTTTAAGCATTAAAAAAAATCAACAATTTTAAAGCTTTGTCACTTAAAAAAACAGAATGATTAGAAAAAAAAGGTCAAAAATGCAGAATTTTTAGAACATTTTAAAAATTCGGAATTTATCAAACATCCAGAATTTTAAAAAATTGAAAAATAAGAGAAATTAAGAAAATTGATGAAACGTGTAACATCAAAAATATGAGAATTTGGTGAAAATTTTATGACTACGACAAAGACGAAAATACTTCGAAATAAGCCAAATTAAAATTATCGTCCTCGTGACGTGCTGTATTATAATTGCGCAAAAATCCAATACTCTCATTACATCCTTAAACTGAGGGTATTTTTATTGTCAGTACCTGTGTAGAGGCGGTGGCGTGGGTGTTCTTGAAAGGGGGAAGCTGGCAACCTCTCGGGTCACCGAGAGCGATCGAATTGATCCGAAGGTCTGATCCGGTGACATATTCGCACCGACACTCTGCACAATTCCACTACTGAAATACAATTTCATTACTGTTAGTTTATTTTTACATTTTCAAACTCTCTCCCTAAGGAATTCTCGAATTTTATGCTAGCACAAAAAATAATCGAATTTGTTCGATTTTTCAAGATTCCCGAATTTTTATGAAAAAAAAAATAAACTGAAATGATTAAAATTTTCGAAATTGGATTTTGATTTTTTTTTTTTCAATTTCTCCCGGTTCAATTCTTTTTGTATTTTTTGACGTTTGGAAACTTTTTGCAAATTTTTTTAATTCTAAAATTTTTTGTAACTCAAATTCAAAGTCAATTCAAACTTTCTAAAATTTATCGCTCATGAATCTGGAACGATTGCCTGTGGGAAAATTGCGTATATAAGTCAATTGAATTTCCCTCGTCAATCATTATATTGAATAACAAGTTGAAGGTTTATCGCACCAAAAGTATATTCATATTATCATAAAATGCGTTATAGCACATCATGTATGAGTATCAAACAGTTAATCGTCGAATAGGGGTACTCACGCTAGAAGATTGGTATCGGTCAATTTGCCGTAATTAATTGTGTAATTTTATTTATAATTGCGACTTTTATTGTGAGATCTCAGGAACATGTTTGACGTGTTTCAAGTGTGTTTTATTCACTGTGGATTTAATCCGTTAGTGGTGACAATCTCCCAACAGTCTTCAGGCATTGAACCGCTCCCATTTTGTTTTGGGATCATACGTCGAAAAGTGAAGGAGATATCTCAATTTTCATAAAAATGTTTTTTGTAGTGCACATTGAGAGCTACAAAAAAGGTCTACATGAAAATTCGTCAATATTCTTAGTTTAGGAGATATCTGATACATTCGCACCTATCGATTTTCTATGCAAAAAAAAAAAGTAATAAAAATAAAAAAATAGATAAGGTGAACTCGATAAATCGAGGAAATTATTGAAAATGTGACAGAGACATTGAGGGTACCATGGAAATTGTGGGTAAACTCGTGTAGTCACTGTTGTTAGCTCGCGGGGAATAATTTATGAATTATTCAATACATCGTACACCCAGGTGAAGAGAGACACTGTGGCAAAGGGTAAAATACATAAACATAGCACGCGAAAACTCGAATTGAAGTGTCAACCTATGAACTTTAAACTACCTCCATAGTTCCATAAAATTCAACAATTTTCATAGCTGTAATGAACCACGTTAAAATGAGTTGGGATTCTCAATATTGATATTGCGACCTAACATTTCTGTTGTAAAAAAATCAATTGATAATACACAGATCTCCTTCACATTTCGACGAATAGCCACAGCCCAAGATTTCAGAGCTTCTCTTAAAGTGCGCCTGTAGACTGTGGGTTTAACAACGCGACTACTGATGGGTTGAGCAAATTTTTGTTACGTAGAAATCCTAAACAGTAATTTTCGTCTATGAATCCAATATGTCCAATGACGTTTCAAAATTACCTGACAGAGTTGGATGTAACAAGAAATGGCATTGGCGTTGGACATGGGCTGAGAGGTGAACTGCTGAGTGAACTTCTCGTGCTACTTAAAATGGAGTGAGGGCACTGTGGGGGTCCTCCCTGGGACCCCATGAATCCATTAGCGCCAGACCTTCCGCTCAGTCGATTTTTCCAGCAGGAAATCCTAGGCCAACGACCCTCTTCCTTTTTCGAGAAACCTGCAAAGATATAAGGATAATGCTCAGTTTATAATTATCAACTAGTTGCTTCGTTATTCTATCCTTAGAAAAAGAGAGGTAGTGGTGTCTGGTGTGCCGGACCAGAGGTATCACTGTTATCAATGCATCCAACCAACGAAGGACCGTTTTGAGTAGAAAGCATCCCGGTTCCAAGCCAGATGTTGCACTCTGCCCTGAATTTTCTCAATTTTTAGACAGTATGCTTCATATTGACGTCATCAGATGATGAACACATGGAACCAACCATACAACTCCTCAATGGAATGGCCGACATGGTTAAATATCAACTTCATAATTCTGATGCTAGTTAACGCGAATCAAGACTCGGATTGGCACAGCCGACTACGGAAGCCCAACACTAATAACTATAGTTATTGTATATTATAATAACTATAGATATGTTTCTATAGAAACACAATCATTAGAGAAAATTTACCAAGCTTGTTGATCCCTTGAATCGGTCTCAATGGATAAAAGTCACCATGAAGTGGACAGTGGAAGCCAACTCTGCGCTCTTTTCTCCTTGCACGCCTCGTTAACATACAGAGTAGGACGCCAAGGCCGAGCATCAAAAGCCCAATGGCGATGCAGATGGGCCCCAGGATTCTAGAGTTTCCAGTAAATGCGATTCTTGCCGCATAAGAGTCTTTATCCTCATCTTCTTCGGGCCCTCGATATGAGGCAGCTAGAAACAGAAAAGACAAGTCTTGTAAATAGATATTTAATGGAGAATTTTTAAGATAGTTAGCTTCCCAATGATAGCTGTATTGCCCGCGAAATCTTTCAGATTATTTAGGTGGAGGTAAAAATAATTGATACCACACATTTAAGTTGATGGGAATTATATTCTTAGACTCGATCAGAAATCTCACATGTTGCGCGCGCACCTGGTACCGGAAGCGCGCCATCTACAGAGAAATTCCGCGGCATCAACCGGAAGCGTTTTTCGTAGATATCTTGAAAACTAAGAATATTGACGAATGTTGATATGAGGCTTTATTGTAGCTCTCAGTGTGCACTACAAAAAGCATTCTTATGAAAATTGGGCTAGCTCCATCAGAATTCGGCGTATGATCTCAAAACGAAATGAGAAGCATCTCTCAACGTGCGCTTGGAGAACGTTCCCAGAATGGCGCGATCATTGACGGGTTAACCTCGCGAGTTAAAGTATAGAAAAAAAAACAATGAGCAGCGTGAGATGCCAGGTAGAAATTCGATTCCCAAGAAGAACGGAGGAAGAAGTGAAAAATAAAATTCCAACCGACTGCGGCGAAGATGGAAGAAAAATGAGGATATCCAGAGCCCGATAAGTGGGCTAGCAACAACGGTTTTCATAAGCCCTTGCGCTTGGAATACAAGGATGACCGAGCAGCTGTTGCTTGGCAAAGCCCTGTCTACTTCTCATTCTTCTTCTTCTACCTCCGCTCCGCTTCCCCTCTTTCAATGGTGATGAGATTGTTGCCAAAGGTCAGTGGCCTCCAATTCGACGATAGCGGTTCTCAAAAACAGTCAAAAACCTCCCAAAAGGATAGAAAATATTGATTTTAGGATGCATATTAGCAGTGGGGATTCGAAAATGGCGCCATCTACCGGCTAACCGACATTCATCTCATTTTGGGGTATTGATCTACAGTTGATAACGCGGTAGTTCATAGAATGACCCGCAGGGGGCGGAGTAGTTTTTGAGATTGTTACATCTAGATTGTTATATCTAAATTCACTTTTTTGGACACGTTTCCGGTAATACAAAAATACAAAAAAATGACTACATGCAGATTAAGTAGTTTGACTCTGTATTTTTTATATCTGGATTTATATCCGTAATGTAGATTACACCAATTATGTAGGTTGATCCGCAGAAAACCAACAGTAGGTATTCTGGTCTACAGGTGGTTAAGTAGTATTTCGTACTCAGATCGGTAGTCGGTAAAGTAGTATTCGATAGCTTGATCTAGTTCCATTTGCTCGCCTAATGAAGTAAAACTATCAGAAAGTTCGAAAAATTAGAAATGAAAAATTTTTAAGTACAGGAGATTTTTAAAAACCGCGAAAATTTTGCGAACGGAGAAAAATTTCACTTTTCAAAAGCGAAGAATATTTGAAAATAAGAAAAAATCAAAATAGAAAAAAGTTTTTTTTTTACATTCAAATTTCAAAACTGAAAATTCAAAAAAAATTATCACTCCATATTCCCACATTTTTAATGGTGCCGAAATTGTTGGCAAAGGTCAGTGACCGCTAAAGCGTTCATAGCGGTTCTCAAATTCAGACAACAATGGATCGAGTGGGCAACTATAATTGGGAGGGAAAAGGGTCCTCAAAATAGGAAATACGAGAAACCTCCCAAGGGCGTAATGAATATTTTGTGAAGATAGAAATGACAGATTTTGACAATTCTCAGAATTTCTGAAATGGAAAAATTTTAATATTTTCAAAAATTTTCGAAATTTTGAGAATTTGTGGAAACATTGAAAATTGTGGAAAAACAACTTCCATGGATTCCGATTGATAGCAGGAATGTTGCGTATGTGCAATCGGCGGTATCTAAAAAGTGAGATTTCATGGCCGGTCGGGAACCTAACCCGACGCGGGGAGGAGGGGGGGGGGGACATAGGCGTCCGCCATCGTAGGGGTTTCTGGAGGTTTACCCTGTGCTCAGAAATACAATGGCCGAAATGGCGAAAGTCGGTCCCAGCCGCATGGATGGGTGCCCAGTGCCCCCTTACGAAGAAAATGCAGAAGAGCGGCTACTTGAAAGTTTAATTCACAAATACAGACCACATACTGTTACAAGATTTTGCGGAGTGTACCATATACCAATACATGATAAGTCCCCATAAGCCGCAGTAATCGAGCTTTCCTGAAGAAAAAGTCCTGAACTTAAAACCTCGATTTAAAAAACTAAGGTTTCATGCAAATGGCTGTCGGAAAAGCGGGGCTTCCTTCCATTACCGGCACGTTATGTACATGTATAAATCAATGGAGTTCATACTGCACGTAAATAAACGCCCCCAGTCACATCATCATTAATTTCCTCCCATGACAATTTTTTGCATTTAGGCTGTTGTCGCGCCACTTACAGTCTGGTACTGAGTACACTACGGGTTTGGAGTTTCTCCATCACCAGCATAAGCAATTAAATTGTAGCGGAAAAATTTCGGAAAATTCATTGATAATCGGCATCACCCCTACTCCATTTTGCAATTGTTTTGGTCTAATACTTTTGGTATAATTTCAGTTTGATCGGTTCCAATTGGCACCTTAAACAAAAATTGAGCGCGTGTAAAATAGCTATTTAAAAAATTCCTATTTAGAGTTCAAAACGGACGATTGCAAAAGACAGCACTTACGTTGCGCCTAATTTATTGAGCGATTTATCACAAAAATTCTATCAAAAACTGTCTGAATAAAAATAACGCGGCAACTACCTTAAGGGACAACTCTGAGTGTTAAAAGTTACTCAAACTACACCCAATAGGGGTTTCCATCATATCATCCCATTTCACTATGCTCAAGAATGTGTGTGTGTATGTGTTTAAGGCGTGACATTGTTTTTAACAAATTCAATATGAGGTACTTCATCCCTGTTATGGCTTTCTTCATGGTATAATCAGATAAATTCAAGTTGAAAGGACGAATATTCTTCATGCCTTTCATGTAGGCGGGGATTAATTTACAAAGGAAAAAGTGACGCATCAAAAAGCACCTATTAGTGTATGCGGTCAATGCTTCCTAAATGACAAAGGCAATTACGCCACTCTCTCTTTGAACAATATATACACGGTGTTCCAAAACTCCCGACTCAACTTTTGAGGCCGGAAAGAGGGCAAAATTCCAAGTCGAAACTTCCTCTTCAACTTTTCTGTCAGACGCCACTCTCCCAAAGTTATTGAAATTCGAACTTGAAAAATTACTGCACTGCTTAGTGCCCTGTGCTATTAGTTCCAGGTCCAAGAACGGTTCTAAATGAACGATCAGTTCCAAGAACTATTTCACGTGAGGGGTCTGTTCTGGGAAATGTTCCAGGCGGAACTTGAATGACCGAAAACGATTCCAGGATTCGCTCTAAGAACCATTCCAGGAATCGCTCTAGGAACCATTTCAGGAACCGTTGTAAGAAGCATTCCAGGAACAGTTCCAGGAACCATTCCGGGAACCGGTGTAGGAACTATTCCAGGAACTGTTCCAAGAACCGCTCTAGGAACCATTCCAGGAACTGTTCCAAGAACCGTTCTAGGAACCATTCCAGGAACGTTCCAGAAACCATTCCAGGAACCGTTCCAGGAACCGTTCACGATGGAAGTTCAATTTTAGGAACAGATTCTTCTGTTCATAATAAAAAATTAAAAATATGTTCTTTATGCTCTCTACATATATACGAAGCATTACGGATTGAATCATGATCAGCGAACCGAGAAGCGCATAGGCTCGGATTTGAACTATAATGAATATATTGAGTGGGAGATACCAGAGGTATGTGTTATCCTTTTCATAGATATGGTGTTTTTATACATACTGTTGCTTATTTGTTTACGAAATGTGTGTTTGTGTATGTATCACTTACCAGTGAGCACGGCTCCGGCAAACATGAACAAAAAGCCAAATGCTGGAAGGGCTATTTGACAATTTGCAGCTATCACAACGCCTGCAACCATCAGGCCGCCCTCTATTTTTTCTACCCTCAGGCGCGATATGGGAGTGGGACATTTCAATTTCGATGTCAGACCCCCACTCAACATTTCTTCCTCACCCGATACTGTACTTGGCCTGTAACAAAATAAGTGTCTTATTATTCGTTTAGAATTCATTGAGTTATTGATACGGAACATTAATGTTTTGACCCCGAAAATGGAAACCGATTTTGTATTGACCTGCATATAGTCGCGGTTGAGACTTCCTCTCACCAAAAATTTCTATCTTGTCAAGAACATCATCCGAAAATTGAAAGATTTAAGCGAAACATCGCTTGAATCGTTATTCAGATGTATATGTAAATCATTTATACCACATTTAGTTTGCTTGTGTGTTTAGATCTATATTTGGAATATTTTATTATAAACTATATCCTTCTACATATTTAGATTCATACACGAGAAATATATTCTTCGGCTCAATCAGAATTCTGAGTGTTGCGCGCGCCGCGGAACCGGAAGCGCGCCATCTATGGAGGCATTCCACGGCATCAACCGAAATCAGATTTGGGCAGATATCTTCTAAACTAAGAATATTGACGAATGTTCATGTGAAGCTTTTTTGTGGCTCTCAATGTGCACTACAAAAAACATTTTCATGAAAATTGAGATATCTCCTTCACATTTCGGCGTATGATCCCAAAACAATAGATATCTCCTTAATGCTCGACTATATGCTATCTTATCTCAATGTTAAATCGTGATGAAAGTTTTTCAAGGATCACAGAAATGCAAAAGATTCAAAAAAATTTACATTTCTCACAAAATTTAGAACCTCAAAAACCTCAAAAAAAATTTCGTTATTGGATTTTTTTTCAAAATTTTGTTTGCGATCAAAGTTTGATAAAATTGGAGATTCTAAAGCTGCCAGAATGTAGAAACTTTGCCAATTAAAAATAATGTTCGGAAGGTCTGGGTTTCTTTCTTAAGGAACTCCTTTCTATATGTAATTATTATGACTATTATTTCGCGGGTACTCAGTCAGAAAATTGTCACAATTTGCGAAGCGTGACCAGGGACAGATACGTAATTTCAGAGTTTCAGAAATGTCAGAGCATTCAAACATTTTGAAAATGTCGATTTAAAAAAAAGATGCCTGATGAAAATTCCATAGTGCTCGAAGAAAATGAAGAATTTTAAAAAACATTAAACGTTAAAAAGAATATAATAATTTTGAAAACTCTATTTTTGGGGGGATGGAAAAAAGATTCTAGCTGGAAAAATCAAAAGTTAAAATAGTAAATTACAAAAGAATTACCATTTTCTGAGTACTGGCGATTTGAAAAATTACAAACTTTGTCTCACATATAGTTTGTATATTTTTTTTTTAATTTTGCAGTTTTTCAAAAATTTGAAATTTTTAAACAAATTTTCAATTTTTTCAATCTAATTTTTTTTCCAATTTTTCAAATTTGATTTTATTTTCAATGTTTAAAATTTTTCCAATTTACATAGTATTTGTAATTTTCTATTGGATTAAATGAAAAATTGGATTTTCGAAATTGCCAATATTGAAAGAATTTACAGATTTCCAAGATGTCGACAATTTTTAAAATCTTCAAAATTGCATAGATTCCGAAATTAAAAAATGATTCAACGCACAAAATGAACAAACTGAAAAAAAAAAATTGTAAGAACTCGAGATTTGAAAATCTCGCTCACTTCTGTTCAAAACCCATAAAAAGAATCGTTGCCAAAATTTAAAATAATATTTGCAACATCATCAACTAAATTTCAGGTCGAGTTTTCAATTAGATACTCTATACGGAGAAGGGAGAATAATAAGTTAAGTAGAGGATCCATTCAACGCTACAGCGCCTCTATAAGCGTTTATTCGGCCAATAACCGACATTGACATCACCATTCCGACACTAATTAAATATGTCAAATGAACTTATTTTGAGAGAAAATGTGTCTTTCAATTTATCATCCTCTGTCCAACAATGACTTATTAAAGCTGAGTCAAATTCTATGGGACTCACAATTTGAAGCATTAACCTCAATTTGCAATTTCGTTAATTTACAAGAGTTTGGTTTTAAGAAGTACTATTAGAAATAATTTCTATTCCATTTCGCAAATGTGACCAGTATATATCATAATAGAAAAGAAATTATGATTGGGACACATTAAAATTGGATTACAATGGCGAACTCCTCCATTCAGCCGTCTTTAGGTTATCAATCGAGATTAAGTTCGCATTTGAACTCAATAAACGTGATGAGGAGTGGAAAATCTAATTCAAGACTGTTCATACACATACGTGAATGCCGTTAGAGTCGAAATATCTCGAAACGCGTAAGACCGATTCCTCATTGGCCAATCTGATAGACTTGAAGTCAGTTGGTTCTCACGCGCGAAATTTGAAATGCTTAGGGCGCGCGTGGCGCCCTCTTTGGTCTCGTACAGCTAAGGAATATATTTGGTGATCGAGTTGCAATACGAAAATTTCCTACCTTAGGTTCATTTAAATAGTGAAATGAAATGGTAGATACTACTTCTTTTTCGGAATTATTTGTAATATTTGTACTATCTGTACTATTCTTGCATATATTGGAAACTGGAAAAATTTTAAAAGAGAAAAGAAGCACAAACACTTCCGACATTTTAAAAATCATTTTGGTTTACAGCATTCCGTATCTTTCGAGATGTCCTCCGATAATTCACATTCTGTTTATTTTACAGCGTCATAGAAAGTTTCAGCTAATATATAGATAACTGTGTTATGCAAAAGATATTGATACTTATCACAATTACCGACAAAATCAATTGAATTTCATTGCTAAATCAGCGATTAATCGATTGTCCTCTCAAGCAATCATGAAATGACCAGAAACAACACCGTTACTATCTATATGATATGTAGAAATACTCATTACATCGTTAATGATTGACAAACTTCTGCAAAGTGTATCGCGATATCACTCGGTGTTCCAAGATTCCTTCGATTTTTTAACCTTTATTTTTAGACAAATCTATGTATAGAATTATGTATACGGAAGATGAAGTGATAACACAGAATGTCAAGACAAGCCGTAAAATTTCCGAACAATTTCCTTATCACGGGAATTAAGAGGTCGCGAATAAGAAAAAAAGTAAATTTGGCGTCACTTTTGCTGGATAAATTACTTATCAAATTACCGAGACAAATAATTGAGAACAGCTCCCAAAAATCCTTATCGCTACAATAACCAAATCGGATTGATGTAATCTAAAATCGACCAATGGCCCCAAATATCCAAACTCCGAACGACCTGATTGGGCACCGCCATCTTGCTTCCCCCTCCCTTTTTTAGGATGACAATGGCGTCCTAGGTCATCTCTCACCTCGCGTTTTTAAACATTTTTCACAATTATTTATGCTTTCCAAATCATCATCAGCAAGTTTCATCGTGTTACTAACGAAGGAACAAATAATTTGATGCATTCATATTATTATTTTACCGCGAGCATTAATTAATCAACGTTTTTACCGGATTTCGACGATTTCTCGTTTCCTTGCGTACTTTTAAATTACGGCTTTTGAAAACTTCCCGGGCACGGAAGTTACGTTAATCATCTATGAAAATGAAAATAACTTCCTGTCATATATATATATGCTTAATGATTTTTGAAAAAATGTGTGTGTGTGTGTGGTTCTGCAAATGAAGCCATCTATGCGCGTGTAAATAATCTAGTCCTGATTAAATTTCGTGTAAAATCGGTTCAATCTGATTACCGGACAATCGTATTGTCGATAACAATGTTAGGTGGAAAACTCGGTGATCAATAATTAATGAACAGTGGGCTATCTGTTACACAATCGTGCTCCAGGGTTTATATAACTGCACTGGAATATTTACACGACAATTTCCATCTCTGTACTTGACATTATTCGACTTAATTTGTTTCACAGCTCGTAATTACGTGGTTAACGTAAAGAAATGCGAGTGTTAATTATTAAAATCATGTCAATGCCTTCATTGCCATTTGATATAATTAAAGAATCATTTTCTCAGGGTCGATATTGTTTGTTTCTGTTTAATTATTGAAGCGTGACGGCTATTGGGCGCTTGAGATGTAGGATTAAGGAGGTAAGGGATAAATGCTCGTATGAACCAAAGTGGGCGCCTTAAAGGTATCAAGTCCCCCGAATTGTACATGTGAAATCTGAGTATTACTTTACACAAAGTTATATTTATTTTACGTCAGCATGTTTGTATGTTTTCATCAAATGCATTTTGATGAAATGTAATTAATAATTGTGATCACATCTTCTTCGCGTTTTTTTGTACGGTATATCAATTTATTAGTGAATTTATGCGGTTAAAAATGAGGAAGGCAGTGGTGAGGTGACCCTCAGAGGTACAGATGCGTTGTCGAGTGTGAGGTTTTCTAGAGGGTCGATAACCGAGTCGTCAGATGCGCGCAAGCCGTACCTTTCTATACAGCCTTGACTGTAACCTCGGTATTGCCACCTCTCATTCTTCATCGTATAACTTGAATTTCAAACAATGCGAATCTTTCAGTAGCTATGTATAGCATAATTATTGAGTAACTCAATTTTTTTTTTAATCAATACATTGCATGATTTTGTATAGTTATTAATTAATATCGAAAAAAAATAAGTGAATGGATATATTATACACCCCAATGCAGAGATATATGTAACTGAGTCTGGGATGAAATAATATTTCATGAAATTTTGAAATGACGGATGAAAACAATATTTGAATTTACCAGTTTTCAAAATATTTGCAGAAATATTGAAAATGTCAAGTATAAATACGAACATTCTGCATTTTTCCTTTTCATACATTTTCGTCAAATGACGCAAAAACAATTGATTAAAGCCAAATATTGTCCTACGGTCTTGCCTGCACAGATAACACGAAAATGAGTGACAACTGGATTAATCCGTTCGTTACACTACAATGGGAAATAAATAAGGAGTGAGTGTGGCCCATGAGGGCCATACCAAAAATTTCCCAATGTGGTATTTTCAACGGAAATTTATTGAACATTTTTTGTGGGGAATTATGTTCATGAAAGGAAAATGCTGAACTATTTTTCCAATTGTTGGAAAATAACATTGTAATTTTTTTTTGCTCCAAAAAAAACAATTTTAAACGAAATTATCACACACACACACACACCTTTAATTTAAAAACAACACATATATACACACGCATACACATACACGCCTTTCTTTGAAAATTGTTGGAAATGTATTGAAACGTGGAGATGCCATAACAAATCGATTTTCCGAATTCGGAGCAATAACTTCCCCTACCGGAAAGTGAAATATATGATTCATATATATTAGATACATATAGAGAGTAAAATGCAAAGTCCAGGGCAAATGCATGAACGAAAGAAAAAAAACAACGAGTAAATGACCACTGCTTCGATTACGCATAAGAAAATCATTGTAAGTAATGAGGTACTTGATTCCGATCATTATCGAACACATACATACAGCTTTGCTTCATTGTCCCCCCACCCACACCCCTGCCCCTTACCCCGCAAATATTTATCATGCATTTAGCCAACTTGTATTCGAGCGTTTCCTCTTGCATACAATGCCATTGTTTTTACTATGGGATAGTCCGAGAACTGAACGGTGGTCTTTCAACAGTACAAAATTTAGATATTTTTGAAACTTTCAATGTTCACAAAATTTGGAGTGTCAATATGTTGGAGATTGCTAAAATTTTGGAAATTCTGGAACCTCGGGAAATGTTGAAATTTTGAGAATTTTGAAAATTTTGAGAATTTTGAAAATTTTCAAAATTTTTGGGAATTTTGAAAATTTTGAAAATTTTAAAAATTTGGAAAATTTTGAAAACTTTGGTTACCGCGGCCCTCAGACCTGGAATATATATTTCTTTGCACACCATGCAAATCTGATCGCCTTGATTGCTTTTCAACGATAAGCCCGGAAAGTATAGATATCCCCTGAAATTTCATCAGAAATCCAATCCTTCTGAAACTTCGCCGCGGAAACTTGATAGAAAAATTAATAAGTGTATCAAACCTACCGGTGCATGTTCTGATTAGAGAATCCAGTTTTATCGCTGTGAAAGGATGTGCTGAATGTCATGACGGTACAGCGTGTATGCTTATTCCCAATTGAATTGTCCTCTTTGGAATTAGCCTCATAAATTCGTTCACGTCGCTGTACCAAATCTCTCAGTCAGCTGATCGCCCGGCTCTTCACAATTTCAGTTATTTTCCGCATAATCGGTGAAATATTCGCCCTCAAATTTCAAAACTTTCCACACGCGCCTTTACTTTTTTCTCTAGTCAACCTTAATGGGATTCACAGAAGCAATTAGTACAATTTAATGGCTTGAGGAAAGACAATTGAGTGTTTGAAATTTTCGAATTTGAAGATAACCTCCGCGCGGTAAATGTGTCAATATTTTTGAACCCAACTGCGCGGAGCGGCAATGGCGGGAAATTCAAAAAACTGTGAATACCGATTTGTCCTGACGGAAATTGTAAAGTGTTGCTAAATTGATTGATCGAAATTGATTGATTGAATTGACTAATTGAAATTCACTCCCTATATACCCTGACGATTTAGGATACACGGTATTGCGTGTATGTCGATTTTCTGTTAAAAATAGGTAAAAAATTAGTACTTATTATACATTTGAAAATGGACTATTTGAGAAATTCAGAGTCATTAGTCCCTCATGTATCCTCCATTACAAGAATTCGTTTATCCCACAGTGAATGGTAGCGTGGATGTTGCGTGTAAGTTCAATCGCCAGGGTACAAACTGTTATCATCACCTAGAAAGAAAAATTAATTTTTTTCGCGCTATCCAAGATGGCGATTTCATCAGATTTAGATATTGTTGTCGATATGTGGGTCATGTGTGACTTAACCTCTCGGCGGTCTCGTATTTTTCTAAACATCTTTTGCGATTACTTGGCCGCTAATGAATAAAAAACCATAGTCGACATTTAATTGACGTCACACGACTCTTTTCGCCAGTGATGTTTATTCGATCCCCGGTTTGGACGATAAGGAATTTCGAAGATAACCGCTCGATTTCAGCGGGATCGGTATGTCATATAAGTATCTCAGATTATTTTTGCTTTTGATGTGTATACATTTCAAATCTTCCCGCCAATTTTCGATCATTTGACAATTGCAAAAATTGACACTTTGAGGTTTTTGAAAATTCCCGCCATAACAGGTATATAGACAGTTCAAAAGTTTTTTAGCGACACAAGTGCGGAAATTATTTCCAAACTCACGGAAATTTCAAAACTATGTCTTTCCTTATAGTTTAAAATTAATTTGTCGTATTGAATAGTTACCGATTTTTGTGTTTGATGCCGATTCTATTTAAACTTTACTGGTAAACTAAACTTTTCACAAATTTCTATTTTTTTTTTTTTTTTAATAGAAAGACCAGGTGAAATAATTACTCGGAGATAGTTGGTCGATAGAAATTCACTAGAGATCGAACGTTTTCACAAACTTTCACGGATCATTTTTCTTCTTGTTTTTTAATTGCACCGGTCTAGTATAGATTCGCACGTTTTTTCTTGTGATCAGTTCGATGCACTTAACCAGGCCACCAGTGAGTTTGTAATGTTGTAAAGTATGTGGTCTCTTCGTGTGACACGCTTGGCAGATAAATGCTCTCCTTTTTTTTAAAATGATGAACACGCTTCCGATGCGACAACTGTCACGGGAGTGCCTAGAGTTGGAACATAAAAATGCGGATTTTATGGGGCACTGACCCTAGTTAAAAATAGTGATTTTGGGAAATTCTTGAGAATTCGTTTCGGGGAAGTTATCAAAAATTTTTATGAACAGTTTTGAGGGAATGGGAGAAAGCGGCAGTGTTGAAAATTTGAAAAATCTTCGAATTTTTTGGTGGCAAAAGTTGAATTGAGAAATTAGAAATATAAATAAAAAATAGGAAGTGGGAAAATTTGAAAATTACAAAAATTTCGAAATTTTGATAAACATTATTTCATACTTTGGGAAGTGAAAAAAATTACACGTTATGGAAATGTCATTCGAAAATGCGAAATCTTTGAAAATATTGGGGAAAAGTTTTTTCAAATTTTGACACTTCTAACAGGTGTGAAAAGGTTGAAAAATCGGTCAATTTTGGAGCTTTTGACAGCTCCATTGCCAAACGGGAATTGGGAAAATATTGACAGTTTTGAAAATTTCGATATAGCGCACTGACCTCACTGGACACTCACAATGTTCAAATTAATAGATAAATTTTTATATATAGATAGGAAGGTTTTTAAATTTTGGGGATCTTTCCCTGCTTTGGGATAAATCTGTGTTTTTAGATTTTTTATAAGTTTTTGAGGTATTTTTTTTAGTTAAATTGGTTCACTATTAATTCCAACTTTGCGTACCCTAAAGGTTCTCATTCGTAAATAGATTATTTGAATGTTTTGTGGCTAAGTTGAGATGAAAAAATAACTTTTTAGGCCGTAGAACGCGAACTACGATGCTTAGTGTACAACGATCACCAGCCAACTGACTGCACTTGGGAAAAAGGACCACCGATGGATGTCGGCCGCTCTGACGCCATCCCCAACTCCACCACCCCGCCGCCCCACCTCCCGCCACCCCCCTCGCCGTCGCACTGGCTCAGACGCGCTAGCTGGGACATGTACGCACTCCGGCTTATAGGTGTTTTAGTACCTCTAAAAATGTCACCAATCTTGACAATGTCAGAAATTTCAGAATTGTGAATTTTGAAAATTTTGAAAATTTCGGGAATTTTGAAAATATTGAAAATTTTGGGAATTTTGAAAATTTTGAAATCTTGGGACATTTTGAAAATTCTGAAGGTTTAAAAAATTTTGTCAATTTTAAGAATTCCGAAAATTTTGAAAATTTTGGAAATTTCGAAAATTTTGAAAATTTTGAAAATTTTGAAAATTTTAAAAATTTTGAAAAATTTAGAATTGCTAAAGTTCTGGAAAATGAAAAAAAAATTGAACACGTTTTGAAGAAAAATTACAAATTTCCAGCATTGAAATATTTAGCAATTTTGATAATATTAGAAATTCCGAAACATCGGAACATATTTTCGAAAGAAAATACTTGAGAAAAACTCAAGAAGCGCATTTTATTCCTTTTGAAAGGCCAAAAAATTAAGACAATTTTGGAAATATTGAAAAAGCTGAAAATTAGATCATTTTTGAAATTTAAAAGATTTTGAATATCTCGAGATTTCGAAAATTCTAGAGATTTAAAAAACTTTAAAAATTTAAGAAACTTTAAAAAAAAAATGATAATTGTGTAAACCTGAAAACTAGTATTCGACGCTCTTCTTGTGATATCTCTCCTCCTCTCACGCATTCTGTCCCATAGTCATTTTTAGTCCCTTCAAAAATTTTCCTCATTCTGGGGATTTCGAAAATTTTACGAATTGCTAAATTTAAAAAATTAAACAATCGCAGAATTTTGAGAATTTTAAAAATTTTGAGAATTTTGCAAATTATAGAAATTTTGAAAATTTTGAGAATTGCAAAAACTTTTCAAAAAGAGAAAAACACCCTTAAATTTCCAAAAAATTTTGAGGAGAAACTGAAAAGTTCAACAATTGAAATTGTCAGAAATTTTAAATATTTGGAAAACTTCAAAGCTGTAGCATATCCACAAACATGCAAAAATTGTTAAATGTAGAAAAATTTCCAACATTCCAAAAAGGTGATTTCCGGAAAATTACTGATTAAAAAAAAATATGAAAACGCAAAATAGGATAACTTTCAAATATTGAAAAACATTCAAAAGGTTCCGGCACCCGGATATACACTTCAGGTTCCCCATTTCCTTTTTTTTTTATCAAAAGCTGACTAGTACGGTTGGGTAAATTTGACTATTGGTAAATTTAGGGTTGGGCTGGCTAAACTTTCCGAAATAATTTCTATCGGCCGGTAAAAAAATTCATCCCTTCCGGTGAGTGATTTGCACCTGATCGTAGTCACAATTCCTGCTAACTCGGTACAAATTATTAAACTGTATTAACTTTCACTTTAACTATGACAAATTTATCCATCGAACAACAAATTTTAATCATCGATTATTTTTTTTCCATACTTTGCAATAAGAAAGCGCTAAAAATGGCAAATTTTCACTAACCAGAAGTGTAATTTTTATCAAACCTTTCTTTCCATGCGCGTCAACACAACCATTAATTTTTTAATCATCTCTTGCCATTTTAATTTATTCTATCATTAGATAACTATTGCACCTAGACTTGTCCCATGGCAGAAAAGAATAATTAACCGGTGTAAAAAAATGTACGAAATGTTATAAGATCGTGTAAGTTGGAACTAACAATGAGTGAGATTCCGCGCTGGTTTAAAAATAGGATAATCGTCAGATTGTAATCAGAGCAACTAGTGACACAAAATGGTTTGAAAATATTTTTAGGTAGCGAGCACTTAGTGACTTCTGCATGCTCGTAAAACGTGAGTGTAAAGATGAATACAAAAGTTTTGAGCATGTAGTGTCGACAACTGAATAGAAGAAATTTGAAATTACGGGGGAAGAGTACAAAAAAGTTGTGGTGAAGATATTTAGGTCACCTACACGCACAGACACCGCCGAAAAATATAAATTGGAATCGACTTAGAAAACCTGTGATGAGTTATCAAATTTTTAATAATATTTACATAACGTAAGCATGTGGTGGTTAGAACATCGTATTCCAAGCCAGCGTAGACGTAAAGAGAGATTTTCCTCCCGCGCAGTGGGCGGGAAATTCTACTTTTTAGCACCCGCGCAGTTCCCACGGAGTTCGGCGCTTTAAATCACGTGTTTGCTGGACGAGAGAGGCCGCGCCAGTTTCCCCGCTGTGCGGGAGGAAAATCTTACTTTACGTCCACGGTGAAACAGAAAACGACTTTGTGACCGGGAGAGGTAAAATACGAAACTCTCAGCCGCGTACTTACCAACCTCACATACAGCTCTGATGATCACTGTGAATTACAGATAACTTTTTCTGCCTAGGCGCCAAACAGTACTTTTCATCATACTGTCCGGAAAATTCCGTTTTTTGTCGCATGGTCGTAAAAAGCTTTTCGGCTTCGCCTCGGTCTGCAAATACACACTCACCAGAAAAGTTTTTACGGACATGTAACGAACTTAGTTTTTCTTCATACTGGGCGAGAAATTCTGTTGTATGGGCGCGAAGCGTCCGAAAAACGGGATTTTCCGGACAGTATGACGAAAAAGTTTTTTACGGCCTTGTGATGAAAATATCTATTGTCACTAGAGTAAGAAATGGTATTTTATAGTTCGAATATAGGCGAGGTTAAGAAAATGGTGTTTTTTCAGAGGCCTTTGGAAACCAACATACGATTAGTACAAGTCATTTAATTCCTGATAGTTCATCGAAGCTTTTTAAGTTGAGTAGGGCTTCCTCTTATGAACAAAAATGATTGAAATACATGTTACATATTACACGTGCCTAGATGTACTGGTATCATTAAGAACTCAATATAGGCACATGCAGCAATGCGCATATTACAAATTTCGAGGTCAGCTAGTAGTCCAATGCAATTGTTCAATGTATGTTGAGAATTCAGATGCGCAAAGTGCGTTATGTGGTACCTCTGATGGTGCATTAAGGTAATTGGTCGCTTCTCGATTTGATCGCATTCATCTAGTAAATGTGTCAAACACATGGACTAGCGTGATACTAGAGGGCATTAGTATTACAGCGAATTTTTTTTAAAGTTTGTGAATATTTCGAAATTTTCTAAATTTCCGAAATTTTTAAAATGTTTGAAATTTTTGAAATTTTCGAAATTTTTGAAAGTTTTGAAATTTTTGAAATTTTTTGCAATTTTTGGAATTTTTGGAATTTTTTGAAATTTTCGAAATTTTCGAAATTTTCGAAATTTTTGAAATTTTTGAAATTTTTGAAATTTTTAACATTTTTTTTTATGTTGGAATGCGCGTAGTCTATGGAATTTCCATAAAAATTTTAACGCGATTTTTGTATACATGAAGACTGATAAATTATTATGGATGTATGTGCCAGGAAAACTTTGTTTTAACTTCTCTCTATCCTCTTGTACATCCGCAGCGGCCTTGAACCATTGATTTAAAATGGCAAAGGGAGAGAGAATTTAGTGCAGTGAATTATATATAAGCAAAATTCAAAATAATCATGGTCACGCAAGGTACGGGTATGTCACCGAATTGTTCTAAATATGTCAATTTGAGGTGTCTATTTTTAGGGATTTTGTGCTAAAGGGTGAACAGGACTCCTTTTTTTCCTACCAAGACAGACCAATTTGGTAAGAATTACCCTTCCATTTAATTATCCTTCTAAATTCCTCCGACGCGCCATTCGAAAAGACAACAGAAATGATTAAACGAGAATCAGAAATTATTCTGGGATGGGTAAATTTTATCATACAACTTATCCTAGTAACTAAGTAAGTAAATGATCTTCTATTGGAATTTGCATAAAAATTCAGGTATGGTCGGGTAAATTTTACCCTACAGTCAGATAAAAATTGCGCACTGATTGGTAATTTTTGAAACCCGGAGCATCAAAAAACCCCATTGAGATATTCCATCGTTCAGGAAGACGTCAAAAATTATTGAACGAAAATGAAACAAATATTTTTGGATGCATAAATTCTATCAGACCATTGGTAAAAATTGCCCCACTCAAATTATTTACAAAGTAATTTCGAGTAAATTTAGTACTTTAAAATGTGAATTTTTTTTGTAAAAATTCTACTATGGTCGGGTAAATTTTACCTGACAGTCGGATAAAAATTACTGATCCATCGATAGTTTTTACATGGTCGGTAGGGTAAAATTTACCCAAAGACAGGTAAAATTTCTATTATGGGCGTGTATTGAAGTTATTTTTGAGCCTGACATGAGGATGAAAATCGTATTAATTACACCGTATTTTCACTTCGTTTATCATTTTTATCCAATTTTCATTCTCATGTTAGACTCAAAAATAGCTTCAAGACGAGTCTATTGACGTTTTGATTGAGTCAAATGGAAACACTCGTTGAATTATAATATCAGTTCATTCTTCAATTTGCTTTCATCAATTTTTATTAATTCATTAATGATTTAAAAATGAAGTCGTAGTCCAGCGCAAAAATGGAAAGGGAACTGCCGGCTTCGCATCCGACGCTTCATCTATACCTGCAATAAAAACTATCAGTTTTGGGACAACCTGTATATTTAGATCGCTTCGAGGAAAAGCTCGAGAATATTCGAATAATAGTGGTTCCAGATTTGTCGGCTTTTCTCGAAATTTTTGTCTCCGTCCGAGCCAATTTGATGACTGAGTTACCCGGAAATTTGAATGAGACGCGCGAAATATTTATAGAAAAAGTTGATTCAACTTTACTTTGTAACTCTTATAACTGATTTATTGTTTAAACATTTGGAATCGCGCAATTTTACGGATTTTTTTAGATTTTCCCATTCTTCTTTAATTATTCGGACTTTTCCAATTTTGCCAAAAAATTGGAAATTCACAGTAATTTTTTGTTGCATAATGTAGAAAGTGCAAATCAAATTCTGAAAAAAATGGACAGTATGAAAACTGGTGAGAAAAAATTGAATCTTTAATTTTTTTCTTTTGCAGTTGCATTATAAACTGTCGTTTCGAAGTTGTCGGAATTTTGGGTTCGAAATTTTCGAGTCCTGGGAAATCCTCAAATTTTAAATTTTTGTAAAATTTGTAAAATGATGTTTATAATTTTTGCAAATTGAAAATTTTGATAATTTACAAACTTATTTCCTTATAGATTTTGGAAATTTTCGTCCTTTCAAAATTTCAAAAAATTTACATTAAAAAAAATTTTGTTTTCTATTTTCAACACTTTTGAAAAGAAAACGAATCTTTAGAGTCTCGAAAACTTCTGACATTTTTGCAAACCTTGGATATTCGAAATTTTGAATTCTATAATTTTCAATTTTTTTCAATTCACTTTATTTTTTCAAATTTCAAAATTATGTCGCAAATTTGTTTCAACTGATTCATTTGATTTCATTGGAGCTTTCAAATTGTTGAACTCATTTAATTATTTCGACCTGTATAGTCGAATATTTTTTAGCATTCTGAAATTGACTTAAATCATCAACTTTCCCAAATTTTCTGCCCGCAATAAATGACACTGAAACTTTGAAATAGCTACAAAGGATTTATTACCACCGCCAAAAATCCCCAAAAAAAAATTACATTAGGTCCGGCCACCACAGTACCACCAAACTTCAAAATTTATCCACTTTATCACCACGAAAAATAGGACCAATTGATTCAAGGTATTAGCGATGCCCAGCGCACCATCCTCATCCATAATGCCACGAAGATAATTACAAAGTTTTGGTTCATCAGCAAGAAAGCTCACGTCATTATTTGCATTATCAAACTCTGGGCACTTTGCTGAATGGTAACCAGGTTGCGCATTTGCACTATCCATAATTTACTTATCTATTTTTTACTCGTTCAGGACTGACTAATTGTTTCTGCAAATGAATGCAGACTGATGGCACAAAATAAATAGTAAATTAAAAGTAGGCATTGGTGTTCTAGATAGTTACCTAACTCTACACGAGAAAAACGTCAGCGCACAAAAGTGGGGTCCATTACGCAATTCTATCGCATCTTCTCTCGATGACATCCAGATGTTTCTGCTCATGATTATTAATTAACACATCGTCTTTGAAACCGCATTTATCTGCAATATCGTCGATAGGAGTTGGGAAATGACTGGCCCCAAAAGGGACTCCGAAAAAAGTAGAACAAATGTAGAGCCAGATAATTTAAAATCAGTAGTTTTTCTATGAACCATGTTCTCCGATGAGTTGCTACCTCTTCGGTGAGTTAACAACTTCCCAGATCACTAATGTTCCATGACTTCCTGATGAAAACCAGAAGCCATATGAAGTCTTCATGATTCCTAATGACTTCTAGATAGATAGATAGATAGATAGATAGATATTTATTGATCCCCTCAGGATTACAATGACTTCCATCTCCTTTCCCTCTCCTTTACAATTCTTCTCTCGCACCATACCACCATTCCAATCTCCAGATTTCCTTGACAATCCTTTTCCACACTTGGACTTTATATGCAATATCAGTCTTATTTGTACCCTTTACGTGTTTGCACTTTAGATTCACAAACTTCCAATTATCTTAACCTGTACCTCTGTAACTGACCTGGTCGTGAACGTGCGCCTGTGAGTGGGACTCCGGCGTCCGGTCTTGTCGGGGACGATTTTAAATATGATGACTTCTAGATTTTTCGCCATAAATACAACGAATTATAGAAAGGGTCATAACCTTTTGTTTTGACTGTGCGTGTTGAATATCCTTAAGCTGAGAAAAATTTTTCCCGAAAGACTCAATGTGTGATTTTTAGAACTGAATGACTTCTATGAGATTGCCAATGACTTCTCATGGCTTCTTACGATTTTTTAGAGGTCACCAGCAATTATGGAGATCCCATGACTTCTAATGACTTTGATGATTTCTAGAGAAGTTTATTGATTTTTAATGACTTCTGTCATGACTTCGAGCCAAGTTGTTCAATGCCTTCCAAAGCCAGCAGTCAATATATCTTCACCTCATAATATCTGCTTGGATAGCTGGATCTGCATATCTTGGGACTTGGTGTAGCCCAGAGCGAGGCCCACATGCTCCGCCCCCTCCCCCCACTCGGGCGCGTAGTACATCGAGTGGTGGGGGGACCTCTATTTCTTCCCAATCCGCCCCCTCCAGCCCTTAAAGTCCCATTCATCTGAATCATTAATTGTGTTGACTAGCAAAAACATGGGCCTCCCGTGGGTCATTTGACACAGGATATTGATGGATGGACAACTTGGTCGGGCCACCACTCAATAAAGCTGAGTCCTCCAGTTTCCATGATCATTGAGTCTCCAATAACCTATTGGATTGTCCGAGGGGTCATTCATTTGTGAAAATATCATCTTACTACCAGAGTACTATCTTGCCGAAGGTAACCAAAACAAACCAAAAATACAATTTTTGTATGGAAATTCTATAGTAAAAAGCGGAGACTAGCGAAACTATGGATATATATCGAAATTATCGAAACCCGTAAGACCGAAACCGACGCGACACCAGCCAGTGCGGCCGAAGAAGGAAATGCGCGTGCGAAGCACGCGCAACCGGACTTGTGGATAAAAAAAGAAAAATCGATGAAGTCGAAAATGCGGAACACCCGCAATCATTTGTATTGGAAATGGGATCCTATGTAGAAAATAGAGACAAGAAAAGCTATCGAAAATCTCGATGATGTCTCGATATGTATCGATACCGAGTATAAGTGCGGCGGAAAAAGGAAATGCGCAAATAAGTGAAATTGACGAATAAGTTGTAAATGAATCTTTTCTTTATTGCTTCAGAAGACACATCCTCTTCCGGCAAATATTTTCAAAATTAAGAATATTGACGAATTTTATGTAAAGCTTGAAGAACGTCTGAAGACGTGATTGACGGATTAATGAGAAATATCTCCTTAACCAAGCGTTTTAGGGAAAAATGAAATGAGACAATTTTTGTGGATAATTTAATTTCCGACAAAAAAGCTCCTTATCACTTATCTGCGAAGCCACTCGTTATCGCGATATGACTGAGATTAATAGGAAAAATCGAGTCGTTCGCTAGGTTGCGGGCACACACACACACACACACACCCTTAAGAGAGGTCACTCGAGACCGTTACCCTGCACAGGTTATCAATACATTGTCTTGATTATCAAAATCCAATAACAGGTAAGGGTAAACACCACTACTTGCGATAAAATCGTGTGAATTAAGACATCAATAATGCTCATTAATAAACCACGAAAAACGGTCTTCCGCTTGTAATGTTTGCGGACAAATATTCCAGAATGTTACAGCAAAGTTTATCGCTAGTTCAGGTTCACGATAAGTGGGTCATTTCGTGGTTATTTAACTGATAGGAGTAACTCTGACATGATGTGTCATTTTCAACTCCGAAGATTTTCCAGAAATGGAAAACTTTCGTTTAAGTACTTTTTAAAAATAGTTAAATGTCTTGAGTACTGCTTAAAAAATTTCCAATTACATTGTGAGAACCCTTGGAACTCCATATTCTCTTCAAAAATGCTCCCAAAAAAAAAATAAAATCTTACAAAAAATGCTTGAAAAAAAAATCTTGGAAAAAAGATGTAATAAAAATTATAAAACTCTTACAAAAAATGCATATAAAAAAAAAATTATGAAAATTTTACGCATAAAATGCTTACAAAAAAATTTGTTTCCAAATGAAATATATCAATAAAAAAAAAAATGAAATATATCTCCAACGATTTCAGAGAATGTATAAGGAGTATCCTTACACACTTTAGAGAGGAATACCGCATTCGTACAGGAGCCGACTAATAATAAAATTGTGAATCCGTTAGTTTCACAGTTATCAGCAACATGAGAATGTACATAAAATGCCAATACAGAAAATATATAACCACCATAAATGAGCAAGCGCAACACCCAGAATGGAAAATTAGAAAAAAATTTTACCCTTAACTTGAAAAAATTTTAAATTGAGCGAAATTTTTGTAATGTCTCGCATAGCTCTCTCAGACTATTTAGGTGGAGATGAAAATTATTTATCCAACACATTTTTTTCTTATCAACTTCTTTGATCCATTTCGGATATATGAGCTTGTGGACAATACACTATAGTATTGCTGCGCCGCACTCGCATGATAAGACATAGCAAACCACAGAAAACCTATACAGGCGGCTCCTCTATAAGAAACCTTCCACTCATCAGACAATCCGAAAAAATTCTGGTCCTGTAGGACACAGTAAATCTGATAGAAATTCTATTCCCCGAGTTGCTCAGAATTGCCACGTGTTGCGCGCGCACCCGGTACCGGAAGCGCGCCATCTGTGGAGAAATTCCGCGCCACCAGCCGAAGCATTTTTGGCAGATATTTTCAAAACTACGAATATTAACGAATATTCATATAAAGCTTTATTGTAGCTCTCAATATGCACTACAAAAAACATTTTCATGAAAATTGGACTATCTCCTTCCCATTTCGACATATGATCCCAAAACAAAAATGTGAGAGATTTTCTCAATGCGTATCTGCCGGCGCGGCTGCTAACGGTCCTCGAGATCTCCGAATTAATTTGTTCAATATATACCAAAAAGTTATTGTTTTTGCAGTGAATGGAACATTGAGAATATTTCATTTCCGCCTAACACCGGTAAATTGCAGCGCCAATTTCACCGATATATTCATATCTAATCAGTAATTAGGCGTAACGAAGGTTGTTCCGTGGAAAACTCGGGGTAAAATTTATGGCATAAGTGTCAGTGGTAGTCGGCATATGACATTACTGATGCACAATATTGCAATAGAATATAATAAAGTGTAATTAATATTAATATGAAGTTCTACGCCATTGTCTGCGGTATCCTCTGCCTCACCACGTTGCTGATGGTAATTTGAGAATTACATTAGCATCAATCTATCCTGTTAAATTATTTATATTCCAGGCGGACGAGGGTAGCAGCAAGAGTAGCGAAGACAATGTTGCAGATAGTGGAGATGTAATTATTACTAATAATTAACGTGCATGGAGAGAGTATTCAGTTTTTAAGTGAGCCTCTTGATACCTGGCGCGACATCCAATAAAAATTTTGAAATTGCCGGGGAAGCGTTCAAAGATTTTTCGAAAGAGTCAAATATCTCTAATCAACGCTACAAATGTGATATTTCGCTTATTGAGGCCTCCATTTACCAATGGCGACACTCTTTGCGCTAAGACAAGATGGCGGTGTTCAGGTTGTTCGAATTTGCGCGGCTAAACGCAACGACTGTCAGTCCTAACCGGTCCATAATTTCCTTTCGTAGATATTTCCGGCGACCATTGGATGACCAATGGTAAATGCGCAGAACATAACTAAAAAATTAATAGTAAGAAAAAATAGTAGCTCAAAAACTCGAACCCGCCAAAATATTTTAGTTGAGGACGCCTCCGCAAGGTGTCACCCTCTCATATAGCGTCTCTAATCAAAACTTTTTGGACTACAATAAACTCCGGAAACGGATCGATAGAATTTCAAAGGTTCCATAGTCGATGAAATGTCTCAGACACAGTGTAACGCCTAATGTAAATTATTCCATGCAGGATAATGGCGGTGACGGAGGATCCTTGTCCAAACTTGGTACGGGCGGTAACGAGTAAGTACAGTCATTGATCACAATCTCATGAGTTTAGAGTTGCTGGAGCGTTCTGGTTCCTTTGGTTGCACCTCCATTCATTACAACCACATTTCATCACGAGTTGGTTCATTATCGGGCGATTCATTGCCGGTAATAAGCCAAATATATATCTTATATATATTTGATTTACACATCGAAAATGATTTCCCCTTCTGCCAATTTTCCTACCGACAATGAATTTATATTCATAATTTTCACAGCACAGTCTTCCGCAATCCCAACTCTTGCGCACGCGCAGCGTGCATAAAACATTGCTTTGCGCACACGGTGTCAAAAAAACATTTCTGGCGAGTGTGAGTTTGCAAGACGAGCCGAAGGCGAGTGTTCAACACAGGAGACAGAAAAGTTACTTCTGTCCATGTGTCGAACAATATTTTTTGATGCAATATGCGCGGGCCTGCTTCTACGCATGCGCAGCATGCGAGAAACGTTGCTTTGCGCACAGTGTGTCAAAAAAATACTTTATGATTGAATATGGAAGGGAAAAATAAATATCGAAACGTTCTTCGTTATTTATTGGATCAAATTCGTATGTTGAAGGGAGAAAACCGATGAGAATGATGAGACCGACACAGGTAAGAGTGATGGTGAAGCTAATCCGGAGGACAAGGACGACGACGGCGACACAGGAGATAATGAAGATCAGGACAATGTAGTGGTAAAGGTAGTGAAGAGTGTTGCAAACCTGGTTATGGGAAAAAGCGGGTGAGCATTCAACTTCATGTAACCACCATGGGCTCCCCATGGTTCGGTTTAGTATCAGTATAAATTTTTCCATTGTCTCGATTTATTTAGGAATGACGGAGATGACGAAAAGGGCGATGACGGAGACGTAAGTTGTGATTTTTTAATAATGAAATTTTAATTGAAATTCTAAAACCATAAGAATTATAATTTATTGCAACGTCAAACATTAATTATGACAAAATTAAATTATCTAGTTCTTGAATCGATGTGACTATCGTAGGTATACTCAAGATGATAACACTTTCACTGTTGAACTAATAAAAAAAAATTCTAATATTTGCATTGATTTGTTGATAATTCGAGGTTTCAATTGCACAGGACGGTGAGGACGAAAAGAGTGGTTTGGCGAAAGCAGTCGACGTGGTCAAGACAGCCTTAGTTGGGGTGAGCATTAGTCAACAAAATGTCACATACTATTTTCAACAAATCCGTATTTAATTTGAAAAGAACACATCCCAAATGAACACTTTGCGCAGGAGTGGTCCCTGTTATTTTTTGACACACTGTGCGCAAAGCGACGTTTTCCGCACGCTGCGCGTGCGCAAAACCCTGCCCGCGTACATTGTATCAATAGTGCATTTCGACACGGCCGGAAACAACTTTTCTGTCCCCTGTATTGCAAAACTCGGCTTCGGCTCGTCTTGCAAACTCACAGTTGCCGGAAAAATTGTTATTGAGACACTGTGCGCAAAGCAACATTTCCCGCACGCTGCGCGTGCGCAGAACCCTACAGACGCACATTGTATCAAAATAGTACATTTCGACACAAGAGCCGAAGCGACTTTTCTGGCGACGAGCCGAAGGCGAGTTTTGCAACATGGGAGACAGAAAAATTACTTCTGCCCGTGTGCCCAACAATATTTTTGTTTTTGATATTGTACAAATTGAACAAAAAATATTGAACGATATTTTGGAAAAATTATCACCCTGTCCTACTTGTTAGATTGCCATCCGCCGTGAAGTCGAGGATGGCAATCACGCGAAGAGGCGGGGGGGGGGGGGTGATCAGTTCAGTATAGCGTGTCTGGAGCGATATTTTTCTAGTCAAAGGCTTTGGTAATCAGAAATGTCAGAACTAACAAACTTTTTCCTCATGTGATATCCTATCAACTAATTGTGATATTCATTTCAACAGAAAGAGGACGACGACTGTGTTATGGATACAACAATTGGGAAAATGGTGTCCCAAAGTCTGGGTAATGGGGCGATGATTCCGAAGATTGTCCTGTGCAAAAAGTAAGAAAATTCCGCACCTGGATTTTTTTACTACCCAACATTTTGGACATATTTTAATTGGAAAGTAAATGTTGTTAGGTTATCGCAAATTCTGATTTTTTTTTTAATTTCTTAAATTTTTGAATCGTTTTTTTTCGTTTTTTTTTTTTCATAATTTTTACAATTTTTAATTTCCCACTTTTGCAATTTTTTTTAATGCTTAGATCGAGACTAACACTACGGCTTTATCCAATGAAAAGGTTAGGCATTATTTTAGTTTTATGTAATAAGTATTGAACTGTACTATAGCGAGAAATCCAATTAGTAAATCTTTTTTTCTTTTCACTTTTACCAGATTATTTTGAAATACCGAAAATGAGGATCAGAGGAACAAGGTTTTCGCATGTAGATATAGACTCTATTGTGCAACAGTTTACGGAGTATATGGGATATACATTCAATATTATTGCGTGATAGATGTGAGAATAAATGTTTCCAGATGCAGTACTATTCATTTATTTGACTCTTTACGTTAATATTGACCCCATTTTTGAGTATGGAACTAGAGATTTTTTCCCCCTGTTAGGAATTTTCGACAAATTTGAACTGGTTGAAATTTTCGCAAATTTTGAAAGCTTTTCAAACTTGAAATAAATTTCCGATTTCTGGTTGGACCTTCAAAATGTGAATTCAGGTAAAAATTCATTTACTTTGTTAATGTCCAAAAAATTTTGTTATTTTTTTTTCTAAATTTCTGTCCCTCGCAATATTTTTCAATTCCCTAAAATTTCAAAATTACTCTCAAAATTTCTGTAATTTTTTCAATTTCCAAAATATCCGAAATTATTGAAATGTTGGAATTGAAAAAAAAAATATCGCAAATTTTGAAGTTCATAAAAATCTTATGAAAAACGCTGGTCCTCCAAATCATTCTGATCTGTTTCAATTGCCAAAATGTTCAACCCTTTCGAAATGTTTGATATATCGCATTCGCAGATTGTAAGTACAGCAAAAGCTTCAGAGTTGTTCATGGCAGAGGGTTTGTGTAGAACTAGAGAACACCCCCACTCCGGCAGTGAGGGAGTGAGAGCGCGTACGCTCAGCAAAGGATATATAGGTGCAGTGGTGGGGGAAGAGCGTATCACGGCGGAGAACGAAGGCAGAAGGGGAACGCACATGGCGGGGAAGTGCTGGAGTGGGGGAGCCATCACTCCTCCGCGGCTTCGTGTTCAACAACTCCGGGATGGAGCACTTTGGAGCTTCTACTGTAGTTCCCCAGGCATCGTCTGAATCTTTAATTGCGTATCACTCAGTCTCCATACATCGCATGCCAATATTTAATAGCATATCCGCTATGGGAACCCCGCTCATATTAGCGATGAAACTTTAATTTCGATTAATTCTGAAGTTCGTGCGTCAATCCAGCGCAAAGGACTTCGGCCCTACAGCTTCTTTATCGATAGCGATTTGAAAATGAGAGATCTAGAAATTTTAATTTTTTATACTATTAGGGCTTTTGGTATATTCATTATTTTTGAAAATTTTAAATGTTCAAAGTCTCCTGAAAATTGAAGAAGCTTATGGCGTTGCCATTACTTTCTAAATTTGTAAAGCAAACTTCAGAAGTGCAAGGCCGCTATATGACTGATGAAGTTGTCTTAAATTTACCAACATACTAATTTTGAAACATCGCATGTTCTCGTTGTTGAGGTCTAAGCCACCACATTTTACTCCCCCACAGCGAAGCCTATTAATAGACAAGATGGGTGTCATGAATATTCGGGTGAGAAGATATCATGATTTGAATTAACTTCCCAATTTTGGGAAGTTATTGCAATGACCCCAAATTCGTAAATCGCAGTTTGGCTCTGTAATTTGTCTATTGCGGACACTAAAATGTTCTCCAACAAATCCTCAGATCGGAGTTCCAGAGAGTGTGTGTGTGGGCGGGTAGGTGGATAGTTGAGATTGGGGTGATAGGTTTTTGTAATTGGTGAAATTTTGGGAATTTACGAGATTTTTGATTTTTTTTGTCAAATGTTTTCAATTTTCCCGAATTTTTCAATTTTTTCGAATTTTTCAATTTTTTCAAATTTTTCAATTTTTTCAAATTTTTCAATTTTTTCAATTTTTTCAAATTTTTCAATTTTTTCAAATTTTTCAATTTTTTCAAATTTTTCAAATTTTTCGAATTTTTTGAATTTTTTGAATTTTTAATTTTTTTTTTAATTTTTAAAATTTTTTAAACTTTTTAAATTTTTCAATTTTTTCAAATTTTTCAATTTTTTCAAATTTTTCAAATTTTTCGAATTTTTTGAATTTTTAATTTTTTTTTTAATTTTTAAAATTTTTTAAACTTTTTAAATTTTTCAAATTTTTCAAATTTTTCAAATTTTTCAAATTTTTCAAATTTTTCAATTTTTTCAAATTTTTCAAATTTTTCAAATTTTTCAAATTTTTCAATTTTTTCAAATTTTTCAATTTTTTCAAATTTTTCAAATTTTTCGAATTTTTTGAATTTTTAATTTTTTTTTTAATTTTTAAAATTTTTTAAACTTTTTAATTTTTTCAAATTTTTCAAATTTTTCAAATTTTTCAAATTTTTCAAATTTTTCAAATTTTTCAAATTTTTCAAATTTTTCAAATTTTTCAAATTTTTCAAATTTTTCAAATTTTTCAAATTTTTCAAATTTTTCAAATTTTTCAAATTTTTCAAATTTTTCAAATTTTTCAAATTTTTCAAATTTTTCAAATTTTTCAATTTGTTTCAACTTTTCAAATTTTTCAGATTTCCAAATGTTTGAGATTCTCAAGCTTGTCTTGCTTAACTTTTCAAACTGTTCCAATATTTGTATTAATTTCTGACATTTCCGAAGATTCTGGGATTGTCTAGCACTCAAAAAATTTTCTATACACTCCCGTCCAAGCTTTTCCGACCCACCACGTTTCACTCCCCCCCGTCGAGCTCTATTAATAGACAACAGCAGGGGTGACAAGATATCAACTTTTTATTGAGATCTCAATAACCTTAAACAGAAAATCTTACCCACAAAAATATAAAAACTACTATTTTCCAAAGTTTGCATAACGTTCTTCCAATTCTCAAAATTTCC
The DNA here is from genome assembly GCA_026005395.1 of Asobara japonica. Classification (NCBI taxonomy): domain Eukaryota; kingdom Metazoa; phylum Arthropoda; class Insecta; order Hymenoptera; family Braconidae; genus Asobara; species Asobara japonica. The sequence goes on along the minus strand of BQMI01000479.1, from coordinate 3,504,242 downwards.
CAAATTTCTGAAATAAAAAAAAAAAATAAAAAAAAAATTGAATTTTCAAAATTTTTTGCATTTTCAAAATTTTCTGAAATTTTCAAAAATTTTAGAAATTTTCAAAATTGCAAAAAAATTTGAAAATCTCTTAGGTCCCGAATTTTCCTCCTTCCATATTTTTCGTTTCATACTTTCTGATTACTTTCCAATTTTTCAGACTTTCGGAAATTTGCAACTTTGGAAAACGAAAAAAAAATTCCACACATTGTCGTGGAGGGCTCTTCTAACCCACCACATTTCACTCCCCCACGCCGAGTTCTATTAATAGCGAATATAGCGAGTGAGAAGATATCAAGTGCTATATGCGCATGTCGTTATTACGGTACCAGCGAATTCGAAAATCATTACACACATCATACCAAAAAATGAGGTAAATGACCCAACGCTCATCTATTCATAATATAGATCTAACAATAAAATTGCTCTCTTCCTAATCCTTTTTTATTGCCGAATCAAAAAAAAAAAAAAAAAAATAGGCGAGAAGTGGGTGTGGGCGTTTGTGGGTCAAACGAATAACCTCGCGATAGAAATTGAAATTTCGGGCGATCAACGTAAAACGGTGATCATCTCATTAACAAGTGGTTCTACGGAAAAATGTTATAAAACACTTTTTGTGCAGAATTAGATTCCTGACAAAAAAGTATTACATCATTTTTCTCTATATCAGTTTGTCTACGAGATAATTAAAAAAATCATGGCTTGCATTGAGAACTTGGGAAGCTCATCTACTGTAGCATCACACACACACACACACCCTTCTACCCACTCCAGTAAAACAATGTATCGTGAAACGGTCTCTCCGCCTTCAAAGCCCCCTTCGCGGAAAAATCATTTGCAAGTTTCCCGGTATAAATGACTGACATATAGTCATCCGAAGTAATAGTACCATATTTCTTTGCCTTATGCAAAATCAACACCTCTGACGTCAATGCAAAGGTCAACATAGGTCAGTAACGGATTTTCCATATACCCTCGACAACGACACGATATTGTAGCCATCACAGTGGCACCGAAATGGAAATAGATAAGGGGACCACGTTATACGTAATCAATGACGTCACCGATGGCCGTGAGGTCGGCGGCCGGAAGCAACCCTTCTCGAAGAATAGGGGAAATAGATATTGTTACGGAATTAAATGTTTAATTTATTGATTCTACTCTCGTTTTTCACTTTGCGGTAGAGGGACTTATTGATTAACCGAAATCGATTTTCTATCAGAGCTTCACCTTTCAAGTCATTTGCAAGCAATTTAGATTATTATCATAAAGATATTGGAGTGGGTTTATTTTGGTCTCGATCCCTCTTTCTTGTACTCCCCGGAGTAGCTAATCTTGAGGGTTCGTTGGAGAGGGCCTAGTGGGCACCCATCCATGCGGCTGGAACCGACGTTCGCCATTTAAGCCATCGTATTTGTAAACACAGGGTAAACCTCCAGAAACCCCTGTGCTCCAATGCCAGGCTCCTCAGTTGATCCTCCCCAACCCCCCCCCCCCCCCGCCTGCGCTTCGCGTCCGGCGTAGCGTTCTCATGTTATGGATAACGCCCATACCACAGTAGAATACTTCTGCTATCGGTCGGAATCCATGAGAAAATATGTCATGTGTTTGTGTTTTGGAAAAGAAAATTGCGACGATTTCTCGCGAAGAAATTACGCGATCATGATAACTTCGGTCGATGAACTTCCAGTTGAAATCGGTCCAATGTTTTTTATAGATATTCATCGCGTTATAGCGCTCTCTTATGAAAACGATTAGCGATAGGAAGGAAAGTGTTCGATGTTATTCCTCTCAAAAATACATATTTAATGTCGTACGACTTTCGTTCTTGAGTTCAATAATTTAGAACATAAAAACCAGGACTTCCATATGTTGTTTATTGCAAGTTCGCGTCTATCTTTCTGTCTAGCTCTTTCCAAACTCATAACTGACGATTATCACTGCATCATTAACAATCAATAAGCTATCGATCATCGACTTGTTAGAGAGGATTGCTGAACAATCTGCGGCCGGTAATTGTGGAATTTCTGCCAGTAGATGGCGTTAGTAATTTACGTTCTTTTGCCAAAGTCTCTCCCGAATGGAAAACTAAGAACCACTTGTTCAACTTAACGTAATCGTCAACCAACGAGAGGCTTCAACCCGGAGATCAAATACAGCTCCAACTAACCAGGGTGGTAACTAGCTAAGCAGCATCTCCAATGCTGTCAAATGACGCAGATCAGCGCAGGGTACCACTTGCAGCAAATCGTCCTCATCATCTCCAACTAAAATACAGTAGACAATAACGTAATAGGATAAAACAGTACCTAAAAAACTATCCATTCAATATAGTAAGTCGTTACATTTACACCCACAATTAACTGACATCAAATTACAATGTTGGCCCTTCTGTCCTCAGCAAGTTTTGCCACCTAACAAAAATCCCCGACATACCAAAATTATTGACCTTAGGGCCGCGACGCCACGTGCTATTGTTACGCGGATGGTTATTGACGCACTGTGCTCGGCGCATGCGCACTTTATCCCGCCAAAAATTCAGCCAATAAGGTTTTAATAATATGAGGATAATTCCTATAATTACCGCCAGAGCAGGAAGAGTACTTACATCTTCAGGAAATGATGCCGTAGAGGCTTCCTACAGTAGTTTCAGGTACAGAGGCTGAAGTATCGAACACCATAGCTGCAATACCGACCATCACAGGGGTTGGTTACTTGAAGAATCTGGGGAACACCCCGCGAAGCACTTGCACACGAAGAAGTAATTTTTTATTGCCAAGTCCTTGATGTACAAGCCCGATGGCGATATCAAGGATTCTCTTCAACGCGGGTGGAGGGGGGGGGGGGTGATAGCAGTGGGAACAAGGGTTTCCGTAGGAAAAACAGCGCCCCCACTTATTATCACTAAGTAAGGTGAAGGTGGGTGAGGGAGCGCCACTTACTGGAGATAAGGGTTGTGTCTGCCAGGGGAACATCCTCGCTGATTGTTGACGACCTTGACAATGCATGATCGAACTTTTTGGATGTAATGGCATACTCGAATGAGTGGACTAGATGAGTGACACCCAAAATATTTTGGTACTGGGGGCACAATGGCATTTTACGGCCTTGTGATAAAATAGTATATTTTCCCCCGAGGACGAAAAGTGCGGACTTTCAATCCTAGGAATCCAAACGAATTTTCCGGCGCGTGTCTATTGGCAGACCAAACCGAAGCCGTCGAGGTATGGAAGCACACGAGGCAGAAATTTTTTTACAGCCATGTGACGAAAAAAATTTTTCTTCATGCTGTCCGTGTAGACGGCACTTTACGGACGCAAAGTGCAAAAAGTTTCAGGGAAAAGTTCAGGTAAAAATCTTTTTGTAAAATTCCCAAGGCGTATTAAAATGAAACATCAAGCGCACTGATAACGCAATACTTTATTCGAATAATGATATGAATATACATATTAAAAAAATACATATATCCAAAATACTGAATTCTGCACACAAAATATTTTATACATCTCATACACTGTATATATATATATTATAGTATTACCAGTTTTAAAAGGCAAATCGTGTTTCAAACTCGATTGTTTATATTGATAATTAGGAACAGAATATTGATGACGGATTTGGGCATGTTGAATGCCTTTGCGAGTTCCTACAGATATATCACAATTGATTTTTTGAGGTTTTTAACCCTCCGAAACTCACGGGTCCGTCCCAGATGAGTTTACTCGCATGGTGAGCACCGCGCCGCCCGTACATTTTGAGATAGATCTTGAATGCGTAATGCAAACGGATAACTTTGGCAACGACAGGTTTAAAAGTTCAACAGACTCCATTACTCGCATGGGGCGGGGATGTGCCGCTTTACCAGTTTGCTGTTGAAATCAAATGCCTGCTCGTGTTAACTGATTTGTTTTTCATCTGAAGTAGAGGGAATCGTCGAGGGTACACCAAGGCGGCGTCGTGCTCATTATGCGAGCTCAGGAGGGTCAAATATGGCGGCACAAAAAAGTGGGTAAACCGGTCAAAGGTAAGTAATTAAAGTAACTCAATAACTATAGCATGGCGTTGAGTGTATGAAAAAAACATTATTTCGAACAATTATTGTCATTATTAGTAGACTATTGATATGAATTATATTAAGGAAAAAATGCATTGCGGGTATGCTCTTTTATAATGAAAATCAACTCATAGACCTTTTCAAAATGATCAAAATGATTGTTTTTTAATGACCAAAAAAGTTTTAAAGCCCGAAAAATTTAAATTTTGGAGATTTTGGAAAGTTTCACAAAATCAAAACAGAAAAAATCTAAAATAAAATCTGTATGATTTTTTTTTTAATTTCAAAGAATTTCAAATCTATTAACATTCTTACAAATTCCAAAAATAAAAATATCCCACGTATTTGTATGTCAAAAGTTTTGTTCGTTTTCAAAAATGCAATATGTCAGTTTTCATTTCTAAATTCCAAAGTTCTTAAAGTCCTATAGAAAATTTTTTTTTTTTAACTTTCAGCTATGGTAACCACCTGCCAAATCGCGATTACAAATTAAAGTTACCAATTTCCAAAAATCTTCAATTTTCTAGAGCTATTGAGCTACTGTAATGTAATCAATATAGGAAGCGTGCATTGACCTCATGATAACTTCCCCAAATTATCCTACGAATTATATTATGAATATATTAGGCCTATATGTTATACACGGTGTCCCAGAACTGGGAACTTTATTTTTGAGATTGACACAATTCCAAGTCGTAATTTCGCCTTAAGTTCCTCCACAACTTTTCTGTCTAACGCTCGCCATGAAGCCATTGAAGTTTGAAGTTAAACAGTTCGGCTTAGCCCACTGGGCCAGTTTCAGTTCTGAGAACAGTTCCAAGAACTATTTGACGTGAAGGATGTGTTCTGGGAATTGTTCCAGATGTGACTTCAATTATCCGAGAACGGTTCCAGATGAAAGTTCTATTCCGAGAACGGTTCCAGATGGAAAATCTATTCCCAGAACAGTTCCAGATAACAGTTCTATTCCCAGAACTGTTCCAAATGAGAGTTCAATTCCGGGAACGCTTCCAGATGAAAGTTATATTCCGGGAACGGTTCCAAACGGAAAATCTATTCCCCGAACGGTTCCAAATGAGAGTGCAATTCCGCGAACGGTTCCAGATGAAAGTTCTATTCCGAGAACGGTTCCAGACGAAAAATCTATTTCCAGAACGGTTCCAGATAAAAGATCTATTCTCAGAACTGTTGCAGATAAGAGTTCGATTCTGGGACCGGTTCCACATGGAAGTTCTATTCCGAAAACGGTTCAAGATGAAATATCGATTTCAAGAACGGTTCTAGATGAACTGTCGATTCCAGGAACAGGTCATGATAACAGTTCAATTTCCAGAACAATCTAGGTGACATTTCAAATTCGAGAACTATTTTAAGTTCTTTTACTGTTCTTCCACCTGTAGCCATTCGTGAAACCGTTTCAACGTCTGGTACCAAAAGCTGTATGGAACCGGTCGTGGAACCGTTGCGGAACGGAAGTTACATCTCGAAAGGTTCCCAGCACTGACAAATTCCCGTGAACCCATTCAGAGATAAGCAGGGTTGTATGACTGTGCAATTTCAAACTTCAATAACTTCATGGGGGGGGGGGGGAGGGGAGTGGGCGTCAGACAGAAAAATTGAAGAGGAACTTTCGACTTGGAATTTTTCCCTATTTCAGCCGCAAAAATAAAGTCCGCAGTTCTGGAACACTGTATATAGTCGAACAACGAAAACCACGGACTATAGCTAAAGAAATTTATAACAATTAAGGAAAAATGAGACGCTTTCAGGACTCATTTTTTTACTACGTTTTACGCAAGAACATTTACAGATTGATTTGGTCCTAGGCCGTAAAACCCTCTACATGGGGAGAGAAAAGTTCGACAAAAGTAAGGAAAATAGTCACGTAGTGCGAGTGCAATTCATTGTCGATGGTTTTTCGTAGAATTTTGAGTAATAAATGTAGGGCAATTTAGAAATTACTACTTCGTTGAACTTTTATCTCCGTAGTAGCAGGTTGCAACTGGAAATTAATATGACCTCGAAGATGAGCTCTTCTAGAGAAAAATCATAAAAAACCGTTTTTGTAGGGAATGAAATTTCCTACAAAAAATGTTATACTATATTTTCACATAAAACCACTCAGTTTTGCACACATTGTCGTTTTATGAAATTTTTTTATAATTCGAAATTAGGGCGGTGCTACTGTATACAATTGGTTACACGTGAAACAATTTGAAATACATGTGCATGGAATTTTTGAACATTTTTAAAGCTCTCAAAAAAACTGAATGATCAATATTGATTAAATTGGATATTGACAAAGAAAAAATTGAATTTCAAATACATCAGAATTGTCAGATCGTCATATTGTGACATTTTTTTCGATGAAGGAAAATTTGTTATCGAATAATTTCTATTGTGGGATAAAACTGCAAGTGTCCTATCCTTAAAACTTGATCGGCTCTTCCACATTTCTACTGAATTTTCAAAATATACAGTATATTATTTCTCTTATTTATTTATTTTTCTTTTCCTACTATCGAAGTAGTTTCTCGATTAGATAGGCTCGTGACTTTTTCAACCCGCCTTTTATCCCGCTTTTCTCCTCCCATTATTGACACGCCTTGCCATGGGGCCCGTCTTTCTACCCAGAGTGTACTGCTTTTGCCGAAAACCTGCTCAGCAATCGTTCAAACAGGGTGTGTAGGGTGTGTAGTGATCATTGCTGTCGGTTAAATATACAGTGTATATTAAATCCTAAATCACACGAAAAAAAAAGAAACGCTGACTTGTTTCTTCGAAATGTTCACAAGATTTTGCATCAAAATTCGGCCTCTATTTCCTATTCTATTCATTTTTCATACATACAATGAGAAATTATTCTATCCAAAAAATTGATACACTGCGTGTATGTGTGTGATTGGGCGGGTGTGGGTGGCTAGGTGGGTGGGTGGTTGGGTGAGTGGGTGGTTGGGTGAGTGGGTGGTTGGGTGGGTGGGTGGGTGGGTGGGTGGGTGGGTGGGTGGGTGGGTGGGTGGGTGGGTAGGTGGGTGGTTGGGTGAGTGGGTGGTTGGGTGAATGGGTGGTTGGTTGGGTGAGTGGGTGGGTGGTTGGGTGAGTGGTTGGGTGGGTGGGTGGGTGGTTGGGTGGGTAGGTGGGTGGTTGGGTGAGTGGGTGGGTGGTTGGGAGGGTGGTTGGGTGGGTGGATGGTTAAGTAAGTGGGTGTGGTAGGTAGGTGGGCGAGTGTGGGCAAGTGGGTGGGTGGGTAGGTGAGTGGGTGGGTAGCAGATAATCCGCTTTTTATACTTAGTTAATTATGAAAATATGAAAGTATGTACCAAGAATGTAAAATAGAGGTCACATATTGTGCTACATCGTGTTTTGCGGAATATCCCATGTAACCCTTGACAAATAGTGCAATTTAAAGTTGACAATTCGGCCAATTATTGTTAATTGTTCTTCTTAATTTCACCTGTGGCCTCTTTCGTCGGGGATTTTTTTGGTTCATTTTCTTCAACTTTTTTTGCATTCAATTGTGCTTTGGAATTGCATTTGTCATCATCAATCTCACTGAAAATGCCGTCATCCTTTTTTTCGCTCTTCTCCATCTCTTCTTTTTCGTCTTCTTCGAGAAGGTAATCCCAATCGTATTGATCACCACCGTCTTTAACTCGTCTTAATTCTTTTTTCAACATCTCTAAGCACTCTCTACGCTCCTTCCACTTTGCTTCGTCGATTATGGGAACTTCGGTTTGCTCTTCTCCGTTTTCATTCACTGATGTGATGCTCTCTCCAGACTCCGCGGCTTGACGCTCCTTTGCCTCGCAGTCCTCTATGTAGCGCTCGTAACTGTCCACCTGGAATTTTTCAAGTTTTTGAAGTCTGGGAAGTTTTTGATTTTTTTAGTTTTTGGGGTTTTTTGTTTTTGGGCTCCTTCAATTTTTTTTTTCAAATTTATGAAATTTAGTGGAATTTTACATGTTTTTTTTTACATTTTTTCTGTAAAGAAGAAATTTGTGAAGTTTTTGAACTTATCAATATTTTAAATGTATTTTCAAAACTGTTGAGATTGTTGTCACTTTTCAAAGATTTTCATGACTTTTGGAATTTGCGGATTTTCTGAAAGTTTTACAAATCTTGCAATTTAAAAAAAAAATCAATTTTCCAAATTTTACGAGTTTTACAGATTTTACCATTTTTTCAGATTTCTCAAGTGTATCAATTTTCAGAAGGTCAAACTATAAAAAAAGAACAAAATTTTCATAAATAATATCGTTCAAGTTATTGGTGGCCCTATTATTTTCCGTCAAAATCGATGAACCATAAAATTATGAATATAATAAATTTACCACATAGTTGTCCTTGAACAACGGTTTGAAAATAAAAATTGGAGTTAATATAGAAAAAGAGGGTGATAACAAATGAAATAAAAAGAGAAACCCTTTTTTTTTATTTGATTTCAGTTAAAAAAAAAACATATATAATATAAAAAATATGAAACATAATGTATGAAAGTCCATGTGAAAGAGACAATTTGGATTATTGTGTCTTATGTACACTACAGCAATCTTGATATCATTCCGCACATTTTGAAACAAAAATAACCCTGGTGGCAGACAAACTGACGTGACTAGATCAGATAAATAAAATATATATAAATATATCTCGAAAATTACTCAATCGCTACAGGTTTCGACATTCTTTCGATATTATTGAAATTGCGCGCGAGAAGTGAAAAATTTGAGTGAAACTTTTTCAATGCCTCAAGTAACTCTTTCTGTTTATTCAGATGAAGATGAAAATCGTTTAAACCACCCGGTTAAGTTGATGGGAATTATATGATTCGATTCGATCAGAATTTTCACGTGTTGCGCGCGCACCTGGTACCGGAAGCGCGCCATCTATGGAGAAATTCCGCGGCATCAACCGAAAGCATTTTTGGCAGATATCTTCAAAACTAAGAATATTAACGAATGTTCATATACAGCTTTATTGTAGCTCTCAGTATGCACTACAAAAAATATTATTATGAAAATTGAGCTATCTCCTTCACATTTCGACATATGATCGGAAAACAAAATGTGAAGAAGTTATTGGTTTTACCCCATAGAATATACTTGGAGAAAAAAGGACTCACCTTCTCCTGCAACATTTGCTGTATGTCATTCTGTTTTTTCAAATGCTTGGGAAGAGAGAAACAAGCTTGGAGTAAGCGTAGAAATACCCAAACTGCGCCGGCAAGAGCGACATAAGTGAAGGCAGTAAATACCATGTTTACAAAATCGACGGAGACCTGCTGATACTTCATCGTTTGAATTTTTTATGAACCTATGGAACAGAGAGGTCGGATTCCATTGATTGTTCTACTAATTTACGAAAATTACGGTTGTTTTATGTTACTGGGATTTGTGTGTGTGTGTGTGTGTGTGCGTTAATTAATATAGTGTAGTAGAACTAGTATTAATAAAATCTACGTAGTGCAGAACAGTAAATAAAGTGCGGCTGAAAGAAAATTATGTTTACTCACCAAATAAAATATGAAACCATGAAAAAAATCCATTGTCAAAATCACACAAGAATGCAAACAGAATATTCATAAATAAATTAGATTTTTGCGGTCGAAAACTGATAAATAATTGAAATACCTAATGAAGAAATGATCATAATTGATTTCTGGAAATCAATAGTTATAGTGTAAAATGTAAAGATGTAAACTATTTAAAGAATTTGGAGAAATTTGAAGAATTGAGTGTCTCTTAAATTTTCGAAATTCGAAACTCTTCGAAATCGAAAATTTGAATATTTTGGGGAGTCTTAGAAATATTAAATCGAAAACGATATGTGGGAAAATTGGACAGCTTAAACAATGTGAAATTTTTTTTAAATTGAAGAAAAAACATCCAACTTCAAGGAATTCAAAAATTTCCAAAAACATGAAAACAGAGTGTAAACTTAAGAATTTCGAAATCGGAAAAAAATGCTGAAACTGTTCAGAAAAAAAAATAAAAATAAGATAGACTTTTTGAAAAGTAATAATTGAAAAACTTTCAAATAGTCAAAATTTCGAGAAATACAAAAACTGTGAAAATTGCAACAATTGAAAAAGTTGCAAGTCTCAAAAATTTCAAGAACGAAAAATAAAATTGAGCATTAAACTAATTGAGCTTACCTCACTATATAGTATTTCACACTCTGATCATTGCTGACTATATTTTTAGGATAAGTTTTGTGTGGACAATTGTCACGGCAAAATTATGAAAAAATAGAATGAATAAGGAAATTTGAATTGCAGCGCGACGAAAGAATGTTCCGAGTCAAACGTATGAACATAAAGTGGAGAAAAACCACGACATAGGTCTAACGCACGACCACACCACTGACCCCTATCTACGAAATCGATATATGGATGTTACTGTCCACGTATGATTGACTCTTATTATTTCGTTACCCCTTTCGATTCGCCATGGCCCAAATGACAATTATTTTATATGACAGCACAAACCTAGACCAGAAAGAGCGCGAAACTTTTGAACTATTTCAAACCCCATACTGAGACTTTTTCTAAATTCTCAAAAATTGAAATATTTAAGCGAAATTTTTTCAAGGCCTCAAGTCGCTCCCTCAGTTGATTTAGATGGAGATAGAAATAATTGATACCACACAGTTGAGCCGATGGGAATTGTATTCTCGGACTCGATCCAAACAAAAGCACTTTTGGTAAATATCTCCAAAACTAAGAATATTCACGAAAGTTCATATGAAGCTTTATTGTAGCTCTCAGTGCGCGCTACAAAAAACATTCTCATGAAAATTGAGCTATCTCCCTCACCTTTCGACATATGACCCCCAAACAAAATGTGAAAGATTCTCTCAATCTTTAAGCGCAATCACTAAAATTTCGTCAAAACCAGGAGGTATCGCACCGATTTTCAGCTACCTTCATGTACTAAAAAAAATATCCCCATGGATTGGTGAATCCTTAACTATCAACTAGCAGAAGAACAACACATTGCCTGAATATTCGAAGTTTTTTTCTTTAATTTCAAATGAAAACTTTTGATACATATTTTGGATAAAAGGTAACCAGGAAACTGGAATCCAGGCTGAAATTGATTGATTTCGACAGAAAAATCATAGTAAAAAGGAATGATTGAATTTTACGTTGTAGATCTGACGTAAAATAAGAGATAGGGAGTTGCCGAGTTGCGTGAATTTGGGGCCAATTTATCCTGCAATTCGTGCTCAGGTATTGCCCTAACAGCCTCATCGTCGCACTCTAACCAAGTGCCAAAGTGCTTTCCACGTCTTATTCCACAACAGTCTATACTACGACATCCCATTTTCAATAGGTGCTCCTTAGTGTCACTGATGTTTGCTTTACTTTTGAAATATTTCATTATTCCAGTGGTGGTGGAATTGTTTGTGTTGCTTGAGCTACTACTCTGGGATACATTTTGACGACGATCACGATCGCAACGTGTGTACTCGTTGTACATTGACTCCTCGGGGACTTTGGTGTATGCAATGTAGTGGCCAGCTGTCATTGTTGCACCCTGATGCATTATCACTGAGTAGAGCTCGTAAACGTGACGTGTGGTGTCCTGTCGACTTGATGAACCAACTTGGTGATCAGTACTGCACTGCTCGCAAAAACACTTCAGTGTTAGGGGAGTTGGCATGTAGTTGTTTATTTTTGCCATTGAGCTGGAAAAAGACATTGCTCATATACCGATAGTGACAGGTCTTGATATTAGTGAATATGTAGTTTTTTTTTATTTTAGGCTTGTTTTATATTTTTGGAATTTTGGAGTATTGGCAGTTTAATACTTTTGTAAGTTCTAAAATTGCCAAAAATTTTATATTTTTGGAATTTGTCAAATATTTGGCTTTTTTGAAAGTTTTGCAATTTTTGTTTTTTTTTTCAAAATTTGAAAACTATTAACAACCTCAGTTTTTAACATTTTTAGAATTTTTGAATATTTGAAATTTTCAAAAATGATTAAAATTTGTTGAGACATCCAATTAATTGAGAACGAAATTTATAATTTTTTTTTACTTTTAGATGCTATGAAAATCTTAAGGTTTTAAAAAAATTATTTGTAAATAAAATAATGACTTTTCTGGAGCAAAATTGGTAGAAATGGATTTTTTCCAATTTTTTTTTCGAAGTTTCTAAATTCATAGTAAGTCCATTTTGTCCAGGCAAACAATGATCAATTAAGAATAAATTTGAATATACCCAGCAGCCGTGGAGAACCGTTTCAACTGTAAAACAAGTAGCCTTGGCAACGTTGGAAAACTAACAGCCCTCTGAGCTTCGTTGTATCTCAAACAGCTGGCGCACCAATACTTGTCCCTCCCGGAGAGAAATTCACTGGTTACAACCAAATGTCTGTACACTTCCGAGCTGTCTATCGATTTCCCAGTTTCCTCTGTAATGAATGATGCAATTATTGATCTCTCAAATCTGAAGGTTGATAACATCTTAAGAAAAGTGACAGCCCTCAACCTGCCTGCTGTTGCGTTATGAGACTTTCTATCACAATTTTCATACTATCGAAAATCGGTTCAAAGTAATATTTGAACGAAACTTTTTTAATGCTTCAAGCAACTCTTTTAGTTCATTTAGGTGGGCATACAAAACATTTATACCACACCGTTAATTTCATGAAAATTACATTCTTTTTCTTTTTGCAGTTTTGGGCAAATATCTTGAAAACAGAAATTTTGTGAATTTTCGAGATCTCTCAAGTTTTCTATTTTCGGAAAATTTGGTCATTTTTTAGCCTTTCCACCATTTCAAAAATCTTACTTTTTCATGTTCTCCAAAAGTCGGAATTTCCAATATTTTTAAGAGCATGTTAAAAAAAAATCGTGTTTCCAAAATACTTTCGGTTTTTGAAAATTCATAAACAACTTAGTCAAAACGATACCGAGGGACAATTGCAGTAATCCTAGGTTCGTACGTCGTTATTGAATTTATTTCCCCCATAATTATTCTCATAGACTTCGTATGAGATATAGGCCCACGGGGTAGTGCTAGGTTCTGTTGGGCAACGCCACGTAGAAAATCCAGAACTCGTTTGAGATCATGAGGGCTTTCAAAGCTTTCCAAATTTGGTCACTTTCAAAAATTCATAATCCATTACTGGACTGCCAATTTTTTTTTTACGTCACAGATAAATTATGCAAGCCGTTTACTCACAAAAAAAATAAATGATGCAAGTTTAGCATTATATGTAATTAATATAAGCTTGAAAGAACCGAGCACCTGTTACAGACGGTAATAATTATAATGAGCAAAATTACCTTTTTCATTTGATCTTCCTGTATCAATGGGTACACAAATATCACAGAACGTTTCTTTGCGTTCGGTGACATGCTCGCACTCGAGACAAGTTGTGCGAAGCAAGCTGACCCCCTCAAAGTCCTCGGATATGAAGCACTGTTTGCTTTCAGGTGGATAGTAGGCTTCGCCATTGCTCGACGGAAAATCAGAGTGTCCATTTTCAAAAGGTCTTGAGGCCATACCATTGGCATTAGGCTGCGCCAAACAACTCGTACTACCACGTGTTGTCTGGTATTTCTTCTGTTTTTTCTTCCTTGCATTCCGTTTGCCACTGCCATTTCCCTCAAACTGCATGTCGTTAAAACGGTCCATATTCAAATCACCAAGACCACCATTGCTCTGGCCAAATCGACTCTCTCGGTATCTCACCAGCAATTGAAATGTCTCTCTAATGTTGTCCAGCAAACATACCAATAATTCGTGGGCATCCTGCTGCTGATTGCCCTCGAAAATTGGGTTAACGTCCCTGGAAGAATATTTACCATTTTTTTCATTCTTGCCTCTCCCGGATTTCATTTTCTCAAAATTCTTGATGTACTTAAAATTTTTGAAATTTTGCGAGTGTTAGAAAGCCGAAATATTTTGGGATGTGTTGAAAAATTTCGAAACTTTGAAAATTTTACAAATTTCACAAATTTTACAAATTTTACAAATTTTACAAATTTTACAAATTTTACAAATTTTACAAATTTTACAAATTTTACAAATTTTGACATCCTTGGAACGTTAGAATCATAATCTGTTGGAGAATTTTGATAATTTTTAGTTTGAAACTTTTGAAAAATCTGAAATTATTTTGTTCGTCTTCAAGATTATTTCAAAAGTTTTGCAATTTGGAAAATTTGACATTCTGGAAAATCGGACTGAAAAAGTTGAAACTATCCAAAAAATTTAAATATTTAAACTGTTCTTCAAAAAAACATTTTACATTCCTACAGTCTAAAGTGTTTTCATTTCTAAAATTTGTTGAGTTCTTGATTTCTCAAGCTTTAAAAATTATAATACCTTAGGGCTTGCAAAAATGCATCAGGTTGATAAGGCTCGCTGTTTTCCTTAGTTTCGGACAGTCTCAGTGCCATGAATAATTCATGTAATTTTTCAGTAGCCACTTGTATTCTTGGTTTGTTCAATTCGCCCAATCCAGTCAGCGCCGATAAGTCCTTGCTGCTCCAACTTCGATTGCCACTGGACGTTAATGAAACACCAGTGCGTCCCAATGACGACGATTTTGCCTGAAACAAAAATCGCCCATCATATTTTCCCAAGTCAATAATTTCTCTGTTTGGCGTAATGGTCAATTAACATTACCATCACTTAACTAATCTAACATGTCCTAATTAGAGAAGGTCATTTTTTGACTGATTGGGCATTAGTAATCGAAATTTCAAATTACCAATTTTTTGCTAGCTGGCAATTGGTGGCAACCATTTTTTTAGTAAATAAGGAATCAGTAGTCGATGATTATCAATTAATCAATTCATCGTTAATCAGAATAAGAGATTGGCAATTGGTGCGTCAATTACTAACGACACTTGAGGTGATTTTCATTGATTAACCAATTCCTAATTCAATCTGAAAATTTCTGATTAGCATCGATAGTCGTCAATCAGAATTCCGAAAAACCATTCTTGGGTCAATGGGTGATACGAATGAACAATTCTGAATTTTTTGTGTCAATCGTCAATTGGAATTGATAATTATTGAGTTTGTCAATCAAATCTCACCTAGGTCAGTTGTAGTGCTTAAATCAATAAGTAATCAAAATAGCAAGATTACAATTTGTACAAAACAGCCAAAATTGAGAAAAATATTGAAATGAAATTGAAAAAATGAAAGTTGAAAAATTCTCGAAAGTTCTCCGAATTTAATGGATTAATGGATTAATCGTGTCCTAAGTTTCGTACAAATAGAAATACAATGAATAGAAAAAATGTAGAACTACCAAGAAGTCATCACGATTTTCGAAAATTGAAAAATTAAAATAATTATCAATTCTAAGAGAAAATTGTAATAGAAAAATTGAAGAATTACAGAAAATTACGGGTTAACGGAAATGTACTTTTGAGGTCAAAGTGAAAGATACAAATACCAAAAATAATTGAACAAAAATCAATAAAATTCCTGAAAATTCAGGAACAAATGGATTCTCACCTTTACCTGTGACTGTTTCTCATTAAGATTCGACAAATCTGTCGCAAGATGATGTAAGTTGTGCAAAAAAGATGGTGCGAAGCGCAGCGTATATATAACACTGTTCAGAAAGCATGTGTTTCCAAGATTGCACAGAGTGGCAATTCTCAGACCCTCGGAACAACCGCCAATAATCTCGTAAGATGTGTCTTGATGATTACTAAGCTGACTCCGATATCCATTCAACATTTTGCTTGTGCCTAAATGAGAAGATAAATATTAGTGTCGGATTCTTAAATCGAGTAATTAGTTGAGTTTTAAAAAAAGTCATCAAAGGGGAAAAAAAGTCTCAAAATTTTTAACTGGCTCATGCGTGAAAAATCTATATTTTACATCAGAAAAAAAGGCATGTATGACTGAAAAATTAATATAAAAAAAAACTTTTTTCATCGTTAATTTGATCTCTATACACTTAAAAAATTTCTTCCTTCCACATATTCTCGAAAAAAAATATATAGAATATTTTTGAATTGATTATTTTTTTTTTCATGCACTCCTGGAGTATAAATGAGAAGACTCAAAACATTTAATTTCATCTCGATACACGTGTGTCAAAAAATTCTGATAAAATTAGTTAATCGCATTTTTTGTAGCGAAATTCTACTTGTATAAATTGTATAATTTTGTATAATTTGTTTAAGTTACTATGAAAAATCTGAATGAGAGATATATAACAATCCCTAAAAAAAATATGAAATAATAATAAATTTAGAAAATGATAGGGATTTCTAGAATAGCAGTTCTGGAAATGATTAATTGCCTTATAACGAATTTCAATTAATGAAACTTACTGTAAGGAAGATCTTGATCTTCGAAGAAGCCCCCTCGTGTAGACGAGTGAGGGGGCTGGGATATATTTTTACTAATATTAAGATCCCTTCGTGAAAGTGACAAGCGATATTTTTTCCTCGGTGGAACCGATCGCTCATCCGATTCTTCTTCTGCCTCTAATACTGTCATTTTCCACTAACCTAAAAAATCAAAATACCATCATTCAATAATAAATCAAACATTAAAAAATCACAAAAAAATTGGCTGTTCACAAAAAATAAAATAGAATAAAATTAGAAAATCAGAAAAATCCTCAAGTTAAAAAAGTTGACATTAATAAACAGGTTAAAAAAACTGATCTCAAGGTTGAAAAGAATAGTTAAGCTCCAAAATTTAATGTATACCTCGATACACTAAAAAAACAAATGTCAAAATGTCAAAACTTTTTTGAAAATATCTGAAATTTTTTTCTCTTTTTTGACAATCTATATATTACCAAAATTATTGAGGAATAATTTCTAAAATTTTCTAATTTTTTTTTGCAACCATAACAATGTTGAGTAAGTCACGATGACCCCGAAAGTGGACAAATGGTGTTAAACTTGGGAAAGATAAATGAAAGGGGTGAAGCAACATAAGCCATGTACATGAAGATGCTGAATGATCACGAATGATCATTGATAATTTTACATACGTATTATCAGGTGAAGAAGTCATGGAATAAATAACGTTCACGAGTAAGCGTCACTTGCACGAAACAAATTGCGCAACGAAATTATTAAATATCGCCGAAATTTGTCACAATCAGTGTTAATTGAGGGGATAAAATGAAATTTTAACTGTTCAAAATTATTGGCCAATGATGACAATTCTCGGGTTTTTAGCTATCGGCTATTATTGACAGGTGAAATATGGTATTAACGGCTACATTTTACACATTTTATACACAACAGACTTTCAATGATTTTAGTGATGGCCATTGTACACCATTTACACCCGATGGACACGATTCGGGGAAATTGGCTACGAACACGGCGGCCGCTATATATGTAGTATGCATATAGATATACAGGGCAACTGTTGGGTAGTGTGGATATATATAGGTATACGCTGCCCTATAAGTGATGTATATACATCATATACATACATACCGCCGCATTTGCATCTATTTTAACCATAAGCGTATGAGAATTCCAAATATTTTAGTCCATGATTTTGACGTTTCAATATTTTTGATGCAGGCTTTGGAAACCTTGCGAAAAGTTGTGGAATACTTGTGTTTTTTTTTTATTTGATTACTCTTTTTCCAGCTTTCAGGTTAAAGTCGCTTGTCATTACGAATATTTCTTAAATAATATTTTTGAAATTTTTCCATATTTTTTCATTTATTAACTTTTTTCTTCGAATATCCGGAACATCGAAGACATTTAAAAAACGCGGGAACCTTGACCTTTTGAAATGGCTTTTGTTATCTTCAAGTTGCTTCAGATTTTGGAATGTTCTGCAAACTGGAAAAGCTCTTTACAAATGTTTGTACCTAATTTATTTTGGCTACAAAAAAACTGCATTCAACGTTCTTTTTGACAATGATAATTTTTTGAAAATTTGAAACATTACAAAGTTGTGAAAGTTTTAAAGAACGCAAAAATGTCAAAAATAGCAAAATTGTAAAATTCCCAAGAATTCAAATTTTCAAGAAGCCTAAATTCAATGTAATATTTTTGAGAAATTTCGGCGTCATACTAGAACCAAAAAAGATATCCATATATAGATATATAAAACACATTATCTCTTGCCGACTGTTGGTAAACATTGACTTGATTATATTCCTTCCGAATCGAACCCCGTATCTCATGTTTCCCACATTATGTTGAACATTCTAACCTCAAATGAGTCTTCAAACAAAAAATTAAAATCAAGACCGTGATTATTGGCCGCCGGTGTTATTGTTTATTTTTTGTTATTTGTTGTTAAAAAAATGAAGTCATTGGGTGTCGGAATATCTCGCAGGTAATATTGTACTATCATTTATAACTGTCAAGTGTTTTTAAAATTTTTTTTTACAAAATTAAGATATAAAATTTGGCGAAATATTGGCAATATTTTTTTCATTTACTTAAAATTGTTGTTTTAAATTGTCAACCAATCACCAGTACACTTTGCCCCAATCAGTGATCAGAAATTTTTTAATCGGTGCAAGAATGAACTTTTGACAATTCTGAATTTTCGTTTTTTTTTCAATGTTGACATTCTAGAACCAATTGTAATCTTGTCATTTCGATTATTGATCGATTTGAGCATTATACTGACCTAGGTGAGATTGACGATTGATTGGCAGACTGAATAACTATCAATTCCAATTGACGATTGACACAAAAAATTCAGAATTGTTCATTCGCATTACCCATTGACCCAAGAATGGTTTTTCGAAATTCTGATTGACGACTATCGATGCTAATCAGAAATTTTCAGATTGAATTAGGAATTGGTTAATCAATGAAAATCACCTCAAGTGTCGTTAGTAATTGACGCACCAATTGCCAATCTCTTATTCTGATTAACGATGAATTGATTAATTGATAATCATCGACCACTGATTCCTTATTTACTAAAAAAATGGTTGCCACCAATTGCCAGCTAGCAAAAAATTGGTAATTTTAAATTTCGATTACTAATGCCCAATCAGTAAAAAGATGACCTTCTCTAATTAGGACATGTGAGATTAGTTGAGTGATGGTAATTTTAGTTAATGTTTTTTTTTTGCAGGGGCTTGATTCAGAACACATTTGCAAGACTTCAGTCGACAGCTCCGTCTTCTGAAATTCGAATACCTGCCAATAAGGAACGAGGACCTACTGACATTCTTCAAGCACTTGAGAAAACTATTTCGCGGGATCCAACAGGCGCAAAGTACAAGTATCACGATGATCCATATCTCATTCCCTATTCTAACATGCAAAAACGAGCCTTCGCTTTGGCTCAGGAGTCTGGAAGGAAAACAGCGATGTTCATAAGGCAAGAGCATGCAGATTTATTTCAACACAGGATTGCTGATCCGGTGATTGAGGTAAATAAAATAATAATTATAAAACAAAAATAGTGATATAAGACCTTGAAGGTGACTCCAATAGATCAAAATTTGGATATTTCCAATTTCTGCCCAAGATGATTTTATTTGGGTTTTTTTGAAAAGTCGAAATGATTCTAAGGAGGAATTTTATTCAAGCTTTTTTGTAGAGAATTTCATGGTAGATAAAAAAAGTTCTTTGCGATTTTGTTCTACATTGATTTATTCTCGCGATAGATATGATTTACAATTTTTGCGTCTTGCAAAATCTTTCAGTTTCAAAAGTTTCCAAGTATCCAATATTTTTTAAAGAGATTTTTTAAAGATTACAAAATTAAATAAATTAAGAGATTTTGGGAAAAAGGAGAAAAATTTTGAATTTTCAAACATTTAAAGTTACATGTAATTACACCAAAACATTCCAGGCATTTTTACCAAAAGCTGTATATGCAGATAAGGCCGCAGTTTCGGAGGACACATTGAGGAGCGTCATCGCCAATGGTCACAAATCAGACGCAATAACAATCTACCACTTATTAGATGAACAGGTGTCAGACGAAACCAAACAATCGCTGTTAGAATTACTGTGCTACTACAATAACGATGAAAAATTTTCCGATGAGTTGCTGGAGGAAAAGTGGTTCAGAAGAGTCGAAAGATCTCAAACATGGAAGCATTGTCCTGTCACTGACAAACTTTTCGCTATACTGAAAGAGAAAGATGCAGTGACAGCTGCAAAAGCTTATAATGCTATGATATGTGGGCTGGCAAAATTTTTGAAGGTAACTAGGTGAAATATTCACGTCTCTGAAATTGTATCACCATTCTCCCAACGTCCTTAAGGTGCACGTTGAGAGAACCTCTCACGATTCGTTTTGGGATATGTCGAAATGTGAAGATGATTGCTCAATTTTCATGCAAATTGTCGAAAAATATAATTCCCATCAGCTTACCTGTGGTATAAATAATTTTCATATTCATCGAAATAACCTGAAAGAGTTACTTGATGCGTTAAAAAAGTTTCCCTGAAATCTTTAGAACAGTATTTCGAAAATATAAAAATTTTGTTGGGAAGAGTTTTTTTTTTCAATTTGTTTTGATGAAGTTTTATGGATTTAAAATATGGAGTAATGGTCTAGCGCAAAAATGAAAAATGAACTTTCGGCTTCAAATTTCATGTTTTATCGATATATGACATGAAATTTGTCAGTTTTGGGACTGAAGATTGATGACTGAGAAAATGATTTTCTAATTATAGGTGCACCAAGCGTGGGACCTGTACCAAGAAGCTCTCAACAAGGACTATGCCTTATCAATAGATTCTTATAACCAATTGATTGGAGTTATATCTTACATGAAAGATGGCACACGCGAACGTATGGCACTGCTGATGGAAATATATCGAAAAATAAGTGATGCTGGCCTGACCCCCAACACCACAACACGTACTCAATCATTGAAATTAGCAGCGGCTATTCCGAAACATTCGTCTGCTATGGAAATATGCAGAGACATTTTTACAGAGTTCAACGGAATTGGAATAAAGCCATCACTTACTTGTTATTACTACGCTCTGCTCGTTTTTTATAAAAAAGGTAATTTTTTTTATTCTACCTAATTTTGTGTTTTTCCGCTCCTTCCGAGTTTCCGGTATTTTTAAACTCAAAATTTTTTTATCATTGTCACTTTTCCCACATTTTCAATATTCTCCCATTTTCCACCTTTTTGGAATTGTTAACATTTTTTTTTTATTTTTCAAAATTTTTTATGTTTACAATTTTAGGAATTGGTTCAGAATTTTCCTTGAACTGTCCGGTATAAATTATTTGTATCTCTACAAATTTTGTAAACATTTCATAACACGACGGGTTAAGGAAATCATGAATCAATTTTTTTTTAATTTCTATCAGGAAATTAAAACTCTTTTACGTTTTCGAATGAGAAAGAAAACTTAATGTGTTTATGTTTTACAGCGGAAGCTAGTGCGCCCCCAAATGCCCTAATCCGAGAAATAATTCTGGAGCTCGAAGCCCGAGAGGAATTAATAATGCAGAACACTCTAGACACGTCATTTTTCACAACTGCAATGGACATAACAGCCAATCATCTGGAGGATCCAATTTTGGCGAACAGAATTCATAAGCTATTACTAACCAATGACAACCATAAATTCATAGGAGATGGCTTTAAAGAGAGTTTATACTATCGAAACTACTTACGTCTTCAGGTTCCAAATTTTTGAAAGTTTTAATTTTTGGGGGGGTTGTTATCTTTTTGAATTTTTTAAAAATTTGCTGATGTTCAAAATTTCGCAGATTCGCGAAACGTCAAAAAATAATTTCAAATTTTTTTGTTGATTTATAAAATGACTTAAAATTTGTTTCTTTTAAACGTTTTGAAATTTCTGAAAAAAAAAACAATTTTTACACCTTCAAAGTTTTAGACATAGGAGCTTCTTATTACTTCTACAGGTTGAAAGTGCAAGCATCTAATATATATGTATATATATTTCAGAATGTCAGTAATTCCCTCGACGTCTTTATGAAATCATATTACGATCTGATAGTCCCACACATGTACACACCGGAGCCGAATGTTATGAGTGAAATACTCCAAGCAGTCAGTGCCAATGATCCAGAAATGGGCCTTCCTCTACTCCCAAGATTGTGGACGCATTTGGTACAATTCAACTATCTTGAGAGGAAAGATTTGGTATCTAAAGCACTGAACTTGATGACCACACATTGTGTACCACCCAAGAATTCACCAATCCACAACATGTATGCTGATGCTGCTTGGACAGTGTGGGATTTTGTTATGGTGAGCATTTACTCCCATCGGCTACCTACGATTACAATCTCTGATTTCAACAAGTTAAAATTCAGTGAATTTCAGTTTTTCGTTTCTTGACAAATTGCAAATTTTTCAAGGGAACACTGAAAATATATTGACTTATATATTTCTGTCTTTATTCTTTCCGCTTGGGTCAAGACTCAAAAAACCAAAAGACTACAACAAATCAATTGGACTGGACCAATTCTGGGTGATGTAGCTGTTCTGTGTCTGCGTGCTAATGAATTCGAGAAATGGACGACGATACTTTCATTTTTAAACACGAACTACAATACCATTGTCGGCCCACTCTCTTCGGCTCAAATTGATGAACTTTTTGAGGCATGTCTCATTGGAGGAAATACGTCCTCAGCTCTGGTAAGTGATACTTGTGGTTTCTTGCAAAAATCACTGCCATGAATTTTTAAAGGGTTGGAATGACTGAAATTTCTAAAATGTTATACTCTGTTTATGTATTCATTTTTTTCCAATTTTGAATTTGCCAAAGTGCTCATACTCGTTGAAGGTGTTTTTTTCTTGAATTTTAGATATTCCTAAATGCGATGAATATATGAAAGATACGATGACATTTATTCAATTATTAAGACATAGATAACAATTTTTGGTTTGATTTGTTTGGAAGCAATTTTAAGCTTTTGAATTTTTTCAACATAAAATCTACAGAGATCAATGATTGTTAAATGGTCTTGAAATTTCCAAAATTGATTCCTTCAAACCTTTTTGACTAACGTTCACTTCCTAGATATTGTATGAGCAGTTACAGCATTTCTTTTTCAACATTTAAACCTTTCAATCCATTCTACAACATATAGCTTTTTTCAATGATCCAATAATACAATAACCATACGTATAAGCATTGTTCAATATATATTTCTCATTCACAGGACTTGCTTCAATATTGTACCGAGATTGGCTTGGACAGTGTCTCCTCGATGGCCTACAAAATCTACAAAACTCTGCCTCTTTCGAGCCAACATATGACTAGATTGAAGAGTTTGGCTGATCCAGAGGTCTTCAAAATTGCTTCATCTATCTCCGAACAATAAGAAACTTACCTAGCTCAGTATCCCCAACTTTATCAATTTTTTCAATGAATAATAAAAATCAGCGCGCAATTAATTGGCACAATTTTTTATTGAGATTTATTCAAACCCACGTACTATTTTGTTTTAATTTCTTACAAAAGGCGGTAAATTTGCGTCCTTAATTATCCTTAATTCCGCCATTTCACTAAAGCTAACTTTTAGAATTTCAACTTGTTTACTCGACGTCATTCACAAGTCATGTCAGTTTACTACCCCACGTGCTTACGCATGTGGATGCTCGTGCAACAAGTAAGCTCCATTTCAAGCAAAACTCAGTGTTTTGGGAATAAATTTGCGGGAAATTCAAAATACGTATTCTTTTTTCAACTTTGAAAGAAAAGAAATTTGTTTTCAACGACCATAAAAATTGACAAAATATGGCATAGTTATGATGGACAGAAGTAAAATGAGGAAAAGCATTTCCATTTTTGTACAATTTTTATCAACGATAATTTGCTCAAACGATGGGAAAAGTGGACGGACATAGCGAGAGCTCTTACCGGTTAATGGATCCGTGCTCTCGGTCGCCAGGTCACCGATCATCACATCGATCAGTTACCGATCCAATAGCGGTCAACAAGCAATCAGCTAGCGATCAATCGAGCGCATCAATGATCCAATGAGATTGCAATCGATGATCAGCGTGAACTTAATTCATGAGTTCTCATTGATCTACGTATTAATGCCCTTGTCCCCGGGAGAGCCCGTTCATTCAATCCCATTGACGAATTAAGTCATCAGATAGCAGTGGAATATTTCGAAGGGGGACCTAATAACTAAAATACCCATTTCCTCTTATCTGCAGGGAGTTCTCTACCCTCATAACATTGTCGACTATTTACAAGTGCGGACAGCTCAAGAATTTAGACTCGAAACATCAAAAGTATCTATTTTTTTATTTTTTCATTGAGAAATTATTTTCGCGAAGTGGTAAGACTGGGCTGACAACTTGCCCATACTACGCTGTTGATGAATATCTCGGATTCTAAAGGAGATAGGGAAATTTGTTTAATAACATTTTTGTAGATAAAATTGTGCTCTACCTATACGTCTATACACAAATTTCTCTATCTCCCATAGATTTTGAGATATCGATCGAAAACGCGGACGCAGATTACCCAGCTTTGACGCTTTGCTAAATTTTTGAAATCTTTGAAAACATTGGAAAGCTTCTCCTATACTGGTGATCTGTCATGGATAATCAACCCGTGTATAAGGCATTGACAAATGAATTTGTTAATGAGTTAATTAAGAAACACGAGCCAGATGTTGAGATATTGGAGATGAAGGAAGAGCCGGGTACTGGCAGAGGTGATAATTATACGTCGATGCTCTATCGGCTTCGTTTGAATGGGAGAAAACGAATGAAATCGGGAGATTGTGTTCCGTTTGAGACGTCGATTATTTATAAGGTTCCATTTTACTTTACTCTATCTTCTTTCATCTTATTCAATTATATTTTAGGTCATTTTATGCTATTACTTTTTTTTTCTTTCATTTTTCAAATTTAATTTAATTTTATTCTGATTTATTTAATTTAATCTAAGTTTATGGTATTTTATTTTCTTCTATTTTTATTTATTTTATTTTACTTTATTTTGTTTTATTTTGTTTTATTGTGTTTTTTTTGTCTTATTTTATTTTATTTTATTTTATTTTATTTTATTTTATTTTATTTTGTTTTGTTTTATTTTATTTTATTAAATTTTATTTTATTTTATTTTATTTTATTTTAGTTTATGTTATGTTAATTTATTTCATTCATTTCTCAAATGTAAAAGGTATATAGTCTGAGACTATAAATATTCAAACGAGCTAAAAATAATGAATTAAGTAAATTAAATTGAAAATTAAATCAAGTAAAATCAAATGAAATATCACGATACCGAAAATTTTAAATATTGAAAAAAATCAACTTGGATTTACTAAATTTTTAAACAAATTGCATACCAATTTGAATGTGAAAACTTTTGTTTATAAAGTGGATAGTAATAGTTTTTATAAGGATGGACAGGGTCTGAGTTTATCTAATTGAAGCAATTAATTAGCTTGATCCACGTGCTCATTGAATTGTAGGTTCTACCGGAATCTCAAGCTCGCCGAGAATATTATAAGAGTGAGCTACTGTTCAGAAATGAAGTCGCATTTTATAATCACGTGTGGCCAGTATTCGAGGAACTCCAGGAAAATGGGAGGAACGTTTTTGGTGGAGTGGCTAAGGTTTATATGGATTTTCTGAAATGATCAATTTTTTGGAATTTTTGAAATGTGACATTTTTAATTTTCAAAATTTTTGAAATTTATGAATTTTTAAAATTTTTTAAACTCTTTAATTTTTTTTAATTTTGGATTTTCTTTTTAAATTTCTGAAATTTTTGAAACGTTTGCAATTTTTAAAACTTTTGTGATTTTTAAAATTTTTCATTTTTTTTAAATTTGTTGCAATTTACAATTTTTTTAAATTGAAATTTTGGTAATTTATTCAATTTTTATAATAAGTTCTGAAAGTTCTGAATGCGTCCTATCGATTTTTTTTCATTCATTTCTACTAATTCTAACTTTTAAATTTTTTAAAAATGAATTTAGGTATACGTAGCTCAGTCTGATTTCATTGCTATGGAGGACTTGAAGAGAAAAGGGTATATGATGGCCGATAGGAGGCAGGGCCTGGAGATTGACAGGCTGAAACTTGTGCTGAAAGCCTTGGCAGGATTTCATGCGCTCAGCTTGACCCTTCGAGATTCGAGGTAATTTTTCATGCAATGAAAAATTTCAAGATATGTAAAAAATCTAATTTTTCATTCAACTTTTAATTTCTCCCAATATCGCCCTTGCATGTTTCTATTCAAATTATTTCTAAGAAACTATATGATCTCCAAAAAAATACTGGTAAACAATTCTTTTCGTGGTGGTTTTTCAATCAAAGAACATTGTCTAACAGTCTCATATGTGCTTTATGCTTATTATATGTCACATATATATTTTTCTCATTTGTAGACCTGACATTTTCAATCGTCTCAGTGATGAATCAAGTTCCGAGAGCATCAAAGAAGGATTTTTTCGCCTTGAAAATGAGGAATGGTATCGCCAGTACTACCGTGGAGCTTTTGAAAACGCAATTTCAATGGTTTCCCAGGCGCTCTCCTCGGAAGAAGCGACTAAACGAGATGATACTGTGGGAAAATTAAAAGCATTCCTTCAAGAAGACATTTTCTTCCGCAGAATGTGCCAATTAGCCTCTACTCGTGGACCCCTCACAGTTTTGTGTCACGGTGATTGCTGGACCAATAACTTTTTGTTCTGTGATCAATTAGCGAGCAATGCTGAAGTACGTTTACCTCTTGGAAGGAAGCCTCCAAAAAATTCTCACGATTTTTTCAGGGATCGGAAATTTTACATATGTATTGCCTGAATTTTTTCAGATTTTCAAACAGCTTATCTATTGACTTATGATTTTTCCAAGATGTTGATACAAAATTCTTCTTCCTATTTCTATGCATAGCTTTTTCAGAATTTTTTTTCGATTTATGTGTAAAAAAAAAAAATCGAATTCGAAATTTCAACTCTTCAATTTCCTCCTCAATTTTCATGAAAAACCTCTTGGATATTTCGACACTCCGAGCAGTCTTTTAAGCGCCATCGCAAGAGGAGATCTCTCCAAATCCATTTCGATTTTTTGTTCTCAGCACCAAGATATCTGAACATGCCGGATTTTTTATATGTGTTATATCAAATTTCCCTATTGATCTTCATCCGGTGCTAGGTCCCCGATGACACATGGAGAATTCAGGAAATGCTCATTTGCAATCAATGAAAAAATCGTGAGAATATTTCGAAAAGGGTAGTCATTGGTAGTCATGGAATCGCCCATGTACAAGTTAACTCTTCTTCTAGCCCGTTTACCTGGTGGATTTCCAATTAATGCGCGTTGGCTCATTGGCACTGGATTTAGTGAATTTGCTCTACCTATGTACCTCCGCTGAAGTTAGAAAGCTCCACATGACTTCACTCCTTCTTCACTATCACTCGAATTTAATGTCTGCACTGCACACTCTGAATCCTGATAACGAGGACAGAAGGCCTTCAGTAATGTGGGATTTGTAAGGATGTTTATTTTATCAATATACTCTAACTGGTGGAAGCTCTCTAGAACAAAAAAATCCAAATTTGAAACTTAATTCATTCAGAGTGTTTTCTTCCACTGCAGGCTGAATGAAGAAATGCAGAGGTGCGCACATTTTGGCTTGGGTGTAGCGATTGATATGATTCCAATTAGTACATGTGATAGTGATGAGGCCCCGGATTTATACGAGGGAAAATGTGAGGGCTCAGAGGACTGTCGGGCTGCTCGTGCACCACCCCTTGGAGGCATACAATCTGCCAGGCTCATGACTGATCTCGTCCTGGAGTTCATTCAAAAATCTGCTATTTAAATTTTTCAATTAATTCTCAAAATCAAAATAATTGCACTTGCAGGCCCAAAAAATCTGTAAAACACCCGCAAATCTTCCTTCATATCGGTTACTGATAACGTGAAAAAAATGTTCTACCGCAAACTTTCCGATTTGAAGAGTATGTGAATAAAGTTTGGAGGCAATTCGAAGAGCGTAAGTATTTTTTTTTAGCGTCTAAAATCATGAGGTGGTGTACCGACATGAGCGGCGCCATTTTGTCCGTTGTGTTCGTAAAAAACAAAATGGCGGGGATACGTCAAGCAACCTACTCGTGTTTAAACATATGTTAGGTGTCATTTTAAGGTGAAAAATGGTTTGAATGAACAATTTCCACTCGCTAATTCCCAAAAATTCAAGGTGATCTGAAGACAGTACATGATTTTTTTAATCTTGGAATTTACGAATTGGTGGAGTGATATAGAGGAGTGTAACAAAACAGGAGAATAAATAATGCGACACCATCTAATTGCAATTAAGAAATTTGTCTCTTTAATTGTCAAATTGTTTGGAATATCTAGACAAAAATTCAAAATATGTGTACAAGTAATAAATTCCACCTAAATTAACAGAAAAATTCGAGATTTTTAATACGACAAAAAGACCATTCTTTCCATTCTTTGCATTACCACTAAAATTCTATCTTTGTATTCAATACTTGAAATTGGAAGAAATAAAGATGAAAAAAAAAACAACTTAGAGTAGAATAGAACTTGGGGATCATCCATCGAATCTTATGTTTACCACTCTGAGTCACAGGTAAAATTCAACATGAAGATATTTTCAAGAATTATCTGTCAGTATATAAAAATACCAAAATGGAAATTTCAACTATCCAATTAAATATTAACCAGTCCTTGTACAAATTGCTCATTCGCAGTATAAAATCCCACAAAATGCACAGATTGAGGAAAAAAATGTCAAAACAATAAGTTTCAAAAATTGGGGTGAATGGACAAATCTAATGAAATGATATTTGATAGCTTCATTAAGGTACTCCCGCAATTACTCAAGCATATATTAGAAAATTATTCCCAGAATTTCAAAAACCTAAAAACTTTTAGAAAAACTATTTATTTTAGAAAAACAGATTTGTTCAGAAAAATGTTCTGACGTTTTATAAAATGTTAAAAATTGTACTCTTTAGGTTCCCGAAATTTTGACAATTATTTTCTAATGGCTACAATAATACAGCCATTTTTTTAAGATTGTGTTCTGGAAGTTGTTGCGTAAATACAGTGAGGGAGCATTGAGAGCTTCGCTTGAAATACAAATTCAAATGACAGCATATTTCAGTCATGTATTGAGGCTCGATCAAATATATGTAAAAACATTTGATGTAGAAATTGTTTATAGCTCTAGTCGCTATCTGCAAGTAGAAAAATGAGGTGCACATATTTATTTTTTTACGAATTTTTTTATAAAAAAAAATCTAGAATCAAGAATCATAAGAACCTTTTATTCAATAACTAATTTAGTGGCTGGTTTTTAATAAAAAAATAGCTACATTTATTTGACATTTATTTTAAGCGGTAGAAATAGTTTGGAAATATGGAAATTATTTTTTAACTATTTTCGGTTTTAAGAACGTGAGAAAAAAAAATTCAACTGCTCCTTAGTAATTTGACGAAGTATGCAAAAATGATTTCAAACAATTTATTTGAAAATGAGAAAAATGTAAAAAAAAATTTGAAAGCAACACGATTCAGGCACATTTTTCTGTGAATTTTGAAGAAAAACATGTGTAATATGAAGCTCTTTTTATGTAACTGGGTGCAAAATTGACTATCCGTAAAGGGCACACAAAAAATATAATAATTGTCATTCTACAAAAACAATCTTTTTCTTCGAAAAATCGATTTTTTTTTCACTTTTGGACGTTAGGAGGTGAAATGAACTAAACAATTTTTTTTCACCAAAATTTTTCCATTCTGTATACATTCCATCGAGCCCCATATATGTAATGTCATTCAAATATTAAATTAATTCAAAGCTCCTAGTTCTCCCTTACACTAAATTCGTCACCCCATAGTAGCTTCATTTTGCCCTAACAATTGAGCAATTCAGCAGAAAAAATGCGAAAAAAATCAATTTTTCGAAAAAGTAATTCAAAATGTAAGATAAAATTTTCAAATTATTTTTCGCGTTGGGCAAAATGTGCAAAAATTCGCTGACCAATCTAGACTCAAGGATATTTTGGGGACACTGAAGGTGAAAAATGCAACCAGAACATTCAAATTTTTTTAGTACCCTATTTAATTCATCTAGAACCAATTAGCAAAATGTGAACATACATAATCGACAAAATCATAACGAAATACAATTTTAAAGACAAAAAAAAAATTGACCTCTTATAAATGAAGTATCGATCATTTTTTTAGAATTCCTCTGTCACCTCATGAATAATTAGTAACTTGAAAACTAATTTTCGTCGTTTTTGGCCCATTAGGTACCTCCCTATTTGGCACATGCCTTCTGAACGGATTAAATACTCTATACAAAAAAAAGCGGAGCTGCTGGCTGCATTTTTTTTAACCTCAATCTTGACAGAATATCCTTAAAATTAAAAATCAATAAGATCATTATGATGACTCTTGCTCACAATATATTTTTTTTCCAAATAAAACTAAGCTTGTTGTGGCGGTGTATGAGATGGTGGCTGTGACTGTTGTGATTGGGGACTCGGTGGCTGTTGTTGAGCCTGTGGCCCCTGCCAAGGTGGATGTTGGGCTTGTTGTTGTTGATGTTGTTGTTCCTGTGCTAATCTCTGGTGTGCCTGTTGCCTAGCTCTGAACTCAGCAGCTTTTAATTGCTCCAGGTGGAATTGCTGTCTCTCAGTAATCAACTGTTGTCTCTGATATTCAAGTCCCTCCCTCTCCCTGAAAAAAAATGTATTTTAAGGTATATTGTATGAAGGGAACAAGACATGGACGGAAAAAATATTTTGTCTAAGTTAAAATTTTTTTTGGTAATTTTTAAAATTTTAGAAAGTTTTGTAAAATTTCTCAAAAAGTACAGAACTTTCAGGAAAGTTGGAAATTGTTTTTTGGATTCGGGTAACATTTATGAATTCCATTTGTTTTTTCAATGAGTTTAGAAAATCTTGGAAAATTGCAGGAAATTTTGATAAATTTTTGAAACCCTTGGAAACCACTTGGTAATTATTCCAAGCATTAAAATATTGAATTATAATTTTTATTACCTTTCCATCGTCGTCTCCAGTTCCTCAAAATGACGCAATTTAATCTCCAATTTCTTCATTTGAGTCTCCACAAGTAGAGCAACGAGGGACTTAATTTTCCGTTCCTCCACTGCTGCCAAATGTTTAGCCTTGACAGCTGCAGCAGCTAAAGCAGCGGCCGCTGCTGATTGCAACTGGGCATCCCTCACGACCTTGTCCTTCTTCTCTTTAGCCTCGATTTCTTCGGAGTTGTCAGCCTGGCGAGAATTAAAATAAATTAAAATGTTCAGGAAACGGAGGCAACCCAGATTTATAAAGTAAAACCATTACTGAACTCATGCTTGTACCCCAAAAAAAGTTGCTGGTCGAAAATAAGGTTCTCTACAAAAACAGTTTTATAACTTGCTTTCTTGAAACCAATCGATGAGGAGCTAATTCAATTTGTCAGAAAAATTTGGAAAAAAATCAGAAGAAAACTAAGTAGAAACTACAACTTGGGAAGTCTTTTCTGGGGGTCAGATCCTTGTAGCACCATTTTTTTTTTTCGATTTAATACTAACCTTTGACTTAGGATCAGTCTCGCCCTCTTTCGTATCAACCTCCATTTTCTCCAACTGTTGTCCATCAGTTTCCGTGGATTCTTCTTTCTTTGAAACTACGGAAGTTGGTGAATCACTGGATTCTGGATCCTTGGGCTTATCAGCATCATCCTTTTTGCCTTCAGGTGTAGTTGCAGCTGGTGGAGAGCCTGAAGCCGTAGCTGGTGTTGTGATTTCTTCTGGAGGCTCCGGTGGTCCAGTACCAGCAATACCTGATTTAATCAATCGCATTAAATTTTTAGAAAAGCACATTTTTTAAAATGAATTTTGACAAACTTCTAAAATTTCTAAAAAGTATATTTGGAAAATTCCACATACTTTGGAAATGTTAACAAATATGAAAATTTCAACAAAACAAATTATGTTCAGAAAAATTTTGGGCAATTTTGGGAAAAAAAACGTTTCAAAAGAGATGTTTGAGTGAATAAATATTTGGGACGAATTTCTGTAGGATAAATTTCGTCCTCTTATTTGTTCTTGATAAGTTAAAAAAAATCATAATACCTGATGATGCTAATCCAGCAGCTGGATCAAATTTCCCGTCATTTGCACTAGCTTGAACGTTTTTCAAATGCTGATCGAGCAGAGCAGCGGGTACCTGATCCTTAATAGCTGCGAATTCTTCCATGGCCGCTTTGGCAGCACTGGCTGCTACTCTTGGATCAACTACAGACGCCAAGAATGCAACTGTGGACATGACTGGATTACCAGCTTTGGAGAAAGGAACTGGTTGATATGCCAAGGGCCCCAGGCCCTCAGGTCCACCCTCTTCCAGATACGGGTCCTCAATCGGCAGCCTGAGGAAGTGTAGAATACATTCATCCTGAGTTCTCGAGCCCACATGTTCGCACACTTTATTCCAGTCATCCTTGTGCAGCTCCAGACCCTCCAGCAGAAGAAGAGTTTCTTGCTCGGTCCAATCTCTTGTGGCGCCTGGGAAACATAAATTCATCAAGTTCTTGTGAATTGCTGATTTTTTTCGTATCTTCTATAATTTCGGAAATTTCAATTTTTTCATAGTTTTTTTAAAATTCTCCCAATTCCTAAATTTGTTTAAATTTTGGATTTGTGTTTCAAATTGTGAGATTTCTAGGAATTCTAATTTTTTGAATATTCTTAGAGCTCTCCCCTTTTTTGAAAATATATGAAAGTTTCTAAAAAAATTTGATAGCCGAAGTTTTGAATTTTTTGCATTTTCCAAATTTTCTTCGAATTATGAAACTTTTCAGACTTCTTTTCCCCCAAAAGTGACGAAAAATACTATTATGTTATCCGGTTACGAAAAACTTGATTCCTAACTAAATAAGCCCAAATATAGTTTAATAAAGTCGCATTTGCCAAACAATTTTTTTCTTCCCTCATTACAAAAATTACTCTTGACACCCACCTGCAGCTTGTTTGTTTTTGAGCACCGCCGGTTTCCTAGCATACTGATCGATTTTCAATCCAAAATTGGCCATAGCCCCAACCGCCCCTTTCTCTTCCGTTATTATTGGCTTCTTTTCAAGATCAAGCAGAGCCTTGGCAGCTGAAGGTTGTGGAGTTTTGGGTGGATTTGGATTAACAGGTGCCAATCCACTTGGTGTATCAGATAGAACATGAAAGTGTGACGTAGGAGGTGGTCCCATGGGTGTCGGTCGAGATTCAGCATCAACTTGATAATTAACTAACCCCCATTGCTCCAAAAATGCATGGACTCTCATTATAGCACATACATCCCCAGCCAAATTTCGCCTACAAGCTGTTGATGTTATGTACTCAGTGGGATTCAATCTGTACGTGTCAATCATGAAGTTTCTGTATGCCAGATAAATTTCTGGAGTTTTCGACTTGTTCTTTCCATTGAAAAATTCAGCTAGGGCGCGCTTTTCTATGGTGTGAATTGAATTGTAGTCGAACCAGGCTGAGTAACTTGGTACGACGATGTGGTGGGTTTGCTCAGTGACATTGTCCTCGGGCTCGTCCTTGTTGTCACTACGTTCTTTACTGTGATCCCTCTCCTCGCGATCTTGAGTACTTTGCGAACCCTTGTCGCAGTCTATCGGCTCGTCTAAGTCGGCCATATTGCCAGATTTCAGGGGCTGGAGCTCGGAGTCCTGCTTCTTATTTCCTGAGGTCATTGTGCCAGTTGTACCTTGTCCTGATGCAGGGGGGTTTGAGGGATTCGAGACTACCTCGACGATTCTAGGCTCAGCTGGTGGGTCCTCCATACCTGGAATTCAAGGTAAAGGGAGGTAATTTCTTTTCTCAGATTGGTTCTCTCTTAAAGTACTTGAATTTTTTTTTTTTTTTTAACTTTTTGACGTTTTTTAGTTTATTCAAGTTTTTGCAATTTTTGAAATATTTAAAATGTGATTTCTCAAAATGTTTTGATTTTAAAATTTTTTGACATTTTTGACATTGTTGAATTTTTTAGATCTGAAATTTTGAGGTGTGTCGAGATTTTTAAAATATATGAAAACATCTTCGATGTTGAGATTTATAAAAACTGATGGATGAAATTTTCTTAATTAATTCATTATTAATGGAATTAAAACTATTATTATTAAGTGAAATATTATTAGTGCATGATAAATGTCAATAATTTTGACCAATTAAAAAACAATGATCTAGGTCTTTTAGACAAGATATTTTCCAAAATGTTAAACTATCAAATAGATGATCTACTACTTCTGATATTGAATTTCACCTTGAGTTAGATCTTCCTCTTCTTCTCCACCGCCTCGTGTTTTTTTGGGTGTTGCAACAGCCGAGGATGTGCCTGCAGCTATACCAGGAGCTCTACCACTTTTTCTCTTGCCAATTTTAGGTGGTGGACTTGGAGAACGCTTTCGTTTTGGCTTTTTCACCGTTGAAGGTGGGTGGGAAGGTTGGGACATCAAATCATCCACTGTTAGCCTATATTTGTGCACTTTTTTCTGGCCATTATCCTCAACCTCGTAGTCCTCCTCATTCATCCATTCGTTGTACTGATCAAGGTCAAGAGCCCAAGTTGCTGTGACCTTATATGTGGATTTTGATGCAGTTATTCCGGAACCTCCCTCGGGAAATTCAATTGGCAAATCAAACGTTGTCCAGGAATCGTAACTATCTGGGAAATAGTACCAGTGGAATAGAACTGAACGATCTCGACGTATTGTTGGACGTGCATACTCCTCATCTGTAGGATCCACTGCTGGGTAGATTATGTGAGAGGCTTCGGTTTCTGTCTCGGCTATTGTACCTTGGTGACGACGTACTAGCTCTTTTACCTGTCAAACCGTTCAAATTTACAGACTTTTTTGTTCGTAACGAGTTGAGGGCGCTTATTCTTCGCCAACTGAATGATTTCAATAATTTGAGAATTTTGAAAAAAATTGACAAAACAAAAAACAGAAAAAAAAGGAAATAAAATTTTAAAAGAAATGTAAATAGGGTGAATAATTTGAAAAAAAATCAACAATTTCTTTTCAATATTCTCAAATTTCTGTAAATTTTTCAATAGTTGGTGTAATGAATTTTCGAAAATTTTCTAAAATTTTAAACGTGCCTAAAAATTTGAAAACATAGAAAAAGTGAAAAAAACGTTCAGTTGTCAGTTTTTTGTGATTCACGTCTCTAATAGAATATTTTATTTTTTATATGAATTTGAGAAAAAAAATAGAGTAGATTAAATCTCTTTTTTCGTATTTTGTTAAATGTTTTTTATGTTATCAAAATTGTATACCTTAGCAGCTGTGGATTTTTCTACTTCAGGACGCACGTAGATCGATGGAATACAGAGACAGCGATTTTCCACGAGGGCACGTTCAGCTGCTCGAATCATCTCCACAATACGATCGAGCCTAGAGCCCGATTTCGGAACATTGAAATCAAACTTTCGCCAGGTTTGCTCAGTTTTGAATTTGTACGCTGTTGCCAAAATATGACAGAGTCCGCCATTTGGCTTGAAGTCCAGGAAACATTTCATCTGTAGAATATATAATGTAGAAAAGAGTGCACAATATTCAGAAGTTCTTTCAAAATTCAGAACAGTGAAACCTCTGGATTTTTTGAAGAAAGTTTCACAATTTGGAAAATTTGAAATTTCATTGAATTTAGAAATCAAAATATGAGAAACAAAATCAAAAAATTTCAAAGCTCTTCAATTGAAGATTTTTTGTTTATGAAAAATTTAGTAAACATCTTATTAAACATTTTTATTAACGATTAGAAATTACAAGGAGACAAACTGAAAAGAAATTAAGAATCAAAATGATTGAAATTTGGACGAATGTAGAGAATGCAAAAAATAATGGAATCTACAAAATGTTTAAAGATGTTCAGACTCTTAACACTATGACGGAGTGCTAATATTTGGACAATATCAATCTTTTATTGCTATATGTAATTAATTTTTATCTGTGAGTAATGATAATAATTTTCGTGGATATTAAATAAAAAATGTATTTTAACACAATTGGAATTGCAAGAAATTTGAGAACTGTAAGAACAAAAAATACGCAGAGATTGCAATATCGAAACACTTCAATTTTTGAAAAAATCTCTAGAAATGTGGATGACACTCTCGACAAGGTTAAACATTTGAAAAATTTTCATTATTTTCTTGCACTTACCGGAAGCCTCGTCAATGGAGGTTTTGAAACATTTTTTCCAAGATAAGTTTCTTGGAACTCAAGCAGCTGGATGATGAGGGCTGCCAAACTTTTGTTCGTTGGTGGATCTGTTGTAACATACTGTACAAAACAAGTTTTTTTAGTTAATGAGCCTCGTAACATTCATTTAAAACAGAAAAATTTAAATTTTTGACAATTCAACAAAAATCGTACATAATTTGAAAATAACAATTACCAAAAGAATTGGATTTGTGTAACGAAAAAATATGTAGTAAAATAATAAATGAATGTCAGTGACGATTTAACAATGTGAAGTTATGTTACAGAAAATTGAAAAAAGATGTCCGAATTTTCTTAAAACACTTCGATAAAACCCTTCTTAAAAATAGCAAAAGCTTGGAAAGTTGAAAAATATTTCGGAACATTTAAAGTTCATATAATTTGCAATTCCACCTAAAATTGTAAATTTTACATTTTACCAAATTTTGAGTACATAAAAAAATGATGTACAGTACCAAATTAATCTGAAATTTTGAAGAGCTCATATGGCGCCATTTTCGGAGTACTAAACATCGAGAACTACAAAACGATAATTAGAGTTATTAATGTTTAGTACTCGTGAAGAAACTGAGGCCTGAGGTACTCGGAGTACGAAAATTAGTTGCACAATATATACTACACCAAATTATTCGAATTTTGTCTCAAAAACGGAACACTCGAACACTCATTAGTTTCAAACTGTCGAAATTTTTGACGTTTCGTTCTATTAAAAAGGATTTCTCAAATGAATTATGCTCCGCAAATTCATTCAAGATAGGGCGAAATATGAAAAATGTCAATTATTAGTTATTTTTTGTATGGCGAAGCTATTTGATAGTTTGTGTAAAATGA
Source organism: Asobara japonica (assembly GCA_026005395.1). Taxonomy (NCBI): domain Eukaryota; kingdom Metazoa; phylum Arthropoda; class Insecta; order Hymenoptera; family Braconidae; genus Asobara; species Asobara japonica. Next base: position 3,467,135 of record BQMI01000479.1, on the reverse strand, counting down.
AAAACGATTGCGGAGTGGAAAGGGCTTGATCATGGGGGTTGGGACGCCGCTGGCATTGTTACTCACTTTTTTGCAGTTTTTCAGTAGCCATTGTTTTACTCCATCCAATTGCGCCAATACATCTGAAGACTCGAAAAATTTTGCATTTGGTCCACCGTCTTTTTTTGGTCCTAGAGTCAACATTATTTATGATTTTAAGTGAAATACGTCGACTGACCGATTAAACAACGCCGCACCGACCGCAAACATCACATGCAACTGAAGTTGCCGATAGTCAGCGCTACCAACCTGAAGAAATATTTCAAAAATCAAGATTCAATTACTATGAACTATCAATAATTTCCTTACACCTACATTGTGCAAGTTCTTGCATTTCCAGTTTTCTGTTGTCTTTGGAATTTCATATTTTTTTCTTCAATTATTGCAAAATTGCAATTGTAATGACCTTGAATGGAAAAACGTATTTTATTAAATGTGTTGCAACGATTTGTTTGTTTTGTGTTACAATAAACTTTCACATTTTTTTTGTAATAATTAATGAATTATTTTAAGTTATTTTAAGTTAAAATGATCTCCAACAGATTTTGAGATTGTAGTGTATGTCTGACCTGTCGATGACGCTAAGTTTTGGAACAAGATCACTTACAATGTCATATAAATACAATAAATACAATGCGATCAAAGTTTAATTAGATTTTGGATACAATCGCTCTAATATGTGTATAGTGGTTATACAAACAATGCGAAATATACAAACAATGCGGTTCACAATAGGAAGAGTACGAAAGAAAAAAAATCTTTCTCAGATAAAATTCCTCGCTGTTTTTGCAATAGTTTTTTTCTACGGTCTTGTAGTTTTGAGGCGTAACTGTAGATACAACTTACGGATGTTCTATACTTGAGTGTTTGAATGTGGCGCGCGCATACGGCGGGATTGTTCACCAGCTACTTGCGATTTCGAAAAACTTTTGTAAACAATGGCGGATAATAATGAGAAATCGGGCATTTTTTGAGTCCTCTATGAAGACATAAACGCATTAGAACCACTAATACACGTTTTTTATTAGTTTTTGTTCGCGCCAAAAATTTCCAGTCAAAAGCATGCGCGCAATATGTCATGTATATATTATTTTGATTTAAACCGTTTCTTCCATTCACTTAAGTTTTCTCTCGAATTCGCGCCATTTTTTTTGGGTAACTCCAACTAATGATCTATCATAACTTCTAATGAGATTATGAAGATTTTGGGCACAAACACATCACATTGTGACGTGTCATATAATGTCGTTTGATTCAATAGTCAAATTCATTTGTTAGAAACATTTGATGTTGATATTTTGTCGAAAAATTCCATGAAATTGGTAAGTTAGAGAAAAGCTGACATTCTCATAATTTTTTAATTAAATATAACACACTTTTTTCCGAACGTACAAAATCTCGATGATTTCGTTGCGCGTTCAAAAAATAATAGTCCACAGGGTTGGTGATAATTGTGATGAGATATTCGTTCAGAGTGTTCCAATTATTAGGATTAATATTTATGTCATTGGTGTTACATTGTTAATTTTTCTCTCAAATTTCAGAATTTTGAAGAGTTCTAAGGAGTGAAGTTGTCTGGTTACGTTGGGCAAGGCTGGGCCTAACCTATAGTGCTATAGTCAACATTTTCAAGCATTGGAGTGTTCGAAAAAATATAGCGCAAAATCTGTCGCTTGAAGGTATGGTGAAGAAGAAAAGGATCAATTTTGTTGAATTTAGGAATTCAAAAAAATTATAATTTTCCAGCGATTCCCAAATCTTAGTTGTAGACTTTTTTTTTAACAATATCATTAAGTATGTTCATTATAGAACTAGATTTGCAAACTGTCATATGCATTGAAATTTGAAACAAATATTACTGCAATATTTAGAGGTATAAAATTAGTGAAGGCTTTTTTTGAAAAATCTGCAATTTTCGGGAATGCTTTGGAACGTTGGCACATTTTTATCAATAAGTATATACATATTTTTTTTCCAAAACCGTATTTATTATAGCTAGAATTTTTACCAAAAATTTAAAAGCTGCCAAAAAAAATTGTAAATCTCAAAATTTTCGGGAATTAAAAAAATGTCAAATATTTCAAAAAATCGTGAAACCTGCAAACGATGTCGAACAATTAGAACTAATTCACCTGGCATTCAATATCTTGGAAAAATGTGCTCAGATTTACCCATTTTTTTGCAGATAATGAAATGACAGCGGTGGAAACTGAGGATATCAACGAAATATTCGAGAACCTTCTTCTCGCTGAAGAAATAGCAGAACAGTCAGGTTACAACGAAGGCTATCAAGCTGGCAAAAATCAATCATTAAAAGGATATCACCTGGGCTATCACAGGGGATCAGAACTATCTGCTAAGCTTGGATACTATAGTGGAGTAGCTGAGTACTGCCTCACCTTAGATGTTCCAAAAATTACCGTGCTCGCCAACAAAATTATAGAGTTCATTCAACAATTCCCCAAGACAAATGATGAAACTGTCGATATAGTGAACAACTGCGAGGACCTGAAATTTAAGTTCATCAGGCTTTGTACCATGGCTAAAATTGATTCGACTTATCCGGAGGCTGACAAACTCGATTTCTAATAGAGCTGACACATGGTAATTGTTGAAACTTATTGAAATTTAATTTCGTATTTGATTTTTTTGGAATTTTACTATTTTCAATTTCCCCAGTTGCAGTTCCCAAACAGTCATTTACACTCACTAACCATAATATCGCAAATATTTGGAATTTTTGTGTTCTTTTTTTATTTTTGAATTTCGACGGTTTTCAGATTTTCGAAATTCTTTTCGAACTTCGATTTTTTCACTCAGTTTCTTTAATTCTTTTGCCATTTTTCGTTTTAAATTTTGCAAATTTTCTGCAAATGACTGATTTTTTTACCTCGAAATTTATACACTCTGGAACGATTTTAGAATTTCCAAGAATGTTAATTTTTTGACTCTCCGAGACTTTTGGAATTGTCTAATTTTGAAAATTTAGAAAAGTTCAGAAAACTTATGGCACTTATCAGAATTGTTGTATGGTCACTTTAATAATCTTCCATTTTCGCAACATTCGAACCTCTTAGTATCTTTATTTGCACCTTCATTTTCGAATGAATTTTCACCACACAGCCTTCTAAATTTTGATGTTACCGTATCGACGATGGACCCATTCGCTGAAAGTTTCTCAGACACCCTGAGCTTCATTCACGCCTACAAAGATCTTCTGGATAGTCATTCGGTCAACTTCATCACCGAGAACGTATGGGAAAGATCTCTTCCCAAAGACCTGAGGTTAGAGCTGGAAAAATTCGAGGACTCCACCTTTCCTCACATTTTAGACAATTCCCCGAAACTAAAATCACTCATAGACCTCACAAAATCCCTCAATTTGCAAAACAATCCGAGTGTTTCGAAGCTGGAAGACTTGTCGATTGAATGTACAAACGAATTGATTGACCCAAAACAGGCTTTTATGAAAGTAAAAAAGAAATACGAGATAGAAGTATTCTCAAGAGTAGTTGAATGTTTATCAAAATCTTTGAATAACTGTTTGATCATCGATGCTGGTGGGGGAAAAGGATATTTGGGAACTGTTTTATCCGAAAAATCCTCAATTCCAGTTTTGTCGATTGATTCGAGCCCAGAGAAAAGTAAGAGTGCGATTGATCGACAGAGATCAATGGGAAAAATTACAAATCAGACTTTTTCGTTGGCTAAGCATTGTGTCGAATTTATTGATCAAGGTACTAATTATTCGAAATTAGTGAAGATGCAGTTTCCGGATTGGGGTGGGCAGAGTTATGTTCTCACTGGGCTGCATACCTGTGGCAATTTGGGGCATAATCTGCTCAGGTCTTTCGTTAGTTGTGATGAATTGAAAATTCTGTGTGTGGTCTCCTGTTGTTATCATTTGGCTGATGAGGTCTTGAGTGAACGGCTCAGGCTGACCAGGAATATGAGGATGATGGCACAACAGTCTGTGCAGAAAATTGCGGATAAAAAGTACCAGGAGCACGAAATCGTTTTTTGGCGTAGCCTTCTGCAGGTTCTGCTCGTCGCGAGAGGTGAGTTGGTGTTTTTATAATTTGAGATTTTTGCAATTTTCGCAAACTTTCAATTCAAAAAGTTAAGCTTCTCTAAATGAAAAAAAAATGAGGTGTTGAAATTCGTAAAATTTGTAGAATTATTGAAATTTCTAATATAAGTAAGATGTTGAAACATCGAAAGGGGTTCAAAATTTTTAAAGTGTCAGAATTTTTCTAAATCCTTATTTTCCCAAATTAATTTCGAAATCTTCATTCAGGAATTTCAGATGCGAGAGTGGGTCGAACTGCTCCGACAAATAATTTTCAAGATTACGTCAAATGGGCCTTCACGAAAATTGGATTGCCTCCACACGAAGTGAGTATATTTTCATTTTAATTATTTCCAATTTCCTCAACCCTCAACTAGTTGAACATATCAGAAATTTCTTTAATGCTTTGATTTTATCGAAATGAATTGTATCAAAAAAATAATTGACGTTTCGTGAGAGCCAGCCCAGACCTCTGAGGTGGGTCCAAATAAAAGATTACACAATATTTCATGGTACGATAGAGAGCAAAATTGATTAATAATGAATCTCTGAACATATAAGAAAGAGCATGATGATTTTTTCAATTATTATCAACGATAATTTGCTTAGAAAGTAGAAAAATAGAGTGGGTATGGCACCTTCTTCATTGCGCGACGATTAATAGCTCGTAATGTCCGTTACATCCTTAACTATTGAATTTTCATTTCAGATTCCACCGGATGACGAATTGACCGAACTTCTGAACAAATATTCAATCCATCGATGGAAAATGAACATTTACCTAAATCTCAGGGCTCACATGGGAACTGTGGTTGAATCCTCCATAATTCTTGATCGATGTATATACCTTCAGAATTCCAAAAAGTGCTCCAAAGTGTCTATAGTAAGAGTCTTCGATCCAGCTCTATCACCCAGGTGTTACGCAATAATTGCTTCGAAGTAGGAAGAAATATATTTTTGTCAATAAAGCATAAATTTTCGTTACAAAAAACATTTTGTGCTCATTGATTTGATATCACCCTCCATTAATTCATAAAATTGCGATTTTTTTCAATTTTTGGCATACTGAGTTCTCTTTCATTTTAAAATTTTTGGTCATTTTCAAATTTGGACAATTTTCGAACATTTTAAGGAACTGAATTTTCTGGCACATTCCCAAAATTTTTGAAACTTTCAATTTTTTTTTAATTCAAAAGCTAAAATTACAATTTCGCTTTACAAGTTAACTTTACAAGTTTTTAACATGTCAATTGGAATTATACGTAACTAAATATTTCGTGAACGGAAGTTGAAGTGATTTAACTGTCAAGCGGAAAAATAGAATAAAAAACTATCGACAATTGAACGTAACGAGAACGACAGAGAACGTAATTGGTTGAAGATTTTGATGGGAATTTTGCCGAGGCCGAGTAGAAGCTATTCTCTTTAAAACTCTGACTTTGACCATGTTCAGAAACCCATCGTTTCGATGATCGAGTTTGTGCATAAGTAAATAGAAATCTTGATATAATTATAACTGTAGATATATTTGTGCAAAGAACTCGCGGCCCTATTCGGAACCTAAAGAAGTATCGAAGAAAAGTTATATGTCGTGTATATTCACTCTATTGAATTCCCATTGAGTTACAGCCGACTACTTCCCAAAGAGCTTCGCTCTAACTGAATGTCCTACGACACCTCATTACTGTTTTATCTTCAACAGTTTTGTGTTCATTACAACACTTGTATCATTCCCATGATAAGATGTGGGAAACCACAGAGAATCCAATGGCAAGTCCCTCGCTCATCATACAAACTGAATAAATTGTTCACTAATCGGGGATTTGAACTTGAGAACTCGAGTGTGAGGCCTTTTAAATATAAGAATATTCTGACGTCGTGTTCCACCTATGCTATCGGCGGTACCTATAAAATGAGACCGCACGGGCGGGCGGGAACCTAACACGACACAAGGGGTGGGAGGTCGGTTCTATCATAGGCGCCCGTTATCGTAGCACCGGGGATTCTGGCGGTTTACCCTGTGTTTAGAAATACGATGACCTAAAATGGCGAAAGTCGGCCCCAGCCGCATGGGTGGGTGTCCGGTACGCCCCCTGAAGGAATGCTTACACGGCCGCTACCCGGGGCGTACAAATGAGAGGGACGGAGACAAAAAAAAAGTGATCATGAGACGAGGAATGTGACAATTCATAATAATTTCTCCTATCGCTAAGTTATAAATGCCTCAAAATCTAGGAATAAAAAATTTCAGAATATTAACAAACTTCAAACGATGTCGAATCTAAAAAGAATCGTTGAAGAATTTCGAAAAGGTCAATGAGTGTACATTTGCTCAAGATAAAAAAAAAATAAAAATTGCCAAAAATTGAATTTATTTAGTTTAATCAAAAAACGTTCAAATTTTTTTGGAATAGTGCCAATTTACTATATTTGGAAATTTGCGATTTTTATTCTTCTTTCATTCTTATCGAAGATATGACTTCCACTTGAGCTGTCATTAGTTGGAGTTATCGATGAGATATTGTGTGCTGAGTAGTCGATTGGGTGGGAGAAACGGACTAATAAAACTTTAAGTTCACTCCAGTTTCCACATCAGTTCCCTTTTCAACCCGCATCGTATATATAGCTCAAGGTCGACCAGTTATTCGTGTCAAGTGGTATTGTTAACTTGAACTGCAATAAACATCGATAGGGGGACGCTAACGGTAGTTATTGAAATTAAATATATATATAAGTTATATTTCGGTTTATATTTCGTATTGATATTGATTTCTGCGGTATGTGTTATTAGCCAGCTTGACAATTTTCTATAAAAAAGAAAATAAGGAGCAACTTTCTCCGGAGCTATTTTAATAATAGGTTTGCCACGCTACGTTCAGGATAGTTTCTAGGGACCACGTCTGAACGTCTATGTATCGGTATAGTCTGGTACCGGTTTCACTAGTTTACGCCTTCAACTCAAAATTTCGAAAAATATTTGTAATTTTCGGAATTTGGGGAATTTTGAAATTTTCGAAGTTTTTGCAATTTTGGAAAATTTTGCAGTTTCACATTTTGAAGTTGTCGCAAGTTTTTGAAAGTTTGTAATTTTTACGTTTTTAAGAATTTATAAGTTTTTGAAATTCTTGACATTTTTCAATTTGGAATTTTTTGCAAAAATTTTAAATTTGTGAAATTTCAGACGTTTTCGCAATTTTCGGAAATCTTGAGGTTTTTGCAATTTTCAGAATTTTTGCAATTGTTGAATTTTTTTAACTGTCCGAAATTTTTGAAAGTTTTTTGAAAATTTTGTAACTGTTAAGTTTAAACGATTTTACACATTTTCCAACGCTAGATGTTAGGTTTTGCCATTTCAAGTTTAAATTCAAATTTTTAAGATTAAAATCATTTTTGGAATTTTCATTTTGTTGGAAATTTCAACAGTTTGTAATGTTTAAAATTTTCGAAATATTCGAAATTTGTGGAATTTTTCCAGTGTCCCAAAATCCTCAAATTCTCAAAATTCCAAAACTTCGATTTTCAAAAATATTTTTCAAGATTAATAAATAGAATTTTTTTGCATTCCTCAATTTCATTAACTTTCAATCTGTGCTGAAGAAAAAAAATCATGGAATTCTTCTTGAAAAAGACCGTACAGGTAAACTTATGTTGGAAAGCAATCTAAAGTTTTTTTTAAATGTTTCAGGTGAAAGATGGAACCCGTTTCGAAATTGTTCCTCCGGTCTTGCCGACTCCATAGGAATATTGGAACAGTTTCAACCAGAACGATCACTTCTCAGGATGTTTTCACACGAGAAGACAAATATGGTGCCCATAATTACCATCCCATTCCCGTTGCAATTAATCGTGCCGAGGGAGTACATATGTGGGATGTTGAAGGAAAGCGCTATTACGATTTCTTGAGCGCATATTCGGCGGTGAATCAGGGCCATTGTCATCCTAGGATCTATAAAGCTATGGTGGAACAGGCGAAAATTCTTACTCTCACTTCCAGAGCTTTCTACTCCGATGTCCTCGGCGAGTTTGAAGAATATGTGACTAAACTCTTTGGGTAACTATCTTTGGAAACAAACGGGCTGTTTCTCTTCCCAATCATTTTTTCAACTTCCCAAATTTTGAAATTTTCGAATTATTGTAATTTATTTGATTAAAAAAAAATTCCCCATTGTTGAAAATTTCGGAAACACTCTTGCAATATTTTAGCCTTCTCAATGGTCCTTCAATTTTTGGCGCTTTTCAGTTGTCAAATTCTAGAGTTCTTAGAATTAAAAAGAAAATGGGAATTTTCAAAATTTTAGAGCAATTTTTGGAATATCAAAAAATTGCTCAAAATTTGCAAAAAATTAAAGATTTTTGGAATTTTATCAAATTTTGTAAATTGTCGACATTCCTGGCTGTTTTTTAATTGAAAGTATTCTTCAACTTCCAATTTTCAATCTTCGAAAATGTTCCATGTCTTCGAGTTCAACATTTTTCAATTGATCAAAATCAAAAAGTAAAATTCCCCAAAATAGTTTTCGATATTTCTAAACATCAAAATGTCAACATAATCTATTTACAATTTAAGATACCAAAAATGGTTGCCGATGAATACTGGTGTAGAGGGTGGTGAGACAGCCTGTAAATTAGCAAGAAAGTGGGGCTACAACGTGAAAAACATTCCTGAAAATTGTGCAAAAATTATTTTTGCCGAGGGTAACTTTTGGGGAAGGACTATGAGTGCAGTATCATCGAGTACTGATCCCTCAAGTTACGCTGGATTTGGGCCATTCATGCCTGGATTCGAACTAGTGCCATATGATGACTTAGAAGCCCTTGAGAAAAAACTCCAAGATCCGCATGTATGTGCTTTCATGGTGGAGCCAATCCAAGGTGAAGCAGGTGTCGTTGTCCCAAAGGTACGAATTTTCGTTACACTTCCGTCAATAGGCGTTTCAGCCTCCCACCATTCCATTTGGGATCATATCTCGGAATATGAAGAAGATGAAGTAAGCTCTTACGAACCGATTCTCTTGAAAATTTGGAAACAAAATTATTAACAATTACAATGCTCCTAGCTGGAAACAAACTATTCCCTATCACTATCAGAAACTTTGATATGACAATTGTGATAATTCAATTTAATCGGTCATCTCCCCGATAAGTTTTATCTCCTCTCGCTGCTCGGCTCAATTTACCTGATAAGTTATCGAGTAGTATCGAGCAGGAGAAAAACTTGTTCAATAAAAATAGAATGGTGGAAAAACCACCAATAGTTGCAGATGTGATATCCTTTTTTTATCATGGATGTATTGATTTTTTCGACTGGCCAATAATAGAATCCTTATTTCCTTTTTTTTTTGTCTGCAACCTTAAGATAAGTTTAGATTTTGTTTTTATGAACCTGCATTATTGGAGTGCTAAAGTTACAGATCGTCACCCCTCCCAAATCTTTGAAAATTTCAGGAATATTTTCCAAACCAAACAGTATTTTATTTTTAAAATATTTCTTTTATTATCTTCCAGGATGGTTACTTGAAGGCGGTGCGAGATTTGTGTACCAAGAACAACGTTCTCTGGATAGCGGATGAGGTACAGACGGGTTTGGCCCGAACGGGCAAGCGTTTGGCAGTGGATCACGAAAATGTGAAGCCTGACATTTTAATTTTGGGCAAAGCACTCTCCGGTGGTTTCTATCCAGTCGCTGGTGTGCTTGCAAATGACCCAGTTATGCTATGCATCAAGCCCGGCGAACATGGCTCCACTTACGGAGGCAATCCACTAGGGTGTCGGATAGCGTTAGAAGCATTGAGGGTCCTCGAAGAGGAGAAGTTAGCACAAAACGCTGAAAAGCTTGGTCACATACTGCGTAATCAACTCAATAAACTTCCCAAAGATGTAGTAACCCTCGTTCGGGGTAAAGGCCTCCTCAATGCAATTGTTATCAATGAAAAAATCGATGCAATGCAAATATGCCTTAAACTGAAGGATCACGGACTGTTGGCCAAACCCACACATGGACACATCATTCGTTTGGCCCCACCACTTGTCATCACCGAGCCACAGATACTCGAGGCAGCTCAAATTATTTCAAAAGTTATCCTTACACATTGATCATTTACGAGCAGGAATGGGCAACGTCAAGTGCACTTGTACTTAATGCTGCTGAATGAGTGCAGTCGCGTTTGTCTTGGTACCTTTCACGAATACTCAGCTGTACTTAATATGACATACCCAGTGCATGCACATGTCCATTCTGCTATTTATCGTATACTTATCAACTTCAGAATTTCCTTTAGTTTCATTAGATGTCTGATGCCCAAGGCCAATTATGGTGTATAATTATTTGGCGTATATAAGTGAAAAATGGTATGCAACTTTGATAGCATTAGGAGTGCTATGAGGCATCGAGTAAGGAATATTAACAGAAAAACTCGCAGTGTTAGTCATGTAAGATTTTTTTTACATATTCTTCCATACGTTTTGATATCATCATGTTGAAGGTCAATTTTTAATTTCGACTTTTTCCTTAGATATATGAATGCTATGTATATATATTATATATTAGAAAAAATTGTAACGAGTTTATTTCTAGAGATAGCATTTTTAAGGTCTATAAATGAATAAACAGCAGAGTATTTGTAGGAATTAAAAGCAGCATTTCTAATGTCTATCTTTTGTTCACATTTATCATAGTTAAAGCTGACTTTGAGCTTTTGGTATTCTTCATAAATAATTGTTCAATACAAGAAGTAAATCTAACCAGGTACACTTCGTTTCGTTACATCATTCTTTCATCAATGTTGGCAGGATACCTACGACAAAATGCAACAATGTGAAAACAAGAGTACGATAAGACGATCTGATATCAAATGCTCTCTCTTCTTCTGGCCATATTGCTGTTATCAGTGATGTGATAAATAAATGAAAAGTCTCTTTTTTAATTCTTTCTCTAATTGTAAAGGTTTTGAGCATCAAAGTTGCTCCTTCTCAAGACGTCAATTTATGAATCTATAGAAATTAAGATAAATGCAAATGTCTGGTTTTATTGTTACAACATTGCGATAACAGTTGTTATTATTACAATGATCTGATATCACTTGCAATAATTGTGTACATTGAAATCGCGACAGGCGCCTAGATAATGTCTTATTTGTTAATAACAGATAGCCATCTATGTATGAACAAATATGTATATTTTTGATAAGCAAACAATTTAAATGGTGACATAAATAACATGATAGCGAGGTGAGAGCTCATTGTATTGGAGTTCGAGGCGAGAATCGCTTGGGGATTAGTTGCTATATTGAGAAGTTTTAGAGTTGATTGAGGTGAAAGATGCAGTTGATGAAACGCATTGGTGTTTCGGGACTACGTGATAAGAAAAACTTGAGACGTTTGGTCAGTACACTAGGAAACATGGCTCGGGTTTTTTTTTTGTTCAACGTCACTGTAGTTGTGCTAGTTTCACTGCTAATCAATTGAGGAGGTTTAGTGTATGTCAGTTGAAAGTGTTACAGTTCATGAGGCTTTCATTCATATTTGCTATCAAATTAAGAACGTTAGGGAAAAGTGATTGAAGATCAGATGTGCAACTTCGCTCAAGGATAAATTTTTTGCAAATGTAACAAAAAAAAAAAAAAATACAAAATTTACAAACTTTTAAAATTTCTTAAAAATTAAAAAAACAGTACTCAAAGCATCGGTTTTTGAAAATTACAGAGGCTTCTAGAAAGTCAAGATTGAAAAACTTAAATTGTAACAATTTCTTACTTTTCAATTTTTAACGAACATTTTAATCATCTCCAAATTTTCATATTTTTCAAAAGTCAGAAATCATTTTAGAACTGTCAAAATTTTCAAAAATTAAAAACACAAAAATCTTAAAAATTCCAAGTTTTTGAAATGTTTGAAAGTATAAAAATTTCACATCTATCACAAATTTCAAAAAATTACAAATTTTCAAAATTTTAACGAATTAAAATTTTTTCGAAATTTGCAAAAATTTTAGAAGTTCTCAGAATTGTTAAAAAATTGCAAGAACTTAAACAAATTTTTAAATTTCCAAAAATGTCGAATTTCCAAATTTTTCAAAAATTTCAGAATTTTTTCAATTCCGACATTGAACGAACCTGAAAAAATGTCCCTTTCGAACGTTTTCAAAAAATACAAAATTCCCAAAATTTCTGCATTTTTTTCAACTGTGCAAGATGTCTGATAAGTTGATTTATTTTTCAACTTTTAACTATGTTTATTATAAGAAAAGCCTTACAATTCGCCATTGCCTGAGGGACTTCAGCCACATGCTGATGTTTTTAAAAATGTTCGACAAAAATTTTCAAACTCACAATTTCCTGACTGTCAGTACTGTTTTTATATCAGAGTACTCACCAAGGGGATATAATCAAGAGAGATGAGCAATATGGGGGACATCACTTCAAACCCTTGCCAGTGGTGATAGATAAGGGTGAGGGGGTTCATTTGTGGGATACAGATGGAAAAAGGTACCTGGACTTTTTGGCAGGTTTTTCCACGGTCAATCAGGGCCACAGTCACCCACGACTCGTGAAAATCATGAGAGACCAGTGTGGGAAACTTCATCATACTTCAAGAGCCTTTTTCACGGTACAGCATGGAGAACTGGCCGAGTACTTGACGAGATTACTTGGTTTCGACAGATTTATCCCAATGAACACAGGTGAATAAATTAACCCTTTACGGGTCGAACCAATAACTTCCGAAGGAAACTTGCACATGTATGGACTTTTCCAAAATTTCATAATTTTGTTAATGACGGATTTTTAAAAAAATGTGATATATTTTTGGTAGAAAATTTAATTTCTACGAAGGAATTTATCATTAATTTTCTAACAATTGTATTTTTTTTTAAATTTCAAATTACCTGACATTTTTAAACTTTTACTAATTTTTAACTTACTAATATGTTTAAAAAAAATCATTTCGTATTTGAAATTTGCTATCCAGTTTTTGAGGATCTAAAAAATTTGAAGGCTTTGAAAAAGCTTGTATTTTTCTAAAATTTTGAAAACTCACTCGTGAACGACTGAGTTTAGAGAAAAATTATAAATTACTTTTCTTGTGGGAAATTGAATTATATTATTTTATTCACATAAAATGTAATATGACATTTTTTCGAAAGACCTCTTGAGACAGCGGTACAACTGCCGATTTCTCTTAGTAATATCTTGGTTTGAACCGCAGAGTGTCACACTGATATTTCGTTTACCAATTTTTCTTCGATATTCCAATTTTTGTGACAGGCGTTGAGGGAGGAGACTTGTCAATAAAGCTGGCAAGACATTGGGGCTACAAAATTAAAGGAATTCCCGAGAATAAGGCGACTGTACTGTTTGCTGAGAACAATTTTTGGGGAAGATCGGTAGCAGCTATTTCAGCATCCACAGAGCCGTTGACTTACACAGACTTTGGGCCACTTGTACCCAATTTTCAGAAAATTCCCTACGACGATCTCACAATACTGGAGCAAAAATTCAAGGAAAATCCACACATTTGTGCGTACATGATGGAGCCGATACAAGGAGAAGCTGGTGTGCGAATTCCTACGGTAACTATCGAACCATCCGAATCACAACGATGCTAAAAACTGATTGAGAATTTTTTATAATTTTAAATAAATCGAATCAAATAATCTTCGGATTCGAACTTTCATTTTTATAGTGGTTGTGATTGCTTCAATTTGGAACAAGATAAAAAAAAACAGATAAGAAAATTCTACAAATTACAAAACTTTTTGTTAATTACAAAATTTCGGAATTGAGTTTCAATCTGCAATTCCTGATTGAACTCCCTTAAAATGAGATATTGATATAGCAGCTTATATTCCTATTTTACAGGATGGTTATCTGAAGGGTGTACGTCATCTATGCACAAAGTACAATGTCCTATGGATTGCTGACGAAGTGCAGACAGGCCTCGGTAGAACCGGATATAGGCTAGCTATCGATCACGAGAATCAAAAGCCAGATATTTTGATCTTAGGGAAAGCACTGTCTGGAGGGATGTACCCAGTGTCGGGAGTGCTCGCTAGTAATGAGGTAAACGCATTCAAAACAATGTAAATATATAAATATTTATCTACATACCTATAATTGTTCGATAATACCAAAATTTTAATTTCCAAGATTTTGAAAATTAAGAAAAGCATCAACAAGGACATCATGGACCTGTCCAAGTTGTTTTTCTCTAAAATGTTTAAAAGTATAATTTCCTTTGAATCCAAAAAATGCGAAATTTGAGAACATTTTCAAATTTCATGAATGTCAGAAAATGCGGAAACCCGACCAAAAATTCGACCCGAAATTGGGTCTCTGCCGACGACCGTGTAGGTAGAGCACTGGCCTTTGGCGCACGAAGTCCAAAGATCGCATCCTCGTACAGGGAGCCTCCTTTCGGTATAGTCGTGTGGCATTGGTCAGGTTCTGATTAATCATTCATAGGAATTCATCGTCTAACGTGTGATTACCGGATAAACCAAGGAATATAATGTTCATTCGGCATTGTGTTCGTTGGTTTAAACGATATGCAAATGCTGCACAGTTAGGGAAGTCAGTTTCCATTGGCACCGCCGGGAGGGGTTGCGTTATAAGAAATGCAAATAATTCAAAAACATAAGGAAATTCAAAAAATGTTGAGAGTTCCTCATTCAACTCTATAATTAAATCACAGATAATCCTCACGCTGAAGCCCGGCACGCACGGAAGTACTTTTGGCGGTAGCCCCTTAGCGTGCGCAGTGGCACTAGAATCGCTAAGAATTTTGGAGGAGGAGAGACTAGCGGAGAATGCAAAGAGATTGGGAATAATCGTAAGAGAGGAGCTAGAAAAACTGCCAAAAGATATAGCAACCGACTTCCGTGGACGAGGGCTCCTGTGTGGTCTAATGATCAATAAGGAGTACGCAAATGGTTGGGACATTTGCTTGAGGCTTAAGGAGGCAGGAGTCTTATCAAGACCAGCTCATGGTCAACTTCTTCGGATATCACCTCCGCTCACCATCAACGAAACTCAACTCAGGGAGGGTCTTGCAATCATAAAGAATACCCTTCTCAAGTACTGAAAATACCAAGTGTTATTTATTTGACGCTTTATGTAAATAATAAAGATTATCCATATATGTAGTGGACATGTGCACTTGAATGAGTTTAACCACTTTTCGTAGGATAAATGATTCACAAATTTGAATCGAATATGGCGAAGAATAAAAGGCACTCGTTTGGAAATGACGGTTCCTTTTCTTAGCCGTCGTTGCTGTAAAAATGAAAAAAAAGAGATTGGATTGACGAGACGACTGATTTTTTGGATTGGCTAATGAAACGTCAGATTCTGCTCCATTGCTCATTTATTCATCAGTAAAAAAAATCTCATTGCAGTTATTTTCTCTAACTGAATAATACTTAAAAGAAATGCAGTCTCAGTGAAACAAGCTCTGCCTGTTCGGCGTTTTTTTACAAACCCTAACACACACACACCGACATTTTGATCCCATTCTAACTCTCAGTATGCCTTTTTACATGTCGCCTCAAACTAAACGCTTGTGAAAACATTTGCCCGCAAAGATTGCACTTAAAACTCTTGACAGCAGAATGTAAATTAGCATGTCTCTTCAAATGTGAAAGAAGCTTGAATGTTTTGCCGCACAAGGTGCACTGATGGGGTCTTGCAGATTCATGTGTTGCCTCATGGCTCTTCAAATGACTAGATTGTGAAAAACTTTTTCCACATACATTACAAACAAATGGTTTAATCTTCGTATGAATCCTCAAATGCTCCGTATAATTTCCCCTCTCAGCAAATGCTTTCGAGCAATACTCACACTTGTGCAATTTAACACCTTTATGAATTCTCATGTGGCTTTTAAGATTGTATTTTTGACTGAAAACTTTATTACAAATTTCACAGTGAAATAATCCCTCACCACTGTGCAATCTTAAATGCCCTTTCAAATTTTTTTTCAATCGAAATTGCTTGGAACAGATTGAACATTCAAATTTTCTTTCCTTGTTCTCCACAATCTTCTTATCTCCAATTTTATGCACCTTCTCGTGTTCCTTTAAATAGGATGGATAGGTGAAGGTTTTATCACAGACTTTGCATTCGTACACACTAGTTCTGCTGTGTAATCTCATATGTGCATTTAATTTACTCTTGGAAGTGTATTTTTTGTTGCAATCGTTGCACTTGAAAGGTCGCTGCCCAGTGTGCGTGAGCTCGTGAGTTTTTAGTTTAGATTTTTGGGCAAATTTTTTGCCGCAGAATGAGCATTTGTGGTTCTTTTTGTCATGGGAAAACTTGGAGTTCAAGTTTTCTGTGCTGTCGGAAATTATATCTGACGATGGGATTCTTTGTGAATCAGGAACTGTTAGGTTTTGGGGGTAGGTCATATTTAAGATAGTCTGATCGGTGTCTCTGGGGTATTGGTGGAAGCTCAGGTTCTCTGCCATTTCTGGACAGTCTTCACCGATGTCAATGCTGTCGTTGTCGCAGGATATGTCGAGGTTGTCGTTGGTGTGGGAAAAATTGTGATTGATCAGCTGGTTGCGATTGGGGAAGGTGTGGTTGCAGAGGGAACAGTGAAGTGCACATGCTGGTCTCTCGTTCTTCGTCATGTCTAGGGATCCATTGGGCTCTATTACGGGACTTGGTATTGATGATTCTGGGGGGAAGTAGGGGGGAGTTGATTCGACTATGTGCATGTGTTGCATGGAGACTGAGTCAGGGAGAAATTGAGAGTGCAGTCTACTGTGTGTGTAGAGCTCTTGGTAGGTTGGGAAGGTAGAGCCACAATCGACGCATTTTAGGGGCCTGGGGGGGAAGTTGGGGGTGACGAAATTTTGAACTTGCTCGTACAATTTGCAACTCGAGGCTGGCGCAGGTCGGGTCAGGTCGGATACCTGGAAATGTAATGCGGGGTTGAGATGTTATTTTTGGCGACTTCAGGAATTTTAGAAGTTTTAGGAATTCTTGCAATTAGGAAAAATTGTAATTTTTAGGTGAATTCGAAAAACTGGAGAAATTTTGGGCAGTTTTTGGCAATCAACATCAACAGTTGATTGAACTCAGATTGACCTTTGATGCTGCATGTCTGAGCGCACGATCAGCAGCTCTGCATTGTTCTCGAAACAGTAGAGCCGACTCGGCACGTGTAACACAACGATCGCATAATTTTTCAGGGAGTCCATCTCCTTGCCACACCTGAAAACAGACTTTTCGAGTAATCATCATCGTTCAAATACATTTTGTTTTTATTGGAATAATATCATTCACTTGACGACAATTCTACAGGAAGAAAGTGAACGTGACGTGAGGTATGTGTGTATGTTTCATTGCATGTCATAGACATCATGAAGAATGAGTTCAAAGAGTTCATGCTCAAAAAAATTACAAATCGAATATATCCCCCCCCCCCCCTTTGGCGCAAAGCGGCCGCGCGCGTCACCGATCAGCTGTTCGCTGTGAACCCGCTCAATTTCGGCTGTCACAACAGGTTATGTCTGATAAAATTTTGCAATGATCTATCGCATCTACTACTCATGGTAGATTCTTGACCTTTAGTAGAAGATTGTAGCATTTTTTTGTGTATACAATCATATTTTTTGTTTTGTCATTCATGGCGGCAATTTGAAATTCCCGCGCTTTTTTACGAGGAAAATTGTGGTAATGAATTTTTCCACGGGGAAACACATTGGTTTTCGTGGTCTAAATGTTGTTTTGGATTGGTATTTTTTGACAAAAAGTTTTAACACAAACTGAAGTAAAATTTTTTACCATTTGAAAATATTTAAAAGCTGTAGTGAAGTTGTAAACTAGGCAAAGTGGATGCTACCAGTATGTTAAATGTAGATGATAGTAAAGATTCTATAAAAATTCTTTGTGGAGAAGACTGAATTCGATAAAAATGTTTATTAATGATTATTTCACCTCTAAACAAGATAAGGATCTCAATTTTGCAGCCAATGATGAGCCTGCTGGACCAACAAACAAACACACCATTTTTTCCCCATCTTCTCTCAAACACGTACGACACAGTTTAGTTATATTTTCACTGTCAATATGTTTCGTTACAATAAACATATTTTAAATGTATTGAACACGTTTTTTTCATGAAAAAATAGGAATGAAAACACTGAATTGTTGATGGTTAATTAGGCTGCGTAGACTGTGGCGACATCTACAACACAATATAGCTCATTTGAAATAAGTCTGATCAATTTTAAGGGGTTTCTGCTGTTTATTTTTATATTTTTATTATGTTAGACTAATCTCCGCTGTTTGTTCGTATTATTTCACTTTTTTTAATCAACGGAATAAAAGAGATTTATCAAGAATTTGTTTAAACAGAAAGAATTGAAGAAAATAAATGAAGCAATAGGATTTTAGGGTTCCCGGTAGGGGAAGCTATTGTTTTGCGCGGCAAAATCATAACTAAAATATTGAATGTGTCAAAAAGATCCAATTTGAAATTCTTGCAAGTAAACAGAATACACTTGTTCGCACAACACAATAGTTGATTTTGTTGGTGACTTTTTTCAATTAAGCAATTGAAGCTTCTCTTATATGTCTTATATATCCCATTTCTGGGCCTCGGTTGGTTTGCACGTCGTTCCTTGCTGTTATGTCTGCCGCCATTTGCCGGGTTTAAAACACTTGTCGCTTTTTTCGCTCTATTTCACATTCTTGCAATTCTGGCCTTTTTGACATTTTGATTTTGTTCGTTGTTGCGTCCTCTGGGAGACGAGAGTAATATGCAAAGAGGACTTCAGTTAATCCTCTTTGATAATAGAAGGGCTTGGGCGGATGGGACCGTCCCATTCGCATTTCGCGCCCACCTGGCCCTCCTGTTTTACGTGGAATCTTAACCACAATTACGGGAACCAGAAGCGATATCATTTGTTTCTAAACATAGTAAAACGATTTACGTTGTTTTTTTCATCGATGTGAATAACTAACGTCGAGATCTGAAAGGAACGATCTATCTGCAAAATCGTACGTCCAATTATTATTAACAAATTCAATTGTTTATGACTGTTGACTGAATAAACTATAAGAGTGAGCGCAAAATTAATTAAGAAAAAGTTCTTTCTTGTGCAAAAATTAGCATTCGATGCTTAATGAGTTTTCTTCATAACTTCCATAATTAAGGAGATATGGCTCTCTGAAGAATTATTCATGTAATCAGTGAACGACTCAAGCAATCGAGATCGCTCCGATTTCAATTGACGCGTCTCTATATATCATCGAGAGGATGAAACTCTTGAGGAACCCGGAACCTCGAAATAATCAAATAGCTCAAATTTTCAATTGTTTCGAACGCTTTATCTTACGAAATTTTATAGATATGCAAAAATGTGTCCAATAAATGTTGTTCCTTATTAAAAATTACATAGATTGTGTCTTTTGACTTTTTTCGTATTTTCAACCGTTTCGGCGTTAGAGCGGTAGGAGCAATTGAAATCAATTATGGAGCTCTATGGTGAGAAAAATGAGAGATTGGAAAGAAAGTACACACACACGCAGACATCGGGAAGTTACAATTTTGGCCCGCGGAGGGTCAAACCCACAGTCCATCTATTTTCTGATTGTACATAAGTGTCTGTCAGTTGCAGTATTACAAGGTTATGCGCAGCGTCGGTGTGAAAATTTGAGTGCTTAAATTTTTTGTACATTGAAAGCTCGAAATTAAAAATTATGTTGTATACATTGAACAATTACTGATGCTACAAGTGTTACTTCCAATGCCAGGAAAGCTACAAAAATTTTTTTAGTCAATGAATACAGAAAATGATGGCCACCGGATACTGGTCCACTCGCATGCAACCCAATTTATTCAATTTTTTCACCGCTTTCGACGCATGCGCATTGCACTCCATGATAGAGACAGCAGTGGGTGAAAATCACGAGCATCTCCTGTCGATGTAAATAAATTTTTTACCTAAATTTTTCCATCTAAAAACACATACACACACGCGACTGTGTCCTCGGTCCATCAAAAATTTGCGACACATCGCATTACGAAGCTACCAAAAAAAAAAAATTACCCATTTTTTTAGATACCGCAAAATTTCATCTCCCCGCGAAAAGTGGAATATGCAATTATTTTCCATGGAGATTATTTTTACATTTTTTTTCAATGTAACCAATTATATTTTTCTAAGTATATAACCATTACGCGGATCAATTTGTGAAGTTACGCGCACGCATGAACTGACATTGTCCGAGTCCGAGGCCCGACTTTAAGAAATTTCATGTAAAAAACAAATTTAGGAATTACATAAAAGACATATTCGTGCAATATATAATAAATTTGTAGTTTATATACACCTCCCATACATGACCTAGTACATATTATACACAATAACTGGACTATCAGCGCAGGCTCACTGTGGTCGGAGCCGGAGCACAAATTAATCAAAATGTCCCAACAATTACGGTATTTAAGGCTATATTTGCCATGACCCAAATTCAGTGATGATCCCTCCGCGAAATAGACACAGTTATAAATTTTAAAAACGTCAAATGTTTATAATATCAATGTTTAAATGGAAGAGCGTTCGTAACAACGAAAGTACCTGACGGACATTTCTACCAATAAGTCATAATTTTTTGAACTACAGAGCATAATTTTCAACTCTATACCGTAATTATATCCTTATGTTGCTAATGTGACCTTGAAAAAACGATTATTGTTGCTTGAACCTTATGAAAAGCTTGAAAATCTCAGGAAAAAGTACCCATTTGCGGTGGTAAGCCGAGGCGATTGGGGCGACACATACGCAGGGTCTCTCTCCATGGTCCGCGCTCAGGGGCCTAGAGGCGGCCGGTAAGAACTTTCAGCACTCTCAATCCACCCATTCGCAAGGTAGATTACCAAGCACTGCATACCACACTGAAGATGACGGACAAGGTTGCATCACCAGTGGTTGCTGCGGCACCAGCAACTCCTTCGACCCCGAAGACACCGGTCGTCAAGAAGGCAGCGAAGGCGAAGAGCCCAAAGGCCAAACCCGCTCATCCCGCCACAGCTGAGATGGTCAACGCGGCTATCAAGACCCTAGCCGAGCGCAATGGCTCATCTCTTCAGGCTATCAAGAAGTACATGGCTGGCACCTACAAGTTGGACACCGAGAAGCACGCACTCTTCATCAGGAAGTACCTGAAGTCCGCTGTTGCCGCTGGTACCTTGGTGCAGACCAAGGGAAAAGGCGCAGCTGGTTCGTTCAAGCTGGCAATGAAGAAGACCGAAGCTGCGAAACCCAAAGCCAAGGCTGCCAAGAAGGAGGGATCACCCAAGAAAGCTGCTGTCAAGAAGCCCGCAGCCAAGAAGACCGAAGCTGCCAAGCCCAAGGCAAAGAAAGCAGCATCACCCAAGAAGGCTGCAGTGAAGAAGCCTGTCGTTGAGAAGAAGGTTGCTAAACCAAAAACCGTCAAGGCCGCTGCCAAGCCTAAGAGCCCCAAGGCCAAGAAGACCACCAAGGCACCTACTACCAAGCCTAAGGCACCCAAGCCCAAGAAGACTGCGGCACCAAAAGCTAAAGCTGCTGCTAAGAAACCAGCGCAGAAGAAGTAAATTGGACGGATAATGGTCAATCCTCATGTTTAACAAACGGCCCTTTTCAGGGCCACTAATTGTTTATCAACGTAGAGGTTTACAATCGCTGCACTCGGACATATAAGTCTATCATATAGGCCAAACATATAGGACGTCATGTAGGACATCAAAGTGAACTTTGTCAGAGCTAAAATTGTAACGATTCCGTATTGGTCTGTCGTAATTCATTTTTGAATCCTGAGTTATCCGAGCGTTTTACAAATTCTGTTCAGTGTTGACGAATTTTATATGTACGCCATAATTACAGAACACACAAAAAATGGTTGGTCCAAATTCGGAAATTGAGAGCTATCATTTTTTCGGAATCGATGATTAAGTATCTTCAATTCCGGAAAAGATATTGTTACCTCAATTTTCAAATTGTAATTCAGCGCGCGCAGCGCATTCGGCCTCGTTACGTATAATATAGGTATACCAGTGTTGGCACCCACGTGGTGTCAGATCACTGTATCTCACTTTGGGAGGGTATTGTGCTGCGGAGAACAGTTTAGAATTCGATTTCTTTATCTATAAAACATAAAAAAAAGTACGACCAGTGCTAATGTCGTTGCGGATTCACCCAAAAGATTCTTTTTTTTTGTAACTTAATTACTTACCTATATCTTTTGTGATAAATAAAATTGTAGCTTGCAAGTCCCAACATTATATCCGATGACTATATATATTCGACCATCTCGTTCATTGAAGAAATTGTCAATGAAAATTTGTATCCGTGGTTTATCTAAAAATATGTTGGGCATTTCTATCGAGTGGTGCATGTTCAATTTTCATCGCTTAAGAATTCACTTGTAAATAAATTGCGCGCAATGTTCATCGTGTAAATTAAGCGGTCGGGATCATGGAATTTATCCTATAAAAAAAAATCCTAACATAAAAAAATTCCTAATAAAAAAAAAAGAACATGAATGAAACGTGGATTGCCTTATTGAATCAACATTGGTAAGTCACGTGGTGTGAACACGTGATATGCAAGGAGTAAAAGTACGTAGCGTTTATAGTAACTGGCTGGTCTCAATCCACAATTTATGAATGAACCAATGTATATATCTCCATACAGTAGTAGTTTAAACATTACTACGGACAGTGTAAATAAATTCTAAATTAAAACTTAAAATAATTTTTAAAAAATTAGAGAAAATGGAATGTCTACGTATCAATGGGTTTTTTGGCCCTGAAAAGGGCCGATTGGTATTGGTTAAGTTGAATGAACAACTCTTAAGCTCTCTCTCCACGAATACGACGAGCCAACTGGATGTCCTTGGGCATGATGGTGACGCGCTTGGCGTGGATAGCGCAGAGATTGGTGTCCTCAAAGAGACCAACGAGGTAAGCCTCGCTGGCTTCCTGGAGAGCCATAACGGCTGAGCTCTGGAACCTCAGGTCGGTCTTGAAGTCCTGGGCGATTTCACGAACGAGTCGCTGGAAGGGGAGCTTGCGGATGAGGAGCTCCGTGCTCTTCTGGTAACGACGGATCTCACGAAGAGCCACGGTTCCGGGCCTATAGCGATGGGGCTTCTTCACTCCTCCGGTGGCCGGGGCACTCTTACGAGCGGCTTTGGTAGCCAACTGTTTTCTTGGAGCCTTTCCTCCAGTGGATTTACGGGCAGTTTGCTTGGTACGGGCCATTTTTGACAGTTAGTTGTCAGTAGAGTGCACACAACACGAATGTACTTTTGCGCCCGAAAATTCGCTATATATACCCTTCACTGCCACTCTGATTGGCTCAGAGAATTGGAGTGGGGGAACATACCGACTACCGCCACATAGGCGGGCTGTCGAGTGGTGGGGGAATAGTGCGCCACGATCTGAATAAAAGAGCGCTCCGGCAGTGGAAAAAATATCTTTAGCTTCGGCTACTATACAGTACAGTTTAAGGGTGTTCATCGAGCAAAGGTAAACATGACTGGTCGTGGAAAGGGAGGAAAGGGATTGGGAAAAGGAGGAGCCAAGCGCCATCGTAAGGTGTTGCGTGATAACATCCAGGGAATCACCAAGCCAGCTATCCGTCGTCTGGCTCGTCGAGGTGGTGTCAAACGTATTTCTGGATTGATCTACGAAGAGACCCGTGGTGTTCTCAAAGTGTTCCTTGAGAACGTCATCCGTGACGCAGTCACCTACACTGAGCACGCCAAGAGGAAGACCGTCACGGCTATGGATGTGGTCTACGCTCTCAAACGCCAAGGACGTACTCTGTACGGATTTGGAGGTTAAGCTCTTCAACGACAGCCAAAAAAAAAACAATCGGCCCTTTTCAGGGCCATCAAATATTTATGACGTGAGAAATGAGAAAAGCTAGTTGACTCATTTTGAACTGGCATTACAGTTTACAGAATATTTAATATCTTGCAATTATAGGTAATACCTGAATGAATGGTAATTTAAAATTGCACTGACGTAGAAAAAATGAAAAATGTAAAGAAAATACTTTTAGGGTTGTATATGAATAAACATACTCCGGTCGAGAAATAATAAATTTAAATTTTCCCGCCAAATCTCCCCACTCCCGTGTTAAAGCACATGAACTGGTGAGTGGTGTGGGGTACTGTGAGTGAAACCCGAAATTCGTTCTTTTTTTGCAAGAACTTTAAATAATGTTTGTCGAGTGTCGGTGAAACCAACACAGTCGCCGCTAGGAAGTTATGTACATGCGCATTTTTTATGAGATGCCCGAAATGTTCGGGCAAAATATGTCCAAATGTGTAATGTTATGACGATTTGAGGTTAATAATGGGATTTAATTTCTTGTTTTTAGGAAGACGGGATCGGACCTCCACAACGCCATTGGCAGTTTTGTATTTGGCGGCAGATGAATTATAGTTTGAATTGATTATGCGTATAATGGGAATGCAACCACCCATGGATTGTCTCCAATCCATATCGTTGCACGCAAGTCAGCTGTGTCATATTTCAGTGAGGGAGTGGAAAGGAAATAGGGTCAATGTGTGTTGGCCGTTACTAGCGCCTCCCAGATCGCAAGCGGTCGACTCTGATTCCGTTTTGTGTTAACATTAAAATTCACATTTTCAATATAAATATTCCATAATCAATGCTTACTTTTTAAAAATCCATTCACTTATAATTTCAGCAGAAATTGGAGGAGGTCTGGCATTAAAAAACTGCAAATTTGGTGGAACATTGCTGGCCGAAATATTTGCGAATGCAATGTACGCATGCGCGAAATGTGTCTACACTATTGCAAACTGTCGCTCATGTAAACTGGCCATGGAATTTCCCGCGTCCCATGGCTAAAAATCGATGATTCGCATGGAAATGACTTTCGTGGTGAACCATGTCTAAAATGTCTGTAAAAAATGCTTCCCAGACCTTTTCGATAAGTAAAGAGAAAATACGAAGATGATTATAAAACTTCCTTGGTTCAAAATATTTAGCATTAATGTGATTTTATACGTTGGAAAATTGTTGTGGCCCTGAAAAGGGCCGATTTGTTTGTGTTGATGGTAATTTATGAGCTGCTTTTCTCGGTTTTCTTGGGCAGAAGTACAGCCTGGATGTTGGGGAGGACACCACCCTGGGCAATGGTAACTCCGGAGAGAAGTTTGTTCAACTCTTCGTCGTTACGGATGGCCAGCTGAAGATGTCTGGGGATGATCCTAGACTTCTTGTTGTCACGAGCGGCGTTACCTGCCAACTCGAGAACTTCAGCGGCCAAGTACTCCATGACTGCCGCCAGGTAAACTGGAGCTCCAGCTCCGACGCGTTCTGCGTAATTTCCCTTACGCAAGAGACGATGAAGACGACCAACTGGGAACTGCAGACCAGCTCTGCTGGAGCGGGTCTTTGACTTTCCCTTAACTTTTCCACCTTTGCCACGGCCAGACATGTTGATAAATTTGAGTTGAGTCTTAGTGAACGAAGAACGAACTGGGATTGATACTTTTTTCATGGCCCGGCGATCATGCTATGTAGCCTTAGATGCATGAACGGCCGAGCCAATGAGCGCGCTGTACGGTGGACGCCACCGTACGACTCACGCTATTGGTGCGCACACGTCGAGCATTTCAGCTTATATACGGCGCAAAACCAATGCAAAGATATCTCACTTCTACGTTTCTCAGTTACTGAAGACTAGTGAATTACCATGCCACCCAAGGCTAGCGGCAAAGCTGTGAAGAAGGCTGGGAAAGCCCAGAAGAACATCGCCAAGGGCGACAAGAAAAAGAGGAAGAAGAGGAAGGAAAGCTACGCTATCTACATCTACAAGGTCCTCAAGCAGGTCCACCCCGACACTGGAGTCTCGAGCAAAGCCATGAGCATCATGAACTCGTTCGTCAACGACATCTTCGAACGTATCGCCAACGAGGCTTCACGATTGGCTCACTACAACAAGCGCTCCACCATCACCTCTCGGGAGATCCAGACTGCTGTCCGTCTTCTTCTTCCTGGAGAACTTGCCAAGCACGCTGTCAGTGAAGGCACCAAGGCTGTTACCAAGTACACCAGCTCCAAGTAAATCGGTTCTGCGATTTATACAACATACAATCGGCCCTTTTCAGGGCCACTATATTTTTATAACGTATATCAATGAATTCGCTTACGTTTTTGAATTTTTTTACATGTTTTAAATATCCTAGCGCAATTTTTTCCTCAAACATTCTATATTTTATCATTTAGTAATATAAACAAACAAAAGGGAGGAATTATGATGGATACAGAATATTTTATAAATCCATAAGTTTAAATTTTCCTTGGATAAAGTAAATGGCGGTTCAAGCTAAGGTTGAATCCAACGGAACGCCTTCCACCACAATCCGCGCATGCGCGTCTCCACTCAGCCATCCCCACCACCGTCAATGCACGCAACACGCATGCGCCGGCGATGGTAGGCGAAGCGCGAAACCCAAAAACAACTCTGCGTGTTCTGATTATCGAAATTCTGTTTTACCAACCCAGTCTTACCGGTAAAGTAATTTTGCCGGTAACAATTGCGTTAGTAGTTGCTCCATCTTGTGCTCAAAGTATGGGCATGTGTGCAACAAGAAAAAGTTTACAGTAAATAATAAAACAATTGTTCACAAAACAATCTAATTATTGTGTATGCAGAGGTAGAAGACAAGTGCAAAGTACAATGACTTCCCTATTAAAAAATGTAAGTACTCATGACATTCGTTAATAACCCTATTTCATTCATTATCTGATCATGTAATGCGTGTATTTTTGTTGTAATTAGGGCCTGCAAGTAGTGCAAAACCACGTGCCCTGGAAGCGATGTCTTCACGTGTCAGCAATTGTCAATAAGAACAATCGTTCGGGACGGTATAGACCTTCCCTGAAACATAATAAACCGTTGACATACGAAATGGCAAATACACCGGAGTATCTCGCTCACCGGAAGTCCTGGAATTCGTGGAACACTTGTAAGTATTTCCAACCCTGGACACTGTACTAGGGAACGTTGTGCTAAGCATCCCAAAAATTAAAAGTGAAGTTTTATGACAGGTTTGTGATCATCCTGACAGGCTTCCCGGAACTCTGTGTGTGTGTGTGTGTTTGTGGGTGTGTGTGGGTGGATGGCTGGGTGGGGGGGGGGGGTATGGATGGATGGGTGGGTGGGGGGTGGGGGTATGGATGGATGGGTGGGTGGGGGGTGGGTATGGATGAATGGGTGGGGGGGGGGGTATGGATGGGTGGGTGGGGGGGGGGTATGGATGGGTGGGGGGGTGGGTATGGATGGGTGGGGGTGGGTGGGTGTGGGGTGGTTGGGTGGGTAGTACAAAATTCATTCAAGATTCTGGTTCAAACTTTCACATCATGACGACTTATTCATGGAGCATAACGATGACACATTCAATCTGCACTATCTCCTTAATAACGGCTCCTAGCGACAAAAGTCATAACACCTAAAATGTGTATTTTTGGATGGGGAACAATATTCATAGGAGACATTTTTTTCTATCTTCAACGGCCTGCAAGATAGAACGTTATGAATCATTGGCATTGTTGATAAACGTATAAGAAGTTCAAAAATTTCCACTGGACTTCTTTCTGTATTTGGATTAGACGATACATAAATTTCAGATGAACTCACACACACTATATAAAAGCTATGCGGCCATAAAATGTTTAGAAAAACAGAATTTTAAGGGACGGATTCAATTGTCCAAGTGAATGCAATATTTTTCCCTATGGAGAAGTTGAAAATTGCAGAATGCTTCAGGTACTAACAAATAATGTAATAATGTGCTATTTATTTATTTTTACAGCAAATATTGATGGTGGTAATAGGCCTTCCGAAACAGCAGTTGAGGACATGTTCATTCGTCGTTTCATGACTGGCACTTGGCACAACATATTCGTTTCAGAAATAATAATAAAACGTCAGCACAATATTATCAGGATAGCTGGTATAATAAAACAAAATTTAGCGCCCACAAAATTTTATTTTCTCATCGGTTATACTCAAGAGTTGCTCAGCTACTGGCTCCAGTGTCCGGTTAAATTAGAACTCCAATCAGTTGCTGATAAAGAGACTGTGGTATTCAAATATATTTAAGTCTGATACTTCTGTATCATGTACAAATTAACGAATAAATGAATTTAATAGAGTTGAATAATAATTGATACTGGTTGAAGAATTAAATTGTTGGAGTACGAACGCCAGTATGTGTGCGTTGTAAAATGTCTAATGATTTTTTTACTTTTTTTGTGGGATCATCACGTTATGTTCAACCTTTTGACGTAATCGACAATTTGGACCGTTTTCTGGTCGCTCTAAATTTTCTAAAATTTATCCAATTAATTTACTATAAAACCTGCTTCATAAATAAAATTTTTAAAACAGCTTCAAATATGATGGAACTTTTTGGATTTTTTTTTAGAAAGAACAAAATTTAAAAAAAACAGCTAAAAATATTCCTAAAACTTGAGATTTTTTTGGTAGCTGCAAATGATGATTTAAAAAATAAGATAGAAAAAACTTTGAAAATATGAGTAAAATTTTCAAAATGTTTGCCAGTTAATGATAAATTAGAATATAAAATAGAAATAAAAACGTTTAGAAATTTAGTCTATATAGTATAAAGTAACGCATATTCTGAAAAATCTAAACAAGAAGAGCACAATTTTTGTCCAGCACTATACACCTCAGGTAAAATTTCCGAACATTGATGCACAGCAGTGAATCCAGTATTTGATGGAATATCAACCTAAATAGAGGAAATGATCATACACCAAAATATTTTATGCATCATCATTTTTATTACTCATTACACTTGATCATGATGAAAACGTAGCCCATATACATTATTGCATTTTTTTCCGTAGACGAGAAAAAAAAATCACAATTTCATTAATTTGAATATTTTTGTTACAATGGACCGATTGAGACAGGATTTAGGTACAATATTTAATGTGCTAATATTGGCAAAAAGGTTCAGTGAAGATTTATGGTCTACTAGATAACACCCTTCTTCGTAATATGCCTTTACAACGAACAATTTGTTGTTCTTGTTTTCTCATTCATTTCTATCTTAATACTTTACCAGGTCTCGCAAAGCTACCTATTTGTACTTTTGCACTTGAATTTTGCGAGGATTTTTATTTTTGTTTATTTCTACATTGTTTGTGATCAATTGAGAGGAAGTTCATTTTTTTCCGTATTTGCTATTGGTAATTGATAAATATTGATGATTATAAAAAAATATGAAACTAGTATTTAAACTCGCAGTTTGTCTCAGTTTATTGTGTTGCTTTTTTTTCTTTTTTTTTTGTTATATTTTCGGTAAAATAGAAAGTAGTATTATGATAATGGTAGGTCAGACTAAATGCTCTGTTGATCACTAATGAGAGAAATAAAAATGCAAAATCTTATAGTTAATTAGCTAGGTCAAGAGTTGGTGCTTGATCACGAAGGATGCATCTTGTATTGTTAATTTAGTATTATTATTTATGCTTTCAATTCATGAGTTGGAGTATTATTGTAAGCCAGGAGAGATAACTTTTTGGGATAGTTTTTTCGGAATAACAGTGGTGTTTATATTCTAGAAAGTCGCAGGTGAGATCTGTCACGTTTTTTGGTTGCTATTGATGGCAGAAAGGTTGAGAAAATTTGGAAATCGTGGAAATTATGGTAATTGGTGAAAATTACGAATTTGGAAAAAATTTAGTTCCAAACATTTTTAGTATTTGGAGAAGTTTGAAAATCCTGAAAATCAGTCAAATTCGAGGTTCTTGACTGTTACAACAATTGCACAAATTTGCAATTTGTACATTGTGTAAAATTTTCAAATTGCGAAAGGGTGAAAATTTGTAAAAAAAACGTTCTATTCATCCTAAAAGTCTCCACCCGTCATTAGCAATACCCAAAATTGTGACATAATTTCGCATTTCCTGTGACCTGCTTTCCACTAAATTGTGCTCAAATAACTCCTAATTGGTCAATTAGCTAACCGCGAGACCCAAGTACCTCGACCATGATTCCTTCACCATTTTCCGTTATTTCAATTACATAAATGAATGAAATTAATCGAAGAGTGGTATAACGAGATGAGTCAATCACCGTAAAGCAAAACAAAAACGGCATTAGTCAGAGAATAGCCAAACTTTCCTAAGAAAATTGTGTTCTTTCAGTGCAAACTTCGTTCCACAAAAACATTATGTGGCAATCTACAAGCAAATTTGACTCATTTCATTTTACAACTCTGCAAGTAAGACCTATGGTAACCTATTTTAAACAGCTACGTTTAAGATGCCTAAAAACTCATGAAAAAATTTGCTCCATGAATTCTCCAAGTAAATCATGAAAAAATATGAAAAATAGCACAGAAAAATGTTCTTTTTCATATCACAGAATAATGCAAGCTGAGATGGATTTGAAAGCGATAAATAATTGCACAAAATGTTTGAAAATGTGAACTGAGTGATAAATGTGCGGGTCGCCATTTTGTTTGAATCATGTCCAAACAAAATGGCGGCCAGGCCTGTGATCCACTTCGGCATTTCAGATATTTTTTATAATAACTCATCCGTTCCAAATCCCTCTTAACTCTTATTTTCAGGTCTGGCTGGGCAGAGAATTTATGGAGCAAGATTTTCACGACTACGTTGGGTGTCCCGAATCTGGGGCCATCTGAAGGACCTTCCTCATATGTTAAAACTTGATGAATCAGAAACACAGTGTTTATTGTTTATTAGTTCTCCGGACGGCGGAAAATTGAACAAATGCACTCACAATTTCAGATCTTAACATAGTTCAAAACCTTTTCAAAAACGTGAAGAATAACAACTATGAGCTGTATTTATAGAAATTGTGTGTTTAATAGCAATTGATGCATTTGGTTAAATTGCAAAGTGCTAGATTGTATAGTATTCCTAAGAACATAAGTGAAGTTGAGTTTTAAAAACGCAAAATGACGTGGAAGATGATTTACAAAAAAGCTGATTTGTTAATCTAAACTTTTTAGGAAATTCAAAAAAAAAATTTTCGTTCATAGATTAACTGCTCGCGACTTCTCAGATAGCAAATCTTTCCAATCCATTGATTTTTAGGGACATAATTTGCTGTATGAGTTTTTTTTTTATTATATAAGTGGAAAATTTTAGGAAAATTTCGTCGACACGTTTTGGGATTGCTTCTTACATGACCAATAAACAATTTTTTCCCGCTCCTGCGCTCATTTTCCTAAAGAGAATGCTGCATTTCATCGAATTCCAACATATGAAGGGCTTCTTTAAAAAATTCCTTGATTTGAAAAAGTGTCATCAGCAAATGTAGCAAACATTTTCATCATAATACATGATATAATTAGGTCCATGCATACTACTCCTCCATTCATTTAATTAA
Organism: Asobara japonica; assembly: GCA_026005395.1. Taxonomy (NCBI): domain Eukaryota; kingdom Metazoa; phylum Arthropoda; class Insecta; order Hymenoptera; family Braconidae; genus Asobara; species Asobara japonica. The sequence continues at coordinate 3,435,603 of BQMI01000479.1, read as the reverse complement.
CCCTAGTGTCGTGTTTCTTAAAACAAAAAGAAAAATGCATACCCAGAGAAAATTCCGTGCATCGAATTCCCCCTCCCCCGAAAAAAAAAATCAAATTATGTACTTAAATTGGTTGTGCTGAGAATAACTTGACATACATTACAATCGAATTATAATGTTCATTTCCAATAATTTCGTATGTTCGTCATCAAGTAAGTGATATTCTCAGTTCAACTAATTGACAAATAAAAAAAAAAAGAAAAATATAAATTGTCACCTAAAATTTTCATTAAGGATATCCTAACAATATTATCGAATAAACGATACCAAACTCAGGTGCGTACATGCAATCATTTCTATTGTATATTCATCATAAATTCGCGAAGAAAAAAATTCTATAAAGGAATGGGATATTCGTCAAAATACTCACAAATCGACATTATTACTGGCTGATAATGTAGAATAGATTCGAAGAAACAATTCTGATCACTTTGCTGTTGCATAGTTAGACAATACATGATGCATCTTGTCAAATTAGGCCCGAGATCATTTATAATCTATCTTTATGATATAATATTAATTGCTCAGTTTCAGTTTGTGTTTCAATGATGTTTTCAATCCATTGAATTTAGCTCCGAGGTGGTAAAATGTACATTTTTTTCCTGATGTTAAAGTTGATTTGTCAACAAAAATATCTGAAAAAAGTTTACCGTGTTTTACAGAAATGACAGTTGAGTGACGTTTTTAAATATACTCAACCACATAGAATTGCGTTGACAGATTATGACGAAATAATTGCGTAAAATCTAAAATTCTTACAAAATTTACAGATTTTAAAACGATTCTAAAATGATGAAATTAGTAAAAATGTTATGTTCTGATAAATTTAATCATAATTGATCAACATTGGCCAATGATCGAATATGTTTAGATTTGATAAATTCCGTCGAAATTTGCATAAAATTATGAGAATATATGTTTACTTTGGGCGAATTTTTTTGTCAATTTGAGACATAAAAAGGTGAATTTTCCATTGTTTCTGCAAATTTAACGGAATTTCACAGAAAATAACATATTCTCATCCAAATTTGATACATATTTCTCAGATTATATCCATTTTTTACAGAATCTGTTGAACAAGATGAACAAGAAAAAAATATCGGAATCTCTGAAAGTTATTTAAAATTTGTCGGTGAAGTGCAAATTTTACACTTATCAAAAATTGTCAAATTAGTGAACGTCAATTCATGTTTTGGCAGATCCTGTTAAATTACGACATAGCCTGACAACTTAATTTCCGCAAGAACGTCAGATTATTCTGGAATTACTACACCAAGAATTGCTACACCAAGTAACGAACATATTGGTACTCAATTGCGATAGGACAATTTGAGAATATCAGAATCTGGAAAAAAACCTAATTATAAAATTGTATCAAAGAAACATTTTCCAAAGCAGTGTTAAGTATTCGCAACAAATCATATGTGAAGTTCTCACAAATTATCTGAAATCTGAGCTCGAGGTCTGAGCTCAAAACTTCACCAATGCTCGCAAATATTTAGAGTTTTTCATAATTCGCCTTTACATTAAATTTTCTAGTTCCATGACCCTGATATCAACAAACAATTGGGGAAATTGCACTCAAGATATTGTATTGATGATTTCAGGATAATTCAGAGAATTTTCCATGTAAGGAAAATATTGGAGTTTTTTGTAAAATTGCTCATTTGTAGGATTTAGCCAAATCTTGTCCAAAAATCCGACTCCAAAATAATCGTTTTCTTTAATGATTGGAAAACCATATTCGGTGACTATGCAGGTCCACCATTTTTACTGGTTTTCCTCGAGATTCTCAATTTAAATAGTGCGTATGTGAAAGTGTACGAAAGAAAAAAAATATAATTTTTGTATAGCATATGTCCTGAGCTTTTTACATGTTTTGTCTCAGTTATAATTTTCATTGGAAAACGAAGAATAAAATTGGAAACATCGTTTTCACTTGGCTGTTCTTTTTGGGGAGAAGAACAGAACATTTCCCATTAAAATCGTGATTTTAAGTCGAGTAAAGGAATCGTTACGAAAAGAGAAAAAGGCATTTGTTTCGTTCAAAAACAGATACAAAAATTGACTTGATTTTTAAGCTATTGTAAAGTGTAATGGCACTTGAAAAAAATTACAGCTTGGGAATGATCGAGCAGGAATTATGAAAATTGATCTGCAATCGATCGAAAAAATTCGAAATTTTCAGAGAAAAAAAATGATTCGGAAGAGTATAGAAGTCCAGATTTCACATTTTATTTTTCCATTATCCCTATGAAAATTATCAGTGAAAAAAAATGTGATCATTTCGGGAAACCTCAGGAAATTTACTACAAAAAAAATATTCTTTCAATTTTGTTTGCGAAACATTTTTAAGTTAAGCATTTCAAGGAAAACCAGAGAATAAGGAATATCGATATTTTCAGTTTTTTTCGTCTTTATCTCAATCTGCTATCAGTATTATTTCATACGCATGAAAATTTTGAAATACAAGAAAAAAAAAAGATTATTTTGAAGTCGAATTTGTGGCTTGAAATATTTCACCACTTTACAACCCGAGCGGTTCACTCGGCGGTATTGAGCGGTCCATTCCCCCGACCTTCCTTGCGAGTTGGCCGTTTTTCATCAAGCTAGACATGGTTAATCAGCGATTAAAGTAGCAGTTACATATTGTGATTTGCTGAGGTTAAATATTCCCTCAATCAGAAGTCTTAACCTGCAGGTTGAATATGGCCCAGTTGTTGGCTAGTTACCGCTCTATGTGATCTGCGAGTTAAGGCTCATGATTGATCGAAAATTTAATGCTAACCAAAAAAATTTAACTTCAACTACAACTGCTGATTAATCACGAAAAACTAACAATGAATTTAAATTTGGGAGGTCGTCGATAGGCATTTTGCGTCCCTAGGCCGTAAAGAACTTTTTCGATCATTGTGATGTTGCAGTACGGGATGAAGCCAAAGGTTGCAAAATCAATCGCCGAAAAGGTCAATTTGTCCGTATGAACTGCTGGGAAACTGAATCCTGCAATATACCCTTGACAATTTAATATACCAATGAATAATGCGTGACACTTTGTTCAGTTAAAACTAGGAATTACCTATTTATACAACATTCACTACATTTATGTATGACCTGTTTAGATAATTAATTCACCACTTGTTTACCTCATTGGTCGCGCAATAATATACACAGAAAATTGTTTCATTATTTTTACAATTTGCAAAAGCCCTTGGAGCTTCTGTATGTATAATTAATCATTTTTAGCCAATTAAAATTATGAAGTAAAAATTCTGGAGCACCATTGATGCATCGTGAATTTAACAAATTTAGTTACACGTTTCATGTCCACCACCGTATTCAATAAATACAATCATCAATTATTACAATTGCTTTTGTACAAAATTTCATCAATTATCTTTCACCATGTATCAACAAGTGGCGAATTATTCACACGTATCTGTTAGTAATATAGTATATAAAATGCAAACTGATTGGTTTTATACTCATGAAGTGAATGTTCAAAAAATAATAATTGTGAAAAATATCTGTTATTTTTTTTGCCCCCAAATAGAACGGATACTAAAATTACGTTGAGATGTTACAATTATTATACTTACAATTACACTCGCCTACAATATCATCTATTTCTCTTATGTAACATTATCATTATCAATATACGTGGCCGATAAGAACAGTTTTGTACTTGCATTGAAATTGTATTTTTTTTAAAGTCAACTCCAATCACTTCGCACAGCCCAGTATAGCGTGTATGTTATTAGTTTTTTTTTTCAGTTAATAATCTTAACTTGTTTTTTTCTCTTTTTTTTCTTGATTTTTGTTTTGTTTAAAAATACAATTTTTAATGGATGGCAGCATTCTTATCAAAAAAGTTGGCTTTGGAGAATGTTGTAATGACATTTAGGAAGAGGTCAAAGATTTTATTTTTCATTATTTTTTTATCCTCATTTTAGTTGTTTTCAATGGAGCTCTTTTGCTTTTTTTCTAGTAGATGCTAAGTTCATTAATAAATATGTGAAATTGTTCCAATTGTTAATCTCAATATCACAGAGGTTTGATCGGAATATTTTCTCATTTTCTTTTTTTTTTGTTTTTTTTCATATATTTTGTTATTTATTTTATTTTTTCGCTTTGTTTGTTTCATAGGAAAATAGGTATCTACACGTTAATTCGTGATGGTAGATGATATTCCATGGTAAGGATTTAAAACTTCATAAAAATGCAATACACTATACATGGGCTAAACGCATCACAACACGACTTCCGTCACCTGGTCAATTATCAATTAATGTGAAATCGCTGTCAGCTTAATTTATCATACACCCAAAGAAATGATAACTTGTTTCAAGTTTCACGATTTTAATTCAATTTTTTTTTCGACTATTTTTTTTTTAGCATTAATATCCAGAGGCTTTCGATGGACGAGTTATTCCGTTCAGAAATTATATGGAAAATATAAACATATGCAATTGATTATTTACAAAAAAAAACAACATATTCAAACATCTTAGAAGTATAAACAGTCATAACAGTTGAAAGTTTCAAAAATTGAAAATGAATGAATAATTTTTCGTATACAATATTCAAGTTGTGTATAAATTGCTATTTAAACATGAGAGTAGATGGAAATATGGGAAATTGTGTGTGTTATCTTTTAGAAGTTCTTAACTTAGCTAGGATCGATCTAGCCTCATGTGTAAGTAGCCTTATTAAAATGCATTTTTCTATTATTTCGTCAATTATTTATACTCATTTTTTGCATACTCTTCCCGAAGGGAATGTACTAGAAGAATTTTGTCCTTGAGCAGATGCTACTTAAATTCAGAAAGCACAGTTTTAAAAACTGTCTACGACCATTTGAACAAATCTCAAACCAATAATGATCAAAGATGTCGCAGTGGGGTGTGAAATGTAATCTGTGAGGAAATTATGTTTTTGAAAAATCATATTAAATGAGGAGTGATGAAATGAAATGACAAATCTATCTCGAGAATAAGTCAATTAAAAAAAAAATCGCCATATTTTTCTTCTAGGCTTTTAAATTTGATACAAATCAATTTTCATAGTCAAACTAAAAACATAGCAAATTAAACAAAATTAACAATTTTTACAGTACTTTCAAAATTCAGTAGCATTCAGAAATCATTTAACTCAATATATCGAAGAATCTCAAATTAAGTTAAAACAAAACCTTCATGTAAAATCTTCCGAAGTCAATCTCGAGTTCCACAATCCGAAATTGTCAAGTTGTGAGAAAAGTTTTTCAAATTGTTGAAATTTTCGGAAAAAAACTTGATATAAAACGTTCAATCACGAATAATCAACTGAGTTGAATGTATTCAATATCACTCTATGAGAATTAATTATCGAATGCATAGCAACCGATGTATACTTTTTTTTTGCGTGAAATCTTGAATTCAGTTTTTCTTCAAGTGTATGTTCTTTTCATTCTTCTCTTTTCGTTTTTTATGTGCGGTAATATGGAGTATTTAATTGTTTAGTCGGTCGCTGTGTAAGTATTCTGCGATTGTTATTGCCAGAATCAGAATGTTGCAGAAGGAGTGATGAGGGGGGGAAAATTCGGAGATTTGTTTCTTTAGTTTGTCCATTCGTTTCCATCGCATACATTACAATAAGTCGCTAATTTTTTCTTTATCATTCCATTATTGCTTATTGTTTGGGTCTAGAACGTAGCGGCTGCTACCTGCGTGAGATCAAACCATTACTAGTCCCAACTATTGGATTCATTTCCAATTCGACTAATAATGGGAAGTGGTCTGTAGTGAGAGAAAAAATTGTCATTAACTCAATTCGGATGGTGTTATACTTTTGAGGATTTTTCAATCCTTCGTTGGTGGTACAAGGCCTTCAAGATATTGTTATCAGCTGACTGAACGAAGAAAAAAATGGAAAAATTTAAGTTTGATACGACCAACGATGGATTAATTTCCCCAAATTTTTAATTTCTAACAATAGACTCTTATGAAAATCTTTAAGTCTGGAAGTTTTATTTAGCACCATTAATGATTTGTGGGAAAGCAATAAACACTTCAAGTAAGAATTATGTTATTTACGAAAATTGGTATTTGAACATTTTTTGGTGAATTGATTTTTTGCATTTTTGTGGGAGTATGTTGTTGACATTCGACTCCGCAAAGCCATACTTTGCACTAACAGAGGAAACTGACGATTTCCAATATTTGCAAATAACGTAATTAAAAAGCTTTATAAACTTTTAAAATGACAGAAATTAGAAAAAAATCAAATTTCATAATTTCGCAAATTTCGAAGATTTCCAAAGTTTCAAAAAATGTCCAAAAAATTATTTTACGGTATTGAGCATATCAGACAGAAAGAAAAATAATGTTCAGAACTAAACCCAATCATTTTGTGGAAAACACTACTTTCTTTTTTATTGAATTTCTCTTTATACTAGAATTTATGAAAAAGTGAACCTTACCCGATGGTACATGAGGATGAGGGCACCCAACCACTTTGTGTTCCCTGAACCAATCAGCGCTCAATGGGCCTAACAATCCTAGTGGAACCATGCTTTGCTTCGAGTAAAATATGTAATCAATAATTCCCTTGAAATCAAATCTGAAAAGTAGATATATTGTTAGATACCATTGAAGAATCACTTCAATGCCAAAAAATTCGAGTGACAAGTTCAGTCTTATCTGAATCGATTTGTTTAAATTTAAAAAATTTGAATTTTAATTTTATGGCTAAAATTCAATAAGCTCAGATGTTCAATATGAATCATTTTGGCCCCTGGAACTTCTCACTCTGATAGACGTTTATTGCAGATTTGTCAATAGTTCTTACGTATAGTTCGTGTACGGCATGATATCTTCACTGTAAGCGGATGCGAGTTTAAAAGAGTGAATGAATTCGTTTGGCTTGTCACATCCTGATATTTTTTGGAGACAAGATTTATATGCCAGTTCCTTAAAGTCACGATGATCAGAGGCAACCCGTCCAGACGTTAGGAATTCGATGACACCTGAAAGAGATAATATTTGGGTTATTACGAAAAGGTTTTTTGATGAAATTGTGTACGTGTGTGTGTGTGTGTGCGAATTTTTACAAACAGCTAAAGCCTTAAAAAAAATAAAAAAATATTCAGTCTTTTGGTATTTTTGAAAACTTCGTAATTGAGAAAAATTTTCAATCAGAATTTTTAAAACGTTTAAGAATGAAGTTTTCCGATTCATACATACCAGAGTCAGGTAAAGAATTGAAGTCCCCACAAAGTAGTAGTTGCACATTGGAAGAGTCAGGTTTGTGCCCAGGTCTAAAAGACTGCCCAGCTTGATCGAGAATTGCGCGGAGCTCATTGCTAAGCATCATCGTTTGAATCAATTTAACATCACAGAATTCTGGGTCCCAGTGAATATGCGCAGTACACACGAGAATTGGCTGTTGAATCTGAGCGGGATCAGTGGGTAAACCTGGAAATTGATAAAAAAAAAATGGTGAATAAAACAATTTAAAAGAGAACCAGAGGTTTCCCTATATGCTGACCACTTTATTTGGAGGCTCTTGGAGCCTTCCATTTTGATTTGACAGTGTTGGCAACAAACTTTGAATGATCTGTTGAAAGAACATACTTGGTCGGTCATTTATTTCTTTGAAAGTAACATACACAATTTTGAAGTTTGGGCAATTTTAAATGAAGTGAAGATTGCAAGCGAATACGCGCCAAATTTCGAAACCGATTTTCCATCTATTTAATTTCTGTGATTCTTTAACTATCTATCCGATGACAGCGGAAATTCCCAAACTGTCCCACATGGCAGCGGAGGAGCTGACTCGGCCTCCCACTCCTGCATTCCCCTCCACGGGTGCTCTCCCTTTCACTCTTCTGATGCGCGTAGCACATGCGCCATAGTTCGTTTAGGCGATGAAGCGCCCGTTGAAACAGAATTCCTCTCGGTTCTTCTTGCGGAAGCCCCCTCTCCCATGTTCAACCATACGAATGGGGGAAGAGTAGGGCAGAACCCCATAGCCGAAGCCCGAAGGGTATTCTTTGTTAGCGAGGATGTTACCCCACACGTGGTGGTTAGAAGTATCAGATGCATGACGCTCGTAATTTTCAGGTATATTTAGGAATAGGTGATCTTAATATCAACTTTTTAAACCTAACGACAACTTAAGAGTTGTCCAAATGTCTCATTGCCGTTTTTTTCAGATTTTCATTTATCCAAGGAATAAAAATACTTAGGATTGGGTTTTAGTTGATTTATTTACAATACAAATTTTAACTTTAAATTTTTATAAATACATGATTTTCGACAAAATTGGATATTCTTGAATCGGGAACTTGCATGATGTATTTGTTTCATTCGAACAGCAATACCATATTATCCAGTTAGAGAAAATCCACTAGAGACAATATTCATTTGCTAAACTATTTACAATTTACAGATATGACAGAATCTTAGGTCGCTGTATCATTTTGGGCTTTTTAAGGGGTCAAAACATTTAAGTTTACCTCATTTTCCTCTAATTTTTGAATTTTTTGCAAATTTGTGAAAGCCTAAAAGCTGCTGACTCAATTTTGAAAAATTCTGAAACGAAACTTCTAAAAATTTCGTACATCCTTGTACTTTGAAAGTTTCCAAGTTTAAAGATTTAGACATTTAAAAATGGCTTCAAATTTGTTAATGTTGATATTTTCTGAAATTTACAACCTTCAAAAATTCCAAAGAAATATGAGAGTTTAGAAATGTCGAAAATTCCTTAAATGGAAAAAATGGTCCGCAAAATTGTTAAGATTGACAAGATGTAATTTTGTACTTTTTTCAATTTTTTCAAGAATTTCGATACTTTTGCATTCTTGGAACTCTGAATTTTCTTTCCATTCATAAATTGAATCACAATTGGGATTTTCCAAAAATTTTCGAATTTTGAGTGTTGTCATAAAAAATTTTCAAATTTCTGAAATTGAAAAAAAAAAAAATTTCGTATTCTCAAACTTTTCTCTCTTGGAAATATTGTTGGTATCTTTTGAATTTCTTATGCCTGTTCTTGTTGTTTCATTTTTTGTCTTGTTTCGCCGTGCAAGCATGGCTATGAAATCCTTCAATCATGTCTCTCCCTATCTCGGAAAGCGTCCATAATTCAGAAAATAACGATCAACGTAAATACTCCATAGAGGAGGAGGCATGGATATGCGATGAGTAAGCGTTGTTTCTCCTCTCCGGACATAGCTGAAAATAGTCTTGAGGCGGATAGAGTGGCCCAGCCAACAGCGACTGCTGCAATGGCCATTCCAATGGGTCCGTTCAATGTCGTGAAGATGCTGAGGCCAGCCAAAGCGACAACTGGCAGCAGACAATACCCAAGGACCGAGGCAACTGATCCAAGAGTTATGTTTCCAGTGCTGCTCATGAGCGATTGCAGAATGTACATGAGTAGGCAGGAGGTCACAGCAAGGCCATAAACGTAACCAAAGTGGGCTTTCGAGCCGGCTAAGAGGAGAAAACCAGCGAGAACGAGGCAGAAGGCCACTGGACCAGCCAAATCAGCATCCTGAAGGAGATAACTAGCGTCGTCTATCTGACCCCTACGGTGGAAGGGATTCAAAACAGCCAGAGTCTTCTGCATTATTCTGTCTGGGTCGATACCCAATTCCTCAAGCAGTGGAGGCTCATCCTCCTCCTCACCGAATCCTGGAGCTAAAAGTGTACATTTGTACAAACATGTGACAAGGACTTAAAAGTATTGCTATAATGAATTTTGGACGTTTGGTCATGGTTTGGACTGATATAATATTGAGTTGATATGGAGGGAAAATGATCTAAAGTTTTTAAGTCCTCTATACAACGAAAAAAAAAGTTTCGATTATTATTCTGAATTTTTTTTTATCCTTCATTATCGAAAATGACAATGTTTTTGTTCGGCTTTTTTAATGAAATTTGGAAAATTTTGGGTTATTATTAGATTTATGAAAGTGATCATCAAGTTCTTATTTCGTCGATAACATAGTAAACAAAGTGTGATTAAAAAAAGCAGAACTTCGATTTTATCGTATTTATTCTTTCCGTAGTAACTGAGGCTCAAAAGTTTAGAACAAATTTTTCTCTCGTATAAATGAGAAAAAAAACACCGAGACAGGTGCAAAGTCAAATGGATCTTTTGGTGTTTTTTATACAGGCCCAAATCAATTGAAGTTACTTTGGATTTATGGGAAAGGTGAAAGAATATACTTGACATAATTTATATCTGAACATTTTTCTAAATGAAAATGTGAAACTATACTGCGGGATTTGACAGTAATTATATAATTTAATTGCAGGGTATGGATATGATATATAGTACGAGAAAATTTATTAAAAAAAAATTAGTAAATTTGTGGGCAATTTGCCAAAACAGATTCATTTTTTCTTTTCCCAATATATTATCTACGTGCGTATCGATAATTACCTTTCGAAAAAGCATCAGCTGCATATGACATTTCACCTCCATAATTTGATTGAGTTGGATCCAGGTAGCTCTTCTGGGCGTACGAATAATCATTGGTTTGATCATCTCCATAAGTTTGAAACTCAAATTGTGGGTTAGGTTGGCCAAACCCAGCGGACTCAAAGTTGTATTGGCCTTGGGGTGGTTGGCCCCAGTAGCTATCCTGTCCAGTATAGCCAGACATTTGTTATCAACAATTATTGACGTTGTAAATTCACTTGTTCGGGTTAATGAACTATTTATCTTGGGTAACAAAACACTTTGTTGACAGCACGACACAGATGACGATGTCGATCCCGGTGACAACTGTCATACCGTGCGCGTAGAGGCGAAGTGTCTAGAAGCTTTTCAGTTTTTGCGCGGCGCGGCGCCAATGCGCGGTTAGGCGGGAAATTTGAATTTCACGGCGGAGGCGTGTAGATTTCATGGTCGGCATTAGTATCAACAATCGTATATGCTGGTTAAAACAGATCTTTTTAGAGATGGAGCCTCCTGGGTGTGTGTGTGTGGGTGGGTGAGCGCGTGTGTGTATGGGTGGGTGAGTGTGTGTGTGTGGGGGGGGGGGTGTATGTGTGTGTGGTCGTGGGTGGGTGAGTGGGTAGGTGGGTGCGTAAGTGGGTAGGTGGGTAGGTGGGTGAGTGGGTGGGTGGGTGAGTGGGTGAGTGGGTGGGTTGGTGAGTGGGTGGGTGGGTGAGTGGGTGGGTGAGTGGGTGGGTGAGTGGGTGGGTGAGTGGGTGGGTGAGTGGGTGGGTGAGTGGGTGAGTGGGTGGGCGTGTGGGTAGGTAGGTGTGTGGGTGGGTTGGTGGATGGGTGTGTGTGTGTGGGTGGGTGTGCTTAATGAAAACCCCTGAACGAGATATTTGACCTCCCAAATCTTCATACAAAAATGATTTCGGAGCGGAAATTCCAAAGCAGAAAATTTTTTCGCGGGGTCATACTGATTTATTCCACTACGTTTATATATATTGAGCCACAGATTATATTATCTTCGTACATTCTATGACACAATTTGGCGGAATCTGAGAACACGATTTTGAGGAGGGAAGCCATTAGACAACAACTCTTCACCCAAACGGAGATTATCTCATAAATGCCTCATCTCCCCTCATCTCAATAATGCATTAGCAACTCAACACATCATTAATTGACCCTAAAAGTGCCCCACCAGGAAGCAGGGGAAGTATACTCCCCTTCATAAATATAAATAAATCCCCCATAGATTAGAATAGGTAAATCCACCGGTACTTCGCGCATATAACACCCATAACCGGTTGTAGAAGCCTCTCCTTAAACTCGTAAATTATTTCAGGGAATCAATATCACAAGAGTGGGCTTTGCAAGAAAGCTCTTATCGTCTCGTGACGCTCGAACGGTCACCAACATCTCTCTTCCCAGGAGCACCACTCTCCCTCTCCCCTCCCGCTCCCCATTCCATTTTATCCTATTTTTTTACATCAACAAAAAAAAAACTAGAATCAGCTTCCCGAGGGTTGACTTCCCTCCAAGTGACATTGAATGGACAATGGACGATATTTGATTTTCAAGTATTGGAATTAATAACGGTTCGTGTGATTTTTCCAATCGAATGAACACAAATGTTGACCTTCCGACAATTCGATAAGCATTGGAATCCAATGAGCATTGGAGATGCTCGACATTATTGGGAGCACGTCCTTAGAGAAACTCAGCCAGAAAAAGTCCATTAACCAAATCCGTTGATACTAGTGAATGAAGAAAGCTTTTGCATTTGTGATTTTTCTTCAACATGATTTTTCTCGGAGATGCAAGGCGTTAATCGTTTGCGTGAAAAATTCCAAACAACCATTCACGTAATTACTCACGCGAGTTTAATTGTCGCAATGAATCCGTAGCCAAAATAATGCTGAAGATACATAACTGATGAACCTTTGAGCCTTCCTCTGAACCTGTGATCAGTAATACGGAATATGCAAGCATGACTATCCTGAGCTTACGATGTCCATCCTGGGTGATGACATGTCTTATGGATAAATCCATCTGTTCCGGGAATATCGATTTATTTGCACCAGTCGACTTACCTTAATACGGTGAGTCTGAGCAATTTCGCTGGTCTAAGCGTTTGTGCCAAATGCGACAGTTGACTTTACTCAATCGAAAATGAAATGCGAGAAATACATTAGATTTTCATTGTCTCAATGTTTCATTTCATGTCATACGAATTATGTGTGTGTGTTTTTTTTCCTCCGTCCCTCTCATTTGTACGCCCCCAGTAGCGGCCGTGTAAGCATTCCTTCAGGGGGCGTACCGGACACCCACCCATGCGGCTGGGGCCGACTTTCGTCATTTTTAGGCCATCGTATTTCTAAACAGAGGGTAAACCTCCAGAAACCCCTGTGCTACGATGGCCGGCGCCTATGATGGAACCCACCCCCCCCCCCCTGCGTCGGGTTAGGTTCCCGCTCGGCCGGGCGGTCTCATTTTATGGGTACCGCCGATAGCACACCGATACTCTACCACTACGCCAAAGCCCCGACTACGTTTGTATATGTGTGTGTGTGTGTGTGTGTAGTGCTAATTTCAAGCACAGCATCATACTCCACTGAGTAATGTAATTGAGACCGTTCGTGTCGGATGAACCGAACATTGGGTCTTCATGTAGCTCAGAAGCAATTGGATTTTGGATAATATTGCTCTAGCATTGCTATCGCTATGACCAATTTATAATGTTTATGCAAAGGAGTGCAAAGCAGCGGATCTCCGTTCGTTGCAACCTTCGTTAGTTGCAACATTCGCCTCTTTTGATTTTTTTCCAGCATCGAGGCGCTGCCCCCATTCCTACGCGCCCGAGTCACCAAGACACGTGCGGGTTACTCTCGGTCGTGATTTGTTTACTTTCGGTGAGCCGAATTATGCGAAGGCTGAAGGTAAAATATGATGTATCTCTTCAAATTTCCTGGAACTGACGCCCAGCCTTTCGAAAGAGTGGGGCCAACTTTTTAGTTGCAACATTCCAAGTTTGTCTCCCCTACGGTCGGAAACGTGTTGCAACTAACGAAGGATCACTTCGTTATAGGTAAAACAGTATAAAGAAAATGATCTCCGTTCTTTCCACAAATCTATTTTATATTGTATGATCTTTTTCTCAATTCGTATAGTTAAGGTGTGACCCAAGAACTTGACAAAGGCACAAAATCGCCGAAATTCGGTAATGTTTTTGCCGATTTATGTTCTCCGTAAAGGCACTACTACATTCAGCTCTTACCAATTCCAATTCTTGGAATTTCCTTCATCTTTTTTTAGAATTTTTTGCGCACTACTTTACAGGAATCTAGTCTCGTGATATCCTAGAATCAAGTATCGAATGCGCTAAAATCAGGTATATAGTTTTTTTAATCCTGTGTACAGACGATCGTATTTCAGTGGACTTATTAATCGTCAAGGTTTACCAGATGCATGAACATACTCGTATATAAAACATGGCAGGAGGTCTCACGTTACTATGCCACGTTAAATTTATTACAAGCATTGCTATGAGTCACTACCCAGTATTCCATTCATGTGGCAATGCTTTTTTTTTATTAAAACAATATTCATTTTATTTTATTCCTCATTCTGGATTGCGTGCCAATGATTAAGAGTTGCATCCACCATCAATTATCTACGGGAATCACACGTTAATTGGCTTGAATTACAGAAATGCGTAGCCACGAAGACTCGTTAACCATTTGTGCGAAATTATAACTTGTGGAGAATGAAAAATTGAAGGGCAAGAGAAAAATCTATCATGAGCCGACGAGATATTCTTTGATCGTTATCGTTTTACTCTGCTTCACTTTCACTCCCTTGAATTGGTTCATATATATATATATATATATATATATATATATATTTTTTTTTTTTTTTTTCTTTTTTTTTTGGGACTTGTTGGACACTAATTTAGCCCTCGGCTCAGTTGATTCGCTTCATTATGGTTAAATGGAGCAGTGGGGAAGAATCAGGCGCGATTATCGGGCAGTTTAGACTCATTTTGCGCGTTTATGGCTCTCAATAATTTTCTTATGGGCCTACCTTGGAAAGTTTCAGATGTATAATTAAAAAAAAAATAATGTTCTTTTTGGTTTTTCAAAAAGTTCAATTTTTCTCAGTTTGATTGAGTTACACAATCCAAGCATTCAGGTAGGACATAAAAGTATGCGTTTTCTGCTAGTGGTTATGCTTCACGCATTAATTTCTCTCCCTCCACGAATTCCGTTTCAGAGGAAGAAAAAAAAGCTCGATCCAAGTTTCTCCGCTGCTTTCATGTCAATAAAAAAGTTCCTTTGTTGCCGCACCATCAGACGAAGCACTCGAAAAGACCGACAGAAAAACACTCTAATGAGTGCTTAAAGAGCGATAAATTTGCGATTCGATTTTCCCTTTTCTTCGAATTGTATTCTTCTTATTTTACTTCCTCTCTCGCACCGACGCAAAAATAGTACCCCCCTGTGACTGGGTAATGAAAATTTTTATTACCTCTTTTATTCGAAAAGTTTAGTACTCACCATTATCCCATGCAGCTTCAGTGGTTCTTAAAAGTGCTGCTAATCCGATATTATCCTTTGGCATTACTCGATTTAACATGTGATCCGAGCCCTCTGCATTGGCCATTGCTAGTTGATTGAATTCCACCAAATGTTCTTTGATAAGTGTAAATCTGGAAAGAAATTAAATATTTAGTGGTAGAATGATTAGTGCATTAGGGGATTACGGCTTAATGCCTCAATGCTCTCTCGATATTGCATACATACATATATCCACAACCACCCACCCACGTATACACCACCCACCGACTCATTCACACCCCCCCCCCCTCCCTCACATCCACGCACCCACCCAATCACATCCACCCACCAATCCAATCACACCCACCCACCCACTCAGCCACCCACCCACCCACCTACTTACCCACACATACATACCAACACTTACACACTAACTCCATATTATCATTATACATATTCTTCAATATATTTGCACAAATATGTTTCTTCCATGCTGCTAAAACCACAAGAAGGTATACAGGTACTATCAAAAATTGTTGGCCAAGTAGTTTGCTATACGGTAGAAGTCAAAAGGGGAAAGGCATATCACGTACAACGCAGTAGAATACAATCTTGTTCACCCATGTGCCTCACGTAAGTCCAAAAGTACCTCTCTCAGTCTCTGATTCTGGGGTATAGGAGATATTATCCCTCTTACCATTTTCCTTCATTCCCATGAACTTAATTCAATGAAAAATAGAGTAGGATTCAACGTAATGGTTTGCATAATGTGCAAGAAAAATGATTTTGCCGATCAGGGAGAATTTTTATGAAGAAGTGGAAGTCAAAAAGTCCGGATGTGTTTATATGCGCCTGTGTGTGTGTACGCGTGTGCGTATGCGTAGGTGTGTGTGTCCTCGTATATGTGTAGTTTCTGGTCTTGCTTTATTCAGAAGATCAAAACAGTCAGAAAATCTGTGTGATATGATAACAGGCGCCTATCATGAGACCCGCTCCTCCCCCTTGTGTGTGTGTGGGTGACTGGGTAGGTAGGTGGGTGGGTAGGTAGGTGGGTGGGTAGGTAGGTGGGTGGGTAGGTAGGTGGGTGGGTAGGTAGGTGGGTAGGTGGGTGGGTAGGTGGGTAGGTGGGTGGGTAGGTGGGTGGGCAGGTGGGTGGGTAGGTAGGTAGGTGGGTGGGTGGGTGAATGGGTGGGTGGGTGGGTGGGTGGGTAGGTAGGTGGGTGGGTAGGTAGGTGGGTGGGTAGGTAGGTGGGTAGGTGGGTGGGTAGGTGGGTGGGCAGGTGGGTGGGTAGGTAGGTGGGTGGATGGGTAGGTAGGTGGGTGGGTGGGTGAATGGGTGGGTGGGTGGGTGGGTGAATGGGTGGGTGGGTGGGTGAATGGGTGGGTGGGTGGGTGGGTGAGTGGGTGGGTGGGTGGGGATGGGCGGGAATAACTAAATAAGTCGGTGGGTGTCCCATCACAAATCAAGTTTCCCACAAAAGAATGCCCTTATTTTTTTTCTAATACCATGTTTCAGCGAGATAATTGACCCTTGCTGACTTGCTTGCATGACCCTGTGGAGTTAATCCCTTTGCCTCTACTTGTTGATCTCCGAGATCGTCATAATAACTCCACCCTCCGCTACACTGATAACAAATCCCTCAATGAACTAACAGTAGCGTCGGCCAAAAAATGTTAATCAATTGACAAAATTGTTCGAAATTTCACCGACGTCTAAAAAACCTGTTCACCTCTAATTTTCCCAATTTAACTTCCACAAAACTCGCCAAATTACTCCATAAATTAGGCCCCCACCTCGCGAAAAGAATTAACTCATTTTTTCTCGATAAATCGGGTGAAATGAAATGCGAAACTTGAGCTATAATTCAACGGGTCACCCAGTGAGAAAGAGAGATCGAGGGAGAGAGAGAGAGAGAGAGAGGGGGAAAAAACGATCCGATGGTTACGTCGATATATTCAGTACTCTAGGATTTAATAGGTCTGGTACCCAACTCGAGATATAAACGAACCGTTACTGTATCGTGCTAAACCCCCGAACAGTGGTGGAAAAGGGAGCAAATACTTAAATAGTAACCAGCAAGGTAGAAGCAAGATTGCATATGCTTGGCTATACATCACCATAATGGCCCTCACTCTCTCTAACTATACGAGGGACACGATAACCTGGCGGGCAATGGCGCTCTTTTCCTGAACTCCTCTTCGCTTCACAAATCAGCAAATATCGCAAACTCTCAACTTGGATTGCATCGTGAGATTGAAAATGAATTCACCGCTGTAAATACTGAAGAACCATTTGCTCTGAAGTAATTGTTGATGTGGCCCATAGTTGCCGATCCATTCAATTAATTTGCGAATAGAAGTTAATCATTTTATTTGAAATTGTATAGCTATATGTGACTGTTGAAATTATTTAAATCATGAGAGGAAAAAATGCGTTTTGTAGGTGCAAATGTATGACAAAAATATATAATTTATAATAATTAAATATAATATGCAAAAGTGGATATCCCTGGGGAGGGGGGGAGGCTAATTTCTCCTGCTAATTTTTTTTTTCAATTTTGTTTATTTGGTGTATTTTTGCAAAAGAACAGTAACGGTTTGTGATTCTTGTTTGGTGTTTTTTTCCAAAAAATTTCAAAACCTCAAATGACGCAGTACATGTGGATATTCCGTCGCAGTGCACGCGCGCCGGATTTAGATACTCAAGCGTCATTCGCGGATTCTGCGGTTACGCCTTAATTATGCAAGTTAGGGAAAACTGTCATATGACAGAAAATGTGTAGCTGTGGTTGAGGTAGTGTATGTATGCAGCATTTTTTATTTTTTGCAGCTTTGTGTTTTTTTTCACAATGATTAGAAGATTTGAAACATCCGAAAAAGGGGCATTATAAATGAAAAAAAATTTGGAGTAATTTTGTTAAAATCATTTTGGACTTTCCTGATTTCTGCGTGGCCACTAATTGGCACGGGTTAGATATTTTCAAAGCCAATCTTGAGAATGAATCTCTTTTCTCTGTTTTCTTCCCACTTTTTACTATTTTCGCTTATTCATTTTTTTATCTATTTGCTGTATTGATTGCAAACTGGGGGCATCTCGAGGGAGAAGGTAGATCTTGCTTTCATTGGAAATTCCCTTGAGAACGGGTATTACCTATTCACGAGTCGTTGAGGTGGTGGGATTGTCTGGATTCTGGAATAAGGAATAAGGAAGAGGTGAGTATTGTGATGAAGGTTTATCATGAAAATTGAAGGGTTTTAGAAATTTTCATTTTGGCGATTTTTTTTTTGAACGTTGAAAAATTTCTTTTCGTTCGGACTATTTTTCATAGCTTTCGAATTTTTAAAATTTTCAAAATTTTTGAACATTTCAAAATTTTCAAAATTTTTTAAATTTTCAAAATTTCCAAAAAATTTTAAATTTTCAAAATTTTCAAAATTTCCAAAATTTCCAAAATTTCAAAATTTCAAAATTTCAAAATTTCAAAATTTCAAAATTTCAAAATTTCAAAATTTTCAAAATTTTCGAACTTTCCCAAAATGTTGGAAAATACTTCAATTTGTCAATATATTTGGTTCCGACTGATAACGAGAACATTCCGTGTGCATTATCAGCAGCACCCATGAGATGAGGTCGGACGGAAACCCAACCTGCCACGGGGGGGGGGGGGTGCTTCTGCTGGAAGGTTACCCCGTGACAATCAACCACACGCTCCATCTCCAACCGCAAAAATTGCACTCAATCATTACGAAAACCAATCGCCGGAACAACTAACTTAATTACCAACTGATTAAATTCACTTACTTAGCAGTTCTGTAGAATATTGCACATCCATCTACATACTTCCTATCATTCTCAGCCATGGTTTTTGCCCTTGATTTCGGCGAAAAGATACCATCATAACCATCATGCTTGAGTTCGGGTAAGAAAAAGTTGTAGAATTGATCTGTTTCAACTTCCTGCAGGCTAATAATATCAGCAGCATAGTGGCGTATCTCATCCAGTATTCCTTTTTTACGATACTCCCAGTCTAGTGCCCAACTGGGACAGTACCCGTACATCTGACGCGTTGCATATTTATCGCAGAGTACGTTGTAGCACATTACTGTGAAAATACCTGTAACAGAGCAATAAGAAATGCATGAGATATGTCACTGAAGTGGCATCACTACGGCAATGACTCTGAAGGAGCCCTTTTTTTGGCGACTTTGGCGCAAATGGAGGGATATCAAGTGGGTGATATTCGGGTCAGTCGATAAGCATTATGGTCTACCGCACCACCATCTAACCATAAACTCTTCCTAACTATGCAACCTGATTGTTTCATCATTTAGCGAAACTGATTTCTACGACATTCCAATTTTCTCAAGAGGCTTGGAGATCCCAAAGCTCTTTGGAATCCCATTCAATGGCACAATGTTTGAAATGGCACTTGTACCTAGACGATACGTACATTCACCAGTAGCTGGGTTAGTGTCTTCACGATGTACACGGAGTAGAAGAGGTATACCGCTTATGCGGTTGGTTGCATCTTGCCAATAGCATTTGGGAGAATACTGTTAGCTTGTGCACCAAGATATCCAGAAGTGGGCAAACGCTAGAGTGGGCACCAAGGGCGGGATACAAATCGGCAATGGAGTCAGTGAGCTGGCATTAAATTCACATCTATCTGACTACGTAGATAGTTGTGGCTCTACCACAGGCCGTGCCTCTCATTCACTATCAATTCCTGTTTTAGTTTGATGCAGCTCAATCAGGAATGGTGGGATTTTCAGAATGTGATTACCTTTGCTGAAAAATTTCACTTGCTCTGATAACTCGCGGGATTGCGCGATCGGGATGTTGAGGGACCTGGACCCTCAGATCACATATCCTGGACATTCGACGCCAAATTTATATATATATATATAGTTCCGAGGTCCATGTATATATGTTTCATCGTTTACTATATATATAGTATGCGGTCATTTCTTGGCTTGTTCACATTTACGACTCTCATATCGCCCGCTCTATTTCTCGCAATCTCTCAGGGCAGAATGATTTTTATCAGGGTCGTCGTAAAAGGTCCATTCTCATGCTAAATCAGTGAGTCATTTTAATATTTGAGGGATGTACTGCTGCGACAAACTGAGTGGTCATGAAGTTCATGGCTTGGGATATCTCATTGGTGGGTGGGGGGTGGGTGGGTGAGATTCTGAGCTAAGGGCGGGGATAAGAGGATCAGCATAAAGTGAGCTGTCTTACCAACGTCCCGCAATGTCTGCATAAATTTTATCCTCTGGTTTGCAAGGAGTCTCTTTACGCTGCTGGAGTAATACTACGGGATTTCAACGTTCGTTTGAATAACGCCCGCGATCACAATCACTAACATTTGTCTCTATCAAATCCACAGTGCTATCGAAATTCATTAAGCACTTCGATATCTCGCGACAAATCGTGATGGTACTTACATTGAGAGAGGAAAATTACTTGCACTTAGTAGATTAGTTGGTTTGAAAACCAATTCTGGTCATCCGATGCAAAATTTGTTAATTTTTTTAACCCAAGAAAATTCTCGTATTTCAAGACAAAATGATTGGGTTTCTATTTTTAATACTTTTTGATATATGTTACTTATTGGCGCTGGACTTTTTGGCGTGGAGTTTTTTGGTGAGTGACTTTTTGGCGCGGAATTTTTTGGCGCGAAATTTTTTAGCGTGGAAGTTTGTGGTGAGCGATTTTTTGGCGCGGAACTTTGTAGCGCGCGACTTTTTGGCGCGCGACTTTTTGGCGCGAGACTTTTTGGCGCGAGACTTTGTGGCGCGAGACTTTTTGGCGCGAGACTTTTTGGCGCGGGACTTTTCGGCGCGGGACTTTTTGGCGCGGAACTTTCTGGTGCGAAACTTTTTGGCGCGAGATTTTTTGGCGCCGAATGTTACTAAATTTGTTGATCGATCGTGGTGTCGTCGGTCCCATTTCGCATCAGCAAGTTCTGGTACGATGTTTTTGGTGACACACACACACACATACTTTGTTTCGACCGATACTAAGAACGTTCAGTGTGTGCTATCGGTAGTACTCATGAAATGAGACCGCAGGGCCGGGCGGGAACCTAACCCGACGCAGGGGGGGGGAGTTCCATCATAGGCGGCTACGGTGCAGAGTACAAACGAGAGGGACGGAGATAAAAAAAACACACACACGCGCGTGCATCTCCATCGAAAAACACAACCACACACATAAATTGTAATTTTCCAAAACGACGTTGGTCGTGTATAGAAAAGCACAAAATAACAAGTCGCGAGTATATGTGAAGGGAACAACAGTACTCCACTCGTAGTAACAGCTCGCCGTAGAAAAGACTACGTGATCGGGTGCTCATCTTGATTTAAACCGCTTTCTTTATCGTCTAGCGAACCGCATCACGTTTTATCGGTTGCAAAGGAAAATAGGGCCGCACTCCCGCAATTGTAATCCTGAGGTTTTGCAAAATGGATCAAACGCATTAGCGCACTGATACTACTCCTCTCTTCCAATCTGATCTATAAAATTGATACTAACCTCTGACATTTTACGGGCGTAATGGAAATTTGGAAAAAAATTGCTTTGCAGTCGCATCCGAAAAATTGCAAATATTCAAGCAATGTCAAAGAATTCTAATGTCTCAAAAGCAAATTGACTATTTAAAAAATCTAAAAATTTCCAAAATTTGAGAACCTGCCAACAAAAAATTTTGATTTTGGTATTTGCTGATAATTTGAAAAAATCTTGACATTTGAGGGAAATCCAAAAATTTGAAAAATTTCGAAAAAGTCTGGAAATTTGAAGGATTTTGAAAATCTGGGAAATTTTCAAAAAAGTTTCATAATTTTTTTATTGAATAGGTGATTCTTCTCAAACTTATTTGAGTAAACTTTTGCTGCTAACTCCAGATGTGTATATATATATTTCGGCAGGGAATAGAAGGGCTTGGTATCACGGTGCTGAAATAAAACATCACTTTCTTTATGGAATCATCCCGATGCTTTCAATTTTGCCCCCGATAATCAATTTTCTTAGTGATATCGAAGAGGACCACACAGGATCAAATCCCCGGAGGCTGTGATCCCTGGACTAATCAATTCTTCTCGCTTCATAGCGACAAACATCTTGTTAGAGTCAATTCTGCCTGCTAAAGGGTCCGCTAATAAGATCAGGGAATCCAACTGAGTGGTTGAGAAAAGGTCTGGATAGAGAGGGCAGGGCTCCGCTGATAACGAACCTGATGTGAGCGGATGGACCGAGGGGGCAATTCGATTGATTGCACGAGCAAATTAACACGCCAACTCGGAAATTTCATTGAATTAGCTTGGATACATCCAAATTACGATGGAAAATTTGGAAAATCATTGGAATTTCAAGATGAGTTGGAAAAATTGGAAAAGTCCAAGGTTTTGAAAATGGGAAAATTTAACATATTTTTTTTTGAAGCAACGAGGGAAAGAATTGCAGAGATAAAATTGCATGATTTTTTGGTGGGTGAATCCTTCCGAAAAAATTCAAGGAATTTCATAAAATTTAGAAAAATCTCAAAATATTTACAAAGTTGCAAAAGTTGTAAAAATTGTAGAAATTGAGAAAAGAACTCAGAATTTTCAAAAATTTTGAAAACTTCAAAGACTTTTAAAATTTTAGAAATTTGAAAAAATTTGAAAAATTTGAAAAATTTGAAAAATTTGAAAAATTTGAAAAATTTGAAAAATTTGAAAAATTTGAAAAAATTGAAAAATTTGAAAAATTTGAAAAATTTGAAAAAATTGAAAAATTTGAAAAATTTGAAAAATTTGAAAAATTTGAAAAATTTGAAAAAATTGAAAAATTTGGAAAATTTGAAAAATTTGAAAAATTTGAAAAATTTGAAGAATTTGAAAAATTTGAAAAATTTGAAAAATTTGAAAAATTTGAAAAATTTGAAAAATTTGAAAAATTTGAAAAATTTGAAAAATTTGAAAAATTTGAAAAATTTGAAAAATTTGAAAAATTTGAAAAATTTGAAAAATTTGAAAAATTTGAAAAATTTGAAAAATTTGAAAAATTTGAAAAATTTGAAAAATTTGAAAAATTTGAAAAATTTGAAAAATTTGAAAAATTTGAAAAATTTGAAAAATTTGAAAAATTTGAAAAATTTGAAAAATTTGAAAAATTTGAAAAATTTGAAAAATTTGAAAAATTTGAAAAAAATTGAAAAATTTGAAAAAATTAAAAAATTGGAAAAATTGGAAAAGTTGAAAAATTTCACGTCAAAAATTAAGAAAAATCTACCGGGTTCTGAGGTGAAGTGGCTAAACCGAGGGAGCAGTTCAATTGATTGCCTGCGCAAATTAACACGCCAACTGGGAAATTTTATCAAATTAGCCTAGGTACATAGAGCGAGTGGAAGCTGCCGGTGAGAATGATGGGTCAATGATCAAGGCGCTGTATTCCAATCATAATTAAAATATTGATATGGCCATTAGGCCTGAAACAGCTAATGCTCATTCGGACAGTAGCGAACGAGCGTCCATTAGACTTGATGATGTCTGGCTAATGGTGGAATGTATCTACTGATGCATCCTTGAATCATTCGAGTGATCGATAAATGCAAATCTGTCCACGTCATATGTGCAGAGATCGGCAAATGACTAATATCCATTCTCCCTTTTCCATTAAGGACATAGGGGACATTTTTACCAAATTGCTCTTGCAATGTTCAGTGAAGCAGTTCGATTTTGCTATCCACTGAAAGCACTGCCATTGAACTTGCCAATTTTCTATTTTCATCTCGGAACAATATAGAATGGTCTGAAACTTTGTTTTTGCATTTTTTTTTCTCCGCACGTGTCTTTTGTACTCCCCACGGTATCTACTCTTCAGCATTTCTTCGAAAGGGAGTACTGGACACCCACTCATGCGGCTGGCGTCGAGTTAGGTTCCCGCCCGGCTTTGGCCTCTCATTTTGTGCGTACCGCCGATAGCACATACAGAATGTTCCTGTTATCAGTCGAAGCCCATGAGAAAATATTTCATCATGTGAAACATTGTCTGGAGGGTGTCGTGTGTGTGTGTGTGTGTGTGGGTAGGTGGGTGGGTGTGGGTAAGTGTGTGTGTGTGTGGGTAGGTGGGTTGGTGGGTGGGTGTGGGTAAGTGTGTGTGTGTGTGTGTGTGTGTATGTCCAAACTGGACATTCCAATTCAATATTCTGCTCTATTAGTGGAAAGAAATATGTAAATTGGGGAAGACTACAGGTTCATCCAACGGAATGATAATTTTAATCAAACTATTTCCTTCGTGTACGTGGAGTAGTTTGTCACACGAGATTTGACGCGCTGAGTGAGCTGGAGATGATGCGACATGATGTTTTCAAGCGTCGTAAAACAAAATGTACGCTTACCTCCAGGTCATTGCTGGAGTCCTTTGGAATGAGAAAGATAGAGAGCGAGAGAGAGAGAGAGAGAGGGAGCGAGAGAGACAGAGAGGTTGGCGCGATGGGTGGATATCGGGTGAGGTAGCCGACCTGTTAATCACTGGAGTATTGCAAAGTGTTTACTGGTGAGAAAGATACATACATGGTATATATATATATCTATATGTAGAGACAACAACCCCCCGAGGCACCCAGGCATATTTTCCCACACAATCTTCAGAATGCTGCACTTGTAGTTATCATTATTGTCATCGATGTGTTACAATCTAAGTGATTTTCAAAAAAAATTTCGATCTTCAAGTATTTGTCTTCAGCATCATCGTTTTTCCGAAAGGTACTTAAAAACGTCAATATTCTGTGAAGTGGTGATTATCGGAAAACAATGTTGTCCCAGTGGAAACTTGGAACAGTGTCCCAGTGGAAACTTGGGACAGTGCCCCAGTGGAAACTTGGGACAGTGTCCCAGTGGAAACTTGGGACAGTGTCCCAGTGGAAACTTGGGACAGTGTCCCAGTGGAAACTTGGGACAGTGTCCCAGTGGAAACTTGGGACAGTGTCCCAGTGGACACTTGGGACAGTGTCCCAGTTGAGATTTGGGACATAGTCCCAGTTGGAATTTGGAACATAGTTCCAGTTGACATTTGGGACATTGCGATGTGGGACAGTGTCCCAATTGAGGATCAATTCATCGCTGTAGTTACGATTGTGATATTGACCCATTGGAAACTTGATACACAGTCAAATTTGAGACAGTACAATTTTGAAAAAAAAACGTTCAATGGTCATCCGAGAGTTTTGTATAATAACTTACCAAATAGATTTGTCACTCGCTTTTTCACCTGATTTAAATAAATCAGCCTGCTGGAGGAAATACGCAGCATTAGGGTGTGATAAATTTTGTGGGGTGTTCTACGTGGGTTACGATTCACC
Source organism: Asobara japonica (assembly GCA_026005395.1). Taxonomy (NCBI): domain Eukaryota; kingdom Metazoa; phylum Arthropoda; class Insecta; order Hymenoptera; family Braconidae; genus Asobara; species Asobara japonica. The sequence continues at coordinate 3,410,225 of BQMI01000479.1, read as the reverse complement.
ATTATGACCAGGGCTCTTGGTGGTTTGCCATGTGGATTATGCCCCTGGATTGGTCCAGTACTTGGATAAAGGTGTATGAGAATAACAACGGCCATGATAATACAAATGACATAATCGTTTTCACCGGCGAAATGATCTTACCACGTGGCCATTCGAGAGAGGGTAATAACCCACAGGCCGCAATGAGACGCAGACCAAGTAATTATGATACATCGTACAGAGTATGCGATGGTTATGTACAGCCAAGAGCAGTCGTTAATTTCATGGGGGGCTCGATGCATATCTGCACATTTTCCGACCATCCTCATCACTTCAATGGCATCCACCACATCTTACAGAGAGAAAAATTTAATGAAAATTGGTATTCTGCTTGGTGAAAGTGGTGCTGGGAAATTATCGTTTTGATCATTTTTGGAAAAAGTGAAATGGTGGAAAAATTGGATCTAAAAAAATTGTAAACTGAATTTTTTTTTTTAATCGTACAAATCTCAAAAAAATTTTTATTTAATTTTTTTTTATTTTTATCATCTGTTGAAAAATATTTCAAGTATTTGAAGTTTTTTATGAAGTTTTTGTAAATTTTGACGTTTCAGAAAATTTTGAAATTCTTTGGAATGATTAAATTTTTTGGGAAATTTTGGATTTTAAAAAAATGAAAAATTTTGGAGTTTTTAGGCAATCTTGATTTTTAGGATTTTCAAAAATCGAAAATCAAAAAAAATTCTCACAAATTTCAAAAAAAAAAAAAATTATTTTTTAAATTATTTACTTATTTACTAAGTCGTTACCTCTTAGTTAGGCGAATAAATAATGAAAGAAGCAAATGTGAAGACAATCGACAAGAGGCCATTCGGCGTACATTTCAAAGGGAAGTTGGGCTCGCATAAACACACACATGGGACTTCCTGCTCGTGAAGCAGCCACAGTGGGTGCAGCAGTTAACCATCGGTATTATAATAGGGTACGCATTATAAATAATGAATAGCGTAAAACCATAATGAAATGATTTATCGCATTGGAGCCCAGCGGGGGCTGGCATTGGCTTCTTTTTGGGCTCTCTCAGTCCCTCACCAAACTCGGAATGGGTCTTGGCTGATTAAGTGTAGTGTAGCACCATTCTGTGTTATTCAATGCAATAAATCTACTTGGATCCACACGTAAACGTCCATGCGTAGCACCGCGGGGGTGCCGCGCGAAAACTACTGGGTGGAAAGACTGCAGTGCTCGTCATTGTGCAAGGTCATTAGTTGAGCTAACTCAATCATCTCGGATATATCAGCAAATTTTTTTATTAATTTTTTTTTTTCAATTTTTTGGGGAATTTTTTGGAATAAGCGAAATTTGGCGAATCTTTCAAAAATGTGGAAATTCTTTAATTTTGTAGAATGGATAAAATTTGTTGAATTTTTTTAATTCGTTAAATCTTTTTAAAATTTGCCCAATTTGGCGAATTTTCAATTTTTTCAAATTTGTCAAATTTTTCAAATTTTTCAAATTTTTCAAATTTTTCAAATTTTTCAAATTTTTCAAATTTTTCAAATTTTCCAAATTTTTCAAATTTTTCAAATTTTTCAAATTTTTCAAATTTTTCAAATTTTTGAATTTTTTTTAATTTTAAGAAAATTTCAAATTCACAAATTTTGTCAAATTTTCCAAATTTGGAATATTATTGAAATTCGCTATATTTTTCGAATTTTCGGAATAATTCAAATCTTTTAAAAAAGTCTTAAATTTTCGAAACGTCATTTTTTTTTACAAATCTTCAAATTTCTCAAAAACTTTTAAATTTTCCAAAAACTTCAGAATTTGCGAACGATTCGAAAATTGTTTGATGGAGATTTCATCATTTTTGATATTTTCCAAAAATGGTGAAAATTATGGTAATTTTGAAAATTAATGATATTTTCGAAATATCTAAAATTTTACTACCATTTTGCAAATCAACACCTGTCGAGCTATTGAAATTTTCTCTAAAGTTCTATTCCGAAAACAACAAGAGATAGAAAGAAAAGTGTTAAATAAATGTTGCTCGTCTTTCACGGATCTATATGTTATGTCATATGCCTTTCTGTCTTAAATGTCCTAAATAAACCCAGACGGTGATTCCAAAGTTATTGCGTCGGTCAGTGCGCAATCACCGCGCGTCCCGTGTACCAAAACTTCGGATCTATCTCGAGAGGGCGTCGATGTAGAAAAAATGGACACACACATTTTTTGTCGGCACTGAAATTGTCTACAAAAAATGTCATATCACATTTCTCCCTAGGACTGCTCGATGACGAGCAAATGGACTTAAAAAAAGTCCCGCAAAATGTCGGTGACATACATTTCCCCAAGACTTGTCACCAAATTTTATTCACCGCGCAGTATGATTTTTTCATCCTGATTCTACAAATGCCCGGAGGACGATAAAGCGAACCTCAAGGTCTATCTTGTACCAAGCACCCGATTCGTGATCGTGAATTTCTAATCGAACGATAAATCCCATTTGCAAATCCTATTTGTAAACTTGTACCACCAGAGATAGTCCTTGGCTCGCGAGTGAGAAAGGTATATAATCCGATGCTTTGCATATTTGCGCATCCTGATATCGACAGTTCATACATGCAGAATTAATCTGTTACATTGGTTTAGAGAGCGCGGAAAAGCCACACTGTAGCATTCGGCAAGGTGTAATATATTCTAGGAAACGTACAGTTGATTGCACCGGATGAGAGTGTTGAATATTTACACGTCTTTTGAATTTTGTCATTTTTTTTCTCTCATCATATACAGCTCCATTCTGTGCCACGGAAAACCGTGGATTCTAGATTAAGACTTTTGATTGATCAAACTTTGCGAAACACTCTACTGATCAAAACTTTCCGAAAATCCCGGTTTGATCTACTCCAAACTAGGCTATCGGTAAATATCTCAAAATTTAAGAAACATAGCGACAACTCGATCAAGACTTTTTTGTAGAGCACAGTGAGATATACAAATTAGCTCTTATGTAAATTACGCTATGATGCGTAGATTCTGAGATATTAGCCGATAAGTGAAATGGTTCTACTGTGGAGTTCCGGTAACTCTGGCAGCGCCCGCGCGAAGAGGGGAATGCGTCCCCACTACCGGTGACGTTAGACGCTTGAGGGGCGTGGCCGCTTCGCTATGGGGTCACGAGCGTCAGCATATTGGTTCTCGCTGCGAGTGGATACGCCTGGTGCGAGCGTGGAAGGGGTACCCCGTAACTCATCGTCCGTCAAAACTTCAGCCCCCAAAGTAAAGAGCTATGGGAAGTGCACTGTATTTATAATCCTATAGTCGTTACATGCGCTTGAGATTAATGATGCGCTAGTGTTCGTAAAATTGCGTAAATACCATTATTGAGACCAATCACAATTGCTCGAATTATATGGACTTTCACGAAATTTTGATGATGAAAAATTGTTGAATTGGGTGGTCGCCTAACGCGCGGCGAGACTGCAATCAGAAGATCGCCGTCCCTGAGGGGTTAAAAGTCTCGATTGATTTGACAGTTCCATTGAGAATTGAGTAGAGGTAGAGGATAAGGATTGGTGCGAACTAGTTCTGATATTTGCTGTTGGCAAATGGATTTGCGCTGGAGGAAGGTCTTAATCTGGCCGACTACCTCTCGTCGATGATCCTCGGGTGTGATTATCAATTAGCTTCGGCGCTGTGTTATTATTAGAGCGCATTAATGGCGTCACACCGAGACTGAGTTATGGGCCTTATGCCCTGCGGGCGGTTATCCGTTACGCTCCCTAGAATCCATACGTGCGTAATGCATTGTTAGTCACGGCAATCTTGTGACTACGCCACTGGCCAGGCCTTACTTCCATTTTAGATATCTCAATAGAAATCTTTATCATCGATTGCCGTTACAATGACACTTGACATCTTCAGTTATTCTGTATAGCTTCCTCAATCAATCGACACGGAGAATCAAAAAATTGATTGGAATTATCCGTACGTTTGGTGAACAGGTTGTTCATACACACATATAGCCTTGTCGCAAGGTCGAGCGGGAACCCAACCCGGCGTAGAGGGAGGGGGGGGGGGTCCGGCGTAAATGCCCGCCGTCGTAGCATAGGGGTTTCTGGAGGTTCACCCTGTCTTGAGAACTACTATGGCCTAAATGGGCTGGAAGGGAGTTTTTGATTCGAGTTTTTAACTTCCCGACAATAAACTTCCCGAAATTGGCATGATATAAACACGTTTCATGTGTGCCAGCATCATTTTCAGACGTTTTTAGGAAGATGTGTGTGTGTGTGTGTGTGTGTGTGTGTGTGACAAAACTTTATTTAAATTTGTAATTTTTTGTGGAGCAATGTTGGGAATTTTGGTACAATTGAATTTTGTGGAATTCCCTTTTAGTTATGACTTTATATTGACGTAACCTGCGGTCTCATCTCCACCAATAGTGAGATATGGATGTGTTAATTTCCGCTGAATCAAGAGCGCATACATGACGCTTATGGGACTATGATTGAATACGCGGAGAGAATACCAGCGCAGCACTGTTGTGAGATAGATATTGATTCGGTTGGGATGATAAAATCCATTATGTTGATCGACAGTTGTTGATTGAAGATAGCGGTGCATTCAAAATACTGATTTATCGGGTATGAAAAATGGGGTATAAAGTGAGTTGGGGCCATGAATGCCAGTACATTTTTTAATTAAATTCTCAAGCCACCAAGGACGTTGCTTTTCGCGATGTACAAGCGTATTTTTCCCGTCCTTTATGTCATTATCAGTGAAACGCTGTTCAAGGTGTTAGTAATCGATGAATGTAAATGAATAAATTGGTGCCACGTTCAAATTATTTTTCAAAAATTTTAAAAATTTAAAAAAATTACAAAAAGTTCAGTTCATTAAATTTAAATGGAGTAAAAAAAACTTTGGAAAAATTTGGAAAATTTCCGAAGAAAAATTAATGAAAAATTGATGGAAATTCATTTGAAACTATCAAACGTTTCAACAATTTGGAAAATGTTAACTTTTTTTTTTTAATTATTATATAGCATTAGAGATCTCATTGCGAGGTCTATTAGCTGATGTGATATAGCATGTTTACAAATTATACATATATAATTTATGTAAGTATATTCATATTGAGTCTTAATTACTTCAAGTGTTCATGTTTCAGTATCATGTCAAACATCGTGTATATTATGAACCCAATCGTCATTAAATCCATAGATAAGTTTTTCATAGATTGTGAACTTCGTACATAACGGAAAATGTTAACTGTGGGTATTTTGCATTTGAAAAAAATGAAAATTTAAACAACGTCAATTGTGTTGAGCATTTAAAAAATGTGGAAAATTTGGAGAATTTGGAGAATTTTGAGCACTTTGAGAATTTTAAGAATTTTAAGAATTTGAAGAATTTGGAGAATTTGGAAAATTTGGAAATTTTGGAAATTTTGGAAAATTTGGAAATTTTGGAAAATTTGGAAATTTTGGAAAATTTTGGAAAATTTGGAAAATTTAAAAAAATTCAAAAATTTCTAGAGGTTTCAAAATTTTCAAAATCTCAAAAATAAGAAAATGAAAAACGTAAGAATTCCGAAACTGCAACAATTTCGGAAATTTTGTAAAATTGACAAATTCTAAAAATTCCCGAAATTCCAAAAATTAAAAAATGCCGACACATTCAAAAAATCCAAAATTTCAACAATTTTCAAAATCTCGAATTAAAATCAATCTAAAATTAAAAAATCGATAAGTTCCCACCAATTTTTGGCTATAAATTGCACATGCACCAGGCACTTAGTGCCCACGAGGCGCTGTCGCAACGACTCACGGACAATTACATATAATATTGAGTTACTCACACGTGGGACGAGTCCTGTTGGGTCTTGTCAACGGAATCCAGGGTCTCTGCGGTGGATGATTCGCTGTTACTGAAACCAGAGCAAATGAACAAATGTCAATTATCGTTACACCGCTTTTGTATTTAGCCGTCTAGCTACATAGAAATTGTTACTGCACACGGAGAAAATGGCTTGTGTGGAATCAGGAGAAACCGTAACCAGATATTATCACATCAATACAATTCAACTGAATCATTTAAACGTGCGCCCAGTAATCGAGTTTCCGTTTATTTTCACCCGGAATTTTGGTAATTCAATTAAATGCGCGAGCAAGAATTTTTCTATCAAAATCAAAATGCATACGAGAACGTGCAGTGAATAACCAGCAATGGGGATGAAGGGCAGCAAGCGCATAATTCAGGGAGTAAAAAAAAATTACAAAATGAGATGTCGCCACCTCGAATGTATATTTCAGAAAAATACATTCTGAAAAATAAAATTATTCTTTTTCCCAATCGTCCAAATTGAGAAATTTTTGGAAGGACTATTTTTTGCTCACCAAACCTGATAATTTTTTTTTCTGAATTATTTGATGATATTGCATGGAGATGAAATACCATCCTGCAAATGATACGTTAAAAGGTACGTAAGGGCGAGGGGGAGGGCATGTCTAACGACTCCTTGAAAATCACATTAACGACCGGCAAGCAAGTCCTCTGCGTAACTCAGCCTTGACATGAATGAGGGTACATTAGGCCTCCCTTCTATTCATGCATCTGTAGGCGTGGGAGGCGGAGGTGGAAGATGGTAGAGAAAGTATCGTAGGTCTAACATAAACGTCAAATGGGGAGGGGGGGGGGGGGGGAGGGTAGCGGTAGTTGTATGTAGTTAAGAGTAATCGGAATTAACAATTCCATGTGTCTGACTAGTTATGGGCACTTTGCACTGGAATGTATTCACGGAAAGAATTCATTTGAATAATATAATGACAGTAGTGACCGAACACGGGCGCACGAAAAATTTGTAATTTTCTGATTATTTTTCCAATAATTTTCTTCAAAAAAAAACATGTTTGTTCTTTTCAAAATGTGGATTTTTTTTTTAATTTTTTGAGCTCTTAAAAAATTTTGTATATAAAATGAAAAATGGAAAAGACGAAAAATGAGAAGTTGAAAGGTGGAGAAAAGGAATTTTACACATTTACATTTTTTTTTTAATTGTAATAAAAACATTGAACTGAATTTTTTAATTTGTGCTTTTGTAGGGTTCGCATTTTTTATTTAGCGACAAATATCGAGGGCTCCCCTCGTAATAATTTCTCCATGTTGAATTATTGACATAACCATCTGGCTTTTATGGGTCAACATTGCCCCCCCCCCCCCCTAAAATATTCAACCGATCCCAGCAAATTGTTAATCTTCCCAGCCCCTAGGAGAAGACCAACAGTGTGTTACAGAATTAGCTTTTGTCGCCGAAACGTTGAAATGGCATTCTGCACATGGGGTATGAGAATACCCAGTAATATCGCATGGAGCTTTATAATCTGATTGTGTTATCCATTTTAGTCACCCTTCGTTTCATGATCGTCGAAATTTATATAAACAGAATGTGGGTACAATCCAGACTGGGTCGCAGCGAAAACTTGCCAATGGAAATTGATGGAAATTCCTAACATTGCGCACGTGTCATACGAGAAGGCTCCGGTATACCACATGCAGCTTGACAATCTGATTGAGTTATCCGTTTCCGTCACCTCTTGTTTCATAATAATTACATTCACTTGTCCACTAGGATTCCTCGGGTTCATACCTGACAATTATACGCTACCATCGGAACAAAATTGTGAAAATTTATAGATCTCCGAAAATTTCCACTCACAATTTTTTAAAATCCGCGGAATTTTGGAAGCCTTCAATTTCTTCAATTTTCCAGTTTTTCAAGATTTTGAAAATTTTTGCATTTTCAAAATAATTGATATTGTTGAAATTTCACGAAAAAAAAATTTAATTATCAAAGGTTATTATAATTGATCAGTGATTTATAGGATTATAATTTCACTTTAAGTGTAATTATGTAATGATTTCGATAATTTTTTAAATTCCTGCAATCCGATAATTAAATTGAGGATATTGTATTACATGTATCTTTGCATTCTGATCGTGTTATCTGTTGCAGTAACCCGTTGCTTGATAATGATGACATTCACCTGTACACGAGAATTCCGCGGGTCAACACTGCTCATTCTATCATAACTTAGCCCCAAAATTGGGTGGGTGTGTGCGTGGGTGTGTGTGAGTGAGTGGGTGGGTGGGTGTGGATGAGTGGGCGGGCGGATGGGTGGGTGTGGGCGAGTGAGTGAGTGGGTGGGTGGGTGTGGGTGGGTGTGGGTGGGCGTGGGTGAGTGGGTGAGTGGGTGAGTGGGTGGGTGGGTGGGTGTAGGTGGGTGGATGGGTGGGTGTTTTGTGCAAGATTTTTTGAAGAAATCCGATTTTCATGTCTAGAAGATTGATTTCGCGAGCAGTCATATGTGACAAAAAATTTGTTGAAGGGTAGCAAAAATTATCGGCCAAAAAATGATAACTCCGACATCGCATGTACATTTTTAGAAAATAATCATCAGTCTAGATGGCTTTCCATTTCTCCGGAAATCTGTTGAACAACCTCAAAGTGACGACTGCTCTAGGTTATCCTGTTAGGGCTTTCCACTGGGGAAAACTGGGAAAGTACCTTAAGGAACGAGAAGACAGCCCCGAGGGACTATCAAGAAGATTACATAGGCGAGAACATGAGACTGCAAAACCACCGGAATAGAGCTCTTGATGGCAAACTAGGTGATGGGCCTGCGACTTCATTTATGAGAAAGAGAAATTAAAAACGAAAAATGTCAGGTAAAAAAAATTGTGGGTTGAGAAATAAAAAAATTAAAAAAAAATAAAAAAACGTAAAAAAATTGACATTATTTTTGACATTTCAAAAACCCGAAATTTCCAATTTTCGAAGTTCACGACAATGCTTCCCTCTCTGGAAGCGAAAAATACGGTCGGTTTCAGAACTTTGTGAACTTCGCTTCAAACATTGCAAAGATGTTTTTTAAAAAATCATGTATATGACATTAAATGTCTATGTCGGTCCTTACCCTCAGGACAACGCTGTTGCCTAGAGCGAGTCTCATGCAGATTGAGCGGTCAATCTGGTGGAACTTGGATGCTGGATGCAGAACATGGGGATGGAAAATAGGTGACACAACAGTGTAACATTGCCGGAAGGCAGCAATGTACGGAATTAGTTCACCTCTCAAGTAATTTCGAAAGCCCCGGAGGGCATTGTAACGAAACACTCGACATTTCCGCTACACGACTCTTTAATTTTTTTAATAATTTCTTCAGGAATATCAAAATTTCCCTATGATCCTCCGCCGAGTCCTTTCGAAATATTTTTGATTCATCGGTAAATATGATGGGAAAATTGTCAGTCAAAATATGAAAAAAATGTGAGATAAAATAAGAAGTTTGGAATTTGAGCGTTGTCGACATTTTTCATGAGAGTTTAAAAGTATGGCAAATAACGAAAATCGAAATAGAGGAAAATTTTGAAAATGTCAAACTTCCGGAAATTGCCAATATTCATGCAAATTCTGTTCGGTATGTCACCATGGACCTAAACGAGTGAGATAAAACGGGAGTGAAAATTCCGCGGGGGGGGGGGGGGGGGGGGTGGTTGGGGGTGGGAGGAGACTTGAACGCGAAGAGAGGTATAATTTGGTCAAAAAGAGGAAGGGTGGAAATTCACTTTAATAATGAGCTCCACTTTCAACGCTCCTAGTCACACAAGGGCTGGAGAAGTACGAGCTGAGAATAATATAACTTGAATATTCTAGGCAGAAGTGAGAGTAGAAAGTGGTTAATTAAACTGAATTTAGGACTCTGAAAGTTGAGTTTTCATCAAGAGTTAAAAGGATAGCTGGAACATTATATGATACCTGATCATGACGCGAGATTCAGGGATATCAGGATTCTCACCGCACTTCAATTTTTCTTTTTTTTTTATGACAAGAAATTTTGAGTTTTAGGTTCGGGTACAAAAATTACAATTCTTGGAGGGTTGACAATGGTAGAAGCTTGAAAAAGTTCAAGCCTGAAAATATTTCCTAATGATAAAAATTTTCAAAAAATTTTAATAATTTCGAAAATTTTGAAAATTTCAGATTTTTCAAATGTCAAAAATTTGGGAAATTTTTGAAATTTCAAGGGCTTTGAAAATTTCGAGGATATCAAATGATTTTGAAAAAAAAAATAAGAAGAAAGAAAATGTAAAAAATTCTAACAAAAACCAAAAATGGAAATAAAAAAAAAAGAAATTAAGAAGAAATAAATAATTTCTGTTTCCCTTTTCAACGATGTTTAATGCTCGGCAAATCGACGTTGGTATTTGAATCTCGAGCTCTTACCGTAGGGTATCGACGATCGGTCGTGCATCTTCACGTGTTCTACAATATATTTTTCTATGGTTTCCCCCATGAATACAGCACGTGCGGCAAAACGTGAAATACCCATGAGAAACATTGGAACTCTCGTTTGAGACTCAAAAAGGTGAGCCAGCGCTGGGACTCGGAAATAATTTATATACAACACGAAGCGAAATTTCCGATAAGAAGTGATGCACAATACGCTTGGCCCCTGGGAGCTCACAAAAAAATTCGCGATTTGTGATGACTTAAAAAAAAAAAAAAAAACGACAGATCTTATTGAAGCGCTGATGTTAAAAAAGACAATTTCAAAATTTCGCTAAAAATCTAATTAGCTCTCCACCAAGTGGTTCTACGAAAAAATGTTATTAGACATTTCTTGTAGAGAATGTTATTTCTGACAAAAAATGTTTCTGTCAAATTGCTCTCTAACGACTCACTCTCGAGATAGACCCGAAATTTCAATAAATGCGATATAGATGTGATAGGGGCCGAGCCCATAACTTTAAGACGACTTTATCTCCTCAATTATCAAAGTTAAGCAAAAAAGGCATAAAATATAAAATATGTATTTTCAACAGAGGAACAATATTTATTTAGCACTTTTCTTCCTATCTCTTATCGTTTTGATGATAGAGCGTTAATTAACTTAATATAACTATATTGAAGTCACTGTGTTCTGGGAACAACGTATATATATCTATATATACATATATATGGCGTTCCAAAACTGTCGATTTCATTGTTGAGGGCGAACTTCTCAGTTGAAAGTTCCGTTTCAACTTCCTTGTGTGCCGCCCCATGCAGTTATTGAAGTTACAGGACTGCTTAGCCAAGAGGAACAATGCTTCCAGTTCCGCGAACGGTTCCAAGGGAACGGTCAGTTCCAAGAATTGTATCCCATAAAGTGTCTGTTCTGTAAACTGTTCCAAGTGGAACTTCAGTTCCGGGAACCGTTCCAGGAATGGTTCCAGGAAGTCCAATTCCGGGAACGGTTCCAAGAATCAGCCCAGGTGGAGGATCAGCCAGATTTGTTCCGGTTAAAAATTAAGTTTTAGGAGTTCTTCCCGATAGACCTCTGACTATACAAACTGTTCCAGATAGATATAGAGTTCCGGGAAATGTTCCAAGCGGGAGTAAGGGTTCGGAGAATGTTCACGTGGAATAATTGTTGGCACTGTTCCTCTACGTAGATGGGGGCGGGCGGAGACAGAACGGAACATTCGACTTGGCATTTTTTTTTTTTTTTAACATCGCTCTAATGATTTGGAGCTTGTTTATGAAAAAAAAATATATATTTTTATACTATGGGATGTTTTAGAATTTTTCGAAATTCTTTCAAATTCTTTCGTACCTCTTGCGTAAATGACCAGCTATCGGTTCCATAGTAGGCCCACCTCACCTCATTCCTATGTAAGACTCCCTTAATTTTCAACATTATGTGAGTCACGGCACGAGCTCGGCAATAAATGAATATTGAAATGTCGACGAGTTTCCATGAGACAAGATTTTATCACCGGGCTACGTTGAGAGGAGGCCATAAATCTTTATCTATGAAATTTAATAGCACGAGATACGACGGGAGCACTCTACCACGGCAAATTTATATTTTCTAATGACTCGAGTTAATTTATGTTCCTCAATTTGCTGAAGTTTGAAGCCCATATTTCTGTACTATTTTCATGGCATACTTCGGGGGATATTAAGGTAGTTCCGCGAATTGATTTTTCTAAAGATTGCAGGAACCTTTTGCGATAGATCCGAGATCGCATGATGGATTATTGCTGATAATTTTAAAGTTATTTGAAAGGGTGTTACAAAGCGAACTTGTGGTCCGAATATGCCTGCGCTCTCATGGGAGATATAAACAAAATGTGGACATTTAATTCTTGTTCGATTTTTTGTTGTTTTTTTTTTGTAGATAATTCGGGGAAGGGCGCACAACCCAAATTCAAATATTCAGTTTGAGTACACACAGAGAAGCTTAATCGTTAATTATGATTTGTAATACATAAATTACGGCCCGGAATACGTAATTGACGATTGTCTTATGCGTAATTTATGGTCCAGGGTTTGTAATTTACGGGTAAAGGGTCATAATTTACGAATATTTAAAGGTAAATTACGGTTTCGAAATTGCACACTGTGATTCATAATGGTAAATTACGTTTGTGGAACCGTAAATTACGCTTTCGTAGGTGTAAATTACGGTTAAGTAATCGTAACTTCCAACCCTGTATGCGTAAACGGCGATTTCTTAACCGTAAATTACGTTTCAGAGATGGTACATGATTTACAGCATTATGCTTTTTAATGGTAAATTACGTTTCGAAAACTGTAAATTACGATTTATTATGCGTAAATCATTATGTTTAAGCACTCGTAATTTACGAATGCCGAACCGTAATATACGGTTAAGAAATCGTAATTTACGATTATGAAATCGTAATTTACGATTCTGAAATCGTAATTTACGATTCTGAAATCGTAATTTACGATTCTGAAATCGTAATTTACGATTCTCAAATCGTAATTTACGATTTTGAAATCGTAATTTACGATTCTCAAATCGTAATTTATGATTCTAAAATCGTAATTTACGATTATGAAATCGTAATTTATAATTATGAAATCGTAATTTACGATTACGAGATCGTAATTTACGTTTCAGAGGCGGGAAATGATTTGCAGGATTATGATTTTTAATGGTAAATTACGTTTCGAAAAAAGTAAATTACGATTTATTTTGTGTAAATTATTACGTCTAAGTACTCATAATGTATGAATGCCGAACCCTAATTTACGATGCTGGAATCGTAATTTACGATTCTGCAATCGTAATTTACGATTCTAAAATCGTAATTTACGATTATGAAATCGTAATTTACGATTACGAAATCGTAATTTACGATTTCCCAAAAGAAATTGATATACATATACACTTAGAACTGTTTGGATAGTCAAGTAACAGGTCCTTGTGAATTTTCAATGTTCTGAATTCAAATTTCACTGGAGACAAAATCAGCGATGAAATTCCAGGAAATTGAGTTTTTAATACCAACCGAATATGGAGATATCCCATAATAGCCACGATGTTTATAGAGCGGTTCATGAGATTCATTCCACTGAACTAAAAAATTCCATGTCACTCGGCAATGTTTACGTAACTTTTCTGGCAATTTTTGCTGAAGCTGCATGTAACCACCCTTGTTGTGAAAATCAGAATGTGATGAAGCCATCATTAATGGCCAATTAGAAATTTAGTTTGGTACTTCTCCCTCCCTGCAGAGCCTTTTAGGCACATCCATGTCACGCAATAACTACGTTAACACACTCTATCTTTTCAAGCGTTATACTCTGAATATGCAAAGATTTCGTTGATTTGCACCTACGGAAAACTCAGGTATGGTATATGTATGTTTGTAATACATGCGAGAACATGGAAATTTGTAGAGTACACAAGTTTGATGCGGCAGGATGCAACTAGTAACAGTAAACTCAAGACATCGTAGTGATGTTCTATGAAATATACATATATACAGGATGTTTCAAAATTACTTTTTATGCTGGTAAGAGTCGAGAAATATAGATGTGGATTATATGGAAAAACTTTGTAAACAATTGATTGGCTAATTTGAATAAATGGGCTTTTGGAGATTACCTAAGAAAACGTCAGGGGAGTTCGTTTCGTTGTTCCATTTTTCCATTTTTGTTTTGTTAATGAAGGGTAGGGCCAAGATCAGGACCGGAAGTAAAATTGAGACCAGGTTGGAGAACAGAGCTGGCATCAGGATCAGGTCTAGTGTCATACGGGACCTGAATGAATCGTGAGCCTGACTCAGCATCAGGTTTCGATTAATGCGGGGTCTGAATTAGGATCAGGTATGGATTGATGTGTGACCTGAATCAGGATCGGGTCTTCATTTATCCGCGACCTGGATGAGAGCCGGGACTTGGGTCAAATCAACACTTGGATCAGGACCTGGGTCTGAATCAGGTTCGAAACCTGAATCGGTCAAGCACCTGAGTCAGGCCCAAGTCGTGAATACGTCCGGGAATAGGTTCAGTCTCACAATCAGGCCGAGGTCCAGGACCAGGATTAGGTTCAGGATTAGGTTCAGGAGTAGGTTCAGGAGTAGGTTCAGGATTAGGTTCAGGATTAGGTTCATGATCAGGTGCAGGATTAGGTTCAGGATTAGGGTCAGGATTAGGTTCACGATTAGGTTCAGGATTAGGTTCAGGATTAGGTTCAGGATTAGGTTCAGGATTAGATTCAGGATAAGGTTCAGAATAAGCTTCAGGATAAGGTTCAGGATAAGGTTCAGGATAAGGTTCAGGATAGGGTTCAGGATAAGGTTCAGGATAAGGTTCAGGATAAGGTTCAGGATAAGGTTCAGGATAAGGTTCAGGATAAGGTTCAGGATAAGGTTCAGGATAAGGTTCAGGATAAGGTTCAGGATAAGGGTCAGGATAAGGTTCAGGATAAGTTTCAGAATAAGGTTCAGGATAAAGTTCAGGATAAAGTTCAGGATAAAGGTCAGCATTAGGTTCAGGATTGGGCTCATTTTGAAACTCCCTGTATATATGTGCTTGAGGGGTTGAAAACATCGATACAAGTTGTATGGAGTTGTAATGCGAACAGCTTCCGGACTAGAAACTCAGCATGAGAGATGGGATGATGCTTACGAATTATCTGAGCAGTTTCATTTGACGATAAGGACTAACATTGAAATGGCTTTTTAACGTTCTGAGTTAATCCTTGGTGAGATTAGGGGGGGATTAGATGATGTTGTACTCTCAGTGTCATGGAGTCAGACAGTTTATGAAAATGGAGCATCAAACCCATTAATGTGGGTTGAATACATATGTGCTAATGAGATAACCAAGCGCATGTTGTGTAATATACGTGATTTATTCCATCAAATATTGAATTGGTTTTGTGCGTTTTTGGGTGGGATTTTTGTTGAATTCATCCGAAAATCGTTTTTTTTTAATATTTCAAAATAATAAAAATTTGGAAATTATTGAAATTTGCGAAATTTTCGAAATTTTTCAAATTTAAGAAGTTTGAGATTAAAAAAAAAAAACATGAAATTTTTCGACAAAATATTTTTTGGTCCAGCCGCACCTTTTTCAGCATGGAGATGGAAATCTTGGACCATACCAGGATCCAAGATCATCCAAGAATAAAGTCTCATATAGGCAACATCCCTTCTGGCTCACTAGCTAAATCGAAAAAGTTGGTTGAGGCACGTGTGTAACCAACAGCGGAAAAACAAAAGGCCAAGAATAACGTGAAAACAACGGGAAATAAAGTAGGACTTGTTACCTATAGTTTCTGACAGTCGGAAAAGTTGCGAAAAACGCTGAAACAACTGGAATGAGTTCAAAAGTGGAAATATGTTTCGGTTTACTTGGCTCGGGGAGAATGAAACCGTGAAATCTTGATAAACTCGATTACCCGAAGAGCTTAAGGGGAGGGGGGGGGGGGAGGGGGCAAAATGGGGTTAATACCTATTTTCCACAACGAGCATAACATACCGACTACGCTGAAGTGTCATTAAGCTTAATTCATATTTACGCCCCTCGAGTTAAACTCCATAATACGGATTTAATTTTTTAAGGGATGTTTTGAGAGATTGTCGATGAAAATTGAGATCTTTGACTTTCTGATTTTCGAGGATTTACTGTAGCGACCCGGAAATAGAATTTCTTGTTCTTCCGCCACCCCCCCCCCCCTCTCCTCCCCCCGCGACGGCTTAGGATCCCGCCGGGTCACATTTTACGGCTACCACCGATAGCGTAGGTAGGTGTGTGTGTGTGTGTGTGTGTGTGTGTGTGTGTGTGTGTGTGTGAACTATATTGTGAAAATGAATACAGAATATGCATTGCACTAGACGAAATTTTGAGAATTGCGAATATTGGAAAATCAAAATATTTTGAAATTTTGGAAATTTTGGAAAAACGAAAAATTCCAAAGAGAAGCTTGCTATTCGATAAGGGAATTTTGTCATATCTCACTTCTCCCCTGGTGTTGGACAACCAAAGTATATGTCAATTCCATGACATATCGGTGTTCACCATTATTAATTTCACTGGTATTATTAATAGGCGCGGATGTATGCTCATGATTTATATGGGCTTGACTATCAATTATCATTTTCACGAGGATGCACATTGTACAGTGATACGCACTTACGGAAATCGTTCAAGGTACATCCGCTTTAATATTAGTTCAAATAACACAGTACGGTACGTTTAATTCGTGATGCTGTGCGATTTTCGTTTAGTGTATATCAATACGATACTATGGTATTAAGTCTAATTGGGTAAGACATTTTTCCGCTAAATTGCATCCAGAAAAATTGTTTATTCAAATCGTAAGTGTTATTTGGATGAAATGAAAAGGTACTTGAACCGGTATATGAGGGAAATAAAAATGAGAAAAATTACCGCTGCCTTTAACCCGTTAGTTGCGTTATGAGAAAATTTTCGAATTCCCTCATATCGTCTGATCATCTTATCAAGTGACTCTTTCAGTTTGAGTACAGATACGTACCATTTATTATAATCATATATGGCTCTCGACCCACACACACACTCACTCCCCCACCCACCCACCTACCTACTCACCCATCCACCCAGTCACCCACACACCCACTCACCCATCCACCCACCCACCCATCCACCCACCCAGCCAGTCACGCACCCAACCACCCGCTCACCCACCCACCCACCCACCCAACCACCCACCCACCCACCCACCCACCCAGTCACCCACCCGGTCATCCACCCACCCACCCGGTCATCCACCCACCCACCCGGTCATCCACCCACCCACCCGGTCATCCACCCACCCACCCGGTCATCCACCCACCCACCCGGTCTTCCACTCACTCACCTACTCATCCACGCATCCATCCACACACATACACACACACGCAAACAACCACCCAGTCACCCACCCACCCACCCGGTCATCCACCCACCCGCCTACTCATCCACGGATCCATCCACACACACACATACACACACACCCACACGCGCAATCTCAGATATACACAATCATTTCACCGCAATGTCTGCACGAAGTGGGCCCAACATTGGAAATGGAAAATTGCCCCTACATTTGCACATTTGCTCATCCTTCCATATAACATCTTTTCATCTTCTACATACTTTCATATTGCCATCTCCTTTGACCTAAGGCATTCTACAGAAATATGACGTGTCTTCATATTTTTAGTACATAGTATACTCTGATATAAACCAGATATCGATCATGAAACATAACATATGCATAATTTTACGTGATCTTGGCTGAGCAGATTATAGAGAACCTACATTATACGTTTGTAAAAGAGCATTATTCATTTAATTTTTGTCATTTGCATAAATCAGCTGGAGGAGTGCACATTGCAGTCAAAACAGTTGGTATGTTGTAATATATGTTCAATCCATGGAATTGGAATTTTCAGAATTTTACTAGTGGCTAGTGCAGCGGCTTCAGCCAAGCATTTGGAATTCGGAGTATTCCCCGACGATTCAGACGAATATGACGCCAATATTGCTTGGTTATTTCATGATGCGAAGGATGAAAAGGTCGAGAATACAGAGAAGTTTGAGGTCTGTCAGACAGATGCCTGTAAAGTTCTCGGTAAGAGATGTGAAATATTTTACGACGGTTTTGGTTGTGTGTGTGTGTGTGTGTGTGTATTTCCCTCCGCCCCTGTCTCTTGCACTCCCCGTGATAGCTCCTCTTCAGCATTTCTTCAGAAGGGACTGATGGACACCCATCCCTGCGGCTGGGTTAGACTTTCGCCATTTAGGCCATCGTATTTCTAAACACAGGGTGAACCTCCAGAAACTCATGTGCTACCATGGACGCCTCTGATGGAACCTACCCTCCACCCCTGCATCGGATTAGGTTCCCGTCCGGCCTTGCGATTTCATTTTATGGGTACCACGGATAGTACAGGCGGATAGGAAAAGAGGGACCATTTAAGGCCCGATTATGTGTGTGTGTGTATGTTTGTGTGAAGGCTCAATTATCACAACTATACCGTGAACAACTCTTGATAACACGGACTTTTCTCCATTTTTTCAGCGAAGGAATTGCTGAGCAGCATGAACAAATCCGTAGACCCGTGTCATGATTTTTATGATCATGTTTGTGGTGCATGGAATGGAAAACTGGACCTGATACCCGCTTATGAAGGGAATTGGGGACGGACGGAATTATTCCAACTTACTGTACATAAAAGAATCAGAGGTTAGGAGACTCAAACATAAATCCGCAATATGTGTGCAAGTTAATCATGGAGTTTCCGGCGATTATTTCACCTTTTGAAATTTGTGTAATTTGTGTAATTTTTGAAATTTTTGAAATTTTTGAAATTTTTGAAATTTTTGAAATTTTTGAAATTTTTGAAATTTTTGAAATTTTTGAAATTTTTGAAATTTTTGAAATTTTTGAAATTTTTGGAATTTTTGAAATTTTTGAAATTTTTGAAATTTTTGAAATTTTTGAAATTTTTGAAATTTTTGAGATTTTTGAAATTTTTGAAACTTTTGAAACTTTTGAAATTTTTGAAAATTTTAAAATTTTTGAAATTTTTGGAATTTTACAGATTTTTGAAGTTTTTGAAATTTCTGAAATTTTGGGAATTTTTCGAAAATTTTCAACAATGTCCATTATTACCAAACATATCAAACTTTCTAAAAATTTCCGAAATTCCGAAATTTTTCAAAATCTCCAAAAGTTTCAATCATACACTTTAACGGTATACTTTCTTTCAGGTATTCTGGAAGAAGAGGTCAAGTCAAGTGATATTTTGCCAGTTAGACAGGCGAAGAAAATGTATAGATCATGCATGAATTTAGAGGCACGCGAAAAACGTGGACTCAAGCCATTGGAATCCATCATAATGCGAACCGGGGGCTGGCCCCTGATCATGGATCGCGAGGAGTGGTATGACGAGGATCTGTCCTGGCAAGAAATTGAAAAGAATTACTTCCATATTGAAGGCGAATTTACATTCTACGAAATTAGACCCGTATGGTGGAGAGTAGATACGGATGCGAAATCGCCGCTGGCAATCAGTGTAATTCATCTGCATTTCATTCTCTCAAAAAGCCTATTTTCAACTTAAAATATTCCAGTAATTTTGAATAATTTTGAGATTTAATTTTTTATTGATATAAAAAAACACACATTAGAAATAGCGAAATCTGAAAATTTCAAAAATATCAAAAATTTCGAAAATTTTGGAAATTTTGGAAATTTTGAAAATTTTGAAAATTTTGCAAATTTCGAAAATTTTGAAAATTTTGGAAATTTTGAAAATTTTGAAAATTTTGAAAATTTTGAAAATTTTGAAAATTTTGAAAATTTTGAAAATTTTGAAAATTTTGAAAATTTTGAAAATTTTGAAAATTTTGAAAATTTTGAAAATTTTGAAAATTTCAAAAATTTTAAAAATTTCAAAAATTTTAAAAATTACAAGAAATTTTAGAAAGAAAATTTACATTTAAAAAATTTGATAAATTTAGAAATATAAAAATACAAAAAAAATTTGAAATCTTTCAAAAATAGATTGAACCTGGATCTCTGCCATTTGATGGTCGCCTTCCCTATAAGTACCGGAATTCTACGGAGGAAGCGTGGGACAAATATGCCAGCGTTATCAAAAAAATTGCAAAAGAGTTCATCAAGCATAATAAAGCCCACGTGACTGACGAACATTTGGACGCGGATGTGGATGCATTGGTTGCATTCGATAAAGCACTGTACAAGGTATGGTTGAAAGATTTCTTCAAACTTACTGATAATTATTTCCTGAATGACAACCACACAAAAATTTGAGAAAAAAAAAATTTTGAAAAAAAAAATTGAAAAAAAAATGTTGAAAAAAAAAATTTGAAAAAAAAAATTTTGAAACAAAAAATTTTGAAAACAACAATTTTAGAAAAAAACCCTTTTAAGAAATTTGTAGAAAAAAATATGTACTGATTATCATTTCAACTATTTTGTTTTTGTTTTGGTACCGAAAGCTGACAAAATCAACGGATGGCGATGAGCAAACAACGGTCGGTGAATTTTTGAAGCATTACAACGCGAATGTGACGGAAATTCCAGATGGAAACAGGGCGAGTTGCAAACCGATTTTACTCCTTTTTCTCCTAAATTTCGTTAGAAATAATAATTGGCTGTATTTGTTTGCTTATCTATAGATCGATTTTCAACATCGATTGAAAGTGGTATTCGGGATGGCGAACATCGTCATTGACAATTCGACTGAAATATACATAGACTCCCCGACTTACTACGGGAACCTCACTTTACTATTGAGCAAAACGCCGATTCGAACTATTGGTAAGTTGTTACGAAAATTACGGGTTGTCAATGAAGCAAGGGTATTTTAGAACATTCTTTGAACCGAATGATATATCAGGTTAGTCCAGTGTTGATATATAGTTGGTCAAATATCGGTACAGATTTGGTCTTATGTTGGCGCAGGCTTGGCTCAATGTGCGAAGACATGGTCTAATATTGGCCCAATGTTTGTTCAACATCGGGTCATGTTGGTGTAATCTATATATTTTTTTCTCTTCATCTCTCTATATAGCAACAATGAGTCACAGAATAGGCATATTTCAAACGATAATTCCAAACATTTTGAGGTTCGTTTTACTTACATAAGTTTTAAAAAACCAGTTTTAGACAATAATTGTAGGAGAATTCAGTTTTGAAAAATTCTGAAATAGCCTTGTTCTATGGACAATTTCTGAAATGCGAGTTTCTTCGTATTCGTCGTTTTCATGCAACAATTATATCGCTTGTATGTGTTACGGCAGCTAATTACATCCACTGGGGTTTCGTCAGTGAAATGCTTTTTTATACAACGAAACAATTGGAAGCCATATTCAATACCTTGGAGGAGAGTGAAACTGAAACTGCAGAGGGAAAACCACGGTAATTTAGTAAATTGTCGAGGCATTTCTTGAGTGAAATGAGCGGGGGAAAAGAGTCCATATGACGGATTTCATATGGTGGGTTATGGAGAAATCATAAAAAACCCCATATGAATTACTCATATTTTTCAGTTGGTTGGAGTGTGTGGAGAGCATAGATCTGCAACATGCAACATCTTACGCATTTGTCACGAAATACTTCACCAAAAATACGGAAAAAGCAGTGAGTAAATCGTTGCTTTATAGTGCCTGTTAAAAGAGCCTGACCTCAATAACCTGCAAATTTTCTCGATTTTCAGGCATTAGAGATGACGGAAAATATTCGACAAGAAATGGAATCGCAGATTGACAAATCCAATTGGCTTGATGACGCAACGAAGGAGCTATCAAAAGATAAATTGAAGAGTATGAAGGTGTTGATTGGATTCCCTGACTGGTACAGAAACAGAAGTGCCGTTATGAATGCCTATAAGGGAGTTAGTAATTTTCACTATAACATTTTTATATATTGTATCATAAAACTGAAAATTGCGATAGGAAAATATCAATGCCCAGCCACCCAGATACCCACCACCCACCCACCCACCCACTCACCCATTCACCCACCCACCCACCCACCCCCTCACCCACCCACCCATTCACCCGCCCACCCACCCACCCACCCACCCACCCACTCACCCACCCACCCACCCACCCAGCCACCCACCCACCGACCCACCCACCCACTTACACACTCACCCATCCACCCACTTACACACTCACCCACCCACCTACCTACCTACCCACACACCCACACGCACACACACACACATACATTTTTTTTACGATCACACGGAATTGTGATGAGGGGGTAGCGTAGACGTTGGGAGGGGGGAACCAAGCGCAACCCTTGAAAGATTGAATATGTGACGAAGAATTTTGTAACCCACCTTTTGCATTATCTGCAGTTAAAAGTTGGATATGACTATTTCGAGAACGTGCTGAGCTACAATAGATATAAAATCCGGGAGAAATTGCGATTTATTAAGGAAGGAAGGAAGGACGAACCGTAAGTTGTTCAATATTTTCTTGTTGATATCAATGGGGCAAATTAATTGAATTGGACTAATTAAACATTCCTAGGTGGAGTTTGGAACCTGTCATTGTTAATGCTCTATACGGACCAGATGATAATACCATAAGTATATACAAATTTGTTACTATGGTCAGGCATTTCCGTTTTGAATATAAAGTAGTAATATCTATCGTTGAACCGACAGTTGGAAGTGGGAGATTACTATCGGTCTACAGTCAATTACAGTTCGAAATACTCAGAAAAATTTTTGGGTAATGCACAGCATTGGAAGATAATTTTGTAATTTTTTCCTTTTTCAAATGTTTCTTTTAATATTTTTTTTAAATATTTTTTTCAAATATTTTTTTTTCAAATATTTTTTTCATACGTTTTTTTTTCAAATATTTTTTTCGAATATTTTTTTTAAATATTTTTTTCAAATATTTTTTTTCAAATATTTTTTTCGAATATTTTTTTTAAATATTTTTTTCAAATATTTTTTTTCAAATATTTTTTTCAAATATTTTTTTTCAAATATTTTTTTCAAATATTCATTTCATATATATTCTTTATTAAGTGATTTATTGGGTGATATGAGCGAAGTTAAAAGGAGTTGTTTGGGGTGCACGTGATAGGTTACGGATGAATCATAAAAATTCCATATGAATTAATTTCACGTCTCACTACACGATTAAAACTCCCTTGATGTAAGATAAAAAATATGTTTAAAGACCCTTCAAATTTTTTCTCAAGTATTGATAATGTCTGTTTTGCAGATGTCCCAGCTGCGGATTTCCAACCGCCATTATTCACGCCGAATCTTCCTGAGTAAGTAGGTTGTACCCACCCACACACACACACACTCACATTCAGTCGGCGCTTTGTTGTAGTGACAATTTGCCTGCTACAATGTAGGGTTCTTCTCAAGTATCATTGAAATTTCCACTGTGCTATTCAATTTTAGGGAACTTATGAAAACAAATAATTATGTTACAGTAATGTGAACTACGGAATGACTGGCTCCATAATTGGTCATGAAATGGGACATGGCTTCGATGATTCAGGCAGGTTCTGATGAATAAATATTCCTTCATTATCCTCAAATTGAAGAAACGTTGAACTTTTTTTAAAAATCAATTTGACAACAACAAATGATTTTAAACACAGATTACAGTCAAAACAAAAAAACTTTCTCATTTTCTGTTAAACCGAAAATTGAAAAAAAATTTCTTGCATGAAATTCGAAAACGAGATTTTTAAAATCTGAATTGCAGACAAACATTATGCAAAAAAAAATTACAATTTTTTTTCCACAAATGGAAGTTATTTTTTCATGTAATCTCTTCCCAAGAACTTCCTAACAAATACAAAATTGAAGATGTAAATTTTTCTAAATCGTGAAAATTGTGAGAAATCTATATAGCTGCATGTTAATTAATGATGCAATGACTTGCACAGGAATCAAACTAGGGAAAGATGGAAATGAAACAAAGATATCCAACGACATGATAGAGTTGTATTACAAGCGCGCTGAGTGCTTCTTGGATCAATTCAACGAGTATTTAGGAGTGACTGAACCTACGTATGACGACGACATGACTCCAGGCTATGGTGTGAGTACGGATATAATTTTGAAAAATTAAGTTTCCCCAAAATTTCAAAAAAAAAAAAAAATCGAATGATTCAACAGATTTTCACTATATCAAATATTGAAAAAAAAAAAACTAAATCAAAAAAACTGAAGAAAAAAATTATACACGCGAACATTATTTCGAAGAAGTTTCAAAGTTGAGGTAACAATTAATGCATCAAATGACGTATCCAGCAGCATGCGCCTGAAGTTGATCACAAAGTTTCTCGCGCTTCGCTGTCGAGATATGCATGGTGTCCAACTTCACAGACATGTCGCTTGGCGTCGAAACTTTCAAAAAAATTCCCACTAATTTCCAAACTCTCAGGCCATGATAATCATAGTTGATTATTTGAAAGGAGGGGAGCTTTGGTCGTAAAACCAGAGGTGAAAATATTGCGGATACCACGGGACTTCACTCAGTGTTTGAAGCGTACCGGAAGCTACGAGAGAAGAAGGGGAAACCAGATTCTAGACTTCCGGGTTTAGAGGAATACACCGATGAACAAATGTTTTTCGTATCATTTGCATCTGTAAGTGTTAACACGTTTTTCCCTAACTCCTAACATTATTTACAGTCCACTTTCCATAACTCTCCAGTTTGCGGGCTGACGTTTTCGTGTATGATGAGTTACAGAGTACCCCCTCCACGCTCCCAAGTGGCGTGGCCACGGGAAGATTGGTTTATCGAAATTTATCACTGTACATTATACTGTACAGCATGAGAAAAAGTTTGTGAGTATCATACAGAGTGAGAACCAAAGCTAGTTACTAGTAAATTATAGAGTACGATTCAAGCCATGGGTTTCTAGGACGCACGTTAGTCACAGAATCTATAGTAACAAGGAGAGACTTCAGAAAAAATCGATATGTATATCAAAAATATCGATATATCTCAAAAATATCGATATATCTCGGAAATATCGATATATCTCGAAAAAATCGATATATATCGAAAATATCTATATATATCGAAAATATCGATATATATCGAAAATATCGTTATATATCGAAAATATCGATATATATCGATATATATCGAAAATATCGATATATATATCGAATATATCGATATATATCGAATATATCGATATATATAGAAAATATCGATATATATCGAAAATATCAAAAAGAGTGAGACTGAAACCGACGCGACACCAGTCAACGCGGCGGAAAAAGGAAATGCGTGGGCGAAGCACACGCGCCTGAATTCGTATGAAGAGAGAAAAGAAGGGAATGGAGAAAAATGGAGAAGAATGGCGAAGCATGATAGAAGCGGGTCACCGAGAGAACTCACAGGAGCTCTCAGAGATGACTACGAAGTGTAAACTTGGAAGTTTGAGGGCAAGATCAATCATTATGTCAGAACGTAGGGTATTCCAGAAATAAGCAGTGGATCCATGAAAAGCCCGACGAAGAGTCTCAGTTCTGCATGGTCTAATCGTGAGAGTAAAGAGAGATAATATAAGGGCTCGAGCGAGGATGCTGCATGTTCTTTTGAGCTCTAATCTCGAGAAAATGTTTGCATTGCTCATGAGGGGACGTGCAACGGCAAGCAACGAAACGGTACCCCTCAAGGGCAATTTCTAACGTTACGTGTAGTGGGGACGCATTCTCCTCTGCTCGCTGGAGCTGGGAGAGTTACAGATTGGAAAGTTACGGGAAGCCCATTAATTTTTATTTTATTTATTTTTTAATTTTTTTTAGAAGTTCAATACTTAAGCATTATTTGCTTCTCTCATTCGGAGGAAACCCTCAGTTCCATTGGGGTTGAAGCTCAGAATACACTGACCAATATATAAAAGTTTGATTTTTCTAAAACATTACAAAGCCAACTTTTCTGGTAAAAACTGGCAAAATTTTCATACAATTTTAAATGCAATTTTGCAGTCGTGGTGTGAAGTTATGAAGCCATCGTACGCAGAGAGAATGAGGCGAATGGATGTACATAGTCCCGGTCGGTTGAGAGTAATAGGAGCAGTATCGAATACTAACGATTTTGCGAGGGCTTTTCACTGTCCAGAAGGGAGTGCGATGAATCCGGAGGACAAGTGTAATATTTGGAAGGCTGAAGAGAAATTCATGAATGAAGTGAATAGGGAAAAGTCTCCATGTGACAGGAGGAGGCGCTCTTCTAGATGGGCGCTGAATGGATGGTGATATACACTTCCACCTACCCACACACCCTCCCACCCATCCACCCTCCCACCCACCCACCCACACACCCTCCCACCCATACACCCTCCCACCCATCCACCCTCCCACCCATCCACCCATCCGCCCTCCCACCCACACACCCTCCCACCCATACACCATCCCACCCATCCACCCTCCCACCCATCTACCCATCCACCCTCCCACCCATCCACCCATCAACCCTCCCACACCCCCCCCCCCCCCACACACACACAACTTATCTTTGATCATTCAAATGTTGATTTTAACTCACCAAATGCATTCTTCAACAACTTTTCAATCATGTAAAAGATACTATCAGCAGATGATACGCTGCTTAATCTCAATCTTCAATCATGTTACTACAAATGTAATTATCGAAATAAATGACTATTGTTAGCATATAATTCTTCTGCAAATAAGAAATCAAATAGTGCAATTATTGTCATTGCATCAGCATAGCTAACTCTTATCGACACGTAACGTGGATTATTTTATGTAAATAAAAACGACCATGTAATGTCCGTAGTATTTATTTCAAGTCAGTACCTCACATTATAAATTCATTAGTCTTAATTCTCTTGTAAAAAGTATCAGTTAACTCAGACTTATATAAATGTGAAATACACGTTCAGCATTGAAAATGAAGGAAAACACATTGAATAACAAAGAAGACGATGTAATTTGAGTATTGCGTTGGCAGTTAACGCTAATAAACATCAGTATGATTCCTGAGTAAAGCCGTACATCTCGTTAACCTTTTTCCGCATTCTGCCTATACAAAAGTCAAGATGAGCTTATGACATTGAGCAGTCAGTATTGGCGAGCATTGGCTAAGCGCATCATCTGTGCTTCATTCTAAAAAAGATGCAGTTCAAAGTGATAGTGTACGTTACGCAAATGTCGAGCTAATTGGGAGAGAAAAATTGTTTTATAAGGGAAGAGCATTTGATATCAGGTGGTAGCAATGAGAAAATTACATCGGTCAGCTTTCAATAATTTTCTGGCGATTGCTAGGTGGTATACCTAGGTTGCATAGCAAAGACCACTTGATTGTAACGTAGAATTGTGAGAAACGTCAAAGTGACGTGTGCATTCATTGATGTGAGTGATAAAAATATGACTGGTGTTGGAATGTGTTTAGTGCTTGGGTTTCTAAGTTCAAAGCGCCGATTGGACAAGAATTTTTTTGGGATCGACCCACCGCATCACCCACCAAATCACCCATTCGCCCACCCACCCACCCACTCATCCAATTCGCCACCCACTCACGCAATCACCCACCCACCCTTCCACTCACTCAATCCCCCACCGAACCACCCACTCACCCACCCACCCGCCCACTCACCCACCCACCGACCCACCCACCCACCCACCCACTCACCCACCCACCCACTCACCTAATCACCCACCCACCCACTCACCCACCCACCCACCCACCCACTCACGCAATCACCCACCCACCCACACAATCACCCACCCACTCATCCAACCACCCACCCAATCACCCACCCACCCACTCACCCACTCACCCACCCACCCACCCACTCACCCACTCACCCACCCACCCACTCACCTAATCACCCATCCACCCACTCATCCAACCACCCACCCACCCACTCACGCAATCACCCACCTACCCACACAATCACCCACCCACTCATCCAACCACCCACCCACTCACCCACCCACTCACCCAATCACCCACCCACCCAATCACCTACCCACCCACACATTCCTATAAAGGAGCTAAGACTATGACACCACAATTCTATACAACCGATGTAATGGGAAAGCGAAGTGATGAATAGTTTTTGTTTAATGACATATACAATCTCTAATACAAGTTGAAGTCGTATATTAGGTCTGTCACCCTATAGTAATATGCTCCAAGTATCGAAGGAAGGATAATCGAGTAGATGTTTTTCTTATATTTCCTAACGGTGATATCTCTGCGCAGGTTTCTCTTGGTAGTCGAATGGATCACTGGAATTGCTTGTTTTTCAATTGGAGAGAATAATCAGCGGTCATCGACAATTTGCAAAACGAAAGAGTGCAAAATACTTGGTAAGCATGTAACACCAGATAGATATAAATAATGGAAAAATCATGCCCCAATGTGCAGGAGATATCGTTGCATCGGGAATGAATAAATCAATGAATCCGTGTGATGACTTCTGGGAATATGTCTGCGGAAATTGGATTTCAAATGCTCCAATTCCGCCCAGTGAGGCTGTGTGGAATCGATTTGTGTTACTTTTGAAGCAAGTCAAGGAGAAAACACGTGGCAAGTTACTTGTGCAAATGAAAAAAAATATGCATTTTGAGGTGGACGATCGCGGTTTAGGGCCGCGATGAATTTTTTGTGCAAATTGCTGCAAAATCATTTTTAGGATAATTTTTTGGAATTTCGAAATTTTGGAAATTTTGGATTTTTTTTTGAAATTTCGGAAATTGTAGAAATTTTGAAAATTTTGAAAATTTTGAAAATTTTGAAAATTTTGAAAATTTTGAAAATTTTGAAGATTTTGGAAATTTTGGAAATTTTGGAAATTTTGAAAATTTGGAAATTTTCGAAATTTCGAAAATTTTTGAAATTTCAGAAATGGTGTAAATTCTGGAAATTTCGGAAATTTTGGAAGTTTTGGAAATAAAAAAAAATGAGGGCGGCACTTTGCTCACTGCGCGACCAACAAATGGTCCTTCACATATAATCAACTTATCCACCCACGATTAAATGTACAATAAAATATTCCAGATATTTTAGAGAGCCCATCAAAATCGTCAGATTACGAGATGGTGAATAAAGCAAAAAGATGGTATCGCTCGTGTACCAATACAGGTAAAATATTTATTTTCAACGGTTGAGATGAATATTGATGGAACATAAAGCAATATCTAGGTCAAAGAGAAGCGGCTGGAATTAAACAACTCGAGTCTATTATGCAGAATATTGGCGGATGGCCGATAACAATGATGGACCAAGAGTGGGCAGTCAACAACATCTCGTGGCAGACTATTGATCTTTATTATGGGAGCATAATCGGCCGGCATGCTTTTTATTCAATCGAGACTGACAAAAATTATGCTGATCTTCTGCATTATAAAATTATGGTAAACACCTTGAACTAGTAAGCTAGAAAAAAAAAAATATTTGCAAAGTCCTAGAGCCTAAGAGGATGGGTGTCCACTAGTCCCTTCCGAAGAAATGTTGGAGAGCAGCCATGGGACAAGAGGGACGGAGGAAAAAAACATACACACATATTTAGTTCTGATAAAAGGAACAATTTTTCATTTCGGGGGGAGCAATTAATGAGAAGTTAATTATTAGATAAAGAGCATTTCTCTCTTGACACAAACTAGGGAAAGTGCTCCGGAAATGACCGTTACTCCTACAGAGGCGAAATTGGATTTTACTAAAAATGTAATTTTCATTGTTGAGCAGGTGACGAAGGCGGCTTTGCCATTAGCATATAAATTGCCGATCGAGCGAAAGAAGTTCGATGAGGCGGATAGAGATACATACACTGAACTCATCAGGAATGTTGTACAGAGTTTTATAAAGGAAAAAGGGTCGACTATTGCCGCTGAAAGAATTCGTGATGATGTGAATGACATGGTCAATTTCGAAATTAAATTGAGCAGAGTAAGCTTAGACTGTATTATATTTCTGTATTTTGGAAATTTGTTTTCCAAATTGTGACATTAAATTTTTTTTCAAATTTTTTTTCAAATTTTTTTTCAAATTTTTTTTTTTTATGTTTTTTTTCAATTTTTTTTTCAAATTTTGTTTTACAATTTTTTTCCTAATTTTTTTTTTCAATTTTTTTTCATATTTTTTTTTCAAATTTTTTTTTTCAATTTTTTTCTCAAATTTTTTTTTCGAATTTTTAAAAAAAAAAATTTTTTTCAAATTTTTTTTCCAATTTTTTTTGTTTTTTTTCCAATTTTTTTTTTTTAATTTTGTTTTCAATTTTTTTTTTTAATTCTTTTTGGCGCTCAATGGTTATTCATACATTTTCCGTTTTTCCAGATACCACTCGGAAGATTATTTCAATATCCAAGCATGGAATATGTTTCATCGCACTATAATTATTATTTTGGAGCCAGTGACACTGCACAGGTAATGCAGCCATGGGCATCCTCTCTAATTGAAATCGATTGTAATGGAACAGTGTGCAATTTCAGGCGAATGTATCTGATTACATACAACAAATTTACGATTTTGGGAACCTGACAATACCACCCACAGAAATCATCAACGTATACTATGATTACATAAATGAGCTTGGATCACTTTTGAAGGAGACTCCGATGCGAACAATTGGTATTATCAATTTCAATGTATCATTCTCAACAATGTCTAATTTGATCATACATAACAATTAATTTTCGATAATATCGCGCAGTAAACTATGTGCATTGGCATTTTGTTAGTGGGCTCATCGATTCTACCACTCAGAAGATGAATAATTTTCTGCTGGAATTCAAACGGGCTACCTATGGTATCAAGGCAAACAGACCTGTGTATGTACTTTGAATAATTTACCAAAATCATTTCAGTTTTCGCCGATTAGGATATATGTTTTAAATCTCCTTCAGGTTATAAATTTTTGGAAAGCTGGGGAATTTGGATAATTTTCGAATATTTGGAGCAATTTCAGAAAAAGTGGAACCATCAGGAATTTTGAAAAAGTTCGGAACGATTCAACAATTCGTTGACAGATATTGTGAACATTTCAGAAATGTAAATTTCGAAACATTCAAAATTTTTAAAAACGTCAAGAATTTTGAAATCAAAAAGAAAATTTTGAACATTTTAAACATTTTAAGCAATCAAAAATGTCAAAACTGTCAAAAGTGTCAAAACTGTCAAAAGTGTCAAAACTGTCAAAAGTGTCACAACTGTCAAGTGTCAAAACCGTCAAAACTGTCAAAACTGTCAAAACTGTCAAAACTGTCAAAAGTGTCAAAAGTGTCAAAAGTGTCAAAAGTGTCAAAAGTGTCAAAACTGTCAAAACTATCAACACTATCAAAACTATCAAAACTATCAAAACTATCAAACCTGTCAAACCTGTTAAAATGGTAAAAAATGTCAACGACTCTCCAGCTTTTGAAAAATTTTGAGAAATTCAAAAATTTTATAAATTTTTAAAAAATAAAAAAATTGAATATATCTATAAATTCGTCAAATGCAGAAAATGACAAGAACTTGAAATATTGAGATTTCGCAATTTTGGAAATTGCTGAAAAAAATCTCACAAAACTGTCTCAAATTTCAAAAAAATTTGAAGACTCAAAAATTTAAATGTTTGAAAAAAATACAAATTGTGAAAGTGTAATTGAAATTTCGCATTCTAGCTGGGAGGAGTGTGTGGGCAATATGCACTTACACCATGCGATATCTCCCGAATATATAAAAAGGCACTTTAATGATCGTGTGAAGGACGCAGTGAGTTTCAAAAAATGACCTTCCTTCATTGACCCCCAACCTGATCAAGTATTCAATAATTTATAGGCCGTGAACATGGTTTCATTATTAAAAACGACAATGGAAGAAGAAATGCGACAATCCTCCTGGATGGATGAGTACACCAAAAATATTATAATAAAAAAATTGAGGGATATTGTCGCATTGATTGGGTATCCTGATTGGTACGAAGATAAGGAATTCATGGCAGTGGCTTACTGGAACGTAAGTACTTCTCATTTTATAATCTCCCAAGTATGAACGAAGTATTTCTGTTTTCACTGAACAATGGAAGTAATGATTAAGGATTAATGTTTGATGATTGACAATTGATGATTGACCATTGATGATTGACCATTGATGACTGACAATTGATAATTGATTATTGATCATAGCTCATTGGCGATTGATCATTGATGATTGCTCATTGATGATTGATCATTGATGATTGATCATTGAAGATTGATCATTGATGATTGAGCATTGATGATTGATCATTGATGATTGATCATTGATGCTTGATCATTGATGATTGATCATTGATGATTGATCATTGATGATTGATCATTGATAATTGATCATTGATGGTTGCTCATTGATGATTGATCATTGATGATTGATCATTGATAATTGATCATTGATGATTGATCATTGATGATTGATCATTGATGATTGATCATTGATGATTGATCATTGATGATTGATCATTGATGATTGATCATTGATGATTGATCATTGATGATTGATCATTGATGATTGACCATTGATGATTGATCATCGATGATTGATCATTGATGATTGATCATTCATGATTGATCATTCATGATTGATCATTGACGATTGATCATTGACTTCCCTAATAGTCATACATATTTAGGGGTGTGTTGTAAAATTTCAGAGGTTTACCTCTCGTAAATACTTTGAAGATATTTGGCAGACTTTGCTATACACATCGTATTAGGAAACAATGAACAATTTGAGAAACTCGATAATTTGCCGACAACCTCCGTGGCGGGAAATATTACGAAATTGAAAATACCGATTTTAGGATTTTTCAAAAATTTTAATGAAAAAACATAGGAAGTGTTGAACACTTGGAAAGTTTTTAAAATCTTTGAAACGTCTTCACCTTTCCAAAATTTTGTAAATTTGAAAGTTCCGGAAATATTTAATAATTTGCAAAAATTGAAATGGCTTTCATGAATTATCAAAGTACATACACGCCTGTTTGCTTTGGAATCCAGCAAACAGGCCGACTAACAAAATGCCAATGCATATAGTTTACTGTGCGATATCCTCCTAAATTAATTGTTATGTATGATGGAATGAGACATTGTTGATAATGATACAGTGAAATTGATAATACCAATTGTCCGCATAGGAGTCTCCTTCAAAAGTGATCCAAGCTCATTTATGTAATCACAGTATACGTTGATGATTTCTGTGGGTGGTATTGTCAGGTGACCAAAATCGTAAATTTGTTGGATGCAATGAGATGCATTCGCCTGGAATTGCATACTGTTTCATTACAATCGATTTCAATTAGGGAGGATACGCATAGTTGGATTACCTGGACAGTTTCACTGGGTCCAAAATGATAACTATAGTGGGATGCAATGATATCCCTAGTGAGATCTCATACCTTGAATATGTCCATTATTTTCGAACTTATCACAAATTTTGAAAAGCTCCAGATTTTTTTTTAATTCCTGAATTTTTGAAAAATCCCAAAATTTTGGGGACATTCAGAAAAAAATTGAATTGCATTTTTTTCAAATTTTCATGTAGATATATGTTCTTGATAAGGAGGTTAAATCCAAGTAGAAAATTTAAAAATGAACTTTAGATTACAATGTTTGCAGCTACCCATCACTTCCAATTATTTAGATAATGTCATCAGCTGGTCGAAGTTCATAACCGGAAATAAGGCGAGACTATTAAGAAGTAAAGATACACGAACTCTGTAAGGCAATTTTATCAGCAAAAATCGCATATTTCATGCATAGTAATTATTATTCATGTTTGAGGTGGCATGGTGATCCTATAACAGTCAATGCGTTTTACCAGACGTATTTAAACAATATCAGTAAGTATAATACGATACATGACTTTGGTTTAAGATGAATTATTGTGATTTTAAACATCTATCATCATCTTTAAAACCTGAATTTTTTTAAAAATGAAAAAATTTCAAAAATTTCAAAAAGTTCGAAAATTAAAAAAAAAATCAAAAAAATAAAAAAAATTAAAAAATTCAAAAAAATCAAAAAATTTAAAAATTCAAAAAAATAAAAAAAAATCAGGAGCTTTTCCAAGATTAAAAGAGAATAATTAAGACGTAAATGCTTACGTCTCTGAAAGTAGATTTGAATAATAGTAAATGTCGAGGTCACGGACTATGCCATTATTAATCAGCATTTACGTTACAGATTTGCCGGCGGCAACGTTCCAACTGCCGTTTTTCTCCCCGGATCTTCCAGAGTGAGTGCAATTGATCATGAAAGTTGTATGAACAAGAAATTTCCTAAAACAATCCAGTACCGAACTGGTCAATCTAGTTAAGTCGATCTCCGGCTCGCGTCGCTTTTCCGTAAATATTTCAAAATCCAGGCAAGATAGCCACATAGTCATATAAACTCTTTTTCTAGGCCGAAATGAGCCTTACAAATTTGTATTAGATAAAATTTTGAGATGTCTCTAAGTTTTTGCTGTATTTAGAGAAAAATGACGTCAGATCAGGACAGACTTAACTTCATCAACCATGTATCTACTCAATCGTTCTATTCTAGAGTGGTCAATTACGCTATCCTAGGATCCATCGCGGGCCATGAAATCTCTCATGCATTCGATCCTTTAGGTAATTGCAAAAAAAAAAATGTATCGACTGCGCGCGTGTGTGTGTGTGTGTGTGTGTGTGTGTGTGTGTGTGGGTGGCTGGGTGTGTGTGGGTGGGTGGGGGGGGGTGGTGTAGAGTGGGGTGGGGTGGGGCGGGTGGGGCGGGTGGGGTGGGTGGGGAGGGGGGTGGGTGGGGTGGGGGGTGGTCGGGTGGGTCTGCGTGTTTTTGGACCTTCGTAATTGGATTTTCAAGTTATATGTGTGACCCGAATGGAGTATGCATTTCAGCGATTCAAAAGAGCCCTTTCATTACATGATATAACATGAAAATTACAATCTAATTATAGATGTGCAATGTGAATAATGTAGACAATTTCTGTTTGACAGGCATCCAATATGATGAGAATGGAAGGTTTAGGACATTGGGATCAAATGTGATGGGAGCTTACATTGGCAATTTGAAGTGTTTTGATGATCAATACAAAAAGTATGGTGGAAATTATAGGGTGAGTATCTGTAAATAAGAACACTTATGGTGTTCCATCAACAACCTAGCGGACAATAGGCCTATAGGAGTACTCGTGGTAGTTCTACTGGGAAATCTTGAATGATTTTCTTGTTCTTGCCAAGATCTTGGTCAGTGAGTAGAATTTAATTACAGATTGGTGTAACGACTCTCAATGAAAATATAGCTGATAATCAGGGTGCTCGTGTATCGTACGAGGCGTATAAATCGATAGGCCACCACAGTGACGCATCTAAATTACCAGGGCTCGAGGAGTACTCAACTGAACAGTCATTTTTCATACTTTTCTCCAGTGTAAGCTACTCCGATTAATTTATTAATCCATCAAATTATAGAATTATACATTGGATTGAGATATGAGTGGATGGGAGGGAAATTGTAGGGTTGGTTGGTGAGTTCAGACGCAACGGTGATGACGTTGATTAACCTGCGCATGGGCTTTCCGACTAGGTTTTCCAGATCCCATGGGCAGTATTTGAATATGCGATCTGGGAAGCAGTGGTTTTGGAATAGCACATTTTCGGTTCTTCCGGTGACATTTCCGGTTTGAATTTGGGAGGTTTTTAGAGTTTATCATTTATGCCTATGCCTTTGAAATTTGTCACAAATTTCAAAATTTCAAAATTTCAAAATTTCAAAATTTCAAAATTTCAAAATTTCATAATTTCAAAATTTCAAAATCTCAAAATTTCAAAATTTCATAATTTCAGAATTTCAAAATTTCAGAATTTCAAAATTTTAAAATTTCAAAATTTCCAAATTTCAGAATTTCAAAATTTCAAAATTTCAAAATTTCAAAATTTCAAAATTTCAAAATTTCAAAATTTCAAAATTTCAAAATTTCAAAATTTCAAAATTTCAAAATTTCAAAATTTCAGAATTTCAGAATTTCAAAATTTCAAAATTTCAAAATTTCCAAAATTTCAAAATTTCAAAATTTCAAAATTTCAAAATTTCAAAATTTCAAAATTTCAAAATTTCAAAATTACAAAATTTCAAAATTTCAGAATTTCAGAATTTCAAAATTTCAAAATTTCAAAATTTCAAAATTTCAATATTTCAAGATTTCACAATTTTAAAATTTGGGAATTGCCAAAATTATGTAATTTTTAAAACCTTAAATTTTTTCACGTTCTTATGCGCCCTTGAATCTGAATCACTGCAGATATGGTGCGGCAAATCAACTCCAGAATTTATGAGAAACAAAGCATTGGACCAGGAGGATCATCATAGTCTCGATCGTTTAAGGGTCATTGGTACCCTATCAAACATGGAAGATTTTGCAAAAGCCTTTAAATGTCCAAGCGGATCATCCATGAATCCCCGGAACAAATGCAATCTCTGGACGAGAAAAGCGAATCAAGATTCTGCGAGATTGATGTGGGGCCATTTCATCTGATTGAGAGCAATGATAAAATTAAACTGCATTTCATTCGCAGTCCTGTTTATCTGTTTTTTTTTTATTTTAGAAAATAGAGCAGTTATTGTGTATTGATGTAGAGTTATTTCTATAGTGCCTGAGGAAATTGAGAAAAATCGAATTTTACAAAATTGAAATGATCCAGAAATTTAGGCAACTTATACGGTTTTAGACAACTTTGAATAGTATGGATTTGAGTAAGAACCGGAAAGCTTCAAAAATTTCAAAAATTTCAAAAGTTTCAAAAATTTTAAAAATTTCAAAAATTTCAAAAATTTCAAAAATTTCAAAAATTTCAAAAATTTCAAAAATTTCAAAAATTTCAAAAATTTCAAAAATTTCAAAAATTTCAAAAATTTCAAAAATTTCAAAAATTTCAAAAATTTCAAAAATTTCAGAAATTTCAAAAATTTCAAAAATTTCAAAAATTTCAAAAATTTCAAAAATTTCAAAAATTTTAAAAATTTCAAAAATTTCAAAAATTTCAAAAATTTCAAAAATTTCAAAAATTTCAAAAATTTCAAAAATTTCAAAAATTTCAAAAATTTCAAAAATTTCAAAAATTTCAAAAATTTCAAAAATTTCAAAAATTTCAAAAATTTCAAAAATTTCAAAAATTTCAAAAATTTCAAAAATTTCAAAAATTTCAAAAATTTCAAAAATTCCAAAAATTTCAAAAATTTCAAAAATTTCAAAAATTTCAAAATTTTCAAAAATTTCAAAAATTTCAAAAATTTCAAAAATTTCAAAAATTTCAAAAATTTCAAAAATTTCAAAAATTTCAAAAATTTCAAAAATTTCAAAAATTTCAAAAATTTCAAAAATTTCAAAAATTTCAAAAATTTCAAAAATTTCAAAAATTTCAAAAATTTTAAAAAATTCACAAATTTCACAAATTTCAAAAATTTCAAAAAAATTCAAAAATTTTAGAACTTTCACAAACTTTAAAATGTCCCAAAAATTTCAAAACTTTCAAAAATTTTAAAAATTTCAAAATCTCAAAAATTTCAAAAAAATTGAAAATTTCAACAATTTTAAACATTTCCAAAAATTTCCAACAGCTTCTAAAAATTTCCAAAAATTTCAAAAAATTAAAAAATTGCAAAATTTCCACAAATCCACAGCTTTTAAATTTAAGCGAGTTTTACATTTTCTTACATTGGAAACTTTCTGCAATTTGAAATGGCAAAAATTTCAAAAATTCGAAACAGATGAGCAATCCACTTTTTTCCACAATTTCAAAAATTCAGAAAATTTGCCAAGAATTTGGGATGATTTGGTCCAATAAAAACAAACAACATTGTTAAACCGTGCTTTATTTCCACTTCCTTCCCCATTCATCTCCCATTTTCGAAAATAGGGCGCTCATTGTAAATCACGTCAATACTCCTTTTCTAGTGCCAAAGAAATGAAGGAAAACCATTTCAGAATACACGAATGTAACTATTTCAACGAAAATTATATCCCCGAGTCACGAACGGACTTCTTATCTGTATTGTAGGGTGAAAAAAGAAAAGCTCAGAGTTCAGGAAAAGAAAAACATACTTGGTTTTACTATGTTCGAATGCTAGTTGCTATAGTACTACGGTCAAATTTGTCTTCTGGGCATTCATCCCTAGATTTGCTTTTCAGTGTTGAAATTTTTGGAGTTTTTAAAATTTTGGAAATTTTGAAAATCTCGAAAATTTTGGAAATTTTGAAAATCTCAAAAATTTTGGAAATTTTGAAAATCTCGAAAATTTTGGAAATTTTGGAAATCTCGAAAATTTTGGAAATTTTGGAAATTTTGGAAATTTCGGGAATTTTGAAAATTTTGGAAATTTTGGAAATTTTGAAAATTTTGGAAATTTTAAAGTTTTGGAACTTTTGGGAGTTTTGGAAAGTTTGGAACGTTTGGAAATTTTGGAAATTTTGGAAATTTTGGAAATTTTGAAAATTTTGAAAATTTTGAAAATTTTGGAAATTTTGGAAATTTTGGAACTTTTGGCAGTTTTGGAACGTTTAGAAATTCTGAAAATTTTGGAAATTTTAAAAATTGTGAAGAACGAAGGTCTTTGATGATATCTGCATTAAGAAGCTGAATGCCTGATCCTACTGGACCAATCACTTTGCCCGCTATTCATTCCTATTAGGACTTCGATCAAGTATCTTGGATCAAGTAAATATTCTTCTCCGTACTGTAGCTAAATAGACATTACTCACCATCCCGTGTGCACATTTTTCTGTTTCGCTTTGTACTTGAGTCCCATCGATACGCGTGCACTTTGGCCAATGAAACTGTAAATAACGCTATACAGTGTACTAGTTTCATTGTGCAATTGGAAAAGCTAATGTTTCTACCTCTACCTCTGTTTGCTTTAATTCCTGAAAATGGATAAACATGAATGACGGAACAAATTGTAAATAAACACGAAGTGAATTTGCTTTTATCATACCCTGGGGACTATAAATATTGTTGTCAAATATCCATTTATGCGGGACAAGTGTTGATAAAAAAAAAACAAATTTATTCAATCCCGATAACACTTTTGTGTGTGTGTTTGCGAGTAAGTGGGTGGGTGGGTGGATGAGTATGTGGGTGGGTGAGTGGGTAAGTGGGTAAATGGGTGGGTGAGTGGGTAAGTGGGTAAGTGGGTGGGTGAGTGGATAAGTGGGTGGGTGAGTGGGTAAGTGGGTGGGTGGTAAGTGGATAAGTGGATGGATAACTTTTGACACTTACAAAATTTCAAGATAAAAATTTTGATAATTCTTCCTTTCGACGATTATCAGTTTCTGCCAGTTGTCAAGTTTTGACAGCTGTCAATACATGACAGCTTAAAAATCGTAGTTTCGGATCGAGAAACCCATCACTTGATTTGCCTAAATTCAAGCCAAAAATTCAACCTCCAAACCAACTCCCCCCCCCCCCCCCTCCGCCCTCTCTCCCATTTATGGGAGTAGCTGCATTTATGGGACACCCTGTATATCCGGGAAATGATCAAATGACTAGACTTGGTCCTCCTATCTCGATTGGTCTATCGTACTCCCTAGAGTATGAGATAGATAATTTCCAAGGCAAACCAAAGTGAACGAGGAAACGTTGGAATTCCGTTCGGAAGGCAATTCCATTTCGTACGAGTCGAAACGTTCCCTTGATACGCAGATGGGTAGTGATCTCGAGAATGGGTTACTGGAGCTGTGCAACTCAACGATCATGTGAGGGAAATTTCATCTGCCTGCGGAATACATTTTGTACATTTTGGGGTCTGCAGTATAAATTCAGAAGCTGCGGGTATGACTGGAAGCCTCCGAGTGAGTGTAATAAAATTCATTTGCGGGCGATGGAGGAATGGAAAAGTATGTGAGAAACTGCGACCCAATGTTGATGACTATATGATTATGATAGATGTTATTGAGCAGATCTCGGTTTATCTTGGGCTTACCGAAAGACTATATAAACCGTCCGAGATCTCCCCACAAATCACGCATCTGAAAACCCGATTTTCGCCTAGACCTACTGCGTCTGCCCCCGCATTTGACATTCTCACTATAACAAAATACTTCGGAATTCAATGACATTATATAGAACTCTCTTCGAACGCAATTCGCTGCACGATCCAAGGAGTCTTGCATATATATAGCAAGAAGGTGCAAGCGTAAGCACCATTGGTATTAGTATGCAACCAACGCGACAGTCCAGACGTATAACCGCAAGTATTATTCTGAAATATGATACCAAATACCATTGGCCTCTGGTTACACGCACGTCGTGCCAAAGAGTTACGATGTTGTTTGGTTGTGTTGGTGCGATATGCCTCGCTGTCCTACCCCTTCCTCTGGACCAACGAGGAGGAAAAGAAAATTTTTCTATTTGTAGAAAAAAAAAATATGTGTGGGTCAATTGATATGAATTTGAATCTTTCCTTGTCCGCATGTGTGCAGCCGATGTATTTGTCCGTATTTAGAAGTAGTTGTGTGTATGTGTATGTGTATGTGTATGTGTACGTGTATGTGTATGTGTATGTGTGTATGTGTGTGGATGTATGTATGTGTGTGGATGTATGTATGTGTGTGGATGTATGTATGTGTGTGGATGTATGTATGTGTGTGAGTGTATGTGTCTGTGTCGATGTATGTGTGTGTGTGTGTGTATGTGTGTTTGAGCATATGCATTGTTTTTCAAGAGAAACTTTGCATTAATTCAAATACATGCACACACACACACACACACACACACACATACACACACAGAAAGGCTAAGTTTGCAGCAAAAGGGATCATTTAATATTTTATCCGTTTTTTTGTGCATGCTTGCAAGAGTCTATCGCATCAAGATCGCTCAACTGGACGATTCAGCAGGATACTTTTGCCAGAACTAGAATCGAGTTGGTCTGAAGTGCAACGTGTATACTGGCGGCCAATAAAACTAGACTGCCTCATAGATTCCAAGCCAAGGCTTCATTGTCGACATTCTCCGGAAAAGATTGCATCTTGGAACACTGACAAATTGCTAAATATCTCGATCCTTTTCTCTTCAACTAACCATTGCAACGTTATGACGTGCAAGGCATTCAGAATTGTTACTAAAGATAAGTATTAGGCTCATGGAATGAAGATTATGGTGAATGAATACGGTTGAGAGTGGTAATATTTTCAATTGAATATTATTACCGATGTTATTTAATGCCGGTGGGAACAATTCTGGATAAATTGATTCTCATGCTATTTTGTACTGTTCAATGTCATTTGGAAGCATGGAGAACGAGAACGAAAATCTTACAATTTCAATTGTATTATTAACTCGCCGTTAGATTTTCACCTTTCTCGACGGTTGGCATGCTTCTCAATTATATATTTTTTCCTCCGTCCCTCTCTCTGGTAGTCCCCGCGGAAACTGCTCTATAGCATTTCTTCGATAGGGAGTGGTGGACACCCATCCATGCGGCTGGGGCGGACTTGCACTATTTCGGCCATCGTATTTCTAAACACAGGGTAAGCGTCCAGAAAGGGCCTTTGACCTTCTAGGCAGATCCTCTGCTGACTCCACCAAAGCTCCGACTTTTTTCTGCTGTTTCCTTTCATATATAACCGCTACAACTAGCAAGCAGGTGCAGTGTCTGAAGCAACACTTTATGAACTCTCAGGCACACTTCTTAAGCCATTTCTCCCCTTCTGCCGACCAGCGAAACATCACAGGATGAAATGCCACCGGAGCTGAACGATGGTAAGCGTAAAAGCACTCTCATTTGGTGGCAAGCACGACATTGCGTGTCGTTTTACTTATAGTACCGTGAAAACTATACACCGCGAGTTGTAAATATCTGGCTGTGGGGGCTGGGTTGGGTAAAGAATGAGGGCGTTACCGCTTACCCACGAAACATTACTCACAACCGTACCACTCGTTCGTTACTCCTCAACCCAACCCTCGTCCTCATCCTCAAATTCCCCCCCCCCCCCTCCCACCCACCCTCTTTTGCACGACGGCAATCCTATCACTACAGCGCTAATTACCATAAACGTTTGTTTATCTCGTCAGGTTTTTTACCAAAAAAATAATGCATTATCTCGCGCAATTGATTGTAGCGAGGGTGTCTGGGGAATATTTGTTATCATGGTATTCACAAATACACGGGAAGATGACTATGCTGGTTCGCAAGGATGACTTCGTAGTTTTCTTATTCAAATAATTATAATGATTAGTGAGGTGCTGCATTTTGTGCCACACACAGAGCCACCCACGGACCCCCCCCCCCCACCCAACCACCCACCCAGATACACCCACCCACCCACCCGCCCACACACACCCACCCACCCAAGCACCCACCCCCACCCACCCACACCCACCTACCCACCCACCCACACACACACACACACACATACGTGCAGCTATACGGAGACGAATATAGCCTACTTGAGCAAATTTCCATTTACCTAATGGAAAATCGATTTTTCATTTTCAGGAGGAAAACGAAGTTGAAAATACATTTTTGCCACGAAATTATGCATTTCCCCCCATGCAATCGATTTTCACAAGGCTGTAAGGTAACTCGTTGTTATCACGGAGCTCATAAATAGACGATGAATAACACACAGTCCAATGGAATGTGCTGAGAAAAATGAGTAAATATGAAGAATGCTGCTGGTAGAAAAACTGTGGTAATACAAAAATATAGGATGAGTAAAAATAATTCAAAGTTCATGGGAACAAATTCACACGGAAGAATGGAGTTTTGCGGGGACTTTTGCCTTATTTCATCTGCCACACGAGAGAAATAATGAAACAAAATGTTTCTGGACCGCGCGCACCAAGCGTTAAATCGTCGTCTTCAGGGGCAATCTCACATCACTCAGAACAACTTAAAGAAGTTGCAATGCGGCTGCTCGTTACACACTGAGTGAAACGGGAAACTGTTTTCTACGAGATGTTTTCGTTTATTTCACCGTGAGGTAGGATACGTAGGTTTTCGTTCAACACACATGTCACGTCTACACATATGACAAAAAAATTATTAAATTCTTGTAGGGCTTTCTATATAATATCTATACGCGTGTGAGTGTGCATATGTGTCTGCATGTCGTGTATGTCTGTGCCTGTTCGTGTGTGTGTGTGTGTGTGTGTGTGTGTGTGTATGTGTGTGTGTCTCAATTTCCATAACTTATATCAACATTATTTTGTTAGAGAAAAATAATATTTGTCATTTTGGATGGTATAAATGGAAGGTACATATTGATCGTTATGATGGGCTATATATACGTGATGTCTATGCGTATATGTGTCACGAGAATGTAAATCCTTTGATAGTAATATTATTTTGCCAAAATTTAGTGGCGCGCAATATTATCATAGCGGAACATAATAGAGCACATATTGAAAATTATTTCATGTACAACGTCATCACGTTTAATATTATATTAATTTTGCAGATAGGTCAATGAGGGCCAAGCAAATATCCATTAGTTTTTGTGGTCTCTTCTGTTGCCCATGACACGCATCATCCAAAAATGTCACAAGGTTCAGGATTAAAGTAGTTTCTTGGTGGAAAATGTAATACACACACACACACACACACACACACAGACACATACCCACCCACCGACCACACACATCCACCCACCACATACACCTAGCCACCCACCCACCCACCACGCCCACCCACTCACCACATACACCTAGCCACCCAACCACCCACCCACCACCCACCACAGCCCCCCAAACGATTCCATAAAAAATTTTGTGTCGATTATCGCGATGCTTCCAATAACTTCTCCCACCCAAAAGTAAAAAAATAGATATGTATCCCATTGGACACAGTGATTGATTGAGCCGAGCAGTTGGTAAAAGCAAGCGGCAGGGAGAGAAGAGATTCAAGTATACGTACACCTGTTTCACTAGTCGACTAGCCCTGACAATCTCTCCATTGGTATGCAACAGTTTTCGACCAGATTCTCTCATCGGGTAACGCCTACCGGGAATTAGTGCTACTGTCGATTGAACGATACCGGAAATTGCAGGTTGAAACTTTGGATGGCATTGCGCCCGAGCTTTTGCCCCCTCCCTCCCACTCACTCCAAGATAGACTCACCCTCTACATCCAATCCCCGCACAATTTCCACCTCGTCCCTCAGCGCTTCACAGCAATTATCGAGCGTCCTCGTTTTATTTGCCAATGGGAAAATATATAGAATTGGCATCCAACAGCACCAGACATACACTCCCAAAGGCCACGGACAACTCGAATCAACAGAATCAACAAAAGCCGATGCTAGCGTGCCAATCACAACGACTAGGGCAACATCGATGGTATCCTGCGAATGATGAGTTTGTGACAAAAAAGAATATGAATTATTCGCACGAAACGGGATCATGAAAAAAATGACCTGATCTGTCATTGACTTGTCATGTGACAATTTGGTAACTGGGCTAACGCTGGTGATTCGTTAGGATCTGGTATTATAGTTTGTATCAATTGAGCATCATGTTGGAACCAACGTACAAGTTCAACGTGGATGAGACTGTCATGACATTTGAGGATACTGTATATTGTGTGCATGTATTATTTATGACAGCAATTGTCAAGTCAATCACCGGATGCACTGGATGTGGCAGCCGAAGTCCAGGAATCGAAGCCCATACCAGGAGTCTCCTTCCGGTGTAATAGGTTGGAAATGAAACGACAAAATATGTACTTCACTTATGACACAGGAATAATAAACGGCAGAGGGCCTGCACCTGTCGCGGCCTGGGTCAAGGGCTGCCAGGGCTCAAGTCTTCACTTACAAAATACTCGATAGTTTTCCTAACAATTTAACAAACAAAATAACCAAGCAGAGAGCAGGTGACAAGATAAGGCAAAATTATAATAAATATTCTATACTCACTTCAAATTGTCGTTAATATTTATTCTATGAATTTTACAACTGCGTCGGGATTTCGGGAATCGACTCTTCTCCGCTTCACAATTTATACGCTTAACACGAGACAAAACACACAAGTTTCTAATTCAATGGCCAGGACAAGAGTAAATCATCGCATGACCTGTTGCCGGCTTGGGCCCGA
The DNA here is from genome assembly GCA_026005395.1 of Asobara japonica. NCBI lineage: Eukaryota > Metazoa > Arthropoda > Insecta > Hymenoptera > Braconidae > Asobara > Asobara japonica. Next base: position 3,365,319 of record BQMI01000479.1, on the reverse strand, counting down.
TGGTTACCCAAAATTTGATTTTGCGCATGCGCAGCACATTTGCGTTCTTAATATATTTGGAACTAGTAGTTATCGACTTAAAATTACAATCCTCCATTACGGATTCCCGAGAACCTGATGCAATCTCCATTGGGCACTGGGTTCATTGGTTTGAACTATGTGAAATCGGTACAGTTGGCGAAAAAGTCGGTTTCCATTAGCAGCACCGGGACGGGTCACGCTGTAGCCTAAATTGGATCAAACCGTAAATAAAAAAGGAAAGATGTGTTGCCTATTGAAACAACTCGGATGACATACAGAGCGATTGGATCTGCTGTTTACGTCTGCTAAACAGACAACAAAAAGAGAATGATGAAAGCAAAATCAAAGGATCGACATCAGCGCTGGGGCTCAGTAATCAGAGCATCACAGAACCAATGTATAATCATTTGAGTGAGTTTGAAAAAGAGATGAGGGTGAAATATACATAAACTGTGAATGTGGCTATGACCTCAAAGTGAAAATTCCACGAGTGGTCAAGTGGTTCCTTTATGACTACGTTTTCATCACAAGCAGCTGGGATAGAATTCTTTTGAAACTGGAATTGAACGAGAAGTAGACACTGCAAGTGCGGGTTCAAAGGCCACAGTGAAAGGGCCTTATGCTTATTTAACGAAGACTCTTTGACTTTGGTTTGCTTTTTTCAATCATAAGAGTGAAATTACGGTGCGATGAATTCTGGATAAATAATATGTTTTGCAAAATATGGAGATGTCTGGTAGATGACATGACATAGGAAGGATTCTATTTTCTTTTTTGAGTGAAACTTACACAGGCGCCTTTGGATGTGAATCGAATGCACACGAGTCCCTATGTTACAAAAATCGACGCCATTGAGGAAACGACATATAAAGAGTGCGTCCGCACTACTCGCTAGGATGCATACATATATATACTCTATAGAGTCGGTATGCGAAGTATACATCTAGACCCATTCAGACCCATTTAGAACGTCTTGCATGGAAACGTCGATAACGACAGGTTCGTCATAGTTCAACGCAGGGCGTAAGATGGCGTTATGCGCATTTTCTATCCTCGGTAAAAAACCACGTGTTTTCCAGACTGGCGTGTTAATGTATACCATATATATGTCCCGAGCGTTGTTTTCTATATCATAGTTTATGCCCGGAATGATATTCGGTTGAGGTTTACAAAATATCATAATATCTCCATAAATTCGGCCCCTACCAAGTTTCGCTTCTCTCGCGTAGCTCTCTCCGCACATGCTCTCTTCACATGACCCTAACAAAATGAAACAGGTCAAACAATTAGCATGATATTGGGTTATGATCACGGCCATAATGGTTGCAAACGATGTTTACGCATAGCCGATCACGAAGTCGCGGGCATTTTCTACATGGGCCAATGAATGGAAGCTAACAATGCATACACTGCATTATGGGTGTCTATTGGTGTCTCCCATGAACAAAAATATACAGCATCCATGGCGCATGATCATGTACCAGAGTGCTGATGGAAAAAAGCCACTTGGCAGCGATTATTTTTACGGACCCATTAACAATCGTTAAATGCAACAGACTGCTTCGTGACAGTATGCAACTGAGTATCATTACTAACATTGGCTGCAGTGAATAATATTTATATAAACGACAATTCGTTGCAATTTCAATGCAACGGTAGGAATGGAGATGATAGCGTGTGGCATGAAACTTACTGTGTTATTTCTATTGCGGTCGTTAACAACTCATAAAGATCTGTATGACGAAAGACATGCAAACGAACAATGGTACAACCGTGACCCAGTTGCAATTGGCCCCAGATGAAAAGGAGGCATTGATGTAGTTTCGGTAATGGGGTTGGAGAAACCTCAATGGAGATGGATCAATGGATGATGTAATTGGCATGTGAAAGAATTAGTGGGTGATGTCATGTAGAAAACATGAGTTTGCGAGGAATAGCAACTGGAAGACCTGGAAAGTGCAGAATTGAAGAGGCTGCTCCAGCGTAAGTAACAGGTTCGCGTACCGCGGGTACCCCCCCCCCCCCCCCCCGCGCTCCTTCATAAATTCAAAACTGGGTCTGCATGTTGGAGATCGGTAAAAAATCTGATGAAGGCTCCCTCGGTAGTTTTCATGAAACATAATGATTTTAATGATTTTATGACGCGATTAAAGAACGATAACATTGCAATGTGAAGCGGATATGATGATGATACATGCATACATGCTGATGAACGAGATTTTTGTATGGACATTGAAAAATTGTGAAAATAATGATAAAAGCGATGCGGAGAAAAGCTGTGCCTGGAGGTATGTTTTCGTTTAAAGATCATTGGGACTTGCTTGGGCACTGGCTCAGTGGACGCGTTACGAATAGTATATAATCTAATTTTAATCGTTCACCGGTGCTTCACCATTAGCATATTCAATCTGCAAGGAAATTACTCTCGGCAAGCGTGTTTCATGTTGGTTAGAGGTGGGGTAAAAAAATAGTATGCCAGGGTGGATTGTGGTCTTGAGGATGCTTTACCGCCAATGCCGCGAGGCATTGAACACACAAACTCCATAGGGCGGTTCGCTTAGCCTCCTTCTTCCGACGCTTCTTCCCGTTTGAAGTAGCTCAACTAGTACGACTGAAGGCGTGTGGTGAAAAGATGGAATTCCGGCAGAAATTGACATGGTACGAGGGGGAGAGGTGCTCGATTCGTGGATGCTACAGATTTGGAGGCTGTGGTGAGATTTTTTTTTTTCATGGACCATATTTTTTTAGGTTTGAAACTTGTGCAATTTTTTATTTTTTGAGGTTTTTTCATATTTGGATTTTTTGAAATTTCTGAGATTCCTTCAATTTTTTTGAAGTTAATTTTTTTGTTTTGAGTTTACGGAATTTTTGCAATTTTAAAACCTTTGAAATTTTCAAAATTTGAAAAATTGGCGAATATCTTAAATTTGTCAAAATTGTCGGGATTATCAACATTTTCACCATTTCTAAAATTATTAAAATTCTTAAAATTTTCAAAATTTGTTAAATTAGCAAAAATTCCTAAATTTTCAAAATCTTCGAAATTTTCAAAATTTTAAAAAATTTGAAAATTCTCTGAAGTTCTGCAATTTGTGGAAATTTCCAAAGCCTATGAAATCCTTGAAATTGCCCAAAGCTCTATGACTATCATAACCGATGCTCCAGAATCCGATAACCTCCGTAGAGCACTGGCAGCCCAGTAGTTTGCGCTCATGGATGTCTTCCGAGATTTTCAGTTTGGCGTATCAGTATAACGCGCAGATAGTGAATATCCCTGTTGAAGGTTGGCGGTACAAAGAAAAACATAAAGCTCTAGTACTGTTGAGTATGAGCTTTAACAGAGATTTTTGTCAAATCCACTCACGTTTCATTCGTTCGGTTGACTTGCTTTGTCCACTTTCATTTTTTTAGTGTGTTCTGGTCCCGTTCTTTTCTCTCCCACCCCCACCCCCCCCCCCCATCATCCCTCGCTCTACTACTTAGATTTTCCTATTTTTGCTTTTGCTATCCGAATGTTTGCCGTGGCTTCCTTCATGGTGAATGTGCTTGTGAAGATTATGCACATACCGACGGAGTCAAAGGGCCTTTGTGCTTTTTAGCGATTATGAAAATGAAAATGGTAATGGGGATATGGTATAATCCTCACGATACTCCAGCATCAGCTAAAGTTTCCTCCATGTTCGGTTTTATGTTCGCTATTTTTTCCAACCATCGCTACTTTATTCCATTGAAAGCTTACCTGCAACAGAAAACGAGAAAAACAGGGTGAACATGGTGTTGTGATTAAAAAAATGGTAGCAATAACTGGGGAATATTGCATAATAAAGTAAACGAATTGGGGTTGTGACCCTTTGAAGTAGTATGAGCACGAATTGAATTTCCCAAATATATATATATATATATATATATATATATAGATATATAAATGAATAAGTTGTTTGGGGCCATATGTCGGTCTGAACTCCAGTTTATTGCACGACAATTATTATCAGTCCTTACTAATATATATATATATATATATATAGGTAGGCAAATATTTTGCCGCAATCGCGAAAACTTATTTGTATATATATTATAGTACACTTGGCCAAACTGTGGCTTGAAAGGTAGCAGCGGCGCGACGCTCGCCATGCGAGTGGACTGACCCCCCCCCCCCCTTCCCATTTGGGGATACACACACAATTCAAAATTTATCATTTTCGTCTTATATTCTGGTGCAATATAATTCGGAAAAGTTGGCAAGTTGATTTTCAAAAATTGCAAAAATTTGGGAAAAAAATAAAAAAAATTTAATTTGATAAATGTATCAGGTATCCAAAAATTTCAAAAATTTTGATATTTTTGTGATGTTTAAATATTTGCGTTTTTTAAAATTAAAGATCATTTCAAGTTCTTGAAGTTTAATATGTCTGGAAATTCTTGAGCTTTTCTCAGAAATAAGTAATGAGCTTAAAACTATTGTGATAACTTCATAATATCGACGTAAAATGATGATGGGGTTATGAAAAGAAAGTTGATTTACTTGGCAGCAATACCGCAGAAATTTCCCGCCATAAAATTCATTTTGTGGAGGTAAATATTTCTCTTAGTCGCTATAGGGTGTTCCAAAAGTAAAGGAGATCTCAAAAACGGGCAAAAAATGATTTTTCATGCTCAAGTTTGATGGAGAGTTATTCACTTGGTGATATGCAAGTGGCCAATGTTTTGCTTCGAAGCATTTTGACAGCTGTCACAAAGTGCCAATTAATCACAACTGCCAGCTTTGATTGAGCCTCAATTTTTCAATAACTGTCAAATTTTGGCAACTGTCAACTGTTGACACCTGTCAAAAATTAAAAATTGTCAATAGTTTGTCGTTCGCAACTTTCAATGTTTTTGAGAACTGTCAACTTTTGACAACTGTCATGCTTTGACAAACACCATCTTCTGACAACTGAAAACATTTGACAATCGTCAATTTTCGGTAATTGTCAACTTTTGACAACTGCCAAATTTCGGCAACTGTCAATTTTTGACAACTGTCAATTTTTGGCAACTGCCAATTTTTGGCAACTGCCAATTTTTGACAACTGCCAATTTTTGGCAACTGTCAATTTTTGATAACTGTCAATTTTTGGCAACTGTCAATTTTTGGCAACTGTCAATTTTTGACAACTGTCAATTTTTGACAACTGCCAATTTTTGACAACTGCCAATTTTTGATAACTGTCAATCTGTGATAACTGTCAATTTTTGATAACTGTCAATTTTTGACAACTGTCAATTTTTGGCAACTGTCAATTTTTGACAACTGTCAAGTCGTGAAATTCACTCGACCCCATCTCCAGATAACTCCTCAATGAAACTTCCGATTGAAAAAATTATTTACCTCTTTTGATCCACATTTCAATACTGAATCACCCGTTTTAGGGAGTACTTTACTTTTGCAACAACCTATATATAACTTGCCTACGAGCGGTGGTTAAAAAAGTTTTGCTATTACTAGTAAAATATTGTTTAATGAAATAACTGACGGATAAAATGTGGAAAGTGAAAAAAAGAGTAGCAGATACAAACAGAAGACTCTCGTTTGGAGTTAAAACTCATTCACGTTGATGGAGATAAAACGGATCTCGTATAGGTGCAAAGTGGAACGAAGCGTTATATGCCGGAGGCATTTGCCTGATAAGAACGCTCACTCGAGTTTATTCTCCTACGGGGTTAGAGTTTTCAAGCTGCTTCATAGACCAGCAGGGGTATATATATAGGAGATCTACGGGATGTGAGGAGTACATGTTTTGTGGGATAGTCGTTGAGGTATTTTAGCTCCGAGCTATGAGCCACTACTTCCACATACACGTGTGGAGGAAATATTCAATAATTTTTGAATTATGAGCCTGAATGTGCGCATAGTGTTGTCCGGGATTTAGACATAGATATTTTCACATAAAATGGGTATATCTTGGGTCACAAAATTTTAAGCTTAATGATTATATTTGTCAATGGTCGTGGAGAACACACCCGGGCAGTACCTTCTGTTGGTCGGAATACATGAGAAAATATTTCAGCATGTGAAACATTTTCGGGAATTCTGCACGCGAGCTTGGAATCGTTGACGTAATCGACAGATAGTATGTAGTGTGTGGCTGGGTGTGTAGAGGGGTGGGTGGGTGCATGGGTGGACGGATTTTTGTGTCGAAGAGTGTGGGTGAGTGGGTGGGTGGGTGAGTGGGTGGGTGGGTGGGTGGGTGAGTGGGTGGGTGGGTGGGTGGGTGGGTGGGTGAGTGGGTGGGTGAGTGGGTGGGTGGGTGAGTGAGTGGGTGGGTGAGTGGGTTAGTGGGTGGGTGGGTGGGTGAGTGGGTGGGTGGGTGGGTGGGTGGGTGGGTGGGTGGGTGGGTGGGTGGGTGGGGAGGTGAGTGAGTGGGTGGGTGAGTATGGGTAGGTGGGTAGATGGGTGAGTAGGTGGTTGCATGAGTGGTTGGGTGTACTGATTTGATTTGAGAAAATGCCCCTCATACGATATTATAATTCGCTGAAATGCAATTTTCATGAAACTTTTTTTGCGACACACGATGACCATTCCATTCCATGCATCAGATAATACCACCATGCATCTCTCAACTTAATCTAAAAAACATTAAACTCTATATGTCGCGTCATTCCACTATGAGAATAGGATAAGAACATCAGACATTATGTTAAAGACACCGTCTCGCCTTATCAAGGATCTCGAGATTTTCAGTTTAATATCTTCTTGCGTATGGAGCTTTACCACCGCGTTTTGCAAAGTACAAAAGGCAGTATAGAAAACGTTCCGGCATAAGACTCTTGAGAATTTCCTTTAGCGATATGAGACAACTCCCGGCACATTACAATAACGTCTCCATTGAGCGAAATAAATGGCCCGGACGAGTCGACGCAGCGGTGCCCTATAATCGCTACACTAGAATCGTTTGCATCGCATACAGCAGTCTAGAATAATCCGAGGTTTGTGCGCTGTAGTCATCGGAGACTTGGAAACCGACACCAGAAAAATACGAGGCAAATGAGGAGGGCTTGGTTGCGAGGAGCAAATAAGAAAAAAAAATGAAAATTCTGCATAGTTTTTTTTCAATTTCGAAACCTGAAATTTTTTTTCATTTTGACTGGGCTAAAATTTTTAGATATTCAAAAAATTCAAAAAGACAATTTTTGGAAATGTGAAAATTTTCACAAGAAATTCCATTCAAAAGAATTCCAAAAATGATCAAAATCTCAAAATTTTCTAAAATTTTCACATTTCTCAAAATGTTCAACTTTTCCAAAATTTCGAGAATTTCAAAAATATAAAAAGTTCAAAACAAAAATTAAAAAAAAAATTTCGACTTCCAAAATTTTGGAATTTTCCGAAAGTTTTAAATTTTTGAACAAACTTTTCTTGAATCGGAAAAAGCCAGAAAATTTATCAGCATCACTGTTCACATGCAGGGCTCTGTTGGCGACCTGAAACCCAGTGTTTTTGTTTTTCCAGTGTCCAGGAAACCAAGAGTACGATGACGTACATTTTGCGTTGCGTCTGTGACCCACTGTGAAACGTGAGAAATTCTCGCCCTCGTTAGAGCGCATCGTCCACGATGGTGGTCAGCTTACTTGGACAACTGCAATCTTTCTCGGCGTCTTGTTACCCGGGTCTACGTGATGTGAGCATTTTTCCTACTCCGCGTTTCGCGAACGAAAAAGGAAATGATTCATTACACTTGTCGTTGAGCGTCGTTGAACTGTCAGATGTAAATGGCAATTAATTGTTTTTATGATTGAATTGGCGCAGTGGCTTTCATCACATACGCCTCGTTCAATTTTTTCCACGGGAAAGCTGTGTGTGTGTTATCTCTGAATTCTGCTGCACTCATCACTGCAGCGACTCGCACAAGCAATTCATGCGACTTCAGTGCGTTGTAACGTTCTGCGGCGAAAACGGCGCGAGGTACAAAAAAAAACGGCTAATGAAAATTGTTCCTCACATATGCACGCACATTTTATGTTATATGACATTTTTACCTAGCTGTCAAAACTTCGGAGATATCGTGGGCGCAAGTTGTCTCCTCCCGCGATCGCAGGATTAGTTGGTTGACCCGCAGCTGCTCACACCGCATTCCATTAATGTTTTCCGGATTTTAACACACTTTATCCCCTCCTCTTCACCGATGTTGATCGGCGTAAACGCGTGCACATTTGACATGTATTTTTAATGCCCCTTTTCCGTATAGTGGCGGCGGCGCAGCGTGATCGAGTATAACGGTAGCGAAATCAAGATCGCTAGATGATGGTGGAAAAACCACACGATTCTATCGATGGAAGCGACGCTAATTGGTCGTTCGTGTGTTGTTAGAAAAGGGGTTAGAAGAGCATCTACACACAGGAGTAAAAGTTGTTAAGGTGAAAAAAAAAGATGGCTAGAACAATACAAAGTTGCACGGGGAGAAAAAATTCAATGAAAATTCACGCTCCATTTGGTAGCATACCTTCAGCCATGTTTTTGATTTTTTTTCTTTCAGTTTTTACAATTTGCTCCGCATTTTTTCAATTTTACAAATTGATTGAATTTTTCAAATTTTTCAAATTTTTTACAATTTTCTAAAATTCTCCCAATTTTTCAGATTTTGCAAATTTTAGAAATTTTTTAAATTTTTTAAATTTTTCAAATTTTTTAAATTTTTCAAATTTTTTAAATTTTTCAAATTTTTTAAATTTTTCAAATTTTTTAAATTTTTCAAATTTTTCAAATTTTTCAAATTTCTCAAATTTTCCAAAATTTTTGAAATTTTTATTCGGACTCAGAAAATCAAAATATTTTTAATTTTCAATTTCAAAACTGAAAAACAATGTAAAGGTCTGGAAGATAAAATCAAGTTGAATTCAGGAAAAAAAAGCCGTGGAAATGAAATAGTTCAACAGAAAGACTTTGAAGGGTGAAAAAAGAGGGCAATACAACACGTTGGTGGCGCACTTATGCATTGTACGTGATTCGTTTTGCTCTAGAAATCGATACCCGGCAAAATGCCACCATTAAATGTCAGGGACACGTACTAACGATCTGGCAATCGAGCCTAAAGTAAGGCAGGGAGGGAAAAATGGGGTGAGAAAATCGGGGATAAGCAATATAAAAATATTATTGAGAGACAAAAGTCGGCACATTCCATATAAATGACCTAACAATCAGAAAAACGTGATTGTTTTCTTAAATTTAATTCGGTGTTGGCAGCGTCAAGCGGTTCTGCGGTTGTGGCCGCATAATGAGCGCTACGCCGCCGTCTAATTCTTATCCGTGAAATCTTATCGTCTAATTCATATCGGTCAAATCAACGTCGGTGTGTGTGTGTGTGTGTGTGTGTGTGTCTGTCTGTGTGAGTCAGTGAATAGGTGTGTGTGTGTGTGTGTGTGTGTGTGTGTGACACATACACATACAAGAAAATTACGAAAACACACACACACACACACACACACATATACCTCATGAAAAATGTGGCAGGAAAAAAACGTGCAATCTATCACACCTGTGATAAACGGATTAGTCACAGGATTTTATGGCTGATTAAAAAAAATAAAGTAATTATCAAACTTTTTATTGACTCGTTAATTCTGTAATGGTAAAATAATGAAATGGCCTCAATCGCAAATAACTCGTAGTATTTACGTTGTTAGCAAATAAAAACGGCGGGCTACAATGTTTCTTCTGATCCAAATAAATCATTTTCTGGGTGTACCAGATTCTCTATAATCGGGTACATATATATATCGAAAATTGTCGGAGTCGCGCGCCATTCGTACATCCGGCGTTTGTGATACGGGGGCGTGATTAAAAGTAGGTAGTTGTTAGATGGCAATCTTCTTGGACTCCTAGACGTGCAAAAAGAAGAAAAATAGTGAAACACAGAAGTAATGCCGATACAGCTATGGGATTGATTAACGACGTGACCACCGTCTGAGCCGTTATCGATAATATATATATATATATATATATATAATTTGTACTTGGAACCTCAGCATTTTTTTTGCAACGTTTCAATATTTTTTGAAATTTTGAGAATCTCCGACATTTCGAAGTTTTCGAATATTTTTAATCGAAAAATCGGGTATCGAAAAAAAAAAATTATTATTGATAAGGGTTGACGCATTAACTTCTCGATCATGTGTAAAAGTTCGCGCGCGACTATCGCAACTTCAATCCGCGATATCTCCCAAACTATGAGAGTTAGGTAAAAATGTAAGAAAATATAAAATGTAGATTTTTGCATGGGGAACAAAATTTGTATGAAACTTTTTTCCCTATCTCCAACCGTTCTCGTGATAGCGCCGTATACGCACTTCCGTCGAAGTAGTTAAAAATTCGTCACAACCAACACCCCTTAATTCTTCAACACATATACACCTACTAGTATTACTCGAGTTTCTATCCACATTTCGACAGGTGCCCACTCCAATTCAGTGGAGTGGTGGCATTTAGCAACGATGAAATATATAACAAGTGATGGGAGACAGATAGTGAAGAGAAATAATAGCCGCCGAAAAAAAAAACAAAAAAACAGAAAGGGCGAACGTTGAGAGGAAAATGGTTCGGAAAAATTGTACAAATAAAACCTAGGGAATAAAGTACATTGAAGTATCACTGACATGCAATATATTTTTCCCCATGTATCGTGTTATTCGTCGAGATACACACGAGCATGTTATTGATAATCTGTATCGATGATGCATCAACACCCCAGTGAGAAAATTTTCCGTCGAGTTATCCAACAGATGAACGATTTTATTGGGGGGCAATTTATAGATACAGTCGGGGAAAAAATATCCCCCTCCCCCCCCCCCCCCCCCACCCTTTGCGCGTGACAGCCATTATAAATATATATGTGACAAGCCTATGCGGGTATGCGAAATGCTTAATGAGACTGCGTGTCCGTTTCGAGTAAGTAATTGGTACTAGTTGCGGGGAGAAGTTGAGACGTCAAGTGCCTTGGCGTAATCCTAGTGCTGCCGAGATAGACGAGAGAATCGAGACAAGACGAGAGAGCAATTTCACATTTAAAAAATTTGACAAAAAAAAAATTTTTTAGAAATTCCAGACATCATTAGAAATTTGAAATGTTATCAAAATTTTGGAAAATATTTCGTAAATTTTATTCAACAAAAAATATGTTTCCTCATTTAGCAAAATTAAAACAAAAATATAGTCAACTCTTACAAGTTGTCGATTTATTTCGTGAAAAAGTCAGTGTAGAAAAAAATAACAATAACATTTTTTGTCGGAAATTCAATTCTCTACATAAGATATTTTATCACATTTTGTCGGAAACCTACTGGTTAAGGTGATAATGGAATGTTCGCTAGAAATAGCACGTTTTGCCAACACTTCGTGAGCTTTCTCTGTTACTCTTCTCTCACCGGCATCCGCTGGTGCGGAGGAGCTACTACGGAGATACGAACTGTTCAATAAGCCTGTGTGTGTATTTCGAGTAATTGCCTTCGGTTCCTCGGTACATGTTCGGATTTCATTTTTTTTCTTGAGTCTCATTTTTTCCCCATTTTGACTGATTTCGTTTTATTTTGTCTGGCATTTACCGCCAACTGAGTGTGTCAGAAAAAATATATGGGGTGTCCTAAAGACCCAGGCGTAGACAGATAATGCGCCACTTGTCGACTAGTTTGTCATTGATTTGTAACCAGTTCTCCCCTTCACTCGAGTCTACCACTCTGATTCAACGGCCAACTAATTTGGACCATGTAACATGGTACAATGTCTCATGGTAGGTTGATATACTGATGTGAGATAGGGAATGATGACTTGTTTCGTATCGGAGGTACGGAGACCACTGGCTTCTTCAGGTTCTGAGGCAGTGATAGGGGCAAAAATGATGGATTTAAAGCCTCTTGGAATTTCCCTATCATCGAAAATGTGTTGGAGAATCAAAAGATTCCAGAGAAAGTTTTTTAATGTCTCGAGTAACTCCTCCAGTCTATTTAGGTGGAGATGAACATCTTGATACCATGCAGGGAAGTTGATGGGAATTATGGTGGTGATTGTACCTGACTCGATCGGAATTCTCACGTGGTGCGCGACCCGCGAAATCGCGGATTCTAGGGAGAAATTCCGCGCCCTCAAACGGAAGTATTGCTCTGAACGAAATGGGGGATGTTATGTAAATGTATGTTTTTCCAAAATTTTTAAAATCTCCAAAATTTCCAACATTTCCAAAGTTTTTCAACTTTCCAAAAATTTCCAAAAAATTCGAAAAATTTCCAAAAATTTCCAAAAATTTCCAAAAAGTTCCAAAAAGTGCCAAAAAGTTCCAAAAAGTTCCAAAAGGTTCCAAAAAGTTCCAAAAGGTTCCAAAAATTTCCAAAAATTTCCAAAAATTTCCAAAAATTTCCAAAAATTTCCAAAAATTTCCAAATTTTCCAAAGTTTCGAAAATTTTCCAAAATTCCTAAAAATTCCAAAATTAAGAAAAAATCTGGACTCATTAAATCATTACTTTAATGTCAAAAGTGCCCACTGAACCTGGCTATAGATCTGGCATTTATCTCTAGCAAATCCAAGGATAGATCAGATATATTCGACACTGACAATCTGGCGTCTTACAATATAGGCGAACATTTCACTGTCATTCAATACATACAGCAACTTCCGGGAAACGAGATCGGGTATTGTGCTCGTATATTCTGTATCTTCTATCCACACAATGAGTGAGAGAATTGAATGAAGAGGAGTGAAGTAAGAAGTCAGAGCACGCTCTGGTTCACTGTGTGAATGGAATTGAATGATGCAGTGTAAAGTGAACGCGGTTATATCGAAGAAAATGATTCATTCGAAGCAAATAAGCTTTTTTTTCTGGAGTGATACAGAAAGTTTAGGGAAATTTTAGAAATTCGAGAAAGTTTGGGAGTTTTTGACAATTTTGACATTTTTCAAAATGTTTGTAATTTTTTGTAAACTTATGAAATTTTCGAAACTTTCGAAATTTTCGAATTTTTCGTAATTTTCGAAATTTTCGAAATTTTTGAAATTTTTGAAAGTTTGAAATTTTTTTTTTTTTTTAATTTTTGCAATTTTTGCGATTTTTGCAAGTTTTTCAAATTTTTCAAATTTTTGCGAGTTTTGAAATTTTTCAAATTTTTCAAATTTTTCAAATTTTTTGAAATTTTTGAAATTTTCAAAATTTTCAAAATTTTCGAAATTTTTAAAATTGTAAAAATTCTCAAGATTTTCGAAATTTTCGAAATTTTCTCAAATTGTTCCAATTTTTCAAATTTTTCAAATTTTTCAAATTTTTCAAATTTTTTAAATTTTTTAAATTTTTTAAATTTTTTGAAATTTTTAAAATTTTCAAAATTTTCAAAATTTTCAAAATTTTCAAAATTTTCAAAATTTTTGAAATTTTTGAAATTTTTAAAATTGTCAAAATTCTCAAGATTTTCGAAATTTTCGAAATTTTTTCAAATTGTTCAGATTTTTCAAATTTTTCAAATTTTTCAAATTTTTCAAATTTTTCAAATTTTCCAAATTTTTGAATTTTTTGAAATTTTGATTACAAGGTAATTCCAGTTGTAACTTGAGTTCCCCGATTCTAAAGCACGATTCTAAATAATAAATGCTCGCAACGCATGTTATTATAGAAAGGGGGAATTTCAATTCTGAAAATTTTGAACTGAATATTTTTCATATTTTCCCATTTGTCACATTTCCAAATTGAATTTTTTTCTAAGATTGTAGAAGCTATTTTTAATAAAAAAAAATGTTTTTTTTAAATTGGTTCATTTTTTGAAACGTGATTTTTTCACATGCTCGAAATTCCTTTCATTTTTACAAATGCTACAAAAATAGAAAACACCGACCGCGCGGCCATAGCGTCGTCAGGCTGCGTGCAAATTCATCACGCGTCCGCCAGATAGTAGACAAAATTTGTCACTGCTAGTCGCCAAAAAATATAATCCCCAAGGCTTATCTATCAGCTAATTACCAGATTAATATTAGTATTTTACACATAGTGTAGAGATAAGTTGTCAAGGCAGTAACTCCAGCTGTAACTTCAGTGTGCACGACTCCAATGCAAAATGATAAATGTTCAACTGGTGATACTCAAAGGCGAAGGGAGTACGGCACAGCAGTTCACCGTGACGCTCATGCCATGGCAAAAGCCACTGCCCATGGCCAGTTGCTCCACGTGCGGTCCCCCACAAGCATGAATGTAGCTCTGCCATTAATAATTGGAGACACCCGTGCAGATGCCCACTCCGAATGACCACTATGTACTATTTATTGCTGTATAATGATTATTTATTAATCCACTGCACGTCAACGATATTGCTGGAATTCGTCACGGTTGAAATTTTGAAAATGCCGGAACGGGCTTCCACATTTACGAACATTAAGCGGACCATTTTTTTCAAGACATCAATATTTCAATGAAATTCCCACCTTCCTCGGCGGTTGATATTATTTTACTACGTTTCTGAGGAGACTGGCATGATTGTGTGTGTGTGGGCGGGTGGTTGGGTAGGTGGGCGGGTGGGTAGGTGGGTGGGTAGCTGGGTGGGTAGCTGGGTGGGTGGGTGTTTAGGTGGGGGTGGGTGGGTGGGTAGGTAGGTGGGTAGGTGGGTGGGTGTGTAGGTGGGGGTGGGTGGGTGTGTAGGTGGGGGTGGGTGGGTGGGTGGGTAGGTGGGTGGGTGGGTGGGTAGGTGGGTGGGTGAGTAGGTGGGTGGGTGGGTAGGTGGATAGGTGCGTGGAAAAAAATATATACTCTTCATTTTTGTAACGAACACCCTTAGCAGCTTCACCTTTAAATTGGGGTTCACTTTTTTTTGTCAGTACAAATAAACAAGTTTTCCGTGTACATCCACACCGTGGAATACGAATTTACAATCGACGAATATGGTATTACCGTTTGGCGCGCATCCTTCTTGTTATCGGGACAAGGGAGACACGCACGATTTGCATATCGGTAGTGTTCAATGGATTTACCTGGCGTGTGCGGCAATCCCCACGTGTTTGTAATTCGCCGCTGGGTAAGATTCTGGCTTTCGATTCCTCTCCCTAGCACCCCCCTCCCCCCCGGCCCCCCGCCGATTATAAAATAACCAATGGTACCTATACTGGGTTGAAATGCCGGGTTTTTGAAGAACGAATGGGTTGCCATTATCTTTTCTCCCGTCATTCGCCGCACCAGACTGTTACACTACTGACGCCTCAGTACGTTTATCTGAATGCTACGTTGACACGACATTATTATGCAATGAGAATGAATGGTCGTCTTGTGCTTATTCAAGGATATAGCCATGTAGTCAATAGGTTCAGCGCTGGGAGAAAAATATGTTTCGGCCGAAAAGGTATATTGTTGGGGAGGTTTTCTGAAGAGCAGCTACCCTAAGGAGTACAAGAGAGGGACGGAGGGAAAAAAACAAATTTAATGAATCCTTCTTCTAAGTACGAATAACGTTTATTCATTTGAAATTAACCAATTTCATGGATGTACATCTCACAATGTACAAACAGGGACAGGAGAATGCCAGGTTGTTTTTTTTTAATTCATTCCGACTTTTTCCGGATCATCATAAAATCTTTTGTAGCGGAATAATAATTCGGTGGGTCGTGAAGACGGGCGATGAATGCAAATAAAAGAATGCATAATGAGGACGGCATTATCATTTGTGGGTTGGGAAGCTGTGCGACAGTGGGTGGGGGTATACGATGAATGAGATGGAAAAATAAACGATTGTTATTCTCGGGGGTGTGAATGTCTAATGACGGAACGAAATTATTAAGGCTTCGAGTGGTTCTTTTTTCAAAATTACGTCACTCAGTTTTTGACTTTTAGCATTAAATATTTTTTTCATTTTTTGTTCACACATTTCTCGATTTACAAATTTTTTTTTTTTTTAATTTTTGGAATTTTCAAAATATTATATCTGTAGATTCTCCATGAGAGGGCGTCATAGAATATACACGTACAATTTTTCCTGCCTCATTTGGATTTAATAATCCTATCGACCACTTCTGTTGCTTTCAAACATTTACAAAAATTATTTATAAAAAAATTAACTTTATCTTCATTATGAATGAAGTGAAGTCAGCTGCCTAGCGAAGCACGACTTCAGAAGTCTTCATCCAATATTCATGAGCATCAGAATGATGACGGTATTGTGAATAGGGGAAAAGTGGCTATTTGAGCTGCTGTTTTTTCCACATCGATGTTTCGTCCAAATGCTTCCTCAACACAGACTCCTTAAGGATGTTCACGTGATTTTCACATTTTTTTAACCATTTTTCTCCTAACGAAGATTATGTGGATTCACATTATTAGGAAAAAAAATGAAGGTTGGGGAACCAATGTTGTACCGACGTTGGTCAGCCAACATTGCACCAACGTTGACCAGCCGATATTGAACCAACGTTGGTCAGTCAACCTTGTGCCAACGTTGGCCAGCCAACCTTGCGCCAACGTTGCCCAGCCAACCTTCTGCCGACGTTGCACCGACATTGGAGAACCAAGAACCCGGTATATTCCTCATTTTTTCCCCATATCTCCTGAACAGTTCGATTTAGAGAAAAATGATATCAAACTTTTTGGTCGAGAATCAAATTCTCTACAAATAATGTTTTATAACATTTCCGGCTGAAACCGCTCGTTGACGAGATAATCACCGTTTTTGTTCAACCCCTTGATGGCCCTACAAGATCTAATAGACCAATACCCATCAACATCTCATTGATCACCAATCCAAAGTCATCGGAAAACGAAAGCCCGGAAGTTATCACTGCGAACCACCAAAGGGATCAGAGCCATGTTGCCGCACCCACCATTCATCCCAACTTACAACATTCCAAGTATCTTTCCTCCCTTCTCACTATGGACTTAGATTGTTGTTCATGGTTGTAAATGCGCCCGACCATGAGCATCATCAACCCCACCGAAAATCCCAACTTCGTGACCATGTCCCCCTCCATCCCATTCGTATTCCAATCATGATCCCTTGCCCTCACACCTTGCCGTCATTCTTCCAAAAAAAAATAAGCGAACCATCTTCAAATGTATTCTCGTCACACCCCTCCAACAAAAAAAAAGAAGAAGCCGGAGAAAGTACTTCAGAGATTTCCTCCACTTCTTGATTCCATAAAAATTCCCAGAACATAAAGATCTCTAGAAGTTATTATTTTCCATCGCATGAGCAAGTTGGACATTTCGTAAGTTGTACGATTTTTTTCCCCTCCAACGTCATACTTTTATTTGAGTAACAGAAGAGTTATGGTTTGGGATTTGCATTAAAATTTGCGGCTGAGATTTGAATGTCTGGAGTTGAACTCTTAGCCTGGAGATATGCTTACCAGTTGGTTTGTAGAGTTCAGATATGAAGCGGAATGAAGCCTAGTTCTTGGCTTTTGAGGAGAGACAATGTGGATGGGGGGGAGGGGGGTAGCATTGGATGGTGGGTGGGGAGGTTACAATACTCACCGCTTTATAACCAAGCACGTACATGTTACTGGCAGCCCTGAGGATCGCTCGGGATGTCGTCGTGTTTCGTGTCAGGTGCACATTCGTTGGACGATAAAACGTTGCTACTACGGGCTATGAACATTTGACAATCCCTATATTTCCAACTGGTAAATGCAAGGTATTGATCGTAGCGTATGATATACAATATTGCCCCGTGAAATGGCTTGAATCGTCACATTTTCATTATACAGTTGAGGGTAATTGCAATTGCATGACGCCAGGTACAAGTCGTATGAAGCAATTGCAAGTGACACGAAGGAGAGGTATTTATATGGTGAGCAGAATCTGTGGTAGGTTTGTGGTTTAGAATCATTGTACCTAGCATATGGTACTATTCAGTACTTTCAGCTAGACAAATTATTTCCATATATTTTATGAACTTTATAAACTGTAAAAAAAAACTAGTGGGATGGTCTCAGTCGCGTGAAGACGCATCGATAAAAAAAAAATATTGAATCGGTTGATTCGTTTGGAAGAAATCGTTGGCCAAAAATTGTGCCCCCCCCCCACCCCCCGTATGTATCCCCACAGCGTAACACCTTCAGATGGCCCCACAGGAAGTTTCACTTAAAAAACTGTGATTACTTAATTAAAATGAGTCATTAACAAAACGCCTGATTACCATTCAATATCTAACCCGATATTTCCTAAGGTTTCGTTTGTAACATTGCTCATAGATAAGATCAATGTACATTTAAAACCCTTTATCTCAAGTGCTCAAGGGTACGTAATAGAAATATGAAGCAGTGGGATTTTGAGTTTCACGATTAAAGTCAGCTGATGATGAGTAGAGGGTTGGTTATTACAACGACTTGGACCCTCAGCCCCGGAGCGCACTAGTGCCCTTTATCGTGAGATTAGAAAACGCCTAGCCATGGACCATCATATCCCCAGAGAGGCTGAAACAGAGTTGGTAAAGGAGAGGGGGGGGGGGGGGGAGGAGAGGGAGGAGGAGGAGGCCATAATACCTCGGTCGTCGCTTTATCGCCATTTTGCAGGTACTGCAGGGCTGAGTGAGAAGCCAGGTGATGGCTGAACCGTATATCCTCAGACGCTTTTCTAATTGGGGGATCAGAGTTATGACTCCCTTGTTGTAAAATACAGGATGATGTATCAACGTCTTATGGTGTACGGTATACTTCCAGTGAGAGCTGATTAACATCGATGAAGAATGAAACTAGCCGGAAGGAAAGTGTGGTGCATCTTCCGCCTACCCTTTCCCATTCATTGGAGGTGGTCTTCGATAATGAGGGGCGATTATAGATTCATTCTTCACTTCCGGCTGTGAATTTGGATATTCCGCATCTCTCTTAGGATGATACGATGCTGACCAGTTATCAGGAAGTTACTGGTTCCCCATATAAGGTAACCTTGAAAAGGCTCATGCTGCAGCATCACCAAACCCAAGGATAATTTTATCAAACTTTTCTCTCCGCGTACCTCCCAGTAAACCTCAGCGCCAAGAGGCATTGTTCTAGCCCACGCGATCAACATTCTCTCCCTGTATTTTACTTCATCTTACCTAGACCAACTCTGCACATTCACCCAAGCACGTGTTTTGCCTCACCGTAACGCCCGAAAGCATTTCTGGGTGGCTGAAGTGGTGTGCAGCGCGTCGCATCGATCATCCTCATTAAACGAAGAACTTCGACCTTCCGCGTGGTGTACCGGTATTCATGGGCTTCCGGTGGGTAGACAATGTAAAGCCCGTTGATCCTGCCGGTGCTTTACTGTCACGTATCAGCTATTGGATACGTGCCTGGATCAAGGGATCAAGGTGAAATCGACTTTGGTGTTATGTTGATCGATGGCATCAAATTCGTTGGATCTATTCAATGAAATACTTCACCAAGGTGCTTAATGGTACCTACGATATACACGAAAAAGGAGATCTGATGAGATAACTGTCAGTTGATGGTGGATGAGAGAGCTGTTTGCGGATTGTCAACAAATTGGAGGATTGGAGAACAGCATCATCCGTCTTCGGCAGTCGGCTGTTACCAGGAAGTCGCATCCCAAATTACTCCGAAATATTCAGCCTAGTTCATTGGAAGGACAAGTGAACCTTAGAAGGCCAGAAGGTCCATCCATATCCATTTGGCTAATGGGATATAGCCAACGGTAATAGCGTCTATTAGAAAGGTCAGTGCAACTGACTCGAGGTGGCTTGCTGTCGACAAGTCGTAAAGTTGAATCCTGTTGGCTATTGTTTAGGAAAACAAGATGCTTATTTGAGGCTAGTAACCAAGCCCATCTCCATCCGTTAATTCTGATTCAAAGTGCGGCAAAACTCACCCACTGGACAGCCTCGAGCCAACGATCCTCATTAGCGTCTATCTATTTTCGAAACTGCGTTGTACCATTGTCAAGGAAGCCTGAAGATTCTCTGACTATGTCTGGTCTTTCGTTATGCCTTTCAGCTTGAGTGTAACTGGACAAGTTTTGTGGCTTGTGGTCAGCAGGGCTTGGCAAAACAATGTGCCATAATTCACTGGAGCGAAACGCGAAATTCACCTCATTTTGGGGCTTTAGTGTGTTCCCTTATGCATTAACCCATGGTGGCTGGGTTATGTCCGGGCCCTGTCAACTGAACACACTGGAGACCACGTGCGTGATTCTGTCGACTTTTCCTCCAGAGAGGTTGTGTCAATTTTCGATAGGCGAACGTGGACGTTTCATATCGTCGGATCAAATTACCAATTGGGTGGAAAATATTTTTAATATGACGTAATTATTATTTTTGAAAATTTTGAGAACCTTTGGAAGGGGAAATTTTGAACGGTTTTTATGAAGCGTTAATCTCGCCGAAGATGCGATTTTTTCATCGCTTCATTTCCGGAAAGTGGACAATGGATCTGGTCTGGTAATTGTGAAGTGGGCTTAGGAGAATAAAGGTGGATCATGGTAAAAATTCACTGCATCTCTGGTGAGACTCTCTGTCCATAAATAATACTATATGCGGATGGAAAACAATGTATCTATCGCATGAGTGGGTTTAGATATGAGAGTTTCAAATAAGGATGAGGAAGCCTCTCGTCGCAATGTTAATGTCGGTAGCACATCAATTCAAGCGCTATTGTGCCTATATTTACAATCATTATTTTTTCCGGGTAGCTTCACTCCCACTAGTTCTTGGGATACAAAGGCGGCGGCGAGTACAAACAAGATGACCATGAAAATGGTTCATATGGACTGCATTAATTTTTAGGGAATGAACGACGATGCAGATTGAGGAAATTTGAAAAATTTGGAAAATTCGGAAAATTTTGAAAATTTAGAAAATTAGAAGAAAATGAAAAAATTGAGAAATTTCAAAGAATGGAAAAAATTGGAAAAATAAAATTTCAAAAATTTCAAAAGATTCAAAAATTTCAAAAGATTCAAAAATTTCAAAAATTTCAAAAATTTCAAAAATTTCAAAAATTTCAAAAATTTCAAAAATTTAAAAAAATTAAAAAATTTCAAAAATTTCAAAAATTTCAAAAATTTCAAAAATTTCAAAAATTTCAAAAATTTCAAAAATTTCAAAAATTCCAAAAATTTCAAAAATTTCAAAAATTTCAAAAATTTCAAAAATTTTAAAAATTTCAAAAATGTCAAAAGTTTCAAAAATTTCAAAAATTCCAAAAATTTCAAAAATTTCAAAAATTTTAAAAATTTCCAAAATTTCCAAAATTTCCAAAATTTCGTCATTTTGACAAATGTTAAGTTATAAAAAAAAAAACAAATTTATGAAGTTATGTTCATTGAAAGGAGAAAAATGCAGACGTCAGAGGATCGGCCACGCGAGCACAAAAGCCAAGTAGATAGGCGTCGAAATGGTCAGACAGGATAAGGGGGAAAAGGATGATCTGGGGTGAAAAAAAAAATGGTGAGTGAGGCTTTGAGCCGTAATCTGGCTCGAGAGTGAACTTTTTCCAACCTTTTCATCTCTCGCCAAATGGAATTTAGAGGGGCTTTTCAAGCGGGCTTTTTAATCTCTGAGTTAATACTACTTCTCAGATTTCGGTGTTGAGATAAAAGAACAAAATTTACCCAACCATTTCATACAGCAAAAGTCAATTTTTATGATGTTCTCGATAGATTTTAACGCAAAATGAAAAAAAAGGAAAATACAGTGGAACGTTTCCTGCAATACTGCATTCATTTTTGAACTTCCTTAAGTCATAAATTCCAGAAATCTGACCTACACAGGACAGCATTTGCAAACTTTACTGCACACCGAATTGATCTTCATGCGGGTTAATTAATTTTAACCGGCAACACGGAACAACTGTGTTCCTTCCAACCGGACAGACTGGTGTACTTTGGAATAATTACAATTTCGGCTGTAGAAAATATTTCTTCAATACGTCATTAATACGCACCATCGAGGAAGCCTGACATTCTGCTTCCGGCACGGCCTTTCAACGGCGGAATTTTGGTAAGAATATACATCACCGAATGCACTTGATAGTTGAGCATTTAGACAGATGTGTCCAATGAGGCTACTAAATCCGACTGAGTTATATGCGGCAAACTAGTATAATCACCTAACCAAGCCAAGATTCATGATCTAATTCCCATGAACTTGATATCGTTAGACAGAATTATCCACGCAAAGCGCCGGTATTACGGTGATTCGGTACGAGAATCTTTGAAGTTAGGGGGGGAGGGAGTGGGGACGGGGGGTCAGTTTGAAGTACAGTTTGTATGGGGATTGTTGGTAAGCAGCTTGGCTCCTTTGGTTACGTAGACATCGCCATTTGAGGTACGGAAAATCGATAAGCTCCGCCATTCAGGCAGACTGAAATTGCCGGCGTTATATAATACATAGCGCTGTGTGCACGGTCTTACCGCGGATTTGACGGTTTCATCAGCAGACTATTCGCTTATTCATCGACCACTACGCAGTTTCAAATCAAAAGTTGTTTTGTCGGATGTTTTGTGTGGGTGGGTGTGTGGGTGGGTGTGTGCGCGCGTGTGTGTGTAGGTGTGTGTAGGTGAGTGGGTGGGTGGGTAAGTGTAGGTGGGTGGGTGGGTGGGTGGGTGGGTGGGTAAGTGTAGGTGGGTAAGTGTAGGTGGGTGGGTGGATGGGTGAGTAGCTGGGTGGGTGGGTGAGTAGGTGGGTGGGTGGGTGAGTGGGTGGGTGGGTGAGTAGGTGGGTGAGTGGGTGGGTGGGTAAGTCTGGGTAAGTGGGTGGGTGGGTGTGTTAAAGTACCATGTTGGAGTAAAGTCTAGAATCTATCGTAGTTCATAAATCGTGCTTGACCCATATGCTACTTTAAATCCGAGTCAAGAGCGCACGAAGCAAGGTATCCAGCGAGAAAATCCAATGGATGCTGGAAATGATGAAAGGGATTGGTCCATGGTACTATTGGATTGTATGTGTATACAGGCAAACTATCGACTATTCCGGAGCTTTCTAAATTTTATAACGTAATAGCATTACGAACATTGTCTCTTGGGAAATCTTTTCGATTTCCTTGTGCCTTCTACGATAACCACTTCCGGACAAAATTTCATGATATGCCATTCTCCTCGGGATTTTCTGCACTATTTTTATTGCTCATGGAGGCTTATGTTGACGTTGGGGGGGGGGGGACTGATAGTAATGAGATTTTTCGGATGACGTGACGCACCAATTTGCAGAATCACCATTGGATGATTTTTTATTTTTTTATTTTCGAAATCATTTCATATTCTCCGAAAAATATGCAATTGCAAAAAATCACAACCATACAGACGCACACACACACACATACGCCATTTCAAAATGATTTCGGGGAGTTGTGAGACGTGGAGATATGAATTTGGGACTGACTGTCAAGGGCGTTACAGTATCATTTCCTATGGGCAAGTTAAACAATCGCCAAGTCATGGGAAGTTGGTTACTTCGTGGATTCTACTTTGCGTTGTGGCGAACCACCTGGTGTGCATTTTAAGAGTATTAGTTCCTATTCTACCTTGGTTCATAAACAACTGATGGGAACGCATCAGAAGGCTTAAGTAACCTCTCGTGTTGATAAGTGGCCTGGGGCTGATTCCGTGAAGAGTGAGAACAGGGTAAGGCCATTAACAGATACAACAGACTGGACGTTATTTCACAAGGGGGAAAGCAATATGTGGGCCACTATACTAGGGTGAAGCTAATACTTGAGAGTCGGCGCATACATGACCAAGAGAAAATCTCAGGTTGATGTAGATAGATTGTTGTAGAAGTCTCGAAACTGTGAGGTTACCTCAACGCGGCGAATTCAAATGTTAAAAACCATTAATTAGTCCGTATTTTGTTTTCCTTTAAGAATGTTTTCAGTCAAAAAAGGATTATTGTATGTGTGTGTGTGTGTGTGGGAGGGGGGGGGTGTAGGTGGGTGGGTGGATGGGTGGGTGGGTGGGTGAGTGGTTGGGTGATTGGATGGTTGAGTGGGAGGGTGGGTGGGTGGGTGGATGGGTGGGGCGGTGGGTGGGTTGCATTATGGCTGCAAGCCATTAGAGAATTTAAATACCTCGTGATATACAGCATCAATTTTTTAATATGTGTAATTTCCCTGTAATGAGGATGACTCAGGTTTCCCGTATCAGAGTGAGACATTTGACGCTTAATTTCAGTAGTTAATAATTTTTCAAGACATTCCTACACAGCTCCATGGATCAGTCCTAGGGAGTGGAGAACCACAGAAGTCCATAGTTTCCTTTTGAAGTTGTGGGTTTGAGGAGAGCAGGCTGTTGAGACAGTTGAGAATCTTCGCTTTAGACTGAGAAAAAAACGCGTCGCTGAATGGCAGTTTGCGGCGCACCAGGAGAACACAAGTGACGCGGGCCGTTCCCACACTTGAGGAGAAGTTGAGAAGAAAATTATACGAATCGCCAGGTAGTTGACACTTTGGCTATTGCTTAATCATTTCATTCGGCTTTTCTGGTAATTTAACAGAGGGAGTATTGTAAAGATTTAAAAAAATTTGCAATTACTCACAATTTGTTGCTACCTATCTCTAGGCCAACTCTTTCATTACTTTCAACACAATTTATTTAAAAAGTGAAGTAATTACTTTGGTCTTTCCTCATAACCAGTCTCGTACTTTAATGAACTTTGTCATAAATTTAATCCCAACACTGACCCATTTCTCCACTGTATAAAATTTCGTTTTCTTTTGCCTCCATGCTTCTTCAACCACTCTACTACGATAATGATTGAGGGCGCTTGAGAAGTGATGCTCAGCTGTGTTAATTAAAGAGGATAAAATCATGAAGAGGGATTTTCAACTGCAGTAAAAGTTGGTAGTAGAATCAAAGCAATCGTAACGACTCCTCACGGTTCGTAATTGTGAGGTTTTTTAAGGATGAACGTATTGAAAAATTCTCTTGATTATTGAGATACGAAGTTGGGTTAATGGAGTACTGGGGTTTTCCATTGAGTAAAAAATTGTCAAAAATTGACAGTCATTGATTCATGTTGACAGTTGTCAGGAGTTGACAGTTGCCAATAGTTGACAGTTGTCAATAGTTGATGGTTGTCAATAGTTGAGAGTTGTCAATAGTTGACAGTTGTCAATAGTTGAGAGTTGTCAATAGTTGACAGGTGTCAATAGTTGACAGTTGTCAATACGTGACAGTTGTCAATAGTTGATGGTTGTCAATAGTTGACAGTTGTCAATAATTGACAGTTGCCAATAGTTGACAGTTGTCAATAGTTGATGGTTGTCAATAGTTGACAGTTGTCAATAGTTGACAGTTGTCAATAATTGACAGTTGTCAATAATTGACAGTTGTCAATAATTGACAGTTGTCAATAATTGACAGTTGTCAATAATTGACGGTTGTCAATAGTTACTGAAAAATTGGTCAAAATTTAGAAAATTCTGTAATTGGCTAATTTGCACTTTTCAAAAATTTACCAATTTTCCGAATTTTTGATAGAATTTCCGGAAACTTTTTCAAACATGTTTTCACATGACCTAATTATTTCAATTTTTCTAATTCCCAGAATTTCTGTAATTGCCCAAAAAAAAAATGATTTTTTTCTTCCAAGTGAGTACCTGTCCACTTCTGCTATAAGGAAATTGTTTTACTGGTGTGTTGATCTCGGCTATAATGAGCGATAACAATAAGTCATAAAAGGAGTATAACGTTTAGGGTAAACGAAGCGTAAATATCACCACGGCATGCAAATATCCTGGATGGCGTAATGCAAAAGGGCAGTCGAAAAGACTCCCAGTTTTTACGAGAGCAGTAAGACTGGTTGTGTCACGCTTCGGTTTTACGATCTACCCCCCCCCCCCTCCCCCCCCCCCCACCCCCATCCACCCGCCCAACCGCCACCCATTGGCCATTCAGAGAAAAGATAACCCTGAAGGCATTCTCTTTCACCTTCGTTTACAGCGTCTCATATACGTAGACCTCGGTACCTCCACTCATTTCCACGCTATAATGCCTACTTTAACGCACACATAAAAACCCCACCTCTACCGTGTGACAGGTTTTAAGAACGACAATACGTTATTCTTCCACACATGTCTCACTATTTGTTACGACGCTTTATATCTTCCTTCGCAAGGTGCAAAGTGCTTCCCCATCGATAATAGCAATTACAAGCTTACTCAATTGACCCTTGGCTTGAAATTTCGGAAAATGTAAAATTTTTAAATTTTTTACCAAATTATAAAACAACCGACTTTGAGAATCTCCATTTTTTTTTTTAGACGGGTAAATTTTGAAAATTATACAACTAATTTCAAGAAATCCAAAATTTAAAATTTCAATTTCAAATTTCCAAATTTCATCAATTAAATAAAAAATATAAAAATTCCAAGAATTTCAGAAGTTGTAAACATTGCGACAAATTCGAAAATTTCAATTTGAAAGCTTCAAAAAATCCAAAAACAATCACAATCTCACCGGACATTACCCGCCGCTACTGCGCATGCGTGATGCAACGGGTCCCATTTTTAGAGAAGCGTTTGCTTTCAAAAAATTCCCCTTGTCAAATGGTCCAAATAGTGGGAAAACTGAAAAATTTCAGATGAAAAAAAAGTGGAGCTGTCATCGCATATTACCCGACGTTTTCCGATACGATTGATCCAAATGACTTCATATTTCGCCGAGCCTTGATCACCGAGCCATGTTTGAAAATTTATACCCAGTGCCTGGTGAAATGTCTGTGTGGAGTGATATCCCCAATGGAGACGGAGAAGTCTCCTCGCCAGTCACTTTCCCAAAGGGTTCCCGGATTTGACAGGCAAATTGAATCGACGCCAGTCGCATCGGGTGGGTGGGCGGTTGGGCGGGTGGGGGGGGGGGGGGGGGGGGGGGGGAGGTGAGGATGAGGATGAGGTAAAAACGAATGAGAGAGAAATTCGAGTGCAATAATCCAATATTCCCCGGTGGACGCTGAAGCCCCGATATTCCCCCCCCCCCCCCCCCCACCCACCGACCGTACGTGTATATACTGGACCCCCTTTTTGCCGCATATGTCATACGCCGGTTCAGCCGCTAGGCTCACACTCCTGTCCTATATATATCAAAGAGTACGTTATTTTTTTCGGCCAACGTGACATTTGAAAGCTTAGCACACATTGATTTCCATTAAGGTAGAAGAAATATAATAAGCGAGCTGAGTGAGTGTGACCCGTCAGAGCCACACAAATAACTTTTCGATTTACTATTTCCCTCCAGCATTATTGTTGTTCCCGACCTTTCGCCAAAAAAAAAGTTGAGTCAACGTCAAAGGTTCGCAAATCGGAAACCCGCAAATATCGGAAGACTTACAAAAATTTCAATAATGTAATAATGCCTCAACTCCCTTGTCATTCCTTATCAGTTATGTCATTCCTATCGATTTACATTTCAACGGAGAGACACCATGGTCGATATATAGAAATTAGCCTATGGATGTGCGGCGCCCTAGAAATATTTATTCAACCTAAATTCAGGACATTGAAATGGCCCTGTGGCTCTGGCCGATAGTGGACTCAGTAGCTGAGCAAGATGAAATGCATATGGCTTGGCTCATCGAGTAAATCACTGGTCTGCAGGAGTACAGTGCAAAAAGGAAAATGAAAATGAGGTGAAAAAGAAAGGAGTGGAAAAATCGGATGATGAATGGGAATGGTATGGCGGACAGCCTGCAATCCAGAAACAATGTAGCGAATGAATAAAAATGACATAATGGGGATGTGCGCGCGCATTGCATATGCATGGCTAAAAAATTTTGATAAAAATTACCCGTTCGGTGAACCTCTCGTATGTCTCATCTTGATTCTCTTTTATAGAGAAATATAAAAAAGCGGTGAGCCGATACATGGGAAATTTTCCCAATATGCAATTCTTGTCTGATCCGAGCTCAGTTTCTGGACCCCGGTATCTTAAGCAGGTTTCCGGTACAAAGTGGAGGGCCCAGGTTCTAATCCCGGGTGGGAGTGTATATGTATCTGTACTTTTGTATATGTATATCTGTGTGTGTGTGTGTGTGTGTGTGTGTGTGGGCGGGTGGGTGGGTGGATGAGTGGGTGGGTGTCTGGATGGATGGGTGGGTAGGTGGGTGGATGGGTGGGTTGATGGGTGGGTGGGTGGCTGAGTGGATGGGTGGGAGGGTGGTTGAGTGGATGGCTGAGTGGGTGGGTGGGTGGAGGGGGGGGATGGGTGGGTGCATGGGCGAGTGGATGGGTGGGTGGGTGTGGGTGGGTGGGTGTGGGTGGGTTGGTGTGGGTGGGTGGGTGTGGGTGGATGGGTGCTGGGGAGAGGAGGAGGAGGTAACAACACACTCATACAGAGGGCAGTTCCCCACAAGAAAAGCCGCAGAACATCCTTACGTACGAGACCCCAGGGATACCATAGATTAAAGTCGAGTTTAAACCAAACAATTGGCAACTCGTGCATATCTCAGATAAGCAACTGGCTGTATCTGCAGCGCCAAGATATACCAAAATGGTATTTACTAATAAAGCATGGGCAGTTGAATTACCATTCATGATCACATGTGTTTGTACAAACAAGGGTAAACAACGTGCAATTGGACAGTAGTGCAAGCACCTGAACTACCAAGGCGGTATGTATTTTCGCCGCAAGTGACGGAATCAAGGTTACTAACTCGCCTTGGATAGCAGTCCATTATTTACTCCTTCATTTTTTATTCCCACAATTTTACAGTTTACATTGAGAAAGATAAGCGGCATGTGGGTGGATAACCTCTTCGTGCACTGGGAAAAAAAATCCTACACAGTACAGGAGCTGGAAAGAAATTTCGGGAAATTGTAGACAAAAAATGTAGATATGAGTATGGATCTCCTGTGGACGTGCATGTGTGTGTGTGTGTGTGTGTAATATATTGAAAATATGCTGGAAACAGGTAAAAATATGCCAATAATTGGTCAAGAAAATCAAATTTGCCCGTAAATTGTAGAACGTGGCATAAATTTAAGGATTATACTGCATCATCGCCGACGTCTAAAAATTCCCTGTATTTGTGCCCTAGCATGAGAAAAAACTGAAGCATCAGCATATCGGATTACATGGAAAAGAAGAGAGAAATAACCGTGGGTTCGCTGAGTAACTGGCGTGTGTCCTGCAGTACATGATTCAGTCCAATTGAATTTTTCTACTGTACATTTTTTTTCTTTTGCGAGAACACGCGAAGGGGAATCAGAAAATTGCTGTAATTTTTCATAACACGTCAATCATCGTAAGTCGTGAAAATCGGACATTTGTCAGACGGGAGAAGATTTACCAACTTTGTTAAATCGATTTTCAATCTGCAATTTGACGTCATTGCTGCAGGCAAATATTCTATCCAGTGATTGGCTTCTTTATAGGTGGGGTTTTCTCGAGCTTGACAGCTTTCATGTATATAGAGAAGCTGCTATTCAAATTTACGGGATTTTTCGAAGCGGGGAAATCGACGGGTTTTGGGTACTTGCGGTTCCGAAATTCTTGGAAGTTTTGGAGGTTTTGGAAAGTTCAAAAATTTTGAAAATTTTAAAAATTTTGAAAATTTTGAAAATTTTGAAAATTTTGAAAATTTTGAAAATTTTGAAAATTTTGAAAATTTTGAGAATTTTGAAAATTTTGAAAATTTTAAATATTTTGAAAATGTTGAAAATTTTGAAAATTTTGAATATTTAAAAAATTTTGAAATTTATAAAAATTTGGAGCATTTTGGAAATGGACATATCTCATCAACATATTTAAAATCCGCTCCATCTGCAATTTTTTTTATCGCGTAGGGAGGAGCGAACGTTGATTTTTCCATCTAATTAATACTTTGCTCCGTTGCTCTTTAACTTCGAGTATATATTAATTAACGAAGTGTTTTAGGTACCTAACATTTAGCGAAATTTTCAAATTCTTCACTCAGTCCGAGAATTGGAAACATCAATTGCCCTATTAATGGCTTTTATATAGGTACATTGATTAGATTGATCAGATTACATTGATTGCATCATAATTCTCCATGTTAACCCAACCATGAAGTTATATTTTTTATTCGTTGGTGCAAATTACTCACAAATATCCGTACAAATAGGATTGAGTTTTCCTGTCTGTATGACCCTCGTAACTTGTACATCCGATTTTTATCTCTTCAGCATGTTTATTTCCCCACAATTTTTCTCCCATTTTTAAGACCATTTATTTACACTTTTTTAACGACCAACCGCATCTGCTTGCGACAAGGAATCAGCAATAAACAAGTTGTTGAGCGTGAACGGGAAATTCCCCGAGTTTGACTCTCCAGACTACGCATTATACAAGGTGTTTCAAAAGTCAAGGGTGACCTATACCGTCCAATTCGGACACCCAATGGAAATATTACCTTCAAATTTCTTACGCCAAAGGAATGGAAAAAATCGAATTTTGTGCATTTTTTTGAAATTTCAAAGTTTTCAAATTTGTGCGAATTCCGAGATTTGAAAAAAAAAAAATTTTGAAAATTGAAATGTGTAAAATTTGGAAAACTGCAATTTTTGAAATTTTTGACAAAAGTTTCTGACAACTCGCAGTTATCAAAAACTGACAGTTGTCATAATCTGGAACGAGTTCAATTTTGACAACCTTTTCTTGTTGACAACTGTAAATATTTGACATCGTTGAAATTGCAGAATTAACATCTTCGGAAATTATGACGACGGTTAGTTTTTGATGAATATCATATTTTTACACCTGATATTGGATCTTGGCAGTTGTCAATAACTGAAAGTTGTCAAAATTTGGGACTGATCAATTTCTGTCAAGCTTTCATTCTTGACACCTGTCAACTTTCGCCAACTGTCAACTTTTGACAACGGTCAACTTTTGACAACTATCAACTTTTGACAACTGTCAACTTTTGACAACTATCAACTTTTGACAACTATCAACTTTTGACAACTATCAACTTTTGACAACTGTCAACTTTTGACAACTGTCAACTTTGACAACTGTCAACTTTTGACACCTGTCAACTTTCGCCAACTGTCACCTTTTGACAACTGTCAACTTTTGACAACTGTCAACTTTTGACAACTGTCAACTTTTGACAACTGTCAACTTTTGACAACTGCCAACTTTCAACAACTGTCAACTTTCAACAGCTGTCAAATTTCGATAGAAGCCAACTTTTGACAACAGTTCTCGAACGTTGACAATTGTTAATTTTAAGAAGTAGTCAACTGTTGACAATATTTTATTTTTGACAGCTGTCAAACGTTGAAATTTCCGAAATTCCAGAGCCAAACGTATCAGCAATTGTCAACATTTCGCAGCTGTCGGTTTCTGACAAATGGCTGCGTTTCCATATCTCGTACAATTTTGGCAGTTGAAACTTTGGCACCAGTTGACTTTTGACAGTCCCTAATTCATGACAACCAATAACTGTCAGATTATTTTCTCTCCACTTACTTCCCTTCTGAAGCACCCTGTAGAGTGTCTGGGAAGATCGGGTCAGTTTTATTCATAGTTATCAGGTATAAGCGAGCAAAAGTTGTTTGTGACGACGGGTGTGTGCTCAATAGTGCAAATAGAAAACGAAATGATGGAGTGAGATAGGTAGTAACTGAGGGGAGCCACTTTGCACCTTGCGTGAGACAGCAGGTGCTTACTTACACACACTTATGGCTCTGTGGGGTGTATGAGGCATTCACATCCGCTAATCTCATTCGCAAGTGTCCGGCGCAAGTTCTGGTTCTTAATGTGACTTTCTCTCTTGCATCCCCATGAGTATTTGCTGGACCACCGCCTATTAATTAAATACCAGTTTCTTGGGGAATGCTGCAGATCTAATGGAAATGTTAAAAAAATGGAAATTTATATCCAAGGAAAAATTTAGGTTTTTAACTTTTCTTTAGGGCTAGTTATTATGATTATAGGTGAAGTCAAAATTTTTTATATATTTTTGGTTGATGTACATTAATCAGATCTAGATTTAGATCAGACAGAGCTCTGTCCCTCCGTCTTTCCGCGTGTGTGTGTGTGTGTGGGCATGCTTTAGCCGGGTGGGTGAGGAGGTGTGAGTGTGGGTGGGTGTGCGAGTGCGTGACTGTGTGGGTGGGTGAGTGGGGGGGAAGTGGGTGGATGAGTGGGTGGGTGTGTAGGTGTGTGTGTGGGTGGGTGTGTGGGTGGGTGTGTGAGTATGTGGGTGGCTGTGTGGGTGGGTGAGTGGGTGGATAAGTGGGTGGATGAGTGGGTGGATAAGTAGGTGGCCGAGCGGGTGGGGCGATGAGTGGGTGGGTGGGTGTGTGGGCGGGCGGGTCCATGTATGAGTACATGTGTATATACGTGGGCATTAAATTGAGATCGAAAAATGCAAAGCTTCCAAACATTCAAAAATAAATTGAACTTGTTCACATTTGTAAAAGAAAAAAAAATCAGATCGTCGATTCCAAGAACTTCAATCACACATTTCGGAATTTTCAAATTTTCGAACTTTTTCATATATATATATATATATATATGACTATAGGTTGGACCTTCCGAAAATCTGCAATTTAAAAAATTGAAATTCCCACTCATGAAAATTACGTGGTTCCTCTCAAACAGAGACAAATAAATAGAAAGGCGAAATAGGAATGAAAAACAATCTGTGGAAAAAATGTGTACTTGAAGCCACATCACCGCAACGTCAATCATCCTCCGAGTGAGGGGGCGTGGGGAGGCTGAGGGCTTGATGAGAGTGTTTTTTATTCACGAGGTCGCTCTCTCGCAATTAGGTGCAAGTGATGCCGACATGTCACACCAGCCGGTTAGACACGCGAGTGCGAGCGCGTGAAAACCCGGCCTCGACTGACATTTAGGATGCAATAAAAATCTTAAAAAACCGAGTATTTTTTAATACCCACCAAGATTTTTTTATGTGCGTATATATATCTGCATTACACCCACGTGTATGGGCATAAGTTTTGGGAATGAAAAAGCCGATCTGAAACATGTGTCAGATGCACTACCGGTCAAAAATTTGGTTTCATTTCCTCCATCTTTGAATTTTACATAATTTTCCAAAATCCGAATTTACTCCAATAATCTAGAGTATCATTATTCTCAAGCATTTGTATAGGCTGTAGGATTAATAAAACCACGAGTTGAATCTCTTTCAGCCCGGTGTAAGTTTCTGGTAAATATCTCAAAATCTAAGAGAGATAGCGCAATTTGCATCAGAACAATTTTACAGATCTCACTGTGCTCTACAAAAAAAGTATTCACCAAATTGCCCCTATGTTTCTTAGATTTTGAGATATTGACCGAAAACTTAGGCCGGAGTTCCCGGAGGTTTACCCTGTGCTTAGAAATCCGATGGCCTAAATCGCGAAGGTCGGCCCCAGCCACAGTAGGCGTCGCCTATTTCCTTTCGAAGAAATGGTGAAGACCGTTCCGCGGGGAGTACAAGAGAGAGGAACGAAGGAAATAAAACGCTCTCATACACCCATTTTTTCTCAAACGTATCAGGATCATGGCAACCTTGGAGCGCGGAAGTTTCATTGATTTTAACTTTCATTATCGAAGTAATGCGAATATTTTTTCCCGTCGGGGAGCTAATTTTGAAACATAATTTTTGGTAGAAAATATGTATCACATATCGAGTTAGATTGGAGGGGGAAAAATAAAATAGGAGCGCGTCTGACCAAACCGTGAGTTTTCCACTTGGTACCGTTTCATTTTTTTTCGCACTGAAATTCAGGATTAGAAAAACCAACATTTTTTCTTCTGCTCTTTTAACAGACTTTAGCTCTAATATTTCTATTTTTGGACATGTTTTTGGTAATCTGAAAAATTGGGAAAGGTCTCATTACGCAACTGGAAGGTGAATTGCACCATATAAGTGCCTCCCTAAAAACATGATGGAGACTCACTGCAACAACCATATTTCCCAGTACCATCACATCGACTGCAACAATAAGCCAATAATTCGGCTGCAACGCCAATGAATGCTGGTCCATTGAAGCGTTGAGGAGCTAATGATAAATCACGCACGAAATACGGCTCATTGTCCGCGCTCTGCGATGCGAGGATCGAGGTCGTGTGTTAGGGGCGTTTTCATATATGCATTCAATGCAAGAGAAGGACACGATCGTTACCAATGAGTTGTAATTCAACTGAGCCCCACTTGGCTCTATAAAAGACTTGCAACATTATTTTAAAGTAAAAAAATTTATAAAAAAAAAACAAATGATAATTGCAAAATTTTTGTCGAATATTCTGAAAAGAAAAAAAGTTTCCAAAAATTTTTCAAAGTGATTTAAGAAATATTGCAATTGAGCTGCGAGCGCAGTAAGCTCGGAATATGCATTGTTCCTCAACTGAAGAAGAAAGGTGTACGTGCAACCCTTGAACGCCCACGGCAATATGATTCCCGGGGCGGCAAGCGCTACGTGTTATACCATTATCGCATCTCATGGTGCCGCGGCTGGCCTCCCAACGTTTTGCATACAAAAAGCGTGGCTCGTGCATTGTCACGTAAATTAAGATATAAATACGGGAATAAAGCAACTCAAGTTAAAAGGCACATTGGGGTATACTGGAGAAATGTAGGGGGCGCGGAAAATGAAGCGGAGAAGATGTGGATATTTCAACGGTAGAAGTTAATTACGTTCAAATTGAAAAACATTAAGGTCTTTATTTACTGAATTATCTTGCGCAATATTTTGCCCGCTTTTTCTTTTGGGAAGGAATATTGAAAAGGGATTGGTGAATCTTGACGTGAAATTTTTTTTTCAAAGATTTTTTTTTCTTTGCACACACACACACACACACACACACACACACACACACACACCTAACCACTCACCGACTTACGATGACACCCATTCACTTACCCACCTTCCCCACCCATCCACCCACCCTGCCCACCTTCCCCACCCTCCCCACTCACCCACCCCACCCCACCTCACTCTCCCCACCCACCTACCCTCCCCACCCACCCCACCTCACTCTCCCCACCCAACCAACCTCCCCCCCCCCACCCTCTCCACCCACTCATCTACCCTCCCCACCCACCCACCTACTCACCCACCCACCTACTCACCCATCCACCCACCCACACACAAAGCGTCCCAAAATGATTCAGGAGGTCATGGAACGTCAAGCCATGATTTTGAAATTCAGCAAACTTGAACAATATTCATTCTTGAAATTAAAAGAAAATTGAAGTGATAATGTAAGAGGCTGAAGGTAAATAGAAACTCAACCCCGGAAAATGAATCGTAAAAATGATATTTCAACAGTGAAAGTTAATTACGGTGAAATTGAAAAACATTAAGAGTGTTCTTTATGCACCGAAATATTTCACCGGCTATTTTACCATTTTTTTTTACCCCACTTCTTTTCATCTTTTTACCACTGGGTTTCGTTCATGGGGCAAAAAACGAGTTAATTAAAGCTAGCTATCGAAGCCCCAGCTGTGGAAATTCCGAGGGGGATGAGCCCGTATTAAAATCTAAAAGTTCCGGAATCAACGGAGCCGGTCCGAGTGCATTTGAGGCTGTTCCACTTGCACCCCCCCCCCTCCTCCTCCGCCGCTCGCCCCCTTTTTTTGTTATCTAGTGGTCATCAATGGATACATCCGGCGAAGTTGGTGAAGTACCTCGCGCACTTGGCCGACACTCGAGACGGTAATATCAGAGTGGAAAGAACTGGAGATCGATCGAATGTGCACATAGCCGTTCAACGAAACTTGCTCGGATGAAAAAAAAAGAATCTCAAGAGCTCACGGTTTCACCTACTGTTAAAATCGGTTCAAGGAAGTTTCCGGTTCAAAGACCGGACATTTTATGCAGATTCCACTTCGCAGAAATTTTTGGATGATATTGTTTTGTAATTCCACACACACACACACACACACACACACATATATATATATATATATACCCATACACACATACATATACAGAGTTGGGACTTTGGTATAGTGAGTAAAGTGTTTTAACATGATGAAGTATTTTTTTCGTGGGTTCAGATTGATCAAAGATTCCAAAATGTCATGAATTAAAAAAAAAAATCTACAAATCTGAATTGAAAAATTTGAATACAGTCCACAAATTTTGTGGAAAAATAAAGAAACACAATTGATCTATTAGTGTGGGATTACGAGGAGAAGAATCTCTACTATATTCTGACAATACCCCACTAATATCAGGGTGGAGATCGATGGAAAATGTACATAGCCTTTCAAAGAAACTCGCTTGGATTGAAAAAAAGCCTCGAGAGCCCATGGTTTGTGGACTGGCATGAGAAGTATCTGTAGTGCATCCTGACAGATGAAAGTGAGTGGTGGAGAGAGAGAGTGGAGGGAGGGGGAGGGGGGTGGTAGGAGGGTTGAGTTGCCCTGAAAATTGGGTTAACAAGATATTGAAGAGCTCAACTTTGAAGGGAGAATCCGCAGAGTGACATAGTTCAAAAAAATTATTGCAATAATCTCAAAATGTTTGAAAGAAATTTTGAATATTTAACAAAGTTGAAGGGGACATAACCAGAACTTCTGCAACAGTAGTTGCACACACGCAGACACACACCGACCCACCTATTCAACCACCCGCTCATCCACTCACCCACCCAACCACCCACCCACCCACCCGACCACCCCACCCCACCCACACCCCCACCCCATCCACGCACCCACCCACCCCCACACACACACACACACACACACACACACGGTAAGTGATTGATTGGAACCATCAAAGTTCGCACCCACTTCCCTTTTATTAGACGAGATAGTGCAATGCCAAAGGATCTATACAATTTTGAATGAAAGAGCTTCATAAGATTTCTTCGCCGCTGGGAAAAGAGCAAAGTACTTGTCCCAGTAACTACAGTGCACTTGTATTCTTGACGAAAATTCGCCATACACCATTCAAGTGCAGAACCAGCTGAGGGTATGGAGGTCGGTGTTGACCTGCAACCCCTACATTCATCCCCCCCCCCCCCACCACACCCGGCCCTCCAAGCATCCTGAATCCTCAACCCTCGGCGTTATTGTGAAATATCGTTGTACCCACGTTGAGCGTAGAATGGCTCTATTCCGCTGACAAGCCGTAGCCGTTGGAAAGCCAAGAGGGGCCTTCCTTTATGGCCTTTTGCCTCGACGACGAGAGTGCCCTGTCAACGGTTACACAATATACCCAAACCCCTTGGTGGTATATGTGAAACTAGCCGCAAGCAGTATCCAACGCTTGGACGAGATTGTGATGCATAAATGAAAAGTGATTGATTTGGTTTAGAATAAATTCGTGTGAGCTTTTACATAAAAAAAAATGATCTAATATATTTCTTGGATGATATCACATAGATAAAATTGAATGAAATTTTGGGGAATGGTAGAGGACCATTTGCTCAGATGGTCCTAAAAATTTGGGAATTTTCGGACGTTTAGTGATGGAGAAAAAAAATCCGCGATCCCCGAAAAGTTCGTAGGTAGAAAAATTTTGAAGTTCAGAAAATTGAAAAGTGGAAGTGGGGAAAACACGGAATTGGCGAAGGACTGCAATAGTTGACTGAAACAATTTCCGTTTGGCCACTCGAATGCAGTCGTTCAGGGGGCTCCAAGTAACCCATACATGTATGAGATTAGAGGGTCTGCCTCCTCACCTCCGTGCGCTTCCGTAACGTTTCGGTTATTCGAGTGGAAAGCAGAGGCCATCCAATTTCGTGGGTACACTATGCGCCTCGATTGTTATTTCACGTGGCTGGCACGCACTCTCAAGCGAAATAACGATGTTTCCACGTACGAGCGTGAATTATTACAACCGGTCTCCTAGGTGTTGTCCAATGTATTTCAATCCCATACGGAGATTTGAATTGTCGAGGGATTATCAATTCGATGCGTGGCCACATTTGCAGTTTGGAAACTGTGGGAAATGCCTATGAATTTTGCTGGACTCTTTGTAGAAATTCGTTCAATTTTTTGACATTTTTGAAACTCTTGAAAATTTAAAAAATTGAAATTTTTGAAATTTTTGAAATTTTTGAATTTTTTGAATTTTTTGAATTTTTTGAAATTTTTGAATTTTTTGGATTTTTTGAAATTTTTGAAATTTTTGAAATTTTTGAAATTTTTGAAATTTTTGAAATTTTTGAAATTTTTGAAATTTTCGAAATTTTTGAAATTTTTGAAATTTTTGAAATTTTTGAAATTTTTGAAATTTTTGAAATTTTTGAATTTTTTGAAATTTTTGAAATTTTTGAAATTTTTGAAATTTTTAAAATTTTTGAAATTTTTGAAATTTTTGATATTGTCGAAATTTTAAAAATTTTTTAGATTTTTGAAATTTTTTAGATGTTTGAAATGTTCAAAA
Source organism: Asobara japonica (assembly GCA_026005395.1). Taxonomy (NCBI): domain Eukaryota; kingdom Metazoa; phylum Arthropoda; class Insecta; order Hymenoptera; family Braconidae; genus Asobara; species Asobara japonica. Next base: position 3,327,060 of record BQMI01000479.1, on the reverse strand, counting down.
TTTTTGACATGTTTGAGATTATTGAAATTTTTGTGAGAAGTTTGGGAACTCCTGAGATGCAGCTTGTATACTACTTGTCATCATGAAAAATAATCCGATGGTCATACTTTCGTTCATCGTGGAATAATTGGGGTAATCCCCTGAGCAAAAAGTCATTAGCAATTTTCAAGTAATCTGCCGTCACTCCCATTAGTACCAATTCAATAACGTCACTATTTTTTTTGTTGTATTTTTTTTCATGGGGAAAATGGTCGGATACCCGTGGATGCCAAGGCGATTAGTTGGCAATGGACAAGAGTACCACCATCAGTGGAATAAAGGTTCCAGGCAATGGGGTGCACCGGACGCGGTGACTGGAGGAACCAATCTAATTTTTATAGCCAACTATCGCAACCACCCACCTCCCACCCCCCAGCGGCCTCGAACCATCGATGGTATCGATTTGCTCTACTTTCTCTACTTCAACTCTTCTTCAACCCCGAATTATGGATGGTCAATATTTTACAACGGAAGTGAAAAAGCAAAACCAATTTTAGAGACAAATATGTCATGTAATTTTTACCTTACTGGTCTGATAACTTCTGTGAAGTTTCCAAAATTTTGAAAATATTTTACAATTTTTTTTTTTTTTTTTTTTTTTTTTTCAATTTCTAATTTCCTTTCAATATTTGGAATTCTCAATTTTTTTTTCATATTTCAGAAATAAAAAAAAAAATTACTTCCAAAAATTCGAGAAAGTTTGGCGCTGGCATATAACTATATACATCAACCATTCCTGTTCTGATGGTACCCTATCGGTCCGTGAGCTTCCTGTTAGGTTCCCCGAAATTTTGTCAGTGATTTGTTTATTTTGGCCTGTTCCAAACATTATTTGAATATGATGTAAATAAGCCAGTCAAACACGTTTCCCTTTGCCCAACAATGGGATACCTACACACGTAACAACACGGATAGAATAATAATTGGTGGTGAGGCTTCTTCATACGCGATAAAAAGTTGTTCAGTGTGTGTGGTTTTTGTCATCCTACGCCATCACTGTCCAACGGGCATTATATTTAAATCCTGTATATATATATATCCTACGTGGGCCGTACGTGAAACGTGTAGCATACTAATTGCATCGTTATTTTTATACTGTTTGTACATTTGCCCCGTCAGTCCTTCAGCCACGTGGTAAAAAAATAAAACTCGGTGTTATTCCAAGGTCTGTTTTGTTGCTGTGGTTGAAAATTAATTTTGTATGCAAAAAAAAAATCATTTAAAGACTTCCAGTGGAAATGTTAGTTCATTGATAGTGGTCGTACGCACCACTTCCCAATGTTCTTTCCCGCGTTCACTCGTCGTATCTTCTAAACTATGGGCATTGGAGAAAAACGCATTTAACATAAAATGTGCAGTTTTCGGTGAGGAACAACTCTTATTTAACTTTTTTTTTGTGGCGCTAATGGTTCTTTAGTTATGGTGTTATAAACAATTCGAGATGTTTATGGGAGTGATCACACGGTATTTTAAGATCGTCAAAGCACTACTTATCATTCATTACATATTTCATGCCCTACATGGAAACATAAAATTTTTTTGATATGACAGAGTAATTTTTCCAATTTCCATTACATTTTTTTAAATATAGTGCATACTTTTTTCCTGCAGGGGAAAATCATATGTGCAACGGATGGCTTGCCATTTAATTTGAAAATTCCGTGGTATTTGCTTACCACAGGGAATACGAAGAGATCCCTGGAGCGAGAGGATCTCTTGAAGTCGCTCCACAAAATTACAATGTAATGCTTTGAAGTTTCAAGCTCTCGGGGACACAACTGTCATTTATTAAATCGTTTTGAATATGAAAGATCCCTTGAAGTAGCTCATCCGTTTTTTTTACTCTCAATTGAGAAATGATGATACGATTAGTTTTTGAGAAATTGGGAACGAAAAATTTGAGAATACATAGCCACCCACCCACCTAACCACACTCATCCACCCATACAACCAGCCACCCATCCACTCACACCCCCACCCACCCGCCCATCCACTCACACCCCCACCCACCCACCCATCCACTCACACCCCCACCCACCCGCCCATCCACTCACACCCCCACCCACCCACCCATCCACTCACACCCCCACCCACCCACCCACCCATAAACACACCCATCCACCCACACACACACACACCCACCTACCCACACGCACCCATCCACCCACACCCACACCCACACACACACACACACACACACCAGTCGGGGCTTTGGCGTAGTGAAGAGCAGCTACAAAATTCTGAAGAGCAGCTACCGTGGGGACTACAAGAGATAGGGACGGAGTGGATTTGGGGAAGATTGGAGAACGTCCCATTATGCCCCATTCTTTCCTGTATGAAATATCCTTTCAATTTGACCATGATTTTTTACATCGCCGTGCAACATTTGGGCAAATAAATTTCAACTCTTGCCTGGGGAGTAAAGCAATTTTTCAACTTTCAACTTAACCGGTAATATCGCGACTATCATTCGGTCATTAAGAGCTGCAAAAAGGTGAAATGAAAGGGTTATGAATCAGCGTGGGAATGGGGCAAACGCTGGGTGAATATTTGAAGTAGAAAGGGAGGGGAGTGAGACTAATGCATCTAATTTCAAGATATTTGAGGTAGTGAGCGCGTAGGTACTAGCGAGTCTAAGATGAATGATTCATTTTCTCGGACTAAGTGGAGTACTCAAGATTTATCGAGGATCCATAGTACCGGAAAATTCCGACGTAGAAAACGTAGAAAATGAAGATTTTTTTGTGAGACAAATTTTCCGACTATTTAAAAACAAATGTTTATAGGTTCTAATGTTCCATCGTGACGGACCTCCCCCCCCCCCCTCCCCGCCCGCATCGCGTTGGGTTTCCATCCTGCGCAGGGCTCTCAGCTGATTAATACCGCTGATAACATACACGGAATTGTTCCTCCTAGGGCTCCTCCTATCAAAAAAAAAAATTTTTTTTTAAATATTCACCGGAAGTCGGACGCGAACCCAGAACCTTCGACCTAGCCCCAACAACGCCTTGATGAGTCTGCGTAATTGACCCTCGATTTCCTTAGATTTTTATGAAGATTAGCTCCATAGCCTTTCCTGTGGATTACATTGCAAAAGACGGGAATTTTGGATTCAAATCAAGACTGAGCTCATTCAGAGAAAATTCATAAGAAATTGGGTTTTTGATAATAACATTCACTGGTAAAACGATTGGCTAGCGAGATGTCTCACTTTGACAAAACGCCCTGAAGAAAAAAATTTCGACTCAAATTGGGGACCGGTCTCTTGCTTCACTCAAACTCAGGGTTTGGTCCAAGCCCGGCATGAAACTATCTGACATCATGTATATAGGCACATTAGCAAGTTATTGGCTCGACCCAACGGCATTCACACCCACATCCCGTTTATTTGTTCCCATATTTTTCATTTTTTCCTCCTCCCGCGATCTGCAACAGCTCCTCCACTCCTCTTCGCTTACAAACCAAGCAGGATGTTCTCCTTTGTCGTTTGGCTTTAACGATCCATGCGGCTTTTGCGGGCTCGACGTTTAATGCCCGTGAACTTTAAGCGCGATTACGACCCCAACATCGTCTCACTCACTGCCTTGGCGCTGGTTACCCTCAAAGTCCGCACCGTGTGGAATTTCAATTTTCTTATTTTTTTTTTTTTTTGCTCACTTTGCGCTCCTTTCCGGCCTCTCTGTCTCTCAGTGCTTTGGATTTTTGCGCAATTCTGTTTTCCCATTTTTCATCGCTATGTGTTTACAACGAGCGTACCACAGGTATTCGTATGGGACACTCGGTTTTATGGTGGCTAACGCGCGTCGGTGTCATCGCAGAACCATCGCATTTAACGGGTGAGTGGTCTTGGATAGTTTTAAAGATGTGAAGAAAATGTTGGAAAAGTTGGTTTTGTAATACTGACTGAGCTATTTTGCTGGTTGACTTCCTCATGGGCGGCTTCCGCCATTCAAGCTGTCTTATTTATTAATCACGGCGAAAAACATCCGAAGAATTGGTATGATACAATAGCGTCTATGATTCACAACTCGCTCCCTCCCCTCCCCGGGGGGTTGGGTTCTCGCCCGGCCTTGCAGTCTCATTTTATGCGTACAGCCGATAGAGTAGCAGATACTCTACCCACTGTGTCGATGCCCTGACGTGTGTGTGTGTGGATGGGTGAAATGGGTGGTGTGTGCCAGTGTGTGGGCGGGTGGGTGGATGTGTGTGTATGTGTGTGTGTCTGTGTGTGGATGAGTGGGGGGGTATGGGTGGGGTGGGGGATATGGGTGGGGTGGGGGATATGGGTGGGGTGGGGGATATGGGTGGGGGGGGGGGGGGGTATGGGTGGGGTGGGGGATATGGGTGGGGTGGCGTGGGGGGATATGGGTGGCGTGGGGGGATATGGGTGGGTAAGGGTGGGGGTGGGGTGGGTAAGGGTGGCTGGGTGGGGGTGGGGTGGGTAAGGGTGGGGGGGGGGGTGGGTAAGGGTGGGGTGGGGTGGGTAAGGGTGGGGTGGGGTGGGTAAGGGTGGGGTGGGGTGGGGTGGGTAAGGGTGGGGTGGGGTGGGGTGGGTAAGGGTGGGGTGGGGTGGGTAAGGGTGGGTGGGGTGGGGTGTATGGGTGGGTTGGTAGGGGGGGTGTATGGGTGGGTTGGTGGGGGGGGGGGGTGTATGGATGGGGTGGCTAGGTGTCCGTGGTTGGGGCGTGTGTGTCTATGGCGACCAGCGACGAGTTGAGAAACTGATGTTAAGTTTCATTCGTTTTTCTGAATTAAACAAAACAAAAAGGAGATTGCTAGACTAGGTGGGCGGGGGTGGTAAATGAGGTGTGTTATGCCTTTCTTTTTTTTCAACGTTCGGAATGACGGTGAGGTACGTACCCAGCGTTTACTACACTCGCTCGTTTGGACGTTTTCACACTGCCTCGTAAAGTCAACGTTTAACGCGTTCAACGACGTAAATTTCACATTTTAACTGAATAAGAGTGAAGGATCAAATAAAAAGACCGATCAGCAGTTGGGGAATAAAAAAAAGAGAGAGAAAAGTCGGGGAGATTACTGACAGTAAAATAGCACGTACTGTGAATAGAATTACCTCCGGAATTTTTTTCTATTTCAGGGTTGGCGTTGTTTTTTTTTTCTTTTCTTTTCACCACACTTTCAGTTTTTATAGATGAATGCGCGGGTGAAGAAATTACGTCAGAACCAGCGCAGAGTATTTCGCTTCATAAAAATCGAGTTTCATTGAAAGAAAACAGTAATTGTAGTTTTAATTGAAGATAACTAAAGTTGTGTGGGAGGATGCTGTGCACATTTTTCACCAATTTTTGTATGTGTTCAGTGATGGAGCTTCATCGTTATGTAGCCACATTTTTTTTTACTGCACTTTCCGGTGAGTAAACCGGAAGTCTCTACCAGTTCCTATTTTGTCTGCATTTTCAGATGACACTGGCGTTGGGTTCCACGTTTTTTGAATGCTGTGTACGAAAATCCGTGTGTTAATTGATTTTCGGCACGTTGGCTTGAAATGAATTTCAGTGGCATTGTATACTGCACAATGGTCTTTAATCAACTGATTCTATTTTGTGTTGGGCACTGCCAAGGTGCGTACGCTTTTTACACGAAGCAGTCCATTTCTGCGCTGGTATGCATGGTATTTGAATTTGGATCTTAAGTTTATATTACGGTTAAAGGTGGTGATGCCCAGGTGGTGCTTGAATGGTAAGTTTACAAATGTTGATTCTGCAAATGTTGAGTCTGCAAATGGTGAGTTCGCGAATGTTGAGTTTGCAGATGTTGAGTTTGCAAATGTTGAGTTTGCAAATGTTGAGTTTGCGCATGTCGAGTTTGCAAATGTCAAGTTTGCAAAATGTCGAGTTTGCAAATGTTGAGTTTGTACATATTGAGTTTGCAGATGTTGAGTTTGCAAATGTTGAGTTTGCAAATGTTGAGTTTGCGCATGTCGAGTTTGCAAATGTCAAGTTTGCTAATGTCGAGTTTGCAAATGTTGAGTTTGTACATATTGAGTTTGCAGATGTTGAGTTTGCAAATGTTGAGGGTGCAAATGTTGAGTTCGCATATGTTGAGTTCGCATATGTTGAGTTCGCGAATGTTGAGTTCGGGAATGTTGACTCCGCAAATGTTGAGTTCGCGAATGTTGAGTTCGGGAATGTTGACTTCGCAAATGTTGAGTTCGAAAATGTTGAGTTTGCAAATGTTGAGTTTGCAAATGTTGAGTTCGCGAATCTTGAGTTCGCGAATGTTGAGTTTGAGTTTGCAAATGTTGAGTTGGCACATAATGAGTTTGCAAATGTTGACTTCAAAAATGTTGATCTTGCATGTGTTGGGTTAGCAAATGTTCAGTTGACAAATGTTGAAGTATCGTGTGATGTCAAAAGTTCTTACAGTTCGAAAAATTATGAGAATAGCTTCATCAAAAAAAAATGTTGATTAAGGCGTGGGTGCGTAGTGTGCTGCCATTTAATTTGTTGCATGCATAGCGACAGTGGTGCTCGTCATCATGAAGTCATATTTCATGACTTATGGTAATTACGACCTACCGCCCAGAAGTTACATTCACCGTTGGCTCCCAGGGTTGGAGTGAAGCTCTCTTTTGTCACATCCCTGGCATTCTACACATCCCCTCTGTTTTTACCCCCCCCCCCCCCCCTCATCCTCCTGCCTAACCCACCATTTCACTTCAGCAAGCCCTGCCATTCTCCTAGAGAATGTATTATACAACCTCAAAGCCATAAACATGCACAGCCGAGAAACGCGCAAACCCGCGCCCGAGCGAATTACACTTTTCACAGAACGAATTACACTCGTTTACGATGCCCCAGTGTTATCAATCTGCGCTCTGTGCTCTATATTTCAGTGTACTGGCATAAGCCATTAGTCTACCCCAATGTAAATACCAACCGCGACGGGTCATAATCATTGGCTGCTACGGAAATTTCCCGCTTAATATCTCGCTGTCAGTCTAGAAATTTGCATCGAGTAATTTCAGAAATAAATGAGCGGGATATGGGTGTGATGCTCATCAGGCTAAACCTGTAACTTCCTACTGTGCATGTTTTTTTTTTCCACCATCCCGCTCTCTTGCACTCCTCTGAGAGCCACTCTTCAGCATTTTCTTTGAAAGGCAGTGCTGGACCGACTTTCGCCATTTAGGCCATTCTATTTCTCAACGCAGGGTAAACTTCCAGAAATCCCTATCCTACGGCCGCAGGTGCCTATGCTGTAACCCACCCAACTCGGCCACCCCACCCACCCCACCCCACCCCACCCCACCCCACCCCACCCTACCCACCCCACTCCACCCTACCCACCCCACCCCACCCTACCCACCCCACCCCACCCCACCCCACCCCACCCTACCCACCCCACCCCACCCCACCCCAACCCCACCCACCCCACCCCACCCACCCCACCCCAGCCCCACCCACCCCACCCCAACCCCACCCACCCCACCCCAACCCCACCCACCCCACCCAACCAACCCACCCACCCCACCGAACCAACCCACCCACTCCACCCAACCCAACCCACCCAACCCAACCCACCCAACCCAGTTACCCCGCTCCACCCCACTTCACCCACCCCACCCCACCCCTCAAACATTCACATCTCGTAAATTTAAAAATTTGAGAATTTAAAATCTGGAAACTTTGAATGTTTTATTCCAAATAACTTCAAAATTGGTCTGAAATGCGAAATTCAAATTATCTTCTGAATTTCACCAAAAAAAAGTATCTTTCTAATGAAATTCCAATTTCAATCTACCAATTTTCCATTCGCAATTAACACTGCAAACATTTTCAGCAATTCTGGATATTTCCCCGGGTATCAAATTTGAATTTTACAACACAAAATTCTCCACTATTTACATTCACTATGTTAACTGCTTGTAATTCCACTGTGTGGTTTTCATTTTCGTGCAAAGTAAAACATGGAAAAAAATAAAGGTCCCAGGAGATTCCGTTTCCTTTTTTTTTTGCAGTCACAAGAGTTTGGAATGAGCCCAGGGTGCCAGTTAGGAAATAACGGGTCGTATACATTACTTTTACAATTCCCAGAAACTTGTATTACGCGGTAATGTATATGTGTTGGGTGTGTGTGTAGGTGTTAATATAGTGAGATAATTACCGTATAAAAATCTTCCAGCCGAAAATTTCTTCACTTTTCCAGCTTCAACGCTGCATATGTCTTGAATTATGAGATTTAGGAAAGAAAGTAATAGAACATAAAATGTATATTTTAATATAAAGAACAACTTTCAATAAATACTTTTCCTCGTATTGTGAATGGTTTTACCGGTAGGACGGTATAAACAATTGAAATTGTTCAGGTTCATAATGTAGACATGTACGCTCAAACATGAACCCACACACACCCACAAACACACATACACACACACACATACACGCATGTATACCCACACACACATACACACGCATACATACACACACACACACCAAGGTAAAGTTACATACCCTTTAACACCATTCGTCCAGACATGAGACGAAACCGTAATTCCAATGTTGTTCCAACATATCTCGTGACCAACTCGATTTAGAGAAAAATGATATAAATGTTTTCTGTTCAGAATCAAATTCTCTAGAAAAAATGTCTTATAACCTTTTTGCATAAAACCACGTGTTAACGAGATAATCAATTATTTGTGATAATGTCCCTCTTGATGGTGTGTATGAAGATAAGATACTAGGTAAAAATCGATACACACACCTACACACATGGCGGAGTTGTTGGTTCGATCCTCTGAGGATCACATCGACATTCCGTCTACCACCAATTTTTTCTCTGTGTGTCGCAATACGTGGGGCAATGAAGTGCCAGGGAAGCATACAACGAGTAAGTGCACATTTGCCCGATTAACAGTGGAAAGGGCACATATAGACGCTTGTATATATATATTTGCATTCTCTCACCTGCGGGCCCCCTAGTACTCTATGCTGTGCCAACAGAGAATTTCAAGGTGAGAATATGCATCAGGGCAGAATGTAAACTGAATGAGACCACACACAGTACTGGCAATATCCAGCACCAAGTGTTATTCACTTGGATATGTTTTATCAAGGATCATACTACCCGTAGAGATACCGAGAATTTGCTGCATTACAATTTTATGGATGATTTGTTTAACTTTATAGTATATGCACTGGCTTCATCAACCTCTTCATCATCATTTATTTAAATTTAATTAATGCAATTAATAGAGAAAGGGGCGAATGACATGAGGAGTGTAGACAGATGAATGGTCCACTTGAATTATCTTGGAAGGATTTTTCGATGATTTCGAGGATCAAAAAAATCATTTTTTCCGAAGTTTTTGCATTCTCCAAAATTTTCAGACACCTCCATGTTTGATTTTTGGGGACTTTACTTGCGTTCACAATTCAACCACCTCTGGATTTACAGTGAACCCTCGTTAGTTGCAACACGGTTACCACAGTAAGATGGGAAAGTTGGAGCGTTGCAACTAAAGAGTTACCCCCACTGTTTCGAGACGGTCAGTGTCAGTTCCAGGAAGTTTAAAGAGACGAATAACATTTCACCTTCAATCTTCACAAAATTCGGTTGACTCAATGTAAACAAAACACGACCGACGGTGGCCTTCACGTGTTTTGGGAAATTGGGGCGGGGGAGTGGGGGCAGCTCCTTGGCGCTGGAAAAGAAGCGGCAAATGTTGCAACTAACGAATGCTGCAACTAACGAATGTTGCAACTAACGAATGTGACAACTAGCGAAGTTTGCAACTAACGAACGTTGCAACTAGCGAAGTTTGCAACTACCGAATGTTGCAACTAACGAAGATCCACTGTGGTGTCTACCTGGCTGTTCGAAACGGAATGCTGAATAAGTAGTTAAATTTCAGTATAAATACTGTATTTCTGATCATTTTATCGCCATAACTTAACGCGTCATATTTCAAGAAATGAAAAAAAATGAAAACTTGGACTATTTCCGAACTTTTATTCTAAACCTCATAATACGCAAAGTAGAAAGCGCTATTTAATTAAAAAGCATAATATAAGATTGCTAGCTCGCTATATAGTAAAATGGATGAACAAATTTCCTCTCTTACTATTTATTTTTTTCATTCAAGACTGAACTGTTCGCCTAATCAGATTTCGTAGTTAATCCAGGATGATGTTGAGATAGGAGGCTGGCACGTGGGCGTACCTACTCCGTGAAGTGCGGAATTCTGACAAGCAGCTAGTTAGAAACACTACTTTACTGACCACATCTAATGGGCACCATACATTCATACAATGGCGTTATATGGACTGAAAATGTTACAAAACGATCTACATGTTGAACCTATTGCGGCTGTATCCTAAGAACAACTAGCGGTGTACACTGATACGATAAATTAAACTGGGTTTGATCCGCGCGGCGGCTCGCACCACAAGGCCTTTGCGATGGTGATTTTTTTTCATCTTGACAGCTTTAACAGTCGATCCGCCGACCTCGTTATTGGAGCCAAAAAACAAAACAAAAAATTTAAAAATATGTCAAATTAAAAAAATTTAAACATTAAAAAAAAATTAATATCAAACGTCTTTTTTAGTTTCCAACAAAAAGTATTAAAAGGTAAGTAGTGAGTAAAACTGCGATGACCATGGAACCAAGTACAAAGCATCCTTAACCCTTCATGCACGCCCATGTGTGTGAAAATCTCAGCTGTAAAATGCACCCAAGTTGTTTTCAACATGGTACTGAGATTATCGGGTCGAGGTAACGGTTATCGAGGTCGAACGCGCAAAATTGTGGCAGGGAGAGATAGAGGGGGAGGGGGCGGTTTGAGGGCCCCCACGTGTGGTGCACTACCGTAAGCTTATCCACAGCGATAACGATAATTTAATAACGGGTGAGGAGGCAGCTGAAGTTGAGATAGCATTCAAGGTGGCCCGAGTAAAACGCTGAGGGCATTCGATTGTGCCTGATTCAGATTCAGGTTCAGAGGTGATGGGATGAAGAGCTTGGCAAAGGACGTAGAGCAAAATTTAAGGTTGTGGTGTGACCACTCCATTGGTGTAAGCCAGCCAAATGACAGAACACTTTCCATATTTTACGGTAAAAGGTAAATGGTTTGATTTTTCTATTTTTTTTTTATCTCACTTTTATCAATTTACCGAAGCAATGTTGATTTTTCTCCGGGTTTCATGACACCTTGACACTTTTTAGATAAGATAAGATGGGTGTGTGTGTGTGTGTGTGTGTGCCCCATTCGGGCCACAAATAAAATTTACCATTTTGGTATTTCAGCACAGTGTACTAAATTTATTCTTCATGAGGATGAGACTTATGCGCTTTACTTGAGTGGGAGTGAGACGCCAATAGGAGTGCGGCCGGTCGAGGCTTAAATCGTTCATACCTTCTTAATTATGATAATCATGGAAAAACGTCATTAGAAATTAATTGTGCATTTCCCCTTACAGAACAAGTTCCATTAAACACTTTCTGTCGTATCTCTCACGGTTTTCGCTATAGAGCGTTATGGACAATTGAATTTGTTAATAACAATGTACACTGCTACAATTTTACCTAATATCTTGGGGCTTCTCCATGGAAATACTGCGATGGCAACCTTAATGACGACCATGACTTTATTCGTTCACACAGTATAATAATGATTGTTCAAACGACCATACCTCCTTAATTATGTAAATTGTCGAAAAAAGTCATTTCACATAAAATGCGTGTTTTTATATGGAGAACAACTTTTTTAATATGAATTTTGCGCCCACTTAATAGTTCATACAGTAGAACATTATAAACAATTGAAATTGTTAATAACAATATATATACTGCACTAGTTTCATCCTAAATCTAATCAGTTCAAAGTTATATGGAAATGCTTCGAACGCGACCTTAATAACTTCCATAACTTCATTCGTTCATGAGAAACCGTTGCACAAAATTTTGTACACACACACACACACACGCACCCACACGCTCCCACCCGCACACACACCCACCCACCCACCCACACACCCATCCACCCACACACCCACCCACCCACACACACACACAGACGCCAACTTAGAATTTGACGGAGATCATTTTGGTATACTTAAACCCCTAGTCACATGATGAAACAACAAATTTGGATTTCGGGGACATTACAATAACTTGCCGCAAAATCGTGAAGTTAAAAATTGTCACTCAAGGGGAGTTGAAGGAGACTTGAAAAAACGATTGGCTTACTTTGTCCTTGAAGATTTCTGAGAAAACAAAAGCCCTCAGACTAAAATCCAGGAATTTAGTGTTGTGACCCGCTGATGAGACGTCAACAGTTTGACCGCTTGACCTTGAGTGCCTCGACTCATAACATCTAACTTGTTTGTTGACATCGCACCAAAACATCGACAATGCCCTTGAGTCCCTAAGCTTGGTTGAAAATCAGCCCTGTTTCCTAATCGAAAATCCGGCTTTTCCAAATCACTTCCTATCTTCAGCCCCATTTGAATTCCCACTCAAAGTGCATTTCCCTCGAATCCATTACCCTGAAACCTCTCAATCTGAATTTATCGATGAGTCACCCAGTGTAAGAGCCCACGTGTGTGCATAAATTGTTGAGTAATTTAAAATTCGAGGACATTTTGTTGAATTGCATATACGGAAATTCACTTTGCCAGAGTGGATTCAAAATGGCTCGAGGTCCTTGGGGGGGGGGGGGGGGCAAAATTTATGCAGTCTGTAGTTTTACGTTCTCCATTTTTCACGAATGTTAATATAGCCCACGAGGACGGAGCGCAAGATGAAGGTGGAGGAGAGAAAAAATCAGGCCGAGGCCCACTATCTCGACTCTACCCCGGAACGATCGACAAACGCGATTGAATTTAACCGATATTCAAGGTGGACGAAGGAAGGAACATTTCTATTTACGGTAAAATTTCCCTGAGTTGATTAATATTCATTAACTTCAACGGAATTGGTTGCAGCAAGTTTTGTTGATTCGGATGGACTAATCCACGCTTAGCGCTGCTACTTGGACTCCTAACAGCTAATCACCAAAAAGAATTTAATACAGAATTTGTTTTCTCAAGATTTACATTTCATTTTCCTGAAATAGTGCCCAAGTTTGTCAAGGAAGAAGGAGCACATGCTACACCATTTGTTAGTGACGGAACCATAGTCCAGGATGACAATGGAATCCGGTTTTCTCATAGACTAGTAGCGGGTTCGTTGACTTATCCCGGTCATTTATCTCTGATAGGTGCATGCAAATTTTCTGGTTAGAGTAATGCCGGGCAATCCAGTAGGATCTTAGTCAGAAAAAAAATAGTGGAGAATGGCGTACCATCTGGAGCTGGCATCTTCCCCATTTTTCGTTGGTCGTCAACATCAAAATGGACTTACCTGAAACAAAAAAGGAGCATGTGAATTATGGAATATCCGGTTGTTGGACGGTAAAAGGTAAATGAGTTGATCAGAGCTAGGCCAATTCTTCTACCACATTGACCCCATAACTAGTAATTTCCCTGGATTCCATTCGCTCCAAAGCGCCTGACACAACGTAATAAAAAATGTAGAATCCCCAGTTCCAGCTTTTTGGCAAAGGTATAGGTATGAAAACGACAGGAATTGAGCCGTGTTGGAATTTTCAGTGAGAATAGCGACCTGGGGCTTTTCTACGTTGACATATGAAGCTTCGAATTTCGATTCCTATATCCCCCCGACTGGCTTGAAAATTCACGATGTGGAGTTAAGGCATTGGCTTTTCCCTGTCTATTCTATTCCCATATACATATAGAAGCCGTTACTGTCTGCCGGAGTAGAAGAATAGAGTTAAGGCTTTGAAATTTTGTGGAAAATCATCAGTTAACTATTTGTTCACTGAACAACTGGTTTGCCAATATAATTCGGAGAGGAAAAACAAGTGGAACACCCTCTCCTCCCCCCCTCCCTATATATATATATTCGGTTCTACATATATGTGTACATAATTTACATATATCTTTTTTTTAGGTATATATTATGGTCCATCCTGGTTACATTACGTTTCCGTCCCAGCGGGCGCAAACTGAGATTTCCCACCCTCTGCGCGGGGCGAAAATCTGTTACGTCTACACCGAAGCGGAAGGCGATATTCCCCAGGTGGGGAATTCGAAGCTTGAACGATGAGATCAATCTTGCGGATGAGGATTCTTAATTACGGCCCTAGGTTAGAAAAATACTATTTTAATCACACCAGCCCCCCCCCCCCCAAAAGTGATTTGGGCTTAGTGACACGATCTATTATTTTACTTCTTGTCATCCACGAAATACCTCAAATGCAGATATGTGCTTTTGCCTGCAAAGCGTAACGCTTTTCTCGTCTCGTCTCGCTCCATTTCTGTATGGTATGACTATAAAACCATCCCTTAGGCCTCTATATCCTCGGTCGGTGGTAACACGAGAGCTTTGGAAAGAAAATTTGCGAGTGAGGGGGATAAAAATGCTACGCCCGCTGGTATTCCGGGGAAAATGGAGACAGGATCGATATTACGCTGCATTGGATAGTGGATCTATCATATTTCTCGGTGAAAACACGGAGGGATGGAAAAAAAAGATGTTGTGTATAGGTGGAAGGTCTACAGCGTGGGTGATGTATGGGAATAAGTGAAGTTCATACGAGGGCTCTCGTCGCTTCCGATCAAAAATTCATAGTCGACTGAACGTCGCACGACAGACTGGATTATTAAATAACCCTCTAGTGTGTTTCACGCCAGGTTTATTATCTCAAGAAGAAGTGATACTGCAGAGAATAAATTATCGGGCGTCTTCTTGCTGGTTAAAATGAAAGAAGAAGAGACATTTTCAAATGGGAAATTTCGATACTGGCTGGGGAGCAGATATATAGGGGGGAAGATAATTGAGCCACGCTACCGATCAAAACACTCACGCACACACACACACCCACTCACAAACATACCCAACCACAGCCACCCACCCACCTACACACAGCCATCCACCCACTCACACATCCACCCACCCACCTACACCCACACACCAACACACACCCACCCACCCAACCAACCACCTACCTACACAGACCTACCTACACACACCCACCTACACACATCCACCTGCATACACCCACCCACCCAACCACCTACCTACACACACCCACCTACGCACACCCACCTACACACACCCACCTACACACATCCACTTACACACACCCACCCACTTACACACCCATCCACCTACACACATCCACTTACACACACCCACCCACTTACACACCCATCCACCTACACACCCAACCACCTACCTACACACACCCACCTACACACACCCACCTACACACACCCACCTACACACATCCACCTACACACATCCACCTACACACATCCACCTACACACACTCACACACACACCCCACCCACCCACACACACCCACTCGTAGCCACCCACCCACCCACACACACGCACACGTGCGCGCGGGGTGTGAGAGGAGCATGATATATACCTGCTGATAGGGATGCATGGCATTAAAAAAAAATTCGAACACGTTGTGTGCGTGTATGTGTTTAGCGTGTGTTATCAAATTCTGTTCATTGATATGACACTCCACTTTCGATATTGACTTTGTACTTTCTATAAATACATACACCCAGATAAGCCAAATATGCTACCAGTGGGTAAGCAATTCTATTTGAACTCAGTGACATTAATAAATTAATTTGTTGAACAATGAGTGTATTGAGCACATTGAAAAGCCAATTCCCACGCAATATTTTTCAATACAAATTAATCGTTCGGTTAGATTAAATGAGTACCAGCTGTATCGCTAGCTTTAATCAATTGAAATGTCACTGTTTCAATTTCTCTTAATGAAAGAAAAATACAATAAAAATAAAGCGATTAATGATTATGGAATGCCCACCTCAGCATTATAAGTCAAAGTGAAACAATGCTGGATTTGTATGGCCATGATTTGCAGTTATGCGGTACTGGGAAAAAATGAGCAACATTTTTTTTTCTTTCTTACCACTTTTTCATGCTATAATCAAGTGGTAATCGATCAAATGAATTTGTCCTTAGCTTCCATAATTCTTCGTGTCAATGTCACGCAATTGTCAATAAATTTTCTTAGTGGGTGTTTAAGATGGCCAGAATTACTCCATGTCGTTTGCGAATGACGCAATGGAGGAAGTGTATAACGGACCAAACAGAGATCGAATTATGATTTATTGAAAAAAAAAATTCTAGAAAGAAAGTCAGAAAATCAAATAAAAAATTAATAAAAATGCAAAGAGTCGGAAAGCATCTGGTGTGAAAATGAAAAAAAAAAGAAAATTCTTTAATGCACGAATTGTGCCGAAACCAACATTACAAAAACGATCGAGATTAAATGTCCAGCATCACGTTGAAACCCAAGAGCATTATAATGTCATCTCACACACAGCTCCATGTACCCTTGAACGTTATCCATAAATTTGAACAAGGCGACACAAGCGTCTAATAACTTGCTCTCATACATTATACATAAAATCATTTGATATTCATCCGTGTTTCCTCCATACGTGGGTACCAGTAAATGTGTATACACTCACGCGTGTGCAATGAAAAAATTCAGAAAAAGATTAAAGTTCAGAAATTTTTGACATTTTTGGAGTTCTTAGAAAACGAAAAAGTTCTCAAATCTGTAGAAATTTCATTTAGGTTTTAAAAAAAAATTTGTTTCATTGTAATATTTTTTTGGAAATTTCTAGAATGACAAAATCCCAGGAGCCTCACATTTTTGAGGTGGGAGAGTGGCTGGGTGTGTGTGTAGGTGAGAGGGTGGATGGGTGGGTGGAATGCTGTGGGTGGCCGAGTGGGTGGGTGGAGTGGTGTGGGTGGGTGAGTGGGTGGGTGAGTGGGTGGGTGGAGTGGTGTGGGTGGGTGGGTGAGTGAGTGGGTGGGTGGAGTGGTGTGGGTGGGTGGAGTGGTGTGGGTGGGTGGGTGAGTGGGTGGGGTGGAGTGGGTGTGGGTGGGTGGGTAGATGTATGTGCATGTGTGTAACTCAGCTGGCAGAGAGAAACTTTTTTACAAAAAATGTCCTATAACGCTTTTTCTTTAAAAAAAATGGGTGAGCAGCGAATTTAAGTCTTAAGAAGATCTTAAAAAAAATGGTGACACTCATTTCGCAATATTGGATTCCAAATTTTTCGCAGATTCTCATAAATTTTTTCGATCAAGATGCCTCCATTATATCCTCATATTCCCACTCCAGCATCATCATCTCATGACTTATTACGTCAGCCTAGAACTAACGGTAACACTCTGTCCTCGCTGTTGATCCCTCGACATAAGTGTCATGGAACATTGATGTGGCTTCCCCCATCCAACAATCGTCCCTATTGAACCATTAAGGATGCCAGCACGTAACCGAGGAGCGGCCGTGTCGAATGGGTAGCACTTTTACTCAGTTACAACTACTCGATCATCGCAATTCCACCAAAACCCCATCGACCACTACAAATATCACTGCAATTGACCGATATACAGCATCAGCTATATAGCGAAATGAAATTGCACTTCGAACCGTTAGGTTTTCCAGCTACGCCCAAGCGAATGATTCATCTTCATTAAGATAACACGAGTGTTAAATTAGAAAAAAATATTTTTTTTTTTGGATACAAAATTTTTTTGACCTCTGGATAAGCGGGGTGGGGGAAGGGGGAAGGATAACACGGAAACATTATGTGGAATGTTTGGATGAATACATACATACACCCACAAAAGTTTTGCTAGTTTTTGGGTTTTTGAGGGTTTCAAATTTTTTAAAATACTTAGAATTTTTTAATTTCCCAATATTTCAAAAACTCCCAAAATTTCCGGAAATTTCCAAAAATTTCCAAAAATCTCCCAAAATTACCAAAAATTCCAAAAACTTCCAAAAATCTCAAAAATATCCAAAATCTCCAAAATTGTCAAATTTTGCAGGATTTTTGGAGGTTTCAAATTATGCAAAAAATCCCGAATTTTTCAAGTTGTCCGAAATTTTTAAAATTTCCACAATTTTCTAAACTTCCAAACTTTCCGCAATTTCCAAAATTTCCGAAATTTCCAAAGTTTCCAAAATTTCCAAAATTTCCAAAATTTCCAAAATTTCCAAAATTCGAAAATTTCCCAAATTTCCCAAATTTCCAAAATTTCCAACAATTTCCAAAATTCCCAAAATTTCCAAAAGTTTTCAAATTTTCGAGCGTTTTGGAAAATTTTAGAATTTTCGTTGTTACAAATTTTTGAGACTGAATTTGTGAGCTATTGAAAATCTTGTGCACGTACACACACAAACACCCACACAGCAACTATGTGTTAATTCCATATAATCAATGTTGTTCTGGATGTAGCAAGCAATAAAGTTGCACTAAGTGCCGTTATATTTTCCAGTTATGGTCATCCACATTTCCTTCGTTTTTTGTTACATTTCTGCACCCCGACACGTACCAAGGGTTAATCCTCCGTGGAGGATCGTAGATGTACAGCATCCATGTATCTCTGAGGTGTGTCTCAACTAATATGACTGATTGCAATCTCTTGGATAAAAACGAAAAACAAAAAATGAGGGACGGAGACAAAGGAAGTGTATGGGTGGCAGGTCCAGGGCTTCCTTGGACGCTCTGCAAGACCCAGACGGTTTAATAAATGGGTTTCTACCGAGGTTACAACCTTCATCATGACGACGGTGAGATAAACCTATGATAGCATCGGCAATCTCGTCACGCTGCCTTCAATACACACGAGACAATAGCACCAGTGTCATTACCAAAGTGTCTCCTTCACCTTGCTGATGATGAGATATATATAGATATGTATATGCAGTAGTTCTGGGACATTTTTGCCTGGGAAAGTTCCCCGGATATTTCGGCCTGGAACAATTCCCCGGGCAATTGCACTTGGCAAAACTGGGCATTTTTGCCTCCGACAATTCTTCGGACATTTCTAGCTGAGAAAATTCCCCGGACATTTTTGCTTGGGGAATTTTTGCTTGGAAACATTCTCCGGACATTTTTGCCTGGAAACATTTTCCGGGCATTTTTGCCTGGAAAAATTCTCCGGACATTTTTGCCTGGAAACATTTTCCGGACATTTTTGCCTGGAAAAATTCTGTGGACATTATTGCCTGGAAAAATTCCCCGGACATTTCTACCGGGAAAAAATTCTCGGAGATTTTTGTACTGCATAAATTCTCCGGACATTTTTTCCTGGAAAAATTCTCCGCACATTTTTGCCTGGAAAAACTCCCGGACAATCTTTCGGACATTTGTGCCTGGGAAAATTTCCCAGACATTTTTGCTTGGGACAATTCTTCGGACATTTTTGCCTCGGAAAATTTCCCGGACATTTTTACCGGAAAAAATTCTCGGACTATTTTGTATGAAAAAATTCTGCAGACATTTTTTCCTGAAAAAATTCTCCGGTCATTTTTTCCTGGAAAAATTCCCCGGACATTTTTGCCTTGAAAAATTCTTCGGCCATTCAAAGGATAGTAGTGGGAGTCAACTGTCCAAAATTTTAATATTTTACACAGCATCAATCACACCCTTAAACGAGCCCCAATTTACCCAATGAATATCGCAGAAAAGGCTATTGAAAATTCAACGCGGCTGATTGAACATTCGCGAAATTACGAATTCATCCGATTTATCCGGGAAACGCTGGGCGGTACGTGAGGGTTGGATTGCTGGTTTGTTGAAGATTCTGCTTTCGACTTCTCTATCGTTCTCCTATACTTTTTACCCCGCGCCCCCCCCCCCCCTGTCAGTGGCCCACGGGCGTTGCTTGGAATCTGAAGAGTTATGAACGAGAAAACGACGGTATGAATTATGCAATGGCCAATTAATAAAATTCCAATCACATCCGTGGCGCGCGCACGACGTCTACGTAATAAACGATCTCACGCTTTTCCATGTAAATTTCAAGGATCATTTTTTTTCCACCATAAAGCAAAATGGCTTCTTTCGTATTTCAATTCGCCATCATTGTTGGTGCCACAAACAAATTCTCAATAATGTTTTGCTTTTAATTAAATTATCTCCTCACCTAATGTCTCGACCAGAAAATGTTATAAGACTTTATTTGTAGAGAATTCAATTTCGGACGAGAAAGATTCATGCCGAATTTATGGCGATTTAAGCAGTTTCGAGATAGAGCATAAATTGGAAGGCCGGGATATGCGACAGCGCGTGGGCGGAACTTTAAGATCGCCGCACGTGCTAAACTGCGCAAGTTACGGAGAAAAGTCATAAAGGATTAAATGTGTATTTTTGAGAGAGGCATAATTTTCATATAACACTTTTTTTCATATCTCCAACCGGTTTCATGATAAAGCTCCATGAACAAGTGAAATGGCTGATTGCTAAATAATCAAGTTACCAGGAGGCAATATTTCAATTGCAAAATTTGCTCAGGAGGAATCGTTGGAGGAATATATGCCGGTGAATAGTGTCCAGAAAACCAAAAACAAATCGAACTTTTTTTTTCGCCGCCACCAGAGTCGAGGACTGCGAAAATAAATACGGCAGACGTCATGGACCGTTCTTCAAAAATCATGAAAGTGGAATTAAATGAGCGCAGGAAATTTAAATATCTCGATTATTTACCCCGGCAGCTCATTTTTTCCGCCATCCTCACATTCAGCACATTGTTTCCCGTAACTCGTAATTTTTTACCACCACGAATTCCCCACAGGAGCTTTTCACTGCTCGAAGGCAAATTTTCGACGCGTCGTTTAGAGTCTGGTGTTATAAAGAATGGCTAAAAAATGGTGTCCTATGAATCGTGGAAGATATTATCAAGGGGGAAATTTTTTTGATATACATATGCGTGCCTCGAATATTTTGGCAATGATAAGAGGGCGAAATGAGAAATGAGTGGCAGAAAGACTTCAGGCAATGACCATCGTAATGTTTTTTTCCAAATAAAAACCATTAAAACTAAGACTGTCCTCAATGGCTAACCCACCCACCCACTTACGCTCACACCTATCCACCCACCCATACACCTACCCACCCACCCACCCACCCATACCCCCCCCCCTCTCACATCCACCCACCCATAAACCCCCCCGCCCCACTCATTCATCCACCCACCCACCCACCCATAGCCGTACACTTACCCACTAACCCACCCACCCATTCATCCACCCACCCATTTATCCACCCACCCACTCGCCCATACACCCACTCACCCACTCACCCATACACCCAGTCACCCATATAACCATCCACCCACACATACACACACTCTCTCGATTTGATGAGGAACATTAACCTTAAAAACCATTTCGTGGATAAATGGAAAACATCCTCAAACGATGTTTTTTAAATTACGAAACAGAATGAAATTAATTAATTTTTGCACGGTCAACGAGTAAATATTATTTTTCTCAATACCATAATTGCAATTTAAGAGACTGATGATATTTTCAAACTCAATTTTTCTCCCGGAATCAAGAGAAATCTCGGGAGTTAATAGTTTTCCCATTTATTTTCCCTTAAGAATAAAATTGCGCAGTACTTGGTTGCACGACAAATTTCAACGTCTGAGGATTTACTTTTTATCTTTCTCTTTGCAAAAAGGATTAAAATGTAATATTCTATAGCGTTGTTTGCTCATGAGATTCATCAGGTTGAGTTGAGTTTTTTACTCCTTACAAATCCCATTCGCGCATCTCTGTCCTCAGGCGTTAATTAAAATTCTCAATTTTTCATATTTTCTGATACAACCGCGGTCGCATTATTCCGTGAAAATGATGATATCGTCGGGGAGTTACATATTTTTTTGCAAAGGCTGTTCAGTGTGCCGGGATCAACTAATTATACAGCAAATGACAAGGGACGCAGGAAAGAGGATGAAAGAAACAGTGAGTTGTTCTTAATAATTCATGATAATCATGAGCGTGCCATGTAGTCCTGAAACTTTCGAAAATACTTCAAATTTTAAAAGTTCCAAAAATAAAAAAAAATTTTGAAAATGTCAAAACTTCAATGCAAAAACTTCATATTTTCGTGATTTTTTTTTTCCAAAATTTCATCACAGCATCAATTCACATAATCACATCATTAGCAATTGAATGTCGCGGCAAGGTCGCACCCAGCTCGCGGCGAGCTCGCGCCACAGCATTTCGACGTTTAACGTCAGTGCGCCACTCGCAATTTCCACTGGGGCGATTCCCTCACATTTTCAAAAGTTACTACTTTATAAACGCAATAAAGAATGTGCCGACTCATGCTGAATTTTCCTGTGACACTGTCGATAGTCCATGAAAAATGAGGAGCGTACGTGCTCAAGAGCCGTTGGCTGAGTGAATGCGGATAAGAAAAAAAAAGAAAGAAGAGAGGATGTGAGGGGGTCCAGCGGTGCACTTCAACACGAGAAACTCTCAAACCCCTGACAATTCACTCCATACGTGTGTATATTCCAGTCGAAAGGTCTCCGCCATATTTTCAAATCACATCAAAGTAAAGGGCATGAGGGATTCATATGAGTCAATATGAATTCTTCAGCACATCTGACAGATGCTTGGGAATGCTTCAAGTATGGTGGATGGGGAGTAATTCTAAAAGGGAATTCGAGAGGCTTCTAAAGTCTCACAAAAAGCTTTGATGAAATCGGTGTCATTTTATTATTAACTTCCGCATTTAGGGCAGCTATCGTCATGACCCACCTACACCCACCCACCCACTACATCCACTTGCACCTAAACCTACCCGCACTTACCTACATCCACCCACCTAGACCCACTCACCCACTTGCCCACCCACCTACACCCATCCACCCACCTACACCCATCCACCCACCTACACCCACCCACCCACCTACACCCACCCACGCACCTACACCCACCCACCCACCTACACCCACCCACCCATCTACCTACGCCCACCCACACACCAACACCCACTTATACCTAAACCTACCCACCTGCACCTACTCACACCTAAACCTACATTTACCTACACCTACCCACAAACAAACACACAAAGTCGGAGCTTTAGGATAGTGGAGAGAGTGCCTACTATATACGTTAAGGGTCCTAGGTTCAGTACAAGAGAGAGGGAGGGAGGAACAGATAAGGTTAGTTCAGCAATCTAACAAATTTCATTTGTAATCAGAATGAAATGGTGAAAATCGTCGAATGATATTGCCGAAAAAATTTACTCAAGGTTTTTCATATAGTGTTAAGGAGCATCGATCTCACCCGTATTTACCGATTGTCAAAGAGCCACCTGGAGACTACCCCCTATTTCCCCTATATACCACTCATAAAGCACGATAATCTAGCTAGAGGGTGCCATAAAAGAAAACATACATCATTGTCTGATACTTGTACACCCTCCAACCGATAGTGACTTCCTCCTGCACTTGAGAAGACACCCTTGGCACGCGCATTACATTGTCGACGATAATATTGCGTCAAGCCACCCATTTCTCCCCTTTCTTATCGCACACCACAATGACACCCCACAAGTACTCTTGAGCATCTGCACATTTTGCTGCTGTAACGTCTCGTCATTATTTTTGGGTAAACAATAAAGTCGCGTTTGCGTTGTGACAGTAAAAAATAATTCAAGATTGCAAACACTTCCGGTTTCAGAAATACCAACTGGGGGGTGAAATGTGCTTGCATCTCCATGGAGATACGAAAAGAAAAAAATCCAATTTGTAATTTTTATCTGACATTTTTTTCTCCAGGATGGTCCAAAGTCTCTTGCTGGTGGTCATCTGGAGGCGGACCGGAAGTCCTTACGATTGACCGTAACATTTTCAGGGATTAATCTGAAAGAAATTTCTATGGAACCATTTTGTCCATGGGGCCGTTTTCTAACGCCACGATTTTCCAATTTATCTCGTAAACCAAGCAGTCTATAGAAAAATTACATTAATAGTTTTTTGTCGAAGATCAAATTTTCTACAGAAAATGTTATATACCATTTTTGCCTAAGCCTACTTGGTAACGGAATAATAAACTTTGTTGCTTGACTACTGTCTTCACCTGTAGGAGTGAAGACGAACCGCACCCACATCGGGAAGCTATTACTTTACCTCCTCGACGGTCACCCCCACGTCGCGTTTATTTTTATTAAAACAATAGACCCACGTGTACATCAATAAGGAGGGCATAGGTTAAGGGCACCTCAGTGGAAATGCTAATTTCCAATTCGAACCCTCCCTATAGCCCGGCCTCAAGTGCTATCTTGCGCATAATTGAACGTGCTTGTTCTCAACGTTTGATTCGACTATGCAAATTAGTCCTGGTAGCGCGTGTCTGCTTGTACAATTTCGTCGTGCCTCCTCAACTCAGGCTAGTATGAATTGATATTAAACATTGGGGAGAATCTCATCGAAAATCCACTCTCGATTTAATTGTAAAACATAGAAATCTCACGTGTTGCAGATGTAAATTTTGTTCCCCTCTTCAATTTTTCTAGATTTAGGCAACTGAAAAACCGAATGATGGGTAGGTGGGTGGGTGGGTGAGGGGATGGGTAGTTGGGTGGGTGGGTGGATGTGGGTGAGAGGATGGGTGGCGGGTGAGGGGATGTGGGTGAGAGGATGGGTGGCGGGTGAGGGGATGTGGGTGAGAGGATGGGTGTGGGTGAGGGGATGGGTGGGTGGGTGGGTGTGGGTGAGGGGATGGGTGGGTGGGTGGGTGTGGGTGAGGGGATGGGTGGGTGGGCAGGTGTGGGTGAGGGGATGGGTGGGTGGGTAGGTGTGGGTGAGGGGATGGGTGGGTGGGTGGTTATGAGGAGATGGGTGGGGGGACCGGTGTGGGTGAGGGGGGGAGGGGTAGGTGGGTGAGTGGGTGTGGGTGAGGGGATGGGTCGGTGGGTGGTTTGCACCCCTTCAAATAAACGCTTAGATGTACACTTACAAATTTGAGGAATAGTAAATCTTCATCGGAATATTTTTTTTCAGTAAATACTAATACAATATTCGGCATTTCTTACCCTAGACCGTTTGGTGAACTATTACCCCAAGGCACATAAAAAAATACAAGGGCAAAACTTGTAATTTTCCTGCATATCCGATTCTGATCTAAAAGTAAAAATTACTAATTGGTAAAAATTACAAACGCAAGGTCATAATTTTTCCCTACACGGAAGTCGATTTTTACTCGAGTTTGTCATACAATTCCCGATGGAAATAGTAGTTTTTTTTTTTATACATTACACCTACGCCGTACGATTATATTTCGTAGGGTAATTCCTGCTAATTTTCTGCGGATAATCTTTGCTAGTTCCTTTGTAGTCGTTATACATGCAACATAAGTGCATCTGATTATAACTTTTACGAGGATAATACACGGGTCCACTCATCCGCCATCCAAGCTCATTTCTTCAACTAATTTTTTTCGCGAGACGTTAATGATAATTGCGATGTTTCAGAAAGCTGAAATGTTGAAACTAAAATTGTACGACTCTTTGAAAATTTTGTGGGATTTTCAGTAAATGTCGCAATCGACGAAATGTTAAAAAATTTAAGGAGAAATTCAAATGGAAATTGAGGAAAGCTTTCCCATTTTTCTGCTGAATTTTCGGATACAATCAGTAATCGTCAACCTTCCCCCCCCCCCCTCCACCCCCTACAAAAGTACAAAAAAATACCATAAATGTTTAAAATTCCAACAATGTTCAAAATTTACAAAATCCAGAAATATTCGGAACCTCCAATGATTCCAAATTTGGAACTGATTCCAAATTTGGAACTAATTCCATATCTCCGATCCAGTTCTCTCGAATTCTCATCACATACAGATTTTGCTCTGTACGGGTGTTGTTAAACACATTCCTAAAAATGTACAAAATAAGGACAGCTGAGTGAACTGAGTGAAAAAAAAATTCCTCAACCAAAGGCAAAAACAAGATTTTGCAAATATTTCCAACATATATTTATTCACGTCAAAAATCCGTCTTGCATTTGCCCCATTTATAACTCTATAATTATTGAATGATAAATAACAGAATGACAGTGGGAGTGCATGTTTCAATCGGCTAATTGATTACAATTTATTTGATAAAAGTAATATACCTTACTAGAAATACTGTGATTATGTCCGAACAGGTTTTGATCACTACTTTGATATTCTATTGGCTAGGCATATCATGCTGAGCGTCCATTCACCATTGAAATTATGATGCAGACGAGATGATTTCTATTCGTTGAATTTTTCTTTTTCTACTTTTACATTTTACCATAATCATTTTTAATGCGCAAAGTACCGGGACAAGTATCGTCAATATTCAAGTATATGGGAATACTTTCGCCGGGTCAGGTGGGTCGAGAAACTGTATGACGCCGATGGCAATGTTTTATGTTCTGTGTATTAATATTCCAGGATAAACCAATTTTTGAAAATTTTTCAAATGTCAACATAAAAGTCGAAATTTTAAACAAAAAATAGGTGCGTCGAGAACTACGCGACATTAGTAAAACTTGGTAGGGGCCGAATTTATTGAGATGTTATGATATTCTGTAAATATTTTTTTCTAAACAATCCAATTATGTCAAAATACAAAAGATTTTTTATCTGTTTCCCTCTCACGATTTTCTACAAATGAAATTATGGCTTTGTGATAACTGAAGTAAGAAACGAAAACTTTTGATTAACAAACACACAAAATTATTCTGTACAAATGATGATATAGAGAATAACGCTCAGCACATATATAACGTATACATCAACACACCAAACTGGAAAACAGCTGGCTTTTTACCGTGGATAGAAAATGCACGTAACGCCATCTTACGCCCTGCGTTAAATTATGACGAACGCGTCATTATCGACGTTCAATGCAACACGTTGTAAATGGGACTAGATGTGCGTGAATACTCTATTCTTCTCTCCCTCGTGCTCCCCTCCCCATACCTTGCATACCGTCTCTACATCCTAGCGAGTACAGTACGAACGCACACCGTATGTGGCGCTTCCCCCTCCCCAATTGTGTCGGTTTTTGTAACATAGGGACTCGCCTGTATTCGATTCACACCCAAAGGCGCCTATAGAAGTTTCACTCAAAAGAATTAATTCGAGGTATTTGGACATTTTCAAAATTTGGGAAAACCGGGACACTTATCGTGAACATCCAAGTATACAGGAATAATTTTCCCAGGTCAGATGGGTCGGGAACTGGAGGACACTGACTGTGTTTATCGATTTTCAACGATACTCTCGAGATATTTTTTTATATACACCATACTGTTTTGATGTGGCTGCTTAGCACGCTGAGTATCGCTCACCTAGAGATGGCTCATACGATCTCTGAATGATTTTCCAAGTTTTTCGTGATGCACATACACATGTGCTCAAGCTAGCTTGGTGAAAGAGGACAACTGAGCCATATAAAATCACTCAAAAATTCCATAAATTTTTGAAGCTTCCCTCGTAAAAGTTGACCTTTTTTGGTGGGAAGTTGAGGCATGAGAAGAATGTCACAGAGGCATGGACCTACACTCTGATGTGTGATACCTTCTGTCGAGACAGTTCTCTTGAGGAAGACGAATTAAACCGCTGTACCTGAAAACGTAACCATCCGCAAAAACGTGCATGCAAAGAACAAATATATATATACCTATCTGCGTAAAAGAAGAAACAGGTCCCATCAACATGTCAATTTTTCCCGGTCAAACACTGGTACCAAGCATTATTATAATTATTCTGACCGTTTATCCTTCTGAGGTAATTTCCATAACTTTGTTTTTTTATATAGCAATTAAAGTTAACTTTTCAATTAAACAATTTTGTTTTATTTGCAGATTGTTTCTGCAAGAACGACCGAAATGGCCCAAAGTTATGGAAATTACCTGAGACTGGTACCAAGCTTTTCTATCTTTCCATGATGAGGATGATCTCCAGGATACCTGGATGCCGTGCTACCTTTGTAGTTTCCATACGAAAAGTTTCCATGGATACTCATTTATGTTGCCAGCTAGTAGGTGCACGGGACTATGTGACTAAACATTTTTCGGTGGAGACTTAATGTTCCGTATAAAAGTCTTGCGCAGTTATTCACTGAAGTATCTCATTCTCCAACTGATGAAATTCTTGTGATCCCTCAAAATTGTTCACAATGGCAACTTAGCAGCAGAATGATGATACGGTTATGGAGCAGGGTGTGCTCAATCTACCAGAGGGATGAAAAACGAAACCCCTAAACTACTTCACAACATGTGGCTTCTGGGTCTCCTGGATCTCCAGAATGACCCAAAACTTTTTATGACACTCGTGTAAAACGTTGACTTGGGGGGGGGGGGGGGGGGGGGGTAAGAAAAAATAGAAAGTCGAGGACGTAGCACTGCGAATTGGGGACAACTCAACATGACTCAAGTTTAGATTCCAGTCTATCTCACTTGGCCAACTCTTTGTGATTTTGTTTTTGTACGAGGAATGATGATAAAAACGAATTTAACGGCCATTTACCCAAGAAACCTTGAGATACATTTTCACCTTTTTGTTATGTTTGGGACGGTCGAGTTTATGACCTTGGCAAAAGTTATCCGTAGACTGTGTTTGCTCGGGATTATGATGAGTAATGATCACCGGCGTTCACCTTGATAATACGTTTCAAAACTGGTTCCGGTGCGGACAAAAGAGTAAACAAAAAATTTATGAAATAAAAACAGTGGTGAGTCACTCGAATTAGGCTCGTTGGTACCCTGCGTTACCAACATAGAGACATTGTGATCACACTAAGGAAAAGCAGATGTTGGGAAGTGGTTTCAAAAAATTTTGCCTAAGAACTATTAACTTCTGAAGAAAGTTATTATTTTACACGGTATGGTTAAACGTAAATGAACAAAACAGTAGATAATTTGAAGATCTGTATATTGATAAGGTGTACTGAGAGGAAGATCTTTACACGGTCAATAATTGTACTGAACTGACCGAACTTCTTTTCTGGAGGTATCTATAAGCGACAGTCTTGGTCCCGTGGTGTGCTATGCAGAAAGTGCGAAGGGATGCACTTCTATTTACCTGAAAGGGATTGAAGAAAAAGTCTCTCTACTCGAACATACTTTATTAACTTCCCGATCTAGGGAAGTTATTGTAATAACCCCGAAAATGAAAAGTGCCAGATTGATGAAATTTTCACGTTTCTCGACGTTTTGCATCATCCTGAAGTGATTTCAGAGAAGTGTCTGTATATATATATATATATATGTGTGTGTGTGTGTGGGGCAAAATTTGTCGTTTACGCTTTCTCGGAAAAGGGTCGTGCGATTCGATTAATTTTTTTCTCAATCGTTGCGGCTCCGTGTAATTTAGAGCTGATTAGATTTTTGATCGAATCCATCGAGTAGTTCCCCTGTTTTTGAGAAATTCATGTTGAGCAAAAATCGAAAATCGTGATAATGAACGTTCATTCACACAAAAATGTTGGAATTCAGGTACTCAATCTCACAGTTGAAAGATATAAGCATATTGTATAACTGATTAACTTTTCATTAAAGTGGTCCAGTACTTATATTGTTATTAACAATGTCAATTGTTTATGTTTTACTGCATAAACTATTAGAGTTAGCGCAAGATTCATATAAGAAAAGTTGTGTGCCATATAG
The DNA here is from genome assembly GCA_026005395.1 of Asobara japonica. Lineage (NCBI taxonomy): Eukaryota > Metazoa > Arthropoda > Insecta > Hymenoptera > Braconidae > Asobara > Asobara japonica. Next base: position 3,297,474 of record BQMI01000479.1, on the reverse strand, counting down.
AAATACGTATTTTATGTTGAATGCCTTTTTTCGATAATTTGCATAATTAAGGAGGTATAGCAGTCTCCACAATTATGTATGTAATAAGTGAACGAATGGACCCAGCGCTGTCATGATGGTCCCAATCGAAGCGTTTTCATGCGAAATCGAGCGGATCACATTTTGGATGGCATTTATGCAGTATATGCAATGTTATTAGCAATTGCAATTGTTTATACTGTTCCACTGGGTAAAATATTAAAGTTTTTGTTTTGCAGCCGCATCCTCATCGGCGTCTCACTCTCACGCAAGTAACACGCATAAGTCTCATCCTCATGCTCACCATGCGTCTACTCAAGTATTCATAATTATATGCTTCATAAATGAGTCAGTTTGGAATTCTCAAATACGCATGTTTTCGTTATGATAATAACAGGGGTCACACTGATTAACCGTAGTATATTGGAGAAGAATAAATTTAGTAGGTTGTGCTGAAAAACCAAATCGGGAAGTTTTGTTTGTGCCCCGAGTGGGGCACACACATGCACACACCACTAGTTACCCTACGTTTCCGGATGTCATGAGATGCATCTGTGCTGCAGATTTTTGCTGATTAAGAAGAGTACTGCTTTTCATGGTAGAATCTCCATCAAAATTTGAAGAGGTAAGGGTCACGGGTTGTCTATGTTGGGATGGAACACTTTGTAAGTGTTTAATATGGCAAGGATAGAAATCGAAGGAACTCCATAATTCACTTTCCTCACGGGTGACTTGGTGCGAAGAACCGGCCGAAGTGACTATGGAATGGTGCATATCGGCAAGCGAATTGATAAGAATTGATAACTCCTGAAGTGGACAAAACAGGTGTGGGGGCATCTGGCAATTGAGCGGAAGTCTAACGAGTCTCTGCACGCGATTTCATGTTCTGAATAGATCTACAAGCGGACCATAAATCATGAAATGCTTTTCCGTTTTTTTGTTTCCCCCCTGCAGTTTTATAAGTTTTATAGAGTTTTATGAAGAGTTAACTGGGTGGGGTTTACAGATTGTTGGAGACCATTATGTGGGCTGCATTTATCATTAAAGCGATTGGGAAAATTTGCCGAAGGGCAATTTCCACGTGAATTGAGGGCAAAGCGCTGATCGGAAGGAAACCACCTGCAAGGAGGTGAATTATCATGACATTGTCGATAAAAAATACTCGTTACCTACGTATTATATATTGCAGTAGCGAGGCTTCAATATTTATGGAGATAAAAATGTTAATAAATCCGCCTATATGACCTCGAAAATTAAACCTGTAATTTGTGTATGTACATGCTTTTTTTCTCTCCGTCCCTTTCTCTTCCCACGGTAGCTATTCTTGAGCAGTTCTAAACACAGGGTGAACCTCAAGAAACCCCTGTGCTACCGTGGTGTACGCCTGTGATAGAACCCTTCCCCCTGCCCCTGCGTCGGCTAAGGTTCCCGCTCAGCCTTGCGCTATCAGTTTATGGGTGCAGCTGATAACACAGGTGGAATATGTACATGTACATCGGAATGAGTGTGTATGTGTCCGTGCGTGGTTTTATGGATGTGGGTGGGTTGGTGGTTGGATGGGTGTGGGTGGGTGGTGATGGGTGGGTGGGTGCCTGGATGGGTGGGTGGGTGCCTGGATGGGTGGGTGTAAGTGGCTAGATCGGTGGGTAGCGAGATGGATGGGTGGGGGTGGGTGGTTAGATGGGTGGGTGGGTGTGTGTGGCTACATGGGTGGGTGGGTGTGTGGGCTACATGGGTGGGTGTAGGTGGCTAGATGGGTGGGTGGTCAGATGGGTGGGTGACTAGATGGGTGGGTGGGTGTGGGAAGCTACATGGGTGAGTGTAGGTTATGGGTGTGGTATGAAATATATGTACTTGTAACGGCGGAATAATCTTTATTGAACACTATTCTCCCGATCGGTATTCGTTCTTATAATAGAATGTTATAAATAACTGGAATTGGTAAAAACTAAGAAACCGTTAGAGCGATAGCAACCAAAATCTGATCAGATCTATTAGATATATGTTATTAGATGTATATAGCTGGACTATGTATGGGCAGTGCATATTACGCACACATACAGATACTTTATTGAAAATAGTCAATAAATATTTTCAAGGCCTGAAAACGTGAAGATCTGATGGAAAACCGATTTTTTTAGTATCGCTGAAAAAACCGTAATTTCCCCCCACCAAAAAAAAATTCCTTATCACCCCTTTTTTGGGTGAAATGGAGCCCCCCTTTCTGTTGCATCATATCAGGTGATCGCAATTTTTTCTCCCGAATAATCACCTCACACGGTGCTATAATTTCATGAATGAATAGAATACTTCTCCTCGCAGATTATATCGACACACAAATTGAATGTTCCTTCCTTGGCATTTCCGTCATCTATAATTTTGTTATCTCGAATTGATGGCAGTTTCATTTGAAAAAAAAAAATGATGAACCTGTAGTTATTCAAAAGATAGTGATTTTATTTGTGATTTTCGCATATCCTGAGGGTGTTTGTTCACTACAGGAAAACGATTGATGAAAATCTGGAAAAAATGGGCGGTCAAGGTGTTTGCAGGTTGGAGCGACCCAGGTAATTGCCATAGTGCTTCCAATTCCTTGTCTTCGTACACTTTTGACCTTCCACTGCGTTCTCTGCCACGTCAAGCCCGCAGATTTTAAAATTTTGAAAGAACTAACGACAGCTTCTTTCACTCAAGGCAGCATCATCATCTGCTTCCACAAATGGCGCGTAGTAGGCTCAACACTTTTCTTTTTTTATTGAACTTATACATACAAATATACTGAGAAAATGATATGATGTAAAAATTGGCACCAGAAAACTTAGTCATAGACGCCATCTTCACATCTCGCAGGGCTCAACACTAGGCAGGTTCTTCTGGTGGCGCCATCTATGGACAAAACCGTGGCAACTCAGTCGTACACCTAATATTGCTCTTTTGACCTGGAACGGTGAAGCGGATTGACCAAGGCGATTACTAAACCACAATCAGGAAAATTTGAGGTTGTCAGGAAGGTTCGATGAGAAATTTCCTTGAAGATCCAGTGAAACCAAACAGAGACACTGTACCATTGGTAACCTTTCAGCTATTCCGCTTGGAGAACACACAATCCGGAAGAATTGACTACAATTATTCTTGGGCAATTCAATTGTTCCTATTCAACTGAGGTATTAGGTAATAGTTACGGACTCAGTGTAACACCAAACGAATTTTTCTATCTGTGTCGTGGAAGGATCCTTATATATGGAATTGGGCGGATGAAAATGGAAGGGTGCTTGAGCGAAGGAGGTGGAAACACTAGACCCCGTGGTATTCGTGTCCCATTTCATTACTTTCAGCAACCCCCCTCGACTAACGTGGCTCGTTGCTTAGGCGGAAACAGTAGGGCACGCCCCACCACTTATTCAAATGACTTGTGTGTTACTTCGCGGATTTTAAACGGAACTGAAGGCTTGACGATGCTGGAAGTTGAGGATAATAGCGTTGAACGACCGATCGAATTTTTTCGTGTGCTGATATTTTGTGGTTACGCGTACGTATGTGCCCACAATTTTTGGACAACGATTTCTTCCAAACGAATTTCTCGATTCGATAATTCTTTTTTAAGAAATTCATGTACTACACTTTTATGTAGTGATTTATTAGTTATTGGTTGACTTTGAGTGGCGCGAAATTGTAATGACTATTCAAACTTTCATATTCGGTCTAGATCCGAAATTGTCCGACTACCGCCGGCGCATGCGCGTTTGCTCGCATTTGCACAGAAGAGTCTGAATGCGCGATGCGCAGTGTGATTGGTCAGTGCGTCACGTGACATAGTCGCAGGTAGCGACACCTGTTGTATTCCAGTATTCAAAATTTCATGATTCCTATTTTTTCTCTGAAACCAGTCTTCGAACATTGAATTGAAATGTCGGAAAATCTAGGAATGGGAAACAGAAATTAGAAATCAGGAAGTTTTGTTTGTGCTCTCAACGGGGCAAACACACTTCCATCCCACTAGTGTTGTATTTATTTTATGCTGTATTATAAGGATCAGAAGTGTGTTGATGGTATGATGTTGAAATGAATGTGGAAGTCGAGATAGCCTGTAAAAAGGAATAAACAATATATACAGAATATTATCGTTGGTTATCAGAGTCAAAAGTCGCGAAGGAAATTTCCTGAAATTTGTGAAATTCACTCTCAAACAATTTCCACCCCAACTCGTCAGGAAATGCACTCACCATAAATGTAATCGGTTTCCCGGATGGGAAACACGTGTACATAAATTCGCGGCTGACCCGATGTGGAGAATCCAAAACTCCGCGTATGTAGTACAGCGGAACAGCCAAGTGGAAGTTCATACGAAAGCCCTCGAAATGTGGATGTTAGGAGGCGGGGGGGGGGGGGGGGGGGGTTGGCCTGGGCAAGGCCGACTGTCAATATTGGCGAGACGTGACATGCCTCACCAATGAGGCCCCTCCACTCACCAGCATTTCCGCCCTTACAATAATGCAGCTTATACCGAAAATATGCTTCACTCGAGAGCCATTTCCTCATGGACGCAATAAATATTGCGTAAAAGCGTCAACAAGAAATTGCGGGTCTCTGAAAGCAGAGAGCTACGGAAGGGAGAGACACCAGAAAAAAATATTCACATTGTGTACTCTGACGAATTATTCCAATTGTTTATAATGTTCTACTGCATAAACTGTTAGAGTTAGCGGAAAATTCATATGAGAAAAGTTGTTCCCCATATAAAAATACGTATATTATGTACAATGACTTTCTTTGATAATTTGCATAATTAAGGAGGTATGGCCGTCTCAACAATTAGGTATGTAATAAGTGAACGAATGAACTCAGCGCTGTCATGACGGTACCAATCGAAGCGTTTCCATGCAAAATCTAGCGGATTTCATGTATTACACTATAAGCAAATAAATGTTTTTCTTCCTCCGTGAATATTCTATCGTCTGTATCGATCCCGAACCCTTCAAGTCAGAACTTTTAAGTGAGATACACCTGAGCTTTATATGCTTGAGTATGGTTACGCTGGCGAATATTTCCCTGCAAATGAGTCGTTGCATATTCCATTGCGTTCAATCGCTGGCTGGTGGTGCGCGGATGAGCGTAGAATAATTATTGCACCGTGCCCTACGTTAATTATTCATTCGCATTTACATGGCCCGGGATTGCATGCACCTGACAGTTTTCCCCATTTAACTTACCACCGTACCCGTATGTTTACGACAAATAAGACACTCCAGCATTGCGTTCTACGAGATGTCACATATGTGCAACAATGCATTGATAGAGAAGCAGCTGTCCGAAGGTGGTGATACCACGTGGACAAATCGCTGCATTGCGGCTCCCAAGATCTTCTTCCTATTTGTTTCTGCTTCAGAACACCACGAAGAAGCTTCAAAGTATGAGAGCCCAGGAAGACACCAAGGACGAGCCAGCTGAAGGTGGATTTTAACCCATAAAATCATTCAATTCCACATTTACATCTACCCTCCTGCTCCTCATATTCCCCTCAGTGACAGCAATTCTCGTTCCACTTGTCATGGGCCCCGCAAATTCCTCCCGCCCATCCAATTCCATCATATAAAATCTTGTGTCAGATATCAACTACATAATATCACCGAGGATCGACAAGTACAAACCCTTTGGCATTTGCCAAGTACCAGGTCTCATCTCTCAGAAGTAAAGATTCATCTGCGATAGGATAGCCAAGCCATTGGAATCTTGGCTGGTTGAATGCTAATTATCTGATCCAGGGCTGGTATTGCTCCTATCGTTGGAATGGAAACTACATTGGGGCCGATGTTGGAGGGGAGTGGTCGTCGATATGCGGTATAAGACCAGGGTACGCAGAAGCAATATCGCGATCATTATCTGCCCAAGGGGAGGACCAATAGTGGTATAATCTTCCATGGCCAGATCGGAGCCTACGAAGCGTGCCATTACGCATACCACATTATATTTTATTTTGCCTATGTCCATCCTTCCCCTATCCATTCATTCTGTCCCACCAATTTTTTAGGTTGTATTGTTCTAGGGTAGCATGCGAACTTTCGTATGGTCATTTGTAGCAAATTGAAAGTCAATAGCGATTCATTCAATCTCATGGACTTGAATCACGGTCCTGAGGAAATTGAAAGTACAGGGGTATTGGTTACCGATGGTAATGATGATTTTCCAGGCTTTTACTTACAGGAATTTCAGGGTAGATCTGCCGCGATGTAGACGTTTGGTATTGGACGAGGTGAAAGTCTAGGAACGTCTACTTCCATTGATTCAGTTCAGAAGGCAATCCCATGATATTGAGGTGAAGATCAAGTGAGAAGGTGATCATTTCTGCATTCAATCCCGATCCGGGATCTTCAGACAATTCGGATAAAAGGGAGATGGCGAGATGTTGGTAAGTTGACATTTCAAGGGTTTTTACGGGAAAAGATTGGTCGAGAGAACGTTTGAATTGGTGGCGGTCCGAACTTCCCACATTTATATGCCGCGTCTTTGGTCTTTCGCGTCTAATCGTGCGGTTCCCAGGTAGGCATTAACGATCGGGACAGGGCTGTCTCAGCTCTCAAAGAGGGCTGGGAAATGTTGGATTGAGGCTGAGTGCCAACCCTGATTCAGGCCTATAATTGCACTCACGGTTCGGTTTTCTTCGGACAAACTCGACACTTGCTTTGCCTGCTTCAACCGCTTCCGGACGTACCAGGGTAACTCACTTCCTCGACGGTAATCCAAATAAATCAGATATGAATTGTGACGGGAGGTCGAAATTTCCATTTTCACATCGGCATAATTCGTTAGGTTCTCGGGAATCCGTAATTAAGGATTGTAATTTTAAGTCGATAACTACTAGTTCCAAATATATTAAGAACGCCAATGTTGTACTGTGCATGCGTGAAATCATATTTTGGGTAACCATCGGGCCCAAGCCGGCAACAGGTCATGCGATGATTTACTCTTGTCCCGGCGATTGAATTAGAAACTTGTATATTTTGTCTCGTGTTGAGCGTATAAATTGTGGAGCGGAGAAGAGACGATTCCCGAAATCCCGATGCAGTTGTAAAATTCATAGAATAAACATTATCGACAATTTGAAGTGAGTATAGAATATTTATTATAATTTAGCCTTATCTTTTCAGTTTCTTTCTTTCTCTCTTTGGTTTTTTGGGTCTTCCAATTTTCCACTCCCTGAATCGAGTCGAGCAAACGTCGTTAGTGACCGATAAACTGGCTCCCCTTAAATTGTTAAATTGTTAGAAAATCTGTCGAGTATTTTGAAAGTAAAGACTTGAGCTCTGGCAGCCCTTGATCCGGGCCGCGCCAGGTGTAGGCCTTCTGCCGGTGATTATTACTGTATAATAAAATCCTTCTACCTATTTTGTCGTCTATTTAGTTGATTTATTTAACCGAAAAGAGACCTGTCTCAAAATTGATGAGTGCCCAATTCAATTAAAATCCCTAATGAATCTTCTGCTATTCATTGGCATGTAGTGCCAGCAAATGGTAAATAATAATTCCTATTTTTGACAAAGGATGATGGTGGGAGGTTCCAGGTCCGTCTTGAAATGGCACTTTTACGTTTGTTTTGTCTTCAACCATCAACTTCAAGGCTAAGTATGTTTGGGTTTGTGGCGCTGCTTCTGTTTCTCCTAGAATTCTTTATCCCCTCCCCGTCCGGCTCTTTCAGTTTCTAGATACGGTACAGGCCAAATGTTTTGGTTCATGACCTTCATTCTTCAAAAATCCAGGTTTGCTCTAATCGAAACTGGCGGATCATTCAAGGTCAAACCTTCATATCGACTTGAGGATTGTAAACAAAACCACTTAGCCCCTCAAAAGTCAACGAAGAGTGTATATTAGTAACTATTGATATGAGCAAAAACAATCCGATTATAAAACTGAACTATATAATATCATAACAGAGTTAAGTCTCTTTTGCTCGTCCTAAGTTTTCGGTAAATATCTCAAAATCTAAGAAACATAGCACCAAGTTGATAAGGACTTTTTTTGTAGAGCACAATGAGATCTACAAATTTGTTTATATACAAATTACGCTATCTCTATTAGATTTTGAGATATTTACCAGAAACGGCAGGCGAAAAGAGACTTCACTGGATTGACTGCTTCTCTACTGATATGCCCTTTTTTGTTCATAGATAAGTGGGGAAATGATTCTGTTTAGAGATCTACAGTCGAGACAAAATGTCTCGGAATGATATGATAGGTTCCATTGAAGCGAACCAGAATTTTTAAAAATTATGGAGAAATAAAAAAAACAAAATGTTTGGAAGCTTGAAAATGCAAAAGGAAACAAATTACGAAATGTCATTATAAAATTTATCAGCCTCCATTATAGAACAGAGCTAGAATTTTTTTTGCGATTTCCCCATAACATTTCAATTGTTTTCTCCAAGTCACATTATTTCTGCGAATGAAACTACTAGCAAAGAAATCAGGGAAAAAAGAAACGAAGTGAATGGTGAGGAAAAACGAAAAATGCATTTGTTGGGGTAAAAACGAATGCGGGTCGTGGGTACGAGATGAATGTTGGGCACAAATCATGGGTGGGTAAAACGAAAAATTTTGCGGTAGTCCAATGGTAAAAGAGAGAAGATTTTGTGATAGAGCTAACTCTTGTCCAGATACAACTGTGGCCCGGGCTTATTACCAGAGAATATCTTGTCATGCATGCGGACAGAATTTTAATTAAACGAGAATCGAGAAGTTAACCACATCAAGATGCCCCATAGATCTTTTATGTGGCATAGATTCTGCGAATAACGGCAGATTTCAACATCCAAATTTATGGTACCTTGTCGATATCAAAGCTCTCTTTCCTCCTTTCACCCGCTGCTTCTGTTCCAAAGAATGCTATTAAAAAATCTGATTTTGCTGATGATCGATATTTTCAACAAAAATGTGTGTGTGTGTGTTTTTTCCACTGCCACTCTTTCTTGTAGTCCCCACAGTAGCCGCAGTTCAGCATTTCTTCGAAAGGGCCTACTGGGCACCCATCCATTTACCCTTCCCCTGGCCCGCGTTAGGTTCCCGCCCGGCCTAGCGGTTTCATTACATGGGTACCACCGATAGCACACACGAAATGGTCCGAACTTAGGACTATGTAGATACTCGAATCAAATCACGATTTATTTGTCTTATTTGTCTGAACTTCGTTGCTCAATACAGGCATCGTTTTTATTAATGAAATAACTTGCAATGTCGGGGACAAACAAATAAAAATACCTAGTATCTAATTCTTATCAAATTAACAGCAGTCTTAATGCGAGAAAGAAAATTCCCTGGAGTGTTAGTAAGCGTTGAGTCCGATGTTTTTTTAATTACCAAAGCCCGGTCGCAATAGAAATTCATGAGCTCTCAATATAATTCCCCATTAATCTGCCTTTCACATGTGCCCCCAAGCCAACTGCAGTAGTAATTCATCGATGCGATCTTAATTGAGCTCGGCAATTATAATTCTTAATTACCACGGTGATTCTAATGGGTGTTTACCAACCCAGATTGACAAACGAGAAATAATTATTTAACGAAGGCGGAAAAAAAGGGATAGCAGAGGTAGAAATGGGCGTGTTGATCTAGGAATCTCTACGATTTTCACCATGTATTATTGTTATTATTTTTATTATATTTTATTTTATTTTTTTATTCAAATTTTTGTAGGTCCCCAAATTCCAATTTTCCAAAAATTCTGAAACTGAAAATTTTGAGGATTTCAAAAATTTCAGAAAAATAAAAAATCTGAAAAACTCAAAAAAATTTGAAATTTCAAAGTTTTTGTTTTCCAAAATTTTTGTCAAAAATTCTGTTACATCTTTTTACTGAGGACGTGAATTCTTTTTAATCCCCGAACTCCCCCACTTGGCACCCCAAGCAAATCCATCATGAGAATCAACTCATCCTCATTCATTCCCTCGACCCCCCCCCCCCCCCACCCTCGGAAATGGAATATCTACAGGGAGCTGTCTTTGCAAGCGATGGATCACTCTGATCATTTTCTCAAGATTAAATCCGTCTCCGATGTTCTCCCGGAATAGGATATTTTTCCTTGATAAGAAAATAGCTCATATCTCACCCGATTATTCTCACCTCACCCGCTCCCACCTGTGACCCCACGAGGATGAAAAATATGAAATTGAGAAAATAATCGATTTTCAAATTTGCATTTCTCATTAATTCACCTCGCAGAGATTTTCTATTCCTTCTGGAGAAAAAAAATTGATCAAAATTACCTTTTCGTTTCGTGAAGGTCTAGGTTGCTCGATATGTTTAAAATTGGTGAAATTTTTTTTTATGGAAAAGTTTTTTATGTAAAATCTTTTAAAATTTTTCTAAAAATTAATCCGAAATTTTTCAAAGATTAGAAATTTTTCGATTTTTTTTTTCTGACTCAGAAGTTTTCTGATCCAGAGCAAGATATTCTTCGCAACCTCGACTACTCAATCACAGGCAGTTACTTCCGAACGGAGAATGGTCTTATAAATAATGGTGCTAAATCCAGATAGTTGGAATTAGAATATCTTTTCAATCAGAGACGCATTCCTTTTTTCCCCCAGTAGTTGTAAGAAATATTGCAGCATTGATAGAAATATTCCTTCGATCGATCGTTAATTCTCGTATCGTTGGAGCCGAAGATTCTGCGATTCGCGAGAGTTACTATGAAGTGCAAGGGGAAGAGGCAACGGCGAGTCCCATGAAGAAGTTAAGTTGTCGGTAGATGGAAACACACGGTGAGCGGTTAGTTGGCTGTGTTATCGCGACACATGGATCGTGGCATGTGCCCACCTGCGCACATTAGCTTGTCTCTGGCCGCGCCTCGAAGTCTCCTATGTGTGGGTATGGTATTGTATAATAGCCAGACATCGTGGCATAATAGATTGTGCTGAAGTAAGTAGAACCGATTATAGGAGTCCTGGGTGAAAAAGAAAGGAGCGGATTTGGAATGTTGGGGGTGCTGAAATTTTTCAAATCTCCTTTTTTACTTTTAAATAGAAAAAGTTATTGCAAAGCCCTCGAGAATGAAAAATGGCATTTATGATATCCTCACGTTTCATTACCCCCTGAATCATGATGGGACGATTTTGAGATAGTGTAGGTGTGGGTGAGTGGGCGGATGGGTGGGTGTGGTTGCGCGGGTGGGTGTGAGTGGGTGGGTGGGTGTGAGTGAGTGGGTGGGTGTGAGTGGGTGGGTGGGTGTGAGTGGGTGGGTGGGTGTGAGTGGGTGGGTGGGTGTGAGTGGGTGGGGGAGTGGGTGGGTGTGAGTGGGTATGTGGGTGTGCTTCTGTACATCCATGATGCAAAATTTTCAAAGTTTGTAAATTTGTCATCGACAAAGAAATTTGGATTTCCAAGAACTTCCATGGTTAAAATTTCCGATTTTCGAAAAAAAAAATTCTAGTTAAACTGCTAGAATTACCATTCTGATAGCAAACAAATGCATTGTGAATGACAAATGGTAACGAGTGCGACAATGGCCTATATGCTGCGATACGAATCGCAGTTGCACCCAAAATTTGCACAACTGACAACATAGGAACATTCAACAAGACCAAAGAGACAGAAGTTACACACAGAATTGCGCCTTCAACTCCCAACATTCACAGTGCAGCTTTCCTACGCTTTCCGTAACCGTTTGCGTAAGAACTTCACAAAGTAGCAGAACTGACAGAGACAGGAAGCCTGACTCGCATGGAAACCTGGGGACCAATTAAAGTCACTTGGTAAATATACCTTTTGCACTAAAGAAAAGAAGTTTCATTGCGAGTCTGACGAGTGAAGACTTGTAATGGTTACCTATCCGTTATTTCACTCGAAAATTAATTATCACTAATTGTATCCGGAATTGTTTTTAACACACCCACACATCTAGCTATCCACCTACACCCGTCCAACCACCCATCCACCAATCCACCCACTCACTTACTCGCCCATCCACCCACCTACCTCCACATCCAGCTACTCACCCACCCACCCACCCACCCGTCCACCCACCCACCCACCCATCCATCCAGACACCCACCCACCCATCCATCAATCCATCCATCCACCCACCCACCCACCCACCCGCCCACCCACCCACCCGCCCACCCACCCACCCACCTACACATACACATGGACTAATGTTTCCAAAACCATTACGGGATGGCCTGGAGCATGGAGAAAAAATCACCTCTGATTTTCGAGGTCATTGCAATTACTTTCCCTGTCGAGAAGTTAAAAATTGCAAAAAGACCGCGCAGCACTCATTCAACCAGTTCAGGAGGATCGAAGGATGTCAGGGAATGCAAATACTCAGCACTAGAGTGACATGAATGTAGAAATAAGATGGATTATAATCCTCAAGGTTTTCCCATCCCAATTCTCACGCGTCAGGGTTCCGTATGCAATGTTTATGATGTAAGTGGATCGCTGATAGATCTATATCTATTTTACTCCTTCTAGGTACCCTCGTCGCGAATAGAATAGTTTGCGGTATTTAATTATGGAAAACATTCGAACATTCCGCAAAGTTCGGAAAAAATCTCCTTAAAATTTTTTAAAATTTTTTGGAGAACTCTGGAAAGTTCAAAATCTTGAACGAAAAAAAATGCAAAGTTTTAGGTAATTGCAGGTGTATCTTAATAATTTCCCCCAATTTCTTAGTTTTAAAAATATTTGATTTACCCAAAAATTTACTCTATTAAAAAAAAATCCATGTTTTTTTTTCCATTTTTGTACCGAGTTCTGCAATAGTTATTGCAAAATGCGGACAAAAGTTGGAACGGAAATTCTGGATTTACAACATTTGTGTCACTTTTCACGAACAAGAAATTTTTCGCGTGTTACTGAGTCATTCAATAGTCATTGCAAAATGGGAAATAGGAGCGATTACGGTGTGACCAATAACAGCTTAATCGATGTAAACGTCAGTGCAATGGAAGTGTAAAAATCGGAAAAGCATTCAGTGCGAAAAAAAAAAAATTTGGTGAAAAAATATGGTGCAGAGGGAAGAAAATGAGAGTGCTTGTCGGGGAAACGAATTTTATCGGTTCGCGGATGTATTGAAATGGTTGAGATGAAAAATTGAGTGAAAATGTCACGACTACTCACTATGGTTTGTAGCGGGAGGGATGAAGTTCTGGGTACGTACCTGAAACATAGAAAAAAAGAGAATATTTTAATATGATTGTAGAAAAAAAATTGTACATCATAAAATGTCTGTGACGTAACTCAGAGCTGACGAGCTTCTATTGGAAATCACCCAAACCCCAACCCAGCCCAATTTTCTACCTGCGTACTGGATTTTTTTTTTCTTTCCCGGAAAAAAAACCCCCATATATAAATCTTTATTATACAAACCGCCATCGTTGATTAATAATAATAATAATAATAATAATAATAATTCTTTTCCTCTCAAACATCATGGGCTTGTGTTAGGTAATATATTTTTCCCACCCTTCCCCAGAAAGCGCGCACTTCCCGCCCTAGGGCGGGAAGTGCTCAAAAGTCCTCGGTCGGTTGGAAAGTACTCTATTTCCGGACTTCGGGTGAGAACAAACTTCCGGCAAGGGGTGCGAAGAATAGTACGCGCACCTTGGGGGTAGAAGTGAACACTTCCAGGGGGCGTGTCAGCGGAAAGAAAGGTCAAAACGCCCTTTTGACGCTTCCCTGCTGTCAAGGTCAAAAAGCCTCATTGACCTTCCCCAGGAATGTTTAACTTTCCGCCCTAGGTGCACTACAGTAGACGTTACTCAATCCATTCGACGCGGGGGATGAATTCGCTGGAAACCGGCACTAAGGAACGGCCCCACTCCTCCGGCGGGGAAGCGCATTGGAGGGGGTATATCGATGGCCGGTGGGGGAAACTCAACGAGTGGGGGCAGCGGAACCTAATCTACAACTGTCACATGCTTAGCCTTGATGGTGATGCATAGGGCTGAATGAGAAATTTGAAAATTACGCGTTCCGCGCAGACGTCGGGAGGGGGATGCTCGATGTATGTGAGGGAGGAGAGGATGTGGAGGGGGAAGACGCTGCGAGGGGAAGTAGCGGTTGGATTACAGGTTAGACATATTAAGGAACTCTACTTTATCTAAATAATTTTTAAAAATTATTCATAGCTACACAATTCTACCAATGTGTAGGTTTTGACGGATATATTTTTTTCCAAAATTTTTCAATGCCTCAGGTACCTTCGGGAAATATTATAACCCTCATTAATTTAAATATTATAACCCCCATATTCGAACCCTCACGCAGCATCAACATATTCTGCCTCCGGTTACGCCCTAATTATGCAACTTGGGGAAAGATATCATATAACATAAAATGTGTATTTTTTGGTGAGGAACACTTTTTATTTCAACCAGTTTTCCGTATCTGTAACCGTTCTCAAAAAAATCCCGATTTTCCACAATGTCCCAAACTCCCAAAGTTTCAAAAATGTCAAAAATTTTGAATTTTGAAATTTTAAAAAATTCAGAAAAAGCGAAAAATATAAAAAATTGCAGAAACTTGTAATTAAAAAAAATGATATGGAAATAAAAAAAACCGCATCTTTTTCCATTTTCTTATTTTTTTTTTGCAGAAGGGGAGGGGGGGGGGCAGCAGGGGGAGCATATGAATGGTGCAAGAAGTAATGAAATACGGGTAAGTATATTTAATCTCGTTACAGGGATTGAGTACACACAATGTTAGATAACCTGCGAATACACGAGAGTAACGTCCTCTCTCTATCTCTCTCTCTCGTGGTTGAGGCAATTCGTTTTGATATCGGATCGCAACGAACGAACGGTATTCCATGTGCGATGCATCGCACGAGTCGATATTAATATATCGAGTGATCCCAGAAAACAACGGGTCTCCCAGCCTCACCTTGTTTCATTAAAGAAACACGTTTTTATCGGACTCGCATGGTTTCCTGGAATATGCCAGTAATTTTATTTTCATGATCATCTGGTGGGCTGCCTCTGGCTTACTCATTAGCTGATATTTCTCCGTACAATTTCTGGGCTTAATTAATCAAGCTATGGATTAGTAGATACCGGAAATCCGAGCGAGTGAAATTTTTTTATAGGGAACATACAATTTTTTTTTTAGACTTCTTTTTCGGTTGCGGTCATGTATGCATCACGGTCTTCTAAAATGCACGAAAATTTTGAAACGTTAGTTTGAAATTTTGAAATCCAAAAATTTAGGAATTTTTAAACTATTGCAAATTTTCAAAATTTCTAAAATCTTCGAATTTTT
The DNA here is from genome assembly GCA_026005395.1 of Asobara japonica. Lineage (NCBI taxonomy): Eukaryota > Metazoa > Arthropoda > Insecta > Hymenoptera > Braconidae > Asobara > Asobara japonica. Next base: position 3,282,207 of record BQMI01000479.1, on the reverse strand, counting down.
TGAAATTTTTGAAATTTTTAAAATTTTTGAAATTTTAGAAATTTTAGAAATTTTAGAAATTTTAGAAATTTTAGAAATTTTAGAAATTTTAGAAATTTTAGAAATTTTTGAAATTTTTGAAATTTTTGAAATTTTTGAAATTTTAGAAATTTTAGAAATTTTAGAAATTTTAGAAATTTTAGAAATTTTAGAAATTTTAGAAATTTTAGAAATTTTAGAAATTTTAGAAATTTTTGAAATTTTTGAAATTTTTGAAATTTTTGAAATTTTTGAAATTTTAGAAATTTTTGAAAATTTTGAAATTTTTGAAATTTTTGAAATTTTTGAAATTTTTGAAAATTTTGAAATTTTTGAAATTTTTGAAATTTTTGAAAATTTTGAAATTTTTGAAATTTTTGAAATTTTTGAAATTTTTGAAATTTTTGAAATTTTTGAAATTTTTGAAATTTTTGAAATTTTTGAAATTTTTGGAAATTTTTGTAATTCTGTAATTCTCGAAATACAGGGCGTTGACCATTATTTCGCATCCTAGTTCCCCAAATAGCCACAAATTTAATCTCAATAACAAGTCGTCCGAAAGTACCTTTCCATCATGCCAAACATCCAAACTTTCCCCCCCCAAGCCACATCCTTTTCCATTTCCCAGGCCACCAGCGCACGTCAACGCAATATAACAAATTTGACTGAAGTATCCTATATAGCAGGTCATGGACGTCGGCCAAGTTTCCGGGGATGGGTTCAGTACCGGAAAAGCAAACTCGAGTATATGGAGAAAGCGAAATGGGAGTCCGTAAAAGGGGCAAAGGGGTGGAAGAATGGGAGGGGTGTGGGAGGTTGGGTGGGTGGGTGGGTGGCAAAAGACGTTTGAACCCAGCTTAGCCGGATGTCAGAAACAAAAGTCGTTTCCTAGCAGCAAAGAAGTAAAAAAATACAGGAAAGAATGGAAAGTAATATCGAGGGACTGGTGCAGTGTGTGCGAGAGACATTGGAGAATATACATTCATGCAAGATGCTCTGTATACAGATGTGTTTTGGAGTACATAGACAAGAATATCTTGACGTCATACGTCCAAGGAGAATGCAGTGGGCATGGAGTGGTACAATGTAATATGCATTGAGATGTTTATTCTCAACAAAAATCTCTTCTGAATAACCGATCACCTTGTAACCATCTGCAGTATCATATATGCCACCATTTTCCAATAGAAACTACCACCCGTAACACATTACTATCGGAGTTATTACAACCTAGCCGAATGCTTGCATTTCAATTTAACTACAGTGCTGGTACAGAAGATTGTTAGAAATTTGTCGAAATTTACGTAACAGGTGCCTGGTGCACTTGAATTTTTAATATTCTAAACTTGAACGTAATTTCAGACTAAATTGTTCATGAGACTGCAGATTGGTCCTGAAAATTGAATAAACTCGAGTGTTTCATTATGAATGATCATTGGAGGTTTAAATGATGCATTGGACTCTCCAACCTGGCATAAATAATTGATATAAGGTTCATCTGAATTTCCAATGGACATGAAATTTTGCACGAAACCCACCCACCCACCTACTCACCTACACACCCACCGACCCATCTACCCACACCCATCCACCCACCCACAGCCACCCCCCCCCCACCCACAGCTACTCCTCCCCCCACCCACACCCACCCCTCCCCCCACCGACACCCACCCCTCCCCCCCACCCACACCCACCTACCAACCCAGCCTACCCACCTACCAGCCACACACCCACCCACCCACGCCCAGCTACCCACCCACCCACACACGCACGTCAAGAAACCTTAAACTTGCATCCATATAACACATTCCCCTTTTCAATATAGTACATATTCATGCAGGGAAGATCCTGATAAAACCTAAACTCTACATTCGATAAATTCCACATTGATAATTAGACAAATCCATGGGAACTTGGACATTGGAGAAGATCCACTTGTCTGGAGTAATTTGCCAACTGTTTGCATTGACCCAAACTTGGGACCATCAGTCAGTATGCTGTTGCACGTGACAATGATCATAGCATCAGGTCTGCAGCCCTCAAGCGTACCACACAAAGTTATTGATTTCTTCTGATAGTAGGTTGTTTCCAGAGTATGAAAGTGGTGAACCAAAATGCGTACTGTATGATTTAAAAATGCACAAGTGCTAAACTCGCAATTGATCCCAAAAATAAATTGATTCTCAAGATGCTCCGAAATTATCCACTGCAATTATGAAAATTACTCTAAATTTGCACAATTTTTTCCCACCATTTTATTGCACAAAATAACGTTGTCCTTGGCATGATATGTAATTGCAGCAATAATTATAGGAGTAAGAATCGATCTCTTGGAACTCATAATATCCATTGTGAAATAATTTTTCCCAGTCAGTGAGTGTGCCTCATTCGCGCTGCAATGCGGTGAAAGAAATTCGCGTAATTACGACAATAGCAAAGTACATTTTCCGGTGAAGTAATGGAGATGAGGACTTGAGCAGACAGTGCGGAGCCTTTTCGCAGCATTAATACTCCTATCTCCCTCGTTTACACTTTGCCACAGATTACCTCTTATTTTTTTGCCCTGTTTACAGTCAACAATTAACCCAAGCATTTACCGCCATATTATACCGTAAAAATGAATGATCGAACGTGCAAATATTCTGAAGAATTATCTTCACAATCGAAAGTAATGAGCGCCAATTCTGGTGAAAAAAAACGTCTACTCCTCCGGAAATTATTTTCTTGTTTTCCTAATGTCCTAAGACGCCAAGTATGCGCCTAGATGAGGCCAATTTTCCTCCTCAAATTCCCAAAATTCTCCAGCAGCCGAGAGCAATTTCCTTAATTAAACGAACATTTTTCCCATTAAAAAAATCCACTGGTTTCATCAGCTTGATGCTGACCGAATATTTTTTTTCAGCACGCTGCTGGTATGTAATAGCCGTCTACAAAAATAAAATACCTTCTCATTTATGAATGCACGGGCGCGACTAACTCTCTGGCTTGCCTTAGAGAGCTCACCCCGTGTCTCATGTACCTGTCACATTTTGTGCTCATTGCAAAGGGGTGCCGTGACTGGTTTTTTTTTCCCACGCAAAAAATTCTATGTTGATTTTTCGCTGGAGTAGAGGAGATGTGGATATCACCGTCGATGGGTCGAACCAATAACCTGCTGATATGTGTGCGTGTTTGCGTGTGTTTGTGGATGGGTGGGTGGCTGGGTGGGTTGGTGGGTTTGGTGGGTTGGTGGGTTGGTGGGTTGGTGGGTTGGTGGGTAGGTGGGTTGGTGGGTAGGTGGGTTGGTGGGTAGGTGGGTCCGGTGGGTAGGTGGGTCCGGTGGGGGGCTGGTGGGTGGGGGTTGGCGGGTTGGTGGGCGTTTCGGTGGGGGGGGGGGGTTTGTGGGTCGGTGGGTGGGCGGGTGGGGTGGTTCGGTGGGTAGGTAGGGGGGGGCGGGCGGGTAGGTGGGTAGACGGGTGGGTAGGTGGGTAGGCGGGTGGGTGGGTGTGTAGGTGGGTAGGTGGGCGGGTGGATGTTGTGTTGGGTGTGTATATGTTTTTCACCATAGTGTCCTACAGCTATCATCAAAAAGCCAATTAAAAAAATTGATCATCTCACTAAGAAGTCATTTAAAAAAAAATAAATAAGAAAGTATTTCCAAATATAGACGCACTGTCCGAGCATTTGATGGAATGTCTTATATAGATATATATATACAGAAGAAACAGCTTTGACCTCTTCCATTTACTTCGCGGAGCTCATCTCAAGTCTCATATGCCCGCCTCACATTTTGTTCTTATTGCTGAGCAGAGGTGGGGGAGGGGGGGACGTTAGATAAAGCGGGTGGATACCGGGTTGGACGGCATTACTGAGCGCTTTGAGAGGGACCCCCACGTGGAAGATGCAAGTGGCGAAACGAGAATGGAAAACTGAGAGGGACAGAGATGTTCGCTGAGTGCCACCACCTCTTTATGACCCTTACGCGCCAGCGAGCTCTTGGATTCTCCCTTGTGATTCTTTCCCCTGCCCCCCCTTCCCCCCCCCCCCCCCCCCTCCCGTCGGCCGCCAACCAACCCCACTTTTTCCTACCCCTGGCAAAAGAACTTGAGCAGCGATAACGTGTTAACGAGCCGGATGTTGCGTTTTATTTGCGCTGGGAGAAAATAAAATTACACACTGAATGAGAAATTAAAGATGTTGGTTCACTGTGGAAAAAAAGTGAAAACATTTGGAAAAAAATATAGGTAGGTGCAAGTTAAATATCTGTTATAAATGTCAAAAAGGTTTTGAGTTGCTCTTCTTAATTTTTAAGTGGATTTCGCTCATTTAGAGAAGTTTCATATTGGAAAGGAGGATTTTTCGCATTGCATTCGATTCACTCAGACGATGTCATAGTAGGTTCCCTAAGTGATTCGTCACCTTAACCTGGGTCAATCAGTGATTAAACCTAGGTTTACCTTCGGGCCAAGAATTCTGATCCGAGCGTTTCCTGCCAAAGGTCAAAGCCAGCACTAAGCAGCGCTTACTCCATCAAAAACCTGGTCTCCAGTCCATTTCCAAGCGGATCCCATTCGTTTACCAGGACGAAACTGTCTTACAGCTGGGCTCTAGGAATCATCTGCAGCGACTCAAGACAAACTTGATTCCTAGATTTACTCACACCCGGATTCATTCCCAGATTTGTTCAGCTTCCTCTCCTGCAGCGAGATTGAAACAATCGTTTTCCTCCTGGGGTACACTTGCACAATCACAAGCGTTATCAGTATGCGCAGATGGAGCAAATGAAGTTGGAACAAACTCCAATGAGCGAGAATATTACAGTGGAAAAATAAACTGGATATTCAACAACTTGACACCGGGAATAGCCTGTTGTTTAGCTTCAGTACGCCTGAAACAATAGGAGAAACAGAGCAAGTGGTTGGGCGGGTGGGGAGGGGGGGGGGGGTTTAAAGAAATTGCTCGGTGATTTTTTCGCATTTCCCTGTCTATTAAAAATTCTATGCATCCACGAGTGAGTACAATACTGAAAAGTAATGGTCGATGGTACGTTGCCGGGAGTATCCCAAGCGTGGCAGCCATTCTAGATTGCCTCTGAGAAGATAGGGGAAGAGAGTATCACAGGTATATGAGCGAGAGTGAGTTTTATTTTTTTCTCGTACGGTATGTGCTTTGCGCACGCGAGTGAGGTGAGGAAATTGAAAAAGAACAACCTTGAGGTGAGACAGAGAGGGAGAGATAAGATAAGGTATGATAGATACCAGTTATATTTTAAACAATTAAGAAAAAAATATTACGTGTTACAGTATTGCCTAGTGATTATATCACTTATATAGCATAGTCAGGTTACAATTTGTGGTAATCCGTCTCACCGTTTCATCAATTAAAAATATGTGATGAAAATATGCAGAAGCGAAAACTGAGTCATAAAAATTGACAATTACCCTAGTAGAAATTGGACGAAATTCTGCGGTATTCAGCCGAAGTGGCTTATACACCTTTAACATTGAGTACCGCGGTGCAATACCGCGGCGAGGTCTATGCGACATTCAATTTCTAGTAGGGTACTGCCTTAGGTAGTTATTATTCACACTATAAAATGTGTTCGATCGAAGAAAATTAAAACAGAAACTAGGGGATGGAAGTGTGTTTGCCCCCGTTGGAAGCACAACCCAAACTTCCCGATTTGTAATTTCTGTTTGCCATTCCTAGATTCTCCGAAACGGCAATTAAATGTTCGAAGACTGGTTTCAGAGAACAAATAGAAATCATGAAATTTTGAATACTGGAATACACAGTGTCGCTGCCTGCGACTATGTCACGTGACGCACTGACCAATCACACTGCGCATCGCGCATTCAGGATTCAGACTCTCCTGTACAAATGCGGGCACGCATGCGCCGGCGGTAGTCGGCCAACTTCGGATCTAGACTGAATATGAAAGTTTGAAAAGTCATTAAAATTTCACGGCACTCAAATTAACCAATAACTAATAAATCACTACATGAAAGTGAGTCAAATTTCGATCGAAGCTAAGGTACGCCAAGACCCTCCAATTGCGACATTGATTAGCTTGATCACAACTTCCTTCGTAAATAATGATTGATTAAAACTTTTGGCGATTTTCATGCGTCATGTTTAAAAAAAAAACCGGAAACGAGTGCATGAATTTCTTTCAAAATCTAATCAGGTCTCAGCTGCGTGAAGTTTATCCAAACTTATACATATGTACACATAATTCAGGCTTTAGTTTTGGGGAACTGCGACCTGATAAAAAGCAAAAGATTAAGCCGAATGGGGTGAGGTTGGGATTGGAAGAGAAGAAGGATAGGGCGCTTGGGGGAATGGAACCCATGGCCAATAAACATCAAATCGGTTCGACATTTGTCCTTGGTCTCACCATATTCCCTGAACGGTAACACTCAATTCTACAGGAATCGAAAATATAAACAGCGTTCCGACCTTCGACCATGTTCCGCGACCCCAAGGTCGACTTGTTCCCATAACAAAAATATTATGAAGCCTAATTCCCCTTCAGCAGATAGTTCCGCGAACTTAGCGAGCCGAACAACCTATAATATTATAAAACTGATAATAGGATTATGTCCACAGCACAAAACAGATTTCATATCTATTAATTTCTCCAACTGAAAAGAGTGAAATTGGCTGCGTTTGAACTGACGTCCCTTCAATTTTCTCTCCAACGAGTTTGAATCGAGAGACATACTCTACCAGCACGCTCCAATAATCCTCACAACACATGAGACCCCTTTATACGTATTATAGTCGGGTAATTCACCTACAGAGTGAAGTTGACAAAGCTACGGTAGAAGGTGGGGTGGCCGGAGAGGGGGGAGGGGGGTGGGAGGGTGTTCATACCCTTTCCAGCTTTCCTCTTGCACTGTACTTTGCCCCCCCCCCCCCCGAGGTTTCACGATGTAACCCGTTGGTAATGGAGTACAATTGGCCATCTAATTCTGTCCCCATTGTTGCTAGAACCCAAGGGTTATCCCAAAGCCTTCTACGAGGCACTGAGAAATCCGGATAATGGCGGCCCATGTCAGTCGAGATGATATATAGACTCACCCATTCAAGATATGGTACGTCTTGAAATAAGTTTAAGGGTGGTTTTGCAAAGAAAGTATCAACAAAAACTGAATGTTCTGATAAGAACACAAACAACTTTATTCTTAATTTGTTTGGTGTGGTTTGTTCAAAGTTTGCGAAGATGAAAAATCCGGCGAATCGCAAACGCCCTTAAAAGTGCAGAAGAAATTCGAGCATATATATGCGCTTTGCACCTCATCGTGGATAAAAATATGAATATCCACTGCAGCTTGGACTACACTGGGGAATCCGAAGTTCTTTGCAAGTGTCGCAAAGCCATTGGGATTCTTGTCTCACTTTTTTTCTCATTGCACTTTCGTGAAGCCATTTCATCCAACTATTTTCATGTTTTAAAATTTTTCTGTCCTACTATTTTTCTCACTGACTGTTCTCTCCCACCACATGATATTAAAAAAATAAAAAAAAAAAAAAAAAAAAAAAAAATGAACTTGGTGTCCATGGGACCTTTGCTGGGCTGCGGCGACTGCCTCATAGCGCGACCAAGACAACGAAATCCGGAGCATTACGACCATTTCGTCCGAGACAAAAAACATTTCCCCAGTCCTTAGCTCGGCTAAAAAAACGATTGAGACCAATGGGTCCCCAGGAAAGGCAGAGAAATGTCGGGAATGTAGTTGACCCCCTAAAAATTCGTACGATTCAGAGGGCAAGCGAATAAAGGGACTGCACGCTCCATTGGCCCCCTGACACACTTGCACCAACTGTCTGCACAGAAAAATAAAATAATTCTCCAGACTTTTATTGTCTCTCACTCCTTCACCAACTCCAATGTAACCCTCCCCCCCCCCCCCCCCCCAACCATTCTGTTCATTCCAACCATCTTACATTAACCCACGAATAAAAATAATTGCTCGCGTGCGGCCAAGTGAACGAGGAACGTTAATTTACGATCACGAAATGAAGGATAAAATTAGATAAAGTCCAACTGGTTGAATTCAATTTCCAGTGCCCGGTGTAACTGGCCGCCCCCTCAGTAGCGTCTTCGCGGTTATTGTTATTGTTTTGTTTCCTCTCGTTTCTATACCGGGGGCTTTTTCGTTTCACTTTTTTTTTGCTCCAAGGATCGCCGGACTGCACGCGACTCTACGTGCTTGGTTTACGGCCAATGGGCGATCGGCGTGGGGTGGGATGGGAAGAGGGAGGGGGCAACGTTTGTGTCCAGTTGGCCTCGACCGGCCGACTGACCCACATGTTTTGTAGCGACAGGGCGATGCTCTCAGGACAAAAAAAAAAATGCAAATCAAGCATTTTCGTGGTCAATAAAAATGGAAGGTAATTGTTGTTTAATTCATACTTGTTCGGTATTGGATGCGAACGTGTAGTTCTTCAGCTATACTTTGTATGATTATTTTGAAGGTAAATAGAGGAGGAATCATAGTAATTTGTGACATAAGAGGAGAATTCCATTTTCTGGTGAATGTGACTATAATCAGAATCGCGGTTCAACCCAGCGACACGAGTTTAGGTTCGCGGTTTTCGCGTTTGGATGACACCCACGGAATTTTGTCATTGGAGAACTTTATATTGGTACGCGTGTGATGTGTAATCAGTTCATTTTTTTGGCTAAGCGTTATGGTTAAGGGCGGCGTAAGAATCATGGGAATTGCATGCGAACTTATTTGACATGCATCAGTACAAGATTAAAACTCGTTTGATGGTGAGATTTTAGTGAAGCAGCCCAATTTTTACGTATTAGGAGCTTCCCCGTTAACCATACTAGAGCGTAGAGCGAATTAAATTTTTCTTGGTCTTTTCACTAACACCAACCATCTTGTCCGAAATTGTAAGATGTGTAAACTGTGGGTGGGAGGATGTGGGTGGCTGAGTGTGGGGTGTGGATGTGAGTGGGCCGGTGGGTATGGATGGGTGGGTGGATGGGTGGGTGGGTATGGGACGGGGTGGGAGGGTGGGTATGGACGGGTGGGAGGGTGGGTATGGACGGGTGGGAGGGTGGGTATGGAGCGGGTGGGTGGCTATGGATGGGTGGGTGGGTGGCTATGGATGGGTGGGTGGGTGGGTGGCTATGGATGGGTGGGTGGGTGGCTATGGATGGGTGGGTGGGAATGGATGGGTTGGGTGGGTATTGGATGGGTGAGTGGTTATGGACGGGTGGGTGGTTGGGTATGGGTGTGTGTCTGTGTGTTACCAAGAGTTCTGAGCTCTTCTAGATCTCCGGAGCATACAGGACTATAAATCGTCCAGTTCTTATCTTTCAATTGTTTCCTTAATAGAATTGGAATGCATACTTCTTTTAGGAAAGAACACCATATTAACATGACAGCAACACTCATGTTTTATTGAAAACACGAATGTTTAGCGGCGAAACAAATATATTATTCCTCTTTGCAAAAAAAAACTTTCACTTGAAGGACGCTAATGGGTAGATCAGGTTCGGTAACTTTCTTTCTCCACACGAGTCAAGAGGGCGTGAATGTGATATTAAGTGTAATTTATCGGTGTAAGGATCATTCGTTGGAGTGTGTGAGTGGGGACCGGTTTTTTTTTAATGCGACACAGTTCTACTTTAGCCGTCGTATACTCATTAGAAAAAGTGGGGGGGGGGGGCAAAGGAGGCTACAGGAGAGCACCAGACGATTCCGGTCATCAGACAGACAAGCACGCCAATCTGTGTCACGGTGGAATGATCAAAGCATAACGATGGGAGTGGAGCGTAAGAGAGACACTTGATGAACTTTTCGTCTCTCATATTCCCCCATTTTCGATATTATTTCATTTACCAACCTTCTCCAATGCTTTCCAAACTCAGTTGAATATTTTTGGGGTTCAATCGCTTTTAAGTATCCTATTCTGATATCAGTGGAAATTTCTCATGGTAGTGTATAATCTTTTATTCTGTGTGGGTGAGTGTGTATGTGTGGTTGTGGTGAGTGGGTGGGTGGGTGTGGGTGGGTGGGTGTGGTGGGTGGGTGGGTGGGGGGTAGGTGGGTGGGTGGGTGTGGGTGGGATGGGTGGGTGGGTGGGTGGGTGTGGGTGGGTTTGGGTATGTGTGTGTGTGTGTGCGACCAGTTGTTTTCCCAGAAAAGCTATAAACTTGAAAATAAAAAAAACGGATGTTTTTTTTTCTGCGTTTCGCTCCAGGGGGTCACACAGCGTACCGCTAGTTTTTTTTTCAAGTATAGAGGGCTTAAGGAATTTTTCTATCAACGCCTCGATCTTAGGCACGACCTTAAGCGACGCGCCTGATGTCCGCAGCTTGACCCCGGCCCATCATCATGATGATGAATAAATATTCCGTTTAAAAAGAAGAAAAAAAAACAACGACAGTGTCTGGGGAGAAAAAAAAATAAATATAATGAAAACAAAAGAAATCCACGTACCGCTAGCCAAGCATACCGTCGCCGTGAGACTCGCAATCAGAGACCTAATCACTGAGTTGCATGCGACTCTTTCGTTTGCTTATTCTGCACGGTACAAATTGTCCTCGAGGAACAATGGATACCCAGTGTTATCAGGGGAGTTGAGTCACCCAGGCGCAGTGTGTAATTCATTCCTTCATTTGTCCTCTTTTTTGTGGTATTGAAGACTAACGTATGAGCGAGTGGAAAATAAATACGTATGTCTATCGTAAGTGGGTGATTGAGCATAACGGAAATAGTCATCTGAAGCGTCAATATTTTCTCAAGTATGAGATTGAGATTTTGTGTGTAATCACTTGTGCTTGTTTCAGGTCATCTCGAGGAATGGACACTGCAGTCCAAGAAGGATTCAATGTCGTTGGTTTGGAATTCTAAATCATTTTCGGCAATGTCGGTTTGATCAGATTGCAAGGTTTGGTATCCAAGCACCCTTCATACCTGGGATCCACAGGCTTGGACCAAGACTCACCCGATCAATAGCTAACTTGATCCAAGTGTAGCCTTCCTGATGGCATCCAATATTGCATAAAGAAACAAATCTAAGCTTGGTGATCAGCAAATCGACTTTCAGCTCCTAGACACCCAATAACATGCCGACAGACGTGCTACTGAATGCTGTTAAACGTGCTTGGCTGGTATAGACGGAATTCGGTAACGTTTTTGTATATATAGATATAACGCAGCGGCGTATCCTTCCTTGTGTGACCCAAGTCGCAGATCCTGAGAAGCAGTACTTGCTGCACCAGTGCACGTCCCCAAGTTGATGGATCCTTATAGTCAGTATCGTCATGACCCCCACCACTATCACTATCTCCTCAAGCGCCGCCTCCCCACCACTGTGCAAATGGCCCCGCGTGACTTCACGTGCTACCTCACTGCGCTTACTAGTATCCGGGAGTGGGAGAAGTAGGGGAGGGTCACTTGTGGGACAGGGCGGTGGAGCGTCCGGTCCCGCGCAGTGCACTAGTGGGAGAGTCGACTGTACAAGCAATCGATGCGCCTCACTGGTCGATTTCTTCAAGTTAACGAAGTTAATCAAGAGTTTCCGCAAATGACGCTTCTTGGACTCAAAAGTAGACATTGTCGTAGGAACAAAAATGTATAAAACTAATACCGAATCAATGGTTAGAGAAGAACTTAGGTGAAGACATTTGATTATCACGAATCCCTCACGATCTTCTAGTGGCGCCATCTCTTGCAAAACGATGAACACTTCGGCTTCTCGAGTTTAAATATCCCACGACCTGGGGCAGCTAAAATAATCAGCGAAGCGTCATGACAGAAAACCGTGACAAGTTATGTTATATAGCATCGGAGAGCCAAAGGGGCGTAAGTGTTTAAATACGGTAATTTGATGGAATGTGAGTTACCAAATGTATATATGCAAACAGAAGGTGGATTACTGTAGGTCTCGTCTCAGGATTATTTTTGGCGCTTACGCCCCTTTGCTCCTAAAGCGATGAGGAAATTATCCTGGATACTTGCCGGATATGGGACTCTGACGCATACCATTTTTTTCTTTTTCTTTCGTGTGGAATATATGTTGCCATGTAACTTTTTTTTGTGAGGAAATTACTAATCATGAGTAGGAGAGCCCTTAAAAGCATTAAGCCACGTAAACACCAATGCGGTTTTCCTCAAATAAAAGGACTAGGCTAATGGCATCCGGCCCACTTGTGTCAGTACCAACATTTGAGATAAAACGATAATCGTAGATCCTATTGGTATAACATCGAGATAAACCATCCACCCCTTGCGAGAGTTATTATGCTTCGGTTTGTACTCTGCGGTCAGGGTTTACAATCGGTCGGTTAAGTGGCCTCGCCCTTAAGGATGCTATGGAGCGGTCGTAAAAATGTCGACAAAAAACTTATTTTAGTTGTGAAGGAAAATACGCAAGATCATTTGACAACAATTTAGCGGATCAACCGAAGCTCTTTATCGCGCAAAATAAATACGGAAATTTGCTGGAACATCCAAAGTCGCTGGAATAATATTCATTGGTGAAAACTCTGTGTCGGAATTTTCGGAAAAAAATTGTGTGGGAATTTTGGAAAAATAGAAGATACTTTCAAATTTGTAGAAATTCAAAATCGAAAATTGCAAAAATGCAAGAAAATTTTTGTAAACAATTTTGGAGACGGAATTTCAAAGAAAAAGGGAAACCTGATGAAAATTGTGCATACAGAGTCAGTGGAAAATTACATAATTTTATTATCGTATGGAATTCAATTACGCCATATATTCAGTAAGAAAATTACTGTTGAAATTTCGAGTGCAAACTCGAAGCAATTAACAGGGAATACTTTACATGAAATTTTCATTGGTCCTATAATTGAGACATGGCTGAATGTTCTTGAATATCCAATTGAATCTGAATTTCCGGACCAATGCGCTAATGAAAATTACAGAAAATCGGAAAATGCAGATGTCCTCTTGCAAAGTTCATGTCTATTGGTAATTCAGATGAATGTTATACTGACATGGCAGGTTTGGAAATACATATGTCATTAAAATCTCAATGAACATTCGTAATGGAAAACGAGCTTATTCAATTTTCAGGACGAATCAGGATTATCATGAGAAATTTATCGTGTAATGTTGTAAGTTGAGAATTCAATTTCAGAATATTGAAAATTCGAATCTGTCTTTTACTGAAATTTCTGAAAATTTTTGATCATCTTCTGTACCATCTCTGCAGTTAAATTGAAATGCGAGCGTTCGCCTAACTTGTAATAACACCGATAGTAATGTGTTACGGGTGGTACTTTTATGAACAATGAAATATTGTAATATATTTATAATACGCAAAATAATTTGTTTTCTTCTCAAGCTCTTCTACACAGCCATTCCCTCATTCATTTGAGAACACAACGGAAATTGAGACCGCAAATGATCGTCGCTCGAAATTCGATCTCAATGGGGAGGCTGGAGAGCTGGACCCGCTGCGTGTACCCGCACTTATTTTCGAACATTTATTTTAGGTTGCTTCGTTAAGAGAAGGATGTAACCGAAAAAAATCTCACGTCAAGAAAAAAATAAAAAGAAAAGTCTGCAGGTAATTTTTTTGAGTCGATTCCAAACCTGAATTGGAATTTCTGAAAATGCAAAAATGAAGTTATTAAAAAGTTGAAACAATCAAAACAAGTCAAAGTCAGAGAAACTTGCAGATATTTTCGGTGTTCAAAGACTTGGCAAGTGTTTTCCAAAAAAAAATTGGAAATTCCAAAATCGTAATAAAATTCAATAAAACCCCCAATTACAAAATACTATAAATTGCAAATACCGCCAGAATTGAAAAGACCAAAAAATCACGAACATTGCAAAAACCTCCATTGGGAATTTTCGAACGGCCCAAAAAAATTTTAAATATCCCCAAACCCTATGAAAAAAAAAAAAAAAAAATTCCCAAAACCTCCAACCTATCCCAATTCCAAAGGGGGGGGGTGAGCAATTCCAAAAGGGGGGTGAGCAATTCCAAAAGGGGGGGGGGGCAATTCAATTCAAAAGGGTGTGAGCAATTCCAAAAGAGGGGGGAGGGGAGCAATTCCAGAAGGGGGGTGAGCAATTACAATAGAAACTCACATACTTAAAAAAAGAGTGGCTTAATAAAAAACCCCGACAAGTCTAACTAATAATCAACCCCCTACCATCATGCTCACCACCCCCCCCCCTCCCCCTCGTCAAGTCTGTAATAAAACCACATGTGTTGATTGAGCTATCTACAATCCGCAAGTACACTATACTCCTTCAAATTAACAAAGTTGTTCAACCCCCTCCCCCCCCCCCCCCACATAACCCCACATGCAAACGTAAAGGGTTAAGCGAAAACAGCATCGCGTGTTTCTACAAAATGAAAATACGAATATCAACGGACACCAATAACCCCACAAGGGGTTAGCCCCCTCCCTCCCCCCCCCCCCTAGATCTCGCCTGATTTGCGTTGACTGATCTACTTAAAACGCCTTGTTAAATCCCCTCCCCCTTTATACACACGAGTCGATGAACTTTCCAAGCTGCTTACCATAATACCCATACGACCGCACGCGAGGTCCACCTGGAGATCCATTTTCATTAATGCGAATGGTTTGAATTGCTCAATGTGCAATAGAAGAGGGTAGCTAAATAAAATGTGCAGTGAGAGCTGAGAGCATAAGAAATGATGCCCGATGCGACAAATGAGATATATATATATATGCTTTATATTCTATAATTTTTTCCCCGTCGTGCCCAGTTAAAACTGATGCGCGCGCATCGCGTGGGATTCCCCCAAGTACTTGACGCTTCCTACTAGGTACGTCGAAAAAAATCATGCCAGCCAAGAATTGTAAATCGGGTATGTTTCCGTTTTTTCATGCCTAACTAGTTGCAAGGTTGGAAATTTCAAAAATTTCCAAAATAAAAAAAATATGTAGGTGGGGGGCGGGGGTGGGGTGGTAAAAAAATAAGCAATACGTAGACACTACAAATCCGAGCACCCATTAACCCATCAGTTTTTCATTATTTTTGAGGAGGTGAGGGGGATAGTGGGGGGAGGGGGGGGGTAAGTAGTTCTTGTGCGGATGCACGTATTACAGTTCCGCTTTTTACGGAGTGTCTGTAGGCGCGTCCACAAAAGAAACAAATATAGTGAGGCCAGCAGAGCATGAGGCAGACGGGTTAACGGTACTACCCTCCCCCCCCCCCCTCCCCGCCCCGCCCCCTCTTCCCCTTATTGCCCCCTTCTTTGGTATTACAAGCCGACCCGATTTCCTGACCCACTGTGTGTGCGTTCGCAAAGACCATTAGCTCCTTACACCGGATGTGTAAGTCGAGCATCTTCACTCAATACCAAAAATAATTAAATCATTATGTTTTTAATCGCACTTGCGCACATGATTTTATTCAAATGAGAGTTAGACTACTTCACACCAATCTGTTCAACATATTTTCAATTAAAAAGCTATTTCTAAAACCGTGACTAAATACTGATACGTTAAAGAAAAAAAAGTAATGTAATTGTATTGATTATTGTATTTTCTAAAAATAATTATAATATTTGCTAAACAAATTAGAAAAAAAAAGTTAAAGAAGAGAAACGGACTGAGAGGTTATGGGTAGGCTTATGCTTCACAGTAGGCGGCGGGCTGCGCATGCGCAGCTCGAGGGCAATGGTAGAGGGGGAAATTTATGGGTTTTTTTTTCTAAGAGGGGGGTGGATCTCAACCAGAATCAGAGTACTCAAGCAGTGCGACACATCTGTACTGGCTCAACTAGACTGGACGCAACTTCTAATTACGTTTCCGCAAAGTTAAATATGTGCTAATTACAGGTTTCTACGAAATGTTGAATGCTATTGCGTACTTCTTACGGAGACAAGGTTGCAACTGAGTTACAAAGAGGACACTGTTTTTTTTCTGGGCCAGTCATTTTTTTATGTCCCATTTTTTTTCTTCATTTTTTCATTTTTTTTTAATAAACGGCGGTAGATTGAGTTTTTTAAATTTTTTAATATTTTTGACTTTTTTGAAATTTTTCGAATTTCAAAATTTTTGCACTTTTCAAAGCAACTTAACTTTAGAGGTTATTCAAATTTGAAAGTTGTTTCATATTATAAATTGAAATTTTGAGTCTGCAGTCCGATCATCGCTCACCAAAAATCTAAAAATTGGAAGGGCAGCAAAAATTGCCAAATTTGGATAGTTCCGTAAAATTTCACCTATATTAAAAATCCTTTCCACCGCAGGCAAATGCCCCATCGTATGTGAAAAAACCGAAGTCATAGACAATTTTCCTCGACGATGGGCGAGGGCAATACACCGAAAAATAAGAAAACATGGAGTATCAATAAAAAAAAGTAGTAGGAAGGAAAAAAAAGTCAAATAAAACTGTCACTGGCCATCGGTTGAGCAGTGGCATCGGATGACCAGATTAAAGCGATAAATCTATTCGGGTGGTTTCCGGGGCCAAATGCAATAAAGCCAGCCTCGACGATATATTTCTCTGTTCTCTCTCTTCCTCTCTTTGGTTGCAGCCGAAACATGGAGGTCCCACGGTGAGAAGGCGTACTGTCCCATTTGCAAGAAGTCACTAGTTCCGGTTGTATTGGAAAACGCAGGAGAGTCACGAGTTTGGGTTTTGCAGCCATTTGTCTCCTTGGGTAAATCGTTATTACGATTTTAGTATTGTTCAGGTAGAGGTGAGATATTGGACAACGGGTAAACGAAAATTGGTTCAATTTTTCCATTGCAGGCTTGATGAAAAAGGCATCGCAAAACAATCATGGGACAATGCTGATGTGGACACCAAAGCTCGACTCATCAAGAGGTACGATTCCCATGTATAAATTATTTATTACCAGTTGCTGGAACTGCCCTTGCATCATTGAAATGTGTATTAACCCCTTTGATGATGTATCGCAGCTGTCAGCCATTGTCCGCCAAGCTGCCTTTGAAGGGGGATATCACTTCATTGCTGCCGCATCTGTGGCCATGCATATCGCAAAGACCTCAGCAACATCGACACTATGAAATGCTATCGGCATGTCTGGCTGTGTTCTGAATTCACAGATGAAAAGTCATTCTCAGAAAGCAATCAAGGCCCTCGACTTAACGAATTGGGTTGAGCGTTGGTGCTTGAATCACGTATACGATGTTCTAGAATACAAACTCGTTTTAAACGTTGTCATTGGTTGATGCTAAACGGGAAGTGTTTGATACAAATGAGCGTTTGGTAGTAGCTAACTCATCGACGTTGATCTAATGCACGGTCTATCTAAACTAGCGCATTCATGCAGCCGGCCTGATGCGAGCAATGTTTCCGACTGCGCGCCGAGCTCCCCCCACCACCGTTCCCGCATGCGCGGCGCCATCCGAACCCGCCCCACCACCGTAGCGTCGGCGGGTGTCGGGAGAGCTCGGATGGAAACCCGAAGACGATAGACGCCGTTCGACTCGGGGTTACGTCTTCCCTCGAAAAATTGGTAATAACACGAAAATTAATAAGAAAACTGATTTTTGGAACACGTATTTACGTTCAAAATTCAACTACCTCGAGATTTAGTGTCTACCTAGTTGTTTCGGAAATGACATGCTGCAGAATTTGGGAAAAAAGTCGGTTTCCACTGACATCCATCGGTAAATAAAAAAAAATCCAAAACGAACGAAATGATCTGACATTTTTGAACTGTGGTCTGGTACCTTCTGACATTGCACTTGAATAAGGAGTATGCAGAGGGGAATACATATTGGGTAAGGCCAAGTGAATTCCCTTCCAGTTTCTCTCGATATTCAACGCTATATCGTAAATGTATAACCTGACACAGTGGTTCCGCGTTTGCGATCGTATCTCGGGAGGTCCCTCTTTTCTACACTAACGATACTATCGAATACAAATCGCATATGAATTTATAAATATTTATGTACGTGAATACCAAATATTTTGTCTATGTTTTTTTCTCGTGTTTCCAGTTTTTTTGTCCGTCTTCAGCTGTTGCCTGCAAGTTGGAATTATATTCTCTACCTTACAGCACTATTTCGTGGGAATAAAATGAAAAGACTATTTTGAATAGTCTCGTATGATGAAATGTTGTGGAGGATTAAATGATGGAGGTGATACGTGTGGCATAATAGTGTTGATGGTTTTATGGAACGTGAATTCGATTCATTTCCGGTTATATTAAAAGTTTAAATTTTGGACACTTTGGGAATCATTGGAATTTTTGATCTTCTTGAACTTTCTTTTTTAATTACTGATATTTTCTAAATAATCTGCTCTTTGAAATTTTTTAAATCAAAGAAATTTAAAGACTCCGGAACGGTTTTTGTGGCCATTTCAAAGCTTTGAGAACTATCGAAATTCTAATCAAAGCTATCAGGCAACCAATAAACTGCATCATATCGAATGAATATGTGGAGGTGAAAAAAACGATATAAATATTGCCTTGCCCGAAAGGTACAACCACAGCAATAATAACACCTCATAAAACTTTTTTAATAATTCCTCTCTCTGTGAAAAATCGAACGGTTGTATATATCTGGAGGTTATTAAAACTGCCATACGGAAAATCAACATTTTAGGAGGCTGTATTGCATGTGACAGGAAGTACTAATTTTCACAATTTATTGTAACTGTTCGACAGAAAAAGTTATTGTAATCACCCTAAAGATGAAAAGTGAAATTTCTATCCGTTCAGTTTTGTTGATGGTTGTAATCATTCTGACACGGTCCCAAGAGGTTTCTCTCTATTTTTTTGTCTCCGTCCGTCTCGTTTGTGCGCCCCATGGTAGATGCTGTCTGAGCATTTCTTCGGTAGGGCGTTTTTGGACACCCATCCATTCGGCTGGGGCCGACTTTCGCCATTTTAGGCCATCGTATTTCTAAACACAGGGTAAGCCTCCAGAAACCCCCTGCCGGGTTAGGCTCCCGCCCGTGTGCGTGCGTGCGTGGGTGAGAGGGTGGATGGGTGTGTGTGTGTATGTGTGTGCGTGCGTGGGTAGCTGTGTGTGGGTAAATGGTTGTGTGTGTGGGTGAGTGGGTGGGTATGTGTGGGTGGGTAGGTGGGTGGGTGGGTGGACAGATGTGTGTGGGTGAGTGGGAGGGTAGGTGGGTACGTGTGGATGAGTGGGTGGGTGCGTGTGGATGAGTGGGTGGGTCTGTGTGGGTGTGGGTGAGTGGGTGGGCGGGTGGATGAGTGGGTGGGTGGGTGGGTGGGCGGGTGGGTGGGTGAGTGGGTGGGCGGGTGGGTGAGTGGGTGGGCGGGTGGGTGAGTGGGTGGGCGGGTGATCTTGTGTGATGGTAAGCAAAAACGTGAATTCCCCTTCATTTTCGGATTGATCCAACTACATTGTATTCAACACGGCAAAAGATCCGTTGTTTACTCCGTGCATATTAATAAAATATTGAAACCCAATTTGCATGAATTTCATGTTAACTGGCACTTAATAATCTATAATGAATCTATTAATGAGTTTATTTCATAAATCTAGGTTGCATGCAACTTTCCCATTGTAATGCACAATCGCTCACAGCTCATGACATCAACATGCTACCGACAGTTACGATGAGTCATGAAGAATCAACATTTCATTTGATACAGAATACAACTGGCTATCATGATTATAGGGTGAGAGAGATAAAGTTCTATAGTGTATGGTAATAAAAATTGACGAGAATTCACTTGTATTAAGGATGAAGCGTATAATCACGGCTGGACAGAGCATGACTCTGCCGTTTCTTGGGTCAATGAGAATAGATGTCAAGAAAAAAACAACATTGAGGATGATGCCAATTAATGCATCCAGACAATATTTTACGATATTTTTTCTGTATATTGATTAACAAAATAGTTTTAAAAAATTGACAAATGGTCTAACCAATTTTCCTCCAAAATTTTTTTTGTGTGGCATCACACAATCTAAGTTGGCATTAGCCGAAAAGTTTTTGGATCAACTGGACCGAGTGGAGCTAATTACTAAGATAGCAGATCAATTAATGTCTCAAGTCTTGTGCTTTTCCAAGAATGACAATTAATCGCCCATCAAATGACTCAATCGCCTGCCAATAACATACTCACCACCCACCACTTAATTCCGCCTACGAAATTAAGCCCCGACACATTGACAGCTGTGGGTGCTTGAAAGCTTACTGAACCGCGTGCCGACTCGTCGGCGACAACGGGCCACGTAACAGGCATAAAATGATGAAAGCAATCTCAGGCGCTGATCTCGCAATGCCCACAAATGCAGAGAAGCCAGATCTTCTGCTGAAGAAGGAGGTCTTAAATTCACGAAGAGAGTGAGAGCACGAGGGAAAGGAGGAAAAAAGTATAATAGGGGAAGTAAAGGGAAGAAATAGTGTTGGCAGGGGGAGGGGGGGGGGGGGAGGAGGCTATGATGGTGGTGGCGTGGGCAACGCGGCTGCAAACTACCGTGGGATCGGCGGTTTCTCTCAACCTACCGCGAGCTCGATTGGGTGGTGCAGTGCAAAATAAGAAGCAAAAAAATTGGAAGGATGAGGGGCAAAGAAGGTAGAAGGTGGAAAAAAAAACATGAGTTTTCAGGTGGTGAAACAATGAGCGCGTACAACGGCAAGCGACAAAAGTGACATTTCTATTCAAGCTGTAATGGTTCATGGGTGGCATAAACGGAGTAAAAGGGACACGGTGCTGTGTATCGCGATGAAATTATTTTGTATGACTCGATGTATCATTAAAACCATTATGATGGACGAATTCAGTGAGACAGGTCATCCGTACCAAGATTCCCTAACAGGGTATGAAATGAGAAGTCCCGCATGAATACCTTGGTGACATGAGTCAGTTTACCCACCGAGTGCTATGCTGTAGTGTCCTTAGTTTCGTGGTGGATAAGATGGGATCCCCAAGGGACAAGCAGCAGCGCCCAGGCTTAGTGCTACCGCTTGGGTTCCTAAGTTCAAATCCTCTGATTGTCTGAACAGCCGCATGGACCGACGTAGGTTTCCCTAACTTGTCTGGGTTCACATATCCTCTGGATCAAAGACCTTGGACATTGTTCGAACGGAAGCGAAGTTTTGGATTGTGACAACTTGATGGTCTTCGAAATGTCCTCCGGAAGTGCTTTGATAGGAACGTGCATCCTGGTAGGACAATCCTTTCCGGGTGCTGGTAGACGGTACCTCCGAAATCGAAAGTGAAACGCTCCCGCAGCCCCAGTAGCTTAGTCGGGAGACCTGGGTTCGAATCTGTTATTTCCGCTTTTCGATTCTGATTTTATTCTTTCAGTTTTTTTTCCAAAATTGAACTCGGTTTTGGTACGCTGTACAGATCTCTTTCAGTGCAATCGTGAGAGCGTCATTTTTTTCCAACAAGAAGCAGCCGTGAATATTGATGACATTTGGGAGAATCTGCCATATACATGCAAGTCGTGAAATATTGACAGTATTGTGGAACCACGATTCCAGCTGCTCCTTTCTCTCATTCTCAACAGGATTGGACTCAATGTGGGGATAACCCTGCGATTTGTTTTTACGGTTCATGTTGTCGTCGGAAGCACTTCCCAAGTCCTGCGGTTAATACTGCATTGAATGCTGTCAGGGTCGGTCGCCGTTCGAAGCGGTTCAGTCTAAATAGCCGTCTCCACAGAGGCCAGAAGTTCCCACGAGTGGGCATTGCCGCCTCAATTCGCAAGCTAAATCAGCCGATCGATGTTCAGAAATTATTAAACCACATCGAGCGACCGCAGGGCCGTTTATTAATTTTATGCTGCACTTATTTTTTTTTTCTTTTTCGTTGGAATCCATTGTTCGTTGGTGGAGAATGCGGCAGTCAAGGGGGATAATCGAGCCCACAAAATTCATTAACCGGAAAATCAGATTGCTTAATGGAATTGGTTGGGTTATAACAGACAGGAATATAACGGTAGAGGAGATGGATGGAAATTAAGGAAACGGAAGAGTTGTAGTATTAATATGCAGATGTTGTTGCCAAAATTTGGCCACAAATTTTCTTTTGAAGATCTGTATTAGCAGTTGTGAAGGAGGTGGTGTTATCGTTATTGACATCCCAGTAGGTGGGGAGGCGTGGTGGGTGGGTGGATGGGTGGTAGGAGGAGGTGAGTGGGTGGGTGGTAGGAAGAGGTGAGTGGGCGGGTAGTAGGAGAAGATTGGTGGGTGGGTGGTAGGGGGAGGTGGGTGGGTGGGTGGTAGGAGGAGGTGGGTGGGTGGGTGGTAGGAGGAGGTGGGTGGGTGATAGGAGGAGGTGGGTGGGTGGGTGGTAGGAGAAGGTGGGTGGGTGGGTGGTAGGAGGAGGTGGGTGGGGGGTGATAGAAGAAGGGGGGGGGGTTAAAATTAAAAGTTATTGTAATCGACTCGAAAATTCCGGATTCCTAATGTTTTTGTAAATGAAGCACGACGTAATTTATCACATTTTAAATTACGTAATGATTTTGGAAGTAAATTTCTGGGCATTAAAAAATTTGCAAAGGGAGGACTCATTGTGGAGTTTTCCCAAGTTCTGGGTTATCTTCGGTATCGGAAGCCTGGTATAAGAGATATTAATCAGGGCGTAAATTTCGGAATGAGAGCAAAGCCTAAAAGCGTTGGGTTGAACTTTTTGGGGGAGCGCTGCTGCGGTACTTGGCGATCGTCAAAGTGGATTAAACTACGGTGTAAAGAGGAGTCTTTTCTTCAGTTCGGGATTTTAGAAATTTTTGAGTTTTTGGAATATGCCTTTTTTATCAATGGGTGATGATATTTGACGAATATATGACGAATTTTTCAATTACTATTTTTAGAAATTTTTTTAGAATTATCGCGTTTTGAAATTTTGATATTTTTTGGGAATTGTTAAAATATATGAAGGAAAAACTGAATGCTACTATTATTTTGGAAGATTTGGAATTTCGGGATCTTTATTCACAGGTTTTCGACAAAAAATTAAATTCTGACAGTTCTTGGAGTATCCAAAAATCCTTTAATTTTTGAATTTTTGAATTTTTGAATTTTTGAGTTTTGAATTTTTGAATTTTTGAATTTTTGAATTTTTGAATTTTTGAGTTTTTGAATTTCGGAATTTTGGAATTTTGGAATTTTTGAATTATTAAAATTGCTGGAATCTGTGCAATTTCCGAAACTTCGAGGGATCTCTTAGGAATTTTCCAAAAATAAAAAAAAAAAATCAAAAATTGTTAAAAAAGTCCTGAAGGTCTTCAAATTTAACTTCTTGATGACCACTATACTGAATTTCACGAAATTTCCAACAAGTCAGAGTTTCAAAATTCCCGAAATATAGAACTGCTGGAATTTTCAAAAGGTTCGCCAATGGGAGATATTAACTAGGCCGTAAATTTTGAGGAGCGACGCCCAGAAGTGTTCGGATTCACATTTTGGTGAACAGCTGCTGCAGCACTTGCAGATTTGCCAAAGTGGATTGAGCTATGGCACAGGGGCTGGTTTTTACGTTTGCATCCCGAGCGGCAATTTTCCATTTGTGCTTGGTTGGATATATACGCCTTCGAGCAGTTTCATATTACGTAGAGTGCCTCTGCTCGTTAATACTCAAAACTCCCACGCATGTACAAGTACGGCAAACTTAATTGAAGAGATTTAATTTTTTTTCGTCCTTTTTATTTAGTAAAGAGCAAGTGTAACGTGCTTTGAAGCTGATCAACACTATTTCACTTTCCCTTCGAGCACGCTTCATAATAAATAAACGATATATATAAATCTGAATCAATAAGAACCCCATGTGGGAAAGCATTTTCCTTCCTATACATACCTCGAGACGGAAATTAAACGGGAAAGTTCGCTATCTCATTAACGAGTGATTTTACGCAAAAGTGTCATGAAATATTTTTTGCAGCGATTTTGATTGCCAATAAAAAACCTAGTATCTCATTTTTCTCTAAACCCACTCATTTGCGAGGTACATGCAATAACAATAATGTTTCCAGCGAGCAAAGTGACCTTCGATGCCGAAGCTTGGACTTGATAGCTTCGACATAGCTTCATCCCATGTACAAGCCTAGATCAAACCAAGCATAGTTATATCAAAGATATCCAAGCTTTGTTGGCCCAGCTTGCGCCAAGCCTGGCTCAATCTTAGCATCCCTAGCGTTGGTCCACAGGCACAATCCAAGCTACGTCCAATATTGGATATATACATACATCCAAGCTTACTGGAATCATGCAAACCCAAGCTTCAGAAACCATGTTGTGCTAAGCTTGGTCCGAGCTCAGCTTTGTTAGCCTTGAATCTTAGCTTTAACAAGCGTGAATCCCGGATTGCTCATACCATCTAAACCCAAGCTTCTGAAGTAAGGTTGAACTAAGCTGGATTGAAGCATATTTTTCCTAGTTTCGATTCACCGGCTTCAGCGAAACTCTGTTTAATATTGGATACATATATAAATCCAGGATTGCTGCACCACCTAAACCCAAGCTTGGAAACGAATGTTCAACTAAGCTTGGTCCAACCTCAATGTTCCTATCTTCGAAGTTTGAACCAAGATAAATTTTGTAGCTTGGACCAAGATTAATTTCGATGCTTCGACCACGAGAAACTTTGGAACTTGGACGAAAATGAATTTCGAGGCTTGTACCAAGATAAAGTCCGAAGCTTGAATGAAGATAAAGTTCGAAGCTTGTATTAACCTACATAACCAAGCTAGGACGAAGCTTATTCTCTAAGCTGGGATTGGTGTTACATTCGCATGTTCTGGACAGATTTACCGGGGCTTCAAAACACAGGTTAGGCGAAGCTTAGTCAAGCCTGGTCCAAGCTTTGATCAAGCTTCATCGCATGGCCAATTCCCACCTGGGTTTCTTGCAATTTTTTGGAAAAAAATGTTAATATATGCAGCATCTTCAGATATGATGATTTATTCATATAGTACTAATGGTTATATAGTTACAGATAGTGGATTTAAGTGACAAGGAGAGCCCACACATTTGGTACGGCCCTGTTCCGTGAGACCCGAGGCGCACTCGCCAGCGCTCGGTTCTCTCCGGGGGTCTCCGACCGCGCTCCGATTGGTTCATCCCCTCTCCAGGGACCCAGGCACCAATGGGTGCCCCAATTCACACCAGGTTTTGTTTGTTAATGGTATGTAACCTGTTCAAACTTTTTGCATCTACTCCCAAATATCCTCGGGGAATTGTTCGGCATAATTTCTTCCTATCACGCATTTCGTACCCTTCCCGGTCCTGACATTTTCTCTTACGGTTAACTTAATACTGTCGTTGGTAATGAGTCGGGCCCCTCTGCACAGTTTAATTAGAAAACCGAGGGTGACGTGAGAGGTTGAAAGCCAACACTGTCGCTACTCTCTTGTCCCATTCGCCCATTCATTTTTGACGCCTGACTCAACTGTCGGAATTCTACACTCAGAGAAATTCCATTTCGCGGTTGTTGGAAATGTTGGGCGCGAATTTATTTAATGAAAAATATAATTGGAATTTTTGCGAAACAATGGCAGTGTTGAGTATTTTTTTATTTTTTTTAATTGGTGGTTTTTTTTGCCAGGTGGTGCGAATGGAGGTGTGAATTAAAATTTTGTTTGGTGAATTGGACAGGTACATTTTTCCCCAGGGCATAATTAGTTCATCTAGGGCAGGCTTCCGAGGAATTTTGGAAGCGCTCATTATGTCGAAAGAATGGAAGAAAAATAAGTATAAAACTCGTATCATAATTTTGCTGAAATTTTGCAATGTCCAAAATTGCGAATATTTGTAAAATTGAAAAAGTTAATAAAATCAAGGAATAAAGAATTAGAAATTTAAAAAAAAAACGTGAGATTTTGGAAAAAGGCGAAATTACGTTTTTTGAAAATTGAAAATTCCAAAAAAAAAATGGGGAAATGGTAGGAATTAAAAAATTAAAATGCGCTTTCTGCAGCCACTTTTCAGGGTAATAGATCGGTCTAGAATCCCGGCGCACATTTTACGGAGCATTGAAATTATAGGACACTTTACTGTGCGATATCCCCTTGGCTTCACAGAGCGATAAGTCAGCCTGATGTACCGCAACTGCTCCATTATTCGACCAATGCTATTTTCAGAAAGGTCCAGAAATTTAACAAAAATGGGGATGTTACAAAATGGAAAAGAATATAAAAAAAAAAAATAAAATGACAATTTGAAAACGCTGAAATTCGAAAAAATGAACTGATCTACAAATTTGAAAAATTCAATCGTTCGGAAAAAATCCAAATTTCAAAAAATTTTAAGATCTCAAAAATTGGAAAAAATGTACAAAATCTGAATTTTTTTCTGAGAAATTCGGAAACCTCAAAAAATTGAACGAGAAATTTAATTGAAAAATTATAAAATAGTTTAGTCACCAGATTGTGAGCATACTCGTCTCTTCAACAACTCATGGTGAGATTTTATGGGGCATTGGAATTATACGAGACTTTATCGTGTGATATCCCCTCGGTTTGGTAGGGCGATAAGTCACCCCTCATGGCGCCTGACATACCGCAACTTCCCAACGATTCGACCAATGATATTTTCTTGACGAAGGCATAAACAAAGCACAATACGCCAGAAGAGTCACACTTTCCTTAATCAAACGGCTTTACTGCCAATTTCTTCAATTCCCAAGGATCTCACGCACAATCGTAAAGCTCCGATATAACCCAGACATAACAAATAAATGAGACTGGAAAAAATACCTATTGTTGCGATAAATTCGAGCCAATCGTAAAAGCAATTTCATGATTTTTTTATACGCAGCATTAAAAATTATGTTGATTTAAAAGAGATAAATGAATTTTAATTTGCAAAAATCGAATTTCAAAAAATTAAAAATTTTTCAAAGAAGATTGAAATTTTGACAATTTCAAATATCCACAAATTTGCATTATTTAGACATTTTTGGAAAGTTCAAAAAAATTTGTTTGAAAAACTCAAAAATTTCAGAAAATGAAAAAAATCCGGAATTCGAAAAATTTAATAAATTTCCCAGGCTAAAAAATGATTAATACACACATTCGATTGTGTTCGGATAACGGGCCACAATGTCCCCCCCCCCCCACCTCCCTCCCATATGTGACCACAGTTCAACCGATTTATAGCTCCGAGTACGATGAGGAAAGCGCATGTTTCGCATAATGCTACGAGAGATGTTGTTCATGAGAAGAGAGCCTGGGATTTGCACGGGTTGGGGCATTCTTATTGCGTGTATGGAACACTCCTGGCGCATTTGCAAGGACGCAAGAAAGCACTCTGCTATATACGTGGATATGTACCACCTATAAGTCAACACCAGATGGGACATTGAGAGAAAATGAAAAAAAAAAAAAAAAAAAATAAACAAATAACGGAGTGAGTGTGACCAATGAGGGCCACACCGGTAACTTCCTGATTGACTATTTTGGTTTCAAATTATTTTTATTTTTTTACCCCCCCCCCCCCCCGGGGGTATCTCCTGGGAGGGGGGGGGGGGTAAAAACCAACTGATCCGTTATCCTATTTAGTCCGTTCCTGGACTAAAAATGGAAATTTTTGATATCTGGTGACTCTAGTGATGCAGATACATAATCTCTGATGCGAAAAATTCACCTTTGAATTTTTATAACCCCCAGTGAAAAGTTTTCAACATGTGGCAAAAAACTTTGTCAACGTATATATAAATGTGAAACTTGGGTGACGTACGGAAACTGGGGAAGACCAAAGGGGAACATCGTGAATAGTCTAAGTTTTTCAGTTAAGAAGATTAAAAATGATAAGACTTGTACGAGCTATGCAAAATTTACCATTTCAATGAAAACTTGATATATTTTTCCTGCCGTCTGAAAACTTTGATATCCGTCGATTTTTTCCTGAATTTTTTAAATGGAACAAAAAATGTTAAAAATGTTAACAAAATGTAGAACCCCGTCGGCATTTCAAAATTTTAGTTTACGGAAAAAATAAAAAATGGAATTTCTAAAAATGACGAACTGTTTAGAAAAATCAAAACTTGAGATAATACCGAAATCGGTCCGTCCTATCTCGAGAACGGTTCGAGTTGCGCAAAAAGGTATTAAACAAAAATTGTTCCTCCCCTCAAAACCTACATTTGACCTTATATACACTTTTCCTCTATCTTTCATAGATTAGAAGATATCGCGATGCAAAGTTACGGATTCCCCCACAGACCTACGAGCCTATGGTGCACAGAAATTTCTGCGGAATTAATATACAGAGTAGTTGGAGCTTCCTCAGTGCGACCACATAAAAGCACAGAGAATTCCAGAAGTTGAAAAACTGTAGAAAAATAACTGACAAAAATGAAGCAGCAAAAGAGGAGAAATATCTTTGATGGAATTTCATACCGCGAGAGTCATAACCCCATGGAACTATGAGCCGACCTAGGTTGCTTAAAATGCGTTACAACCACAACCGCAAGCTGCGTCTTTTTAATTAGAGCTGCGTTAATAACACCCGTACAAGCTGCCCCGGGGGGAGGTGGGTGGGGGGGGGGGGGGGGGGAGGGAGGAGAGAAGAATCCCATGCGCGGCGAAAAAAGGTGTTGTCCGATTTTTGTTGTCTTTTTTTTCGCTAATTGGAACAATTGGAAAGATTCTAGAATTTTCAAAAAATTTTTTTTTTTTTGTCTTTTTTTTCAAATTTCACAATTGTTAAATGGTTCGGAAAATTTTGAAAACCTAAATATTCCCCCCAATTTCAAACACGCGGAGAGATTCGAAATATCTCAACTAAATGAAGCCAGAATATGAATTAGGGAATGAAAGTAATGGGCTGAATAAGACGAACTTTCAACAGTATCTCAAGAATTTTGAAAAAGTTTCACATAAATTAGAATGAATTATATCCGCGAAATCGCGCGGATGCGGTCTAACGTTTGCGTTATGTTTTGCGAACCGAATCGGGAGTGGAATTTATGAGTGGTTAGTAACTCCCCCTCCTCCCTGCCCTATGTTGTGGACTTGTTAAATATGTGCATGAATACACGACTGTGCAAATCCTTTCAATTATTCCCGTGGAAACCTGGTACTACAAATTTCAACGCTTGCAATTTTTTTCCAAAACACAAATTTCTCCAAAATTTTTCCAAATCTCCGAATTAGTTCAAACTTGAAATGTTTCCAATTTTGAAGAAAAAAAAAAAATTTGGAATTCACAAATTCCAAAATGTTGGCAATTGTCAAAAATTATAAGTTTATGGAAAACTCTCAAAAAATAGCTCAAAAGGCTATACTGACATCCCAGTTGCAACCGAACGTACTTAATGTTCTGAAATTGGGCCGTGTTCCGTAAATGGACTGCTCGCACTACCTCATTAAATGACTAAATTATATATTAAGTAAGTTGAAGTGGGGAGTCACTAACCACTAGGCAAAAGTGGCAGCAACAGTCTGTTAGCCTACGCATCAGCATTAATTACGTTGAGATGCGCACAAAGCGATGGGTGAAAAGTGGGGTGGTGGGGTGGGTGGGGGGGGGGGGAGGGGAGCGCCGCTGACCCACAAAGCTAATCCTCGTATTCAGTGGTTATCACCCTCTATTTACCCCGGCAAACCAAATAGTGTAGACCCATGAGAGCCCAAGTTCTCGAACGCGTACGACGTAATGACTCAAGGGGGTGAGAAGAGGGTAGGGGGAACGGGAGTGGGGGGAGATGGAAATGGACAAGTAAATGACTACCATCCAGGACTGTACGGACGGACACGAGTAGTATATATTTTTGTTTTGCAGGTGAAACTTTGTTAATTGGGACAGTGTCCCACTTTTGTTATGGGGCTATGTCCCAAGCCGAATTAGAACAACCTTAATTTTTGAGCTGGGAAAATGGTCCGAACATCAACTGCACAATACTTAACTTTCCAACTGGGAGATTGGTCGCTTTTTCAATTGGGACGATGTCCCAATTTTTCAATGGGACCGCTGTTAACCTTATAATTTCAAATTTTCCGTATTTATTTAAATATATGGAATTTTTGCAACGAGTAATTATGACAAAATTTCTCGATTTTTCAAAATTTTCAGAGAAAGTTTTGAGAGTTATCAAAGTCACCAGAGACCTTATTGATACTTCATGGTTATATGTAATATAATTTTTTAATATCAATTGCTGCATGATGAATTTCTTTAACACGTCTGATGATCCAAGTTCAGATAGTTAGGAAAATATAAGGATTGGGGCTGGGCGGTGGGTGGGAGTGGGTGGAAGGGGGGGGGGGTCAAGTGGGGTTTGCAGATAGGAACTGCCAAGCAAACGACTAGCAACGCACTTGGCCTCACTTGGTCCCTTTATGAGGGCCAACTATACCATATTAAACTAGAGTATACTATAGCATCTCCGTTGTGAATGGCCCTCGTTGATATTTCGCCTCTACGTGCTCACAAAACCGTGGAAATAGGTGTGGGCCTCTGGCACGCTTGCTGGGTATAGCCCTCTAAGAGCCCTTTGATGTTTTGGCATTTCAAAAAGTTACATGAGGAAAATTAATGGGAGAGCTCACTCGGCAAACGCTCAGTCAAATATACGTGGGCAAAACTTGATTTTAGAATTTTGAATTTAGCCATCCAAACAATTGCGCTTATTGAATGACTTTGAATAAAATTTGCATATAACTTTGGGAACCATTTCAATTTATAAATTTTTGAGAGATAAAAAAAATTAGTACTACTAGGGAAATGTAAGGCGCACATGCCGACAGACGTTCATATAAGCCTACACACATACACCCAAACACACACTCACTCACACACACACACACCCACACAAACACAAATACACCCACCCGCCCTCCCACCTATCCTACCACCCACTCACCCTCCCACCCACCCACCCACCCTCCCCACCCATGCACCCTCCCCACCCTCCCACCCACCCACCCTCCCCACCCACCCACCCTCCCCACCCATCCAGCCTCCCCACCCATCCACCCTCCCCACCCATCCAGCCTCCCACTAGCCCATCCTCCCACCCACTAGCCCATCCTCCCACCCACTAGCCCATCCTCCCACCCACATACACACCCACCCACCCGACCACCCACACACACACACACAGGTATGCATCTATGTGTATGCCCCTAAACAGCACGCAAATACACATTTGTTCCGTTTGAGATATCCGAAACAATCCATTGCAATTCCCGCTATATCACCACTTCAAATAAATTATCGTGAAAAATATGCCCAAATAAGAAAAAAAAGGAAAAAATACAAAAATAATATCGCAATGAGAGAATACGGCTTATCCTTTTGTTGTAGTCGGTTAAAGTGCAACGGTGAGCCATAAATTCACGTTCAAATAAACACGATCGAGCGTGGCTCGCGCGAGAGCGCGTTTGTACAGTTATACCAATAACAATAAACGATTTGTGCAGATTCGTGCTCAGACGTGACTCCAGTTACTTATGCCATAATGATACAATCGTATAAACCAATGAGGGGTCGGCGGGGGCTTTTATTCCAGCGTTAATTTATTCATACAGTTTGATGGAATGTCATACGGGGAATCACAGTAGGGAACTTGCATGCAACCCTTTTTTAGAAAATCCGTGTAAAGGAAATGGCTACTTTTGTCACGTTGAAATAAATCTATTCTCTGGTCTCCTCTCGACTCGTCTCGTTTCCAATTTTTTGTCTGTCGCGCCATCGGTAATTGGATCAACCGCGGAAAACCGCGAAATTTCGAATTTTTTACAGCGAACCCTTATAAAAGCCCACGTGACCATCTTGTCACTCAAAAACTTTCAAAAAAAATCACGGAACAGGTTTTCATATTGTACAATCAGTACAAAAATTTCGCAAATTTTTTGACTGGGGTAAGAGTGGCCATTTATCGAGTTGGCTTAAAACAACTTACATGTAAATATGTGTTGAAGGAAAATAATTGAAATAAGAAAAAGATTTTGATCCCAACAATTAAACGTGCATCACTTTACGATGCGATAAATCGAGGGTAAAATTGCGACATGGCAATTTATTCCGCAATCCCGGATACGGTATTCCAGTATTCGTGGCTTGAATTGCTTCTCAGCCAATTGCTCAGTGTATCGATAAGTTTGTTGATAAAAAAAAAAATTAAATTAATGGAGTAAAGAGAGAATCTATCGTGGAAACAGTGAGAACAAGAAGTGAAATAGAATTTATTGGAGTCGATTTATTCAGCATTTCCGTAGTTGATGATAATTACGAGAAAAATTGATTAAGAATTGATTAAAGTGCCCTGGTTCGATAGCATCAAAAAAACTTAATTCGCGACCTCAACGACTTAACTTAATAGATTTGAGAAACTTCAAGTTCGATCAATGACTTCATTCAACATTTATAAAAACTTGATTTAAGCCTGATTTAAGGCGCTCCCACATGAGTTTACTCGCACGGTGAGCGAGATGCCGCCGGCACTTCGTTGCGCATTGTCGTGATGCAGCGGGTACAAATTTGAATGATGAGTCAATCATGTATAACTCAGTAACGGCGCTTCCAAAATTTACTCAACGGATTGCATCTGAACAATTGCTGATTTTTGAAATGTTTTCAACTTTCCAGAAAAAATGCTATAAGCTCCAGCGAAGCGTCATAACGCCTCTTATTCATTAATATTCTCAATACCTGGAAAAGCCTCTCCTTGTATGTGTAAGCAAAAAAAATACTGTGTGATCCCATCATTGTTCGTTACAATGACGACCACGATTGATATAAAAATAGTAATCAGGTAGCTAAAAATGTGATAGTCACTTACCACTGGAATTGCATTAGAAGATGAATTTCATTGCACGTACCTGAAACATAACAAGACAATCGACGTTAAAATATGTTAAATAGACAGAGGCATTTGTGGAGGAATAAAAGTACCGTGACTGTATTCATGTGTGTATGTGGGCGGGTGTGGGTAGGTGTGGCTGTGTGTGGGTGAATTGGTAGGTGGGTGAGTGAGTGGGTGACTGAGTGGGTGGGTGAGTGCGTGGGTGAGTGGGTGGGTGGGTGAGTGAGTGGGTGGGTGGGTGAGTGAGTGGGTGGGTGGCTGAGCGAGTGGGTGGGTGGGCGGCCGGCTGGCTGAGTGAGTGGGTGGGTAAGTGGGTGTGGGTGGATGGGTGGATAAGTGGGTGTGGGTGGGTGGGCGGGTAAGTGGGTGAATGGGTGTAGGTGGGTGGGCGGGTAAGTGGGTGAATGGGTGTAGGTGGGTGTCTGGGTGGGGGAGTGGATGGGTGGGTGCGAGTGAGTGGATCGGTATGGGTGGGTGTGTGAGTGTACGTGTGTGTGGATCTAAGTTAGTCCAGACCTTATCGAGTTTTCTCTTTCGCGAAATAATTAAATAGTAAAAATCCAAAAAACGGGAAATTGTTTTTTTTTTCCCCAGAAGATATTGCTCAACAGAATTAATATCCATTGAACCGAACAACATTTGTGGGTAAAAGCAATTGATACAACCGTTGGAATAATGTTTCACGACTCATTCATTCTCATAATAAATTTCACAAAAAATTTTCTTCGCGCGGCATTTGAAAGTTATGATAGCTGTTCGAAACACCTTTGAAGTGTACAGAATTGACTGTATCCACACCTTCGGGGCATTACCACCCATCCATTTGCTTGGTGAATGAGTACTTTACCATCGGACAAATAACACGCCCCTCTAACACGCACTGCTCACGCTTTTACCCAGGCATCGCTTAGTTGGAAAAAAAATTGAGAAATATTTTGTGCGCCAAGAATATAAATAATTATTTTTTTTACAAATTCAATTATTTAGTAACGTTTCCTTTTAAAATAAATTGTACAAATGATTTCGAAACTATTTTCTTAATGAGAGCGATGGTTCAAAAACGTTAGAAAATAGTCGAGTCGGAATAGCATGTGATCCCCGGGAGACAGTTACTCCCCAAATCTGAGATAGTAACATCCCCGAAGTGGGGATATTTCATTCCACAATCTGAAATATTCATATCCCCACATGGGGTATATCTCATCCCCAAATCACACCCCATAAATTTTCTTCTATATCCAAATCGAATATTTGCTTTTCACTAATATCTAAATATGAATGCACATTGCTGGTCCAGTATTCCACGGAATAACTCAAACACATGGGCAATGAGTGTGTGTACAGAGATAGCGGGCAATTTTGCGGCATGTAGATAACCGACAGTGCCCATGGAGCACTGGGCAATGGTGAAGCGTGACCTCGGTCTGCAGTTTATGACCAATGGTTAATAGCATCGTAGATATTCCGGGTTGGGGTGAGACATAATGCTGTAATAACTATTGCTAAAAATACAATACTCATTACGAATGGAGTTCTGATAGAAAATTGAATCTGTAAGTTGTGATAGATGGGTGTGTTTCAATGAACATCAAGGTGGTTTTATTGGGTGGTGAAAAGTGGAGAAAGTACATTGGACCGAATGTTGAAGTTCCTTCATGAAGTTACTAGATAATAGCAGGGACATTCCGTGTTCGCTATTGGCGGTACCCATAAAATGAGACCCGAAGGCCGGGCGGGAGCCTAATCCGACGCAGAGGGGGTGGGGTGGGTGAGTGAGTGGGTAAGTGTGTGGGTGGGTGAGTGGGTCGGTGAGTGAGTGGCTGGGTAAGTGAATGGGTTAGTAAGTGGGTGGGTGGGTAAGTGGTCGGGTGAGTGATCGGGTGGGGGGGGGGGGGGGGGGGGGTCCATCATAGGCGCCCACCATCGTAGCACGGGCGTTTCGGGAAGTTTACCCTGTGTTTAGAAATGCGGTGGCGTAACTGGCGAAAGTCGGCCCCAGTCGCGCGGATGGGTGTCCGTTAGGCCCCCCCGAAGGAACGCTCAGACAGCTACTCGAGACGTACAAATGAGAGGGATGGAGACAGAGAAAAAGCACATATACATTTGCAAGAACCTAAAAATTTTTAGGAATTCCATAAATTTCGAAAATTGCCGAAAATGCAAATTTTGAAATCCAACAGCTTGACTAATTTCAAAAACGTCAACTTTTCTACAAATTAATGATCGTTGACGGAATTACATGTCCACAAATTCAATTCCCCCTCCCCCCCGAGCCCTCCCCCACCCGTTGCAATCATCCAATCGATGAGCCATGGGTGCATTAATAACATTTTCATTTACCATCAGTTTTACAAATTAGTGAGAGTTTACCGGGCTATTATCGTGGAATTATAAATTCCAATGTAATCTCCCCTGTCGCAATAAATTTGCCAAAATTTTTTGTTTTTATCAATCTCACCTCTTCTATTTGTTGCACTTAAAATGCATTCAATTTAACATCACTGATAAGGTTAAAATAATTAAAGTATACAGAAATTTACGATATTCATTATAAATTGAATATGTGATACACAGAAGCGTTGACTGAGTACGGAAGTGGACAACAAACTTGCAAAAAGGAATGGTGGATAATTAAGATTACGGGGCGAGTTAATATCCACGAGAAAATCAGCCAACGTGAAATGGCGCGAGTTGGATTAGGTACAAAAATCGTTGTGCATGGGTATTTTGTAGTGCTGTCTCACTTGCACTGAAGATCTAGTAAAGGCTCAACTGCAGCATTAAGGTTGTTAGCGCGTCACTCACAGTTTCATAGGGGCACATTGGTTTTCGCGATTTTTAATGTTGGAAAATTTTTGGCAATTTTTTTTTTGCAGTTTTCAAATTTTTCTTCAATTCTAAAAAAAAGAAAAAATCAGAAATTTGAAAAAATTTGAGTTCTACTTTAAAAAAAAAAAAAAAAAAAAAAAAAATTCTAAGAACTTCAAAGATTCAAAAAAATAAAAAATTTTGATTCATTCAAAAATTAAAAAAAAAGGAATGAAATGAATTTTTTTTTCCAAAAATGCGGAAAAATGAAATCAATTTCAAAAGCTCATAAGTGGCACAAAACAAAAAATTTTTATACATTTAAAGATTTTGAAAATTCCAAAAACGTTCGTCTCTAGATAAAAAAGTGATGGGAAAGAAAAACTCAAAATTTTGAAAATTCCTCAAATACATATATAGTTCTCAATCGGTAAAAATAATTTTTTGAATATTTCAAGGAAATACCTATTACATCCTTAAGACACGACCATGTGCATCTCTCGCGTGTGCACGGTTGTAAACTACAGTCCAGAATCAATTTAAACAAGGTAATTTATAGTTGAGAGTGGCTTCTGAGGGGCCCCTCAACGACTTTGCGTATTCATATGGGTTAAATTTATGTTGTGGTATCGAGTGCACACACGAGTTATAACGCTACAGTAAAATGTACCTAGGCATTGGGTGGTGGGTGGGAAGGGGGGGGGGGGGGGGGGTCGCGAGGCTGTGTACTGGCCTGATCGGCTCGTTTCGATTGTCCAGGGTTGCCTCGTTATACGATTCTCGGGGTATCGTAGTTAAAACGATCGTTATTAACACGTCAGAGCGAGTTTGTGGGATTAATCAATGACTAAAACCCTCAGTTACGCAGCTCTATGCACCGATTTTTTCCTCTTTTTTTTTCAATCGTTAGGAATTTTTGAGAGTTTTATCACTATTTTTTTCTACTCATCATCGTAATTTTTTTTTTCTGATTCAAAAAATCTCGCTCGACGTCATTTACTAATTACAGAATTCCTCTGAGATTGGGATTATAATTTTTCCTCGAATTGAAGTGGCTCTGGATTATTTATCACGTAATCCTGGACGTAATTCCTCGTAGCACATGTACATCCGCAGCGGCATCCTTGGATCTCAGATCAGTGTCTTGACCAACCAATCGTGCTTTTATCCATAAAATGTCTGTTAAAACTACGGGGATAATTAACACCACTTCACGGACAGTGTAATGGTTAGCGATTAAGCGTTATTCGTTGAGTTAGGTCTCCATATCATTTCCCTAAACTACGGAAGTTCCAACTTCGTTTTGTAATGAATTTACATTGCAAAATCTTCAGCTTCACAATTTTAATGGGAATTATCCATAAAAGCGGCTTCCTCAAAATAAATAAACGGATTAGTTCATCATAGACACATCATATTATCATTATGTTCTCTTTATTTTAACACACTAAATCTGGAAATTTAATACATTGCTGCGAAAATAAAAAAGATTGTAGATTTCGCCGAGGAGTATCCATGAGGATTTTAGGAGTTTGAGAAATGCCAATTATTATGCTAACGAGAAGTTTTATGGAAAAATGTCATTAAATGTTTTCTGGAGAGAATTCAATTGCATACAACAAAGTTTGATATGATTTCATTTTTCGAGGCCTGATTTACGGGGAATCACGAGTTTTGAGAACCACCCAAACCACCCACCCACCCACCTACACCCCCCATCCCACCCACCTACACCTCCCCCCATCCCACCCACCTACACCCCCCCCATCCCACCCACATACCCCCCCCCATCCCACCCACCTACACCCCCCCCCCATCCCACCCACATACCCCCCCCCCCCATCCCACCCACATACACCCCCCCCCCCCCCATCCCACCCACCTACACCCCCCTCGCCGATCCCGCCCACCTACACCCACACCCACCCACACACACGCACACACACACACACACGCACGCTGGCACAAGTACAGAATTAGAAATTGCACTGCGATCGTAGTAAAAATAAGAACGGTCTTTAAATTCTTCACCAACCGCACCGGATTCCAAACGAATTCGTGGTTTATCGTACTATTTCAGGGAATAGATTTTCAGGCCAGCCTCGATCTATAGACCGAGCGATGCACAAAGGGAAATAACGACTGGAATTCACGTCAAATTTTTGTCTCTAACAAAAACCTTTATAGATTTTTTTGTTCCCTCTCGACTTTCCCCCTTTTTTAGCGGTCGTTTGATGTTTGTTCGTTTTATCAGTAAAAATGTATAGTAAAAAAAAATGACCCCTGGGGTGGCCCCCAGTCGATTCTCGGGGGATGTAGAAAAGAGAGAGGGAAAATCAAATAAATTGATATGAATGGTGATGAGGAGAGATAGGGGGAGGAGGGGGGCATAAAAAGTCAGCGTTTTCAACACATTTAGAGAAATTACTGGCCATTTTCGGGATTAGGCAAAAATGAACATTGTTGAAAGAATGGGACAGCCAGAATTTCACAGAACTTAAAGGAAGCGAAAAGTAAAAAATATTCGAATATTTTGAGTATTTTGGGAACTTTGAAAATTTTGAGGCTTTTGGAAATTTTGGAAATTTTGAAAATTTTGAAAATTTTGAAAATTTTGAAAATTTTGAAAATTTTGAAAATTTTGAAAATTTTGAAAATTTTGAAAATTTTGAAAATTTTGAAAGTTTTGAAAATTTTGAAAGTTTTGAAAATTTCGAAAATTTTAGAAATTTTGGAAATTTGGAAAATTTCAAGGATTTCGGGAGCTCCAAAAACTGAAAAACTGGACAACAAAAAAAAATCGGAAAATCTCAAAAAAAATAATGGTAGATGATACTCACCCCAAAAATCAGAAGAAATTCGAAAAATTGTAACATATCAAAAATTATCATTCAGGAAGAATCTTCCCAACTTCAGCGACCTTAGACTTCAACGACAGACGAAACAACAAATTGATATAAATGAAAAGCGGAGACGGCGGAGAGTGAAAAGTTCTGCACACGCAGTCATCCGAGTTATATTCACAAGAATTTACGATTCTAAGTCCGGAATACATGACACAAACTCATGAGTACACGGATTTATTCGAAGAGTAAGTCTAAGAATTGCGCGCTCGCAACTCATAATACAACTTGCATCAAAGTGACGAATCTTTAGGACTGCATTTGAATTACGACAGTTTGCTAAAAGCAAATCATAAAAGTAAACTGACAAAAATTCGCTTTCTGATTGTTATCAGATAGGTTCCGAAGGTTTTTCGAAACTCCAAGTGCAGTGCACTTGCCATAACTCTCCGGGCTGAAGTTTCCGCGTACGAGGAGTTATAGATTCCCCCCTCCACGCCCGCAGTAGGCGCGTCTGCAGGGAGAGAGGGGTAATTACATCACCCCCGAGCCCACGCAGCGAACCCTCGCCCCCCCCCCCCCTCAAGCACCATTTCCAAGGTCACGTGTGGTGGGAGGAATTCCCCTCTGCTCGCTGGCGCTGAGAGAGCCATAAGAAGTCCACTGTACCGAGGGTGATTGCGGAAACGCGCATGCGCGCCAGGATCGATATTATCCAAATTATTTAAATTTTCGCGGGAATATAATTCATATAGCCCAGATATACCTGTCTCATACTTTAGGATAGCTTTGAGTCTGACGTCAGTTATCGCTGAATATTTCAAAAACTAAGAGAGGTATCAAAATTTGCTTTAATACAAATTTGTAGGTCTCATATTGCTGAACAAAAAAGCTTTTTATAAAAATTCCGCGATCTCGTCTCAAATCAGAGATATTTGCAGAAAAGTGAAATGTCTTTTTCATATCTAAGGGGCCCAACGAACTTCTCGTATCGGAAAGTCGAAAATCACGGAAGTAATTTTTTTTTTTCAGCCAACCGTAAATTGAAACGCGCGAAAAGGCTCACACAAATTGCGTCAGATGACGTACTTTCGTCCCGACAAAAGGGTAAATTGAATTCCAGACAGCTAAGTAGCACTTAATTTTTTGTGGCTGACATTTTCGTTGGCCTCTTAAAAATTCTGCAGAGGAAAAAAAGGCCACTATCCATTTATCCCGCTCTAAACTTTCTATCCGATATTACATCGGCATAGGGGGTGGCAGAAGGAGGGTGAGAGGGGGGGGGGGTGGCCACTACTGACTACGGCAAAGGGATACGTTGGCCGACTGTTTTTTTCCTCTAGGCCATTTTCACATTCACCCATAAATAGCAATTTCGTGAAAGCTCGGGAAAGCTCGAGCTTCCACTTCGTTAACGATTGTGAAAATATCAATGGAAAATTGCAGTTGAAATGCTAAATTTTCCGATTGTGCCTATTTTAACCATTCCAAAAAATTGCAAAGGATAAAATTGCAAAGGATTGAAAATAAAAAACAACAATATATATATATATATATATATATATATATATATGTGTGTGTGTATATATGTGCTCCCTTTGTACGAGGAATAATATACCTTTCACCCTCTTTGCCACACACATTTCACAAACACCTACACACACACACACACACACCCCCACACACACACACACACATATTATTAGCTCGTGGGTAGTTTGGTAGCATTTCCATATACAATCCAAAATCGTCAGGAATTTCGAAAATTGCAAAAAAATCATGACTCTCTCAAAGTTTTTAAAAGTTTTAAAAATCTCGAAATTAAAAAATCCAAAACAATTAACAAATTTGATTTTTGTCAAACTTGCAGAAATGTTTGGAAAAATTTCAGCAGCGAGCACGTTTAGAGCGCCTCAGACCCATCACTCATTGGCAATAACTCCACCCGCAGCCACCACATCGTAAAAATGATTTAATGAAATGCAATGAGCCATAAAAAATGTTTCAAATGGGAATTGATTCGTTTTTCATGTCACGAAGAGAATCCTTCATTATCTGGCATCGTTATTCGTCCCAGTTCAGTCGTAAAATATCCCCACGGTTTTAAAGTTTTGCACCCAGTACGACGTCTGAAATACTCTGCATAGTTATACATAGTTATACATAGCCCAAGCGAGTTGGGTTTTGCAACTGTATACAGCTACTCACCAACAACTTAAATGAAAAAAATGTGATGAGCCGCACACCGCCAGCTAAAAGCTTCCGCGCATTTCGAGCAAGATTTTACGAGCGCACCAAACAAAGTGTGTGCCCCAACGTATTACACTCACGCCCGCCCAACACGCCCCAGTATGATATAAACCGCCAATACTGCGTACTAAACGGAATATCCATTTTAATCTCGTAAAATCCTACCGAATAATCGAAAATCAGTGTTTGGATTAATCAGAAAAAACCTCAAAAATTTCGAAAATTTGCAAAAAGCAAAAAGTTCAAAAATCGAAATTTCAATTTTTTTTTAATTATAGTTCAGAGAATTTTCAAACATTGAAAAATGATGAAATTGGCAAAACTCAAAATATTTTCGAGTACTCAAATAGTTCGTTAACCCGAATAAATTAAACAAGTAGATCAAAACGGGGAAATTACCGTTCCAGTAAAACGGAATAGCAATTTTTGTCCAACCACGCTTTTTCGCGTATGATCGGTAATATGTTGTGAAATATTGGAGATACGGGAAAAAGTCATAAAGACTGACTTATAGAATTTTTCATGTTGAACATTTATTGTTAATACTATTTTCCTGTATATCCACTCGTTTCCTCAAAAAATCGGGGAGAGCTTAGGGAGGTTGCCTCCAAGCGCTCGCACGCCGCCCGTGACGCTCCCACCCTCATTCGCTCGTAAACTATGGACGTTAGAGAAAAAGTCATTAAACAAAAAATGTACATCTCAACGCAAGGAATGAAACTTGTTTGAACCTTTTCTCCCTATCTCTCTTCGTTCGCGAGATATTCTGCTCT
This sequence comes from Asobara japonica, assembly GCA_026005395.1. Lineage (NCBI taxonomy): Eukaryota > Metazoa > Arthropoda > Insecta > Hymenoptera > Braconidae > Asobara > Asobara japonica. The sequence goes on along the minus strand of BQMI01000479.1, from coordinate 3,240,851 downwards.
AAGCCGAAGATATTTTCTTTCCACGGAGTCGGGCAAAATTGCGGGGGGGGGGGGGGGGGGGAAGAAAATTCAAATGTGAAGAAAAAAATTCTCGACATCGATATATTTCCATAGAGTGCCCAGAAACTAATCATACACACGAGCAACCCCAGTCCTTCACTGCGACCCCCCCCCCCCGCCCCCACCCCGCCCCCACCCCCTCCCCGACCAACGTAACTCCCTCAATTTTTCCCCTCCACTAATGAACTACACTTGTTATTCATCACCAGGAAGCCGCCTCGTCGCTTCACAATTTAATTTGCATTTATATTGTATTAATTTAACCATAGAAACCAACCCAGTGTCACTCAGCGGAATTCTCCAAAAAGCCATCCCCCTCATGAAGATCGCTGATAACCAAGACTCAAGATACGGGAGATATAACAAGGAAGCTGTTTACCTTAATCTACTTCCATTTACAAAATTGCTGAATTTCTCATTAATGTCTCCCTCTCCTATATATGTCTTGTCCTAATTTTTTTTTGAGGGGCAAAACATTTTTTTTTATTTTCGAACGGAAAAAAACGGGAAAAAAAAATTTTTTAACTAATTTTTTTTTTTAATTTTAAGATATAGAAAATATTAAAAATTGTGCAAACGGAATGTTTATCAAATTAAAAAAAAAATGGGAAACTCAAACCAACAAAAAATTTCGAAAAATTAAGAAAAAAAAATTTCGATCCATTTTGAAACACACACACACATACACATACAGGTGTTCCAAATGGTCCCAAAGTGTTAGAACTACCTTCATGCCCTGCCCAATCGATTTTTCATTTTCGAGATAAGAACTCTATCAGGCATAAAAAAAATCCAAAAATAACGAAACAAAAACCCTTTTAAAAATGACGGAAAATTTCAATTTCACCCAAGCTCCCTCATTGGAATTCCCCAAAAAGCCATACAATTCTCCGAAGGCTGCTGATCACCAAGGCTTCAGATACGAGAGACATAACAAGGAAGTAGTTTACCTTGATCTACTTCAATTTACAAAATTGCTGGACGTTAAGAGGCATACATACGCGGCAAGTGGTTTTTCTGTCCATATTCCTTCCGAGTTTAACCTCTACCTTGTCCGTACGATGTACCTGAGTTACGGTCCATTTTTCAGGACCGAGTACGTCCACGGAAACTCATGGAGGCCGCGTCGGGTGGGAGGGGGAGGGGGGGGGGGGGAGGGAGGAGATTGAGGGTTAAAAATACAATGAGGTACTGCAAAAAATAGCTCCGGGAAATGGGTATTAACTTGTAACAACACCAGTGTCCAGGCTTTTTCCACAGTTGCTCGTATAACCGCTCATGAGGGAACTATTCATTTGATGGCTGGCCTCGTAAGGAAAGCCATAATACGTAACCCCAATTCACAGTTTTAGTCTTGAGTAATCCTAAATACGATAAACGCATCGGTCTTATTTTTTCTACAGAAGCTTACCACTCCCAAGGGGAAAAAAATTGAGGTGTTCAATATAAACCATACATGGGTAATTCCATGAAAATCGTGATGTTTATGTCAGTACCGTGGCGTCGGGTACTTATCAGTATGGCTTGTTGAGCGAAGTAGCCCGCATTCCTGAAGTTATAAGAAAAACTTTAGCCAAACAGAGTATGGTAGAGACTCAGATGTTTCGGACCGTTAATCTATCAAATGGAGATTCTTTGAACGGGCCACGGTACTGACATTGACGCCCTGTTGTTAGAGTTTATAATTTTCGATTCATTGAGTGCTAATAGCCTTCACGTTTTCTCATACGATGATTTTAGAATTTACCCTCCAATTGCAACAAGCAGAGCGATTGAACGGTACATTGCCACGGTATTGACACTGAAGTAGCAATTACCTTTTCCAATTAACAGCAAAGGCAGAACATAATGTTATTTCGCAGTGATCAATCAAATTTTACTGTATGCATTTCCCGGAATTTTCAGTATTTCATGTCAGTACCGTGGCAGCAGGTAATCCAGAAGTCATTGATTCCATACAAACGCTATATAACGCTGAGGTCTCGTTCATTAAAAAACTTGTTTATCTTGTTTACAATCATTTTAACTCTGGAGCAGGACATTTGCTCGGTAGAAATTTACAATATCCATAAATGAGTTTATTAAGATAATGGTAAGATGACGTGTTGTTAAGAGAGTCTCTGAAACCTTCTTCTTTGGGGAGTTAGTTCTCGAGTTACAACTCTGATGGACCCATGGCCCACATATATACATGTTCGGATGTATCCTGATCGGTTGGCAGGAGCCCAGGTGGGAATTGCTGGCCAAGGGCTGGCACAGGTTGGCCTTAGCCTTGCCTGGCCCGTCCCAGTCTCGGCAAACGAGCCGGTAGCAGTCCGGTTTGCAACATTGGGCCAAGCTGGGCCTAGGGCTGGGAACCAGATTGGTAATTTAGCCTGGGATTGGTATTCAGACTGAGATAGGTCTGGCGAGCAGACCTGGTTAGAGGCCGTCCCAAGACTGGTGATAAAGCTTCAAGATGGCGGACCTAGGGTTGGCATCAATGTTGGATACAGCCTGTGCTAAGATCGGTACAACCGACCTTTGACCTCCGGACCTGGTCATAAGCTGTGCCAAAGGTGACGAGCAAGAATGTGGATCGAATGTGGATACACGTTGGTACTGATCCGGCAATCCCCAAGCTTGGCTACCAGCTCAGTGCCAACGTTGACCCAAGGTTGGTATCATGGTCTTGGCTACCAGCCTTGGTAAGAGGCTGCAAATAAATAAATTGAGAACCTCTCAAACTCACAAATCTCGTTATCATTTCGCCAATAGAATTTAATTCTCACCCTTCGGTCATTTCTTCCTTCATATTTTTCCAAGCTTATGGGTCAATATTACGGTATTAGCACCGTAATATCCCAGCAAAACCCAACTCAAACAGCGGGAACACATGGCGGTTGGATGATGTAATTTCCTCGGTAGCGTTTATAGTGCCATCCTGGCACGTAACCCAGTAGGATCGCCGAATCGTTGGAATATGGGGTAAGGGGAGGGGGAGGGAGGGGCGGTATCATTGCAGAGGGCAAGATGGAGAGGGTCGTCTAATCGTGGTTAACCCTGGAGATTCCGATGGGACAATTAGGCGAGTCTGTTGTGGAAAGGGGCTATCCCCCTTGCAACTAACGTAATCACCAGCTCCACGGTTATTTCCCTCGGATTCCGCGAGTCAATCCCGTTAATTTTCACCTTGGAATTATCAGAAAGGCATTTGCGGACTTTATGGGGAACGATTAATTGGAGATTTCAATTTAGGAAGACGTTTGCAGGATTTCGGGAAAGTTATTGTATTTGTAGTTCGGGCGTTTGTTTGGATTTTCGGGGAATTTCCGACGTTTTGGAGGTTACAGAAGCTTTTGAAATTTCGACAAATTTTTACATCTGGAACGTTTTCGATATTTTCAGAGTAACTCATAAATTTCACTGTTCCGAAATTTTTGAAATCATTCGCGAAATTTTGTAAAAAAAAAACCAAACCGTGAATTTTTGAAAATTTAGAAATTTGTGAAATTTTGGAAATTTTGGAAATTTTGGAAATTTTGGAAATTTTGGAAATTTTGGAAATTTTGGAAATTTTGGAAATTTTGGAAATTTTGGAAATTATGAAAATTTTGGAAATTTTGGAAATTTCGGAAATTTTGGAAATTTTGGAAATTTTGGAAATTTTGGAAATTTTGGAAATTTTGGAAATTTTGGAAATTTTGGAAATTTTGGAAATTTCGGAAATTTCGGAAATTTGTGAAATTTTGATCATTTTCAAAATTTTGGAAATATGAGAAATTGTGGAATGAGATTTTCGGATTTTTTATTATTATTAGTGTTTTTTAAATTTCTTAAATTTTTGAAATTTCATAGAATTTTGAAATTTAGAGGAAAAGAGGTTATACACCGTGCAACGAAAGTAATCACCAGCTCCGCTGTTATTTCCCTCAGATTCCGCGAGTCAATCCCGTTAATTTTTGCCCGTGAATTATCAGAAAGGCATTCGCAGACTTTATGGGGGACGATTAATTGAACATTTCAATTTAGGCGGCTTTTTCATGACTGAGAGGAACCTCCGCAATTACTGAATTCCTCAATTGGAAATTCTCCAAACTTTTTTTAAAACACACCCACATCCATCGAGTTAAAAATTTCGGGACTTATTTTAATATCCGTAAAAGAACACTTATACAGTAGAAATACAATTGGGCAAAAAATTAAAAATATGTTTTAACATTTTTCTTTCCCTCAATTTTTACTCGGTTAAATACCTTTCGCGTTCGATGGCTTAAATAATCTGCATAGACTTCCTCAATATTTAACATACACATACTGGGTTTGGACACCGCGGTGCTGGGAAAAAAATTTCTCAATTTCCAACGTAAAACCTCACGAATTTTTAACAAATTACATTTCGACTGCAATTCCATGGAACGCGTATTTGCTCATTAAACTTTAAGAGAAATTTTAGTAAAAACTAATCTCTTCATTTGACATTTTTCGTCCTACCACTTTCATTCCTAACCCTCATAACTCAGAGAATATCGCAATCGGAAAGTTATCGGTTCAACCCCAGGTGGGCAACACACCTCGTTTATTTTACAAGTGAGGAGGCCGCAGAAGACACGCTGGAGGACGTAGATCGAGTGGTGGGTCGCGTGAGTCGACATTAGCTACTTGAAAATTTCCAAGGGGAATGATTTATGACCTGCTCCACGACCTCCATCGTCGTCTGATGTATTCAAGGAGGAGAATGGGGAGCAACTCCGCAGAAATGAAGGGATGACGGGCCCTTGGTTTGATATTAAACGTGTGTGTATAACCATTCTGTATCAATATTTTTTATCGCCCAATTGATTTGAATATATAGCCGAAAATTTCAAAAGTCCTCAAAACAATAAAAATAAAAAATGCCGAAAATCGTGACAAATGTTTTTTTTCTCTCGGTCCCTCTCTGTTGTACTACAGAAACTCATGTGCGTGTGTGTGTGTGTATGTGTGTGTGTCTGTTGGTGTGTGTGGGTGGGTTGGGATAGGTGGGTGGCTGTGGGTGGGTGTAGGTAGGTGAGTGTGTGTGGGTGGGTGTGTGTGTGTGTGTGTGGGTGAGTGGGTGGGTGAGTGGGTGAGTGGGTGGGTGGGTGGGTGAGTGGGTGGGTGTGTATGGGTGAGTGTGTGGGTGGGTGGTTGATTGTGTGTGGGTGTGTGATCAGTTCCAAAACTCTTACAGATTGCAAGCCCGGATCAATCCGCCGGGGGAGGGGGGGGGGCAGGAGTCGGTCGCATCATAGGCGCTCAGTGTGATCAGAAAATATGATAGCTCGAATAGCGAAAGTTGACCCCACTCGCATTAGGTGGGTACTCCTCTCCGTAAAATTGCCCATAAATCAAATGACTCAGGTTCACGTAGAAATCTACCATAATGTTGAAATTTTGATTTTCCATTCTTCAGATCATTACAATAACTTTCCTCCCTCAGGAAGTTAAAAAAAAAAAAAGAAAAAAAAGCGAATGTAATGCATCGAAAGGAAAAAGAGGGGAAAAGGCGCGAAGGCCTCCGGGGAGATGATTTTTCAGCATGTCACCCCAACCCATCCCACGTGAAATTGACTGTGAAGGAGAGACGATCACGAAAATACTCGGTGTTACGATGTGAGCTACAGGATACGACGTAAGGAAGAGTAATGACTCAACGGGGAGATCAATAATGCTCTTAATCCTGAGAAATTCAAGATTGAACCAGTCGGTGGCTTCGTTTATTACATGGAATTAAATTCACCCATAAAATATGCCGAAACTTCTGGGATTGAATTGAAACGAACCTGATACGATTTCATAACGAGAGGAATGATCAATAACTTGTATTTAGTCAAATTACTTGGTAAATAATATCAATTAGCCTAAAGTAACGGACACACATATTAAGATCATAAAACATTTTCCCATAGATTTTGATCGGTAGAAATATTCTGTGGGTGGGAGGAGAGCGGGAGGGGGGGGGGGGGGTCGGCGCACCCCCCCCCTCCCTCTGACGGAAGAAAAAAAAACATGATCACCAACACTTCCACCCAGGAGCTTCGGCTCATCAAAACGATCAACCGTATATCAAGCTTGAAATCCAAAACTATGACCACAACTTGGGCTCTTGATATTCCTTGAATAGTTTTGGTTAGTAAACAAGCGTATGGTTGGTAATTACGTGTAACTGACGAGATCTTCATCGTGCCTCATTATCCATTCAAGCATCCCCCAAGCTCTCGGATCTCTTGTCACCGAACATTGCTCAGAGGCCCCTCTGTCTCGTTACCCAGTGCCTCTCGTATTACCTCACCTATAGCTATGTACTGAGACAGTTTGAGTGTTCTCACCGAACAAACGCTTTTCACCAAGCGCTCAAACTGTGTCTTCAGTTAACTCGTTACGTGTGCACTAACCCGATGGGTTTACGAGGCCAACGCTGGACGATAATTAAGGTATGTTTATAGGTGTATATAGGCATATATAGGTGTGTATGGATATACAATGCATGTCACTGGCGCCCGAGGGCACATAAACATTAATGTTGAATGGATTCATTTGGTCCCATTGCTGCCGCGAGTATTTGCAAGATAGTCCCCTAAATTACTGTCTTGATCTTTCCATTTGGAACAATTGGAGGTTAGATCCACTCCCCGTGGGGCGGTATTTTTTACAAACAACGTCTATGATACGTCTAGAAGAAACAGTAAGCATTAATACTTAATTGATCAGACTACTTGGAGGAGAACCACTTTCAATAAAAGTAATTTTACTGCATCAGGTCTTCTGCGCATAGTATCACCAGCCTACCGCCCCCATAGGATCATTGTCAAGAAAGTTTTTTCCCTCAATATTTACGAGAATTCCATTTCACCCTGACAGTATCTCTCCTTTTATTTCCCTTTATATCAGTGTCAGTAGAAATAACTCGTTCTCTGGCCTCTCATGTCCAAATCAATTGGGTCGCCTTGGTTTGCTACCTTCACCATACCCATGGAAATGACACAGATGAAATTTTACGATGTTCATACATCCACATGGGTAACCAGACTTGTCAATGACTAACCGCATAAACGAGTAAACTCACAAACTGGTTGAAAAGATTTTAACGAAGGTGAAGAAGAATTACGTGGACATGTATATAGGGCTGCCACTGGAAATTGCATCGTTGAATAAATTTTCATCCCTATTTTTAATTTCAAATGAGATGTCCTAGAATATGGTTGAAGCGGAAAAGTAATTTCGCGAAAAAAAAAGCTTGGAAAGAATAAAGAAGATGCAATTGATGGAAGGAATGTGTAAAGATTCACAGGCCGAGCTGATAGCTTCCTGATCGGAGTTGGCAGTTATGCGGGTGTCCTTAACATTGAACGAATCGATCGAAAAGAGACTTGGACCGATACACTACCGTGTATCTTCATTATCCGGGTATCGAGTGGCCCTATAGGAAAAAATGTGGTAAGATATTTAATGGAGGGAGTTTAATTTGTGGCAAAAAAATTAATGGACGTGTAATTATGATATAGGTGTGTTGTCATGGCACGTTGCTATGGCCTGTTGCTATGACGCGTTGCTATGGCCTGTTGCTATGACGCGTTGCTATAACGCGTTGTTATAACGCGTTGCTATGGCGCGTTGCTATGACATGTTGCTAGGGCCTGTTGCTAGGGCCTGTTGCTAGGGCCTGTTGCTAGGGCCTGTTGCTATGACGCGTTGCTATGGCACGTTGCTATAGCGCGTTGGTATGGCACGTTACTATGTGGTGTTGCTATGGCGCGTTGCTATGGCGCGTTGCTATGGCGCGTTGGTATGGCACGTTACTATGTGGTGTTGCTATGGCGCGTTGCTATGGCGTGTTGCTATGGCGCGTTGCCATGGCGCGTTGCTGTGGCGCGTTGCCATGGCGCGTTGCCATGGTGCGTTGACATGGCGCGTTACTATGACACCTAACCCTAAGTGTCCGAACAGCGTAACACCTTCAGATAATCCCATAAGAAGTTTCACTTCAAAAATATACAATTATTCTTCTCTCAATGCACTCATGAACAAGGTGAAACTTCCCTTCATCCGAATCATCACCCGCCCCCCCCCCCGGGGTTTTAATTGACCTGAGAATGGAGCTGATTCAAATCAGCTCAACGATACGGCTCACTGAGAACAGATCGACCCTTCTTAACGGATTGATCAATCCCTGGGACGAGCCAAATCAGGTTGAATCAGGTCAAGTGTCGGACCTGAAAGCAGCGATAAATCTGCGATGGGGTCATCTTCTGGAATAGTGTTGTTGAATTCAAAATTACAAAACAATGCATGAATTCAGTAGACATATAAGTTTATTATGCCATCAGAATCATACGCAAACCTCCATGTTTATGAAATGACTGAGAATGTTTATGGTGAGCATGAACAAGGAGTTACGTAAATCCTGGACTGTTCTCATTGCTACTACCCCCGCGAACTATATATACCTTACGTAGCTACTTCTATGCGCGAGTTATACTCACAAATGTTGGTTTATAACGATACCATAGCCCGTCCGTGAAGGCTCATCATCGTGTTTAACGCACCAGTGGAATTGTACATTGAAAACACACGAGAATCCCTGCAGGCTGAATTGATTCATAAGATAACTAAGCCAGAGTGGAAGCTGAAGAGATGAAAAAACAACATATCCACCTTCGTTATACACCGTGCTTCTTGTTACGCTCACTCGGCACTTTGGAAAATCTATACGGAAAACGAAGTTGGATTTGAGAATCTCGAAACTCGAGATTCATACTCGAAGAATACACGGAAGGAAAAGTCGGGGAAAATTCAAGTGCTCGGGAGTTGAAATGAAACCTACATTCGGGTGTGTTATACAGAAAAAGAATAAATAAACAGAATGTGCATGAAGTGGCTGTGTGTGGGTGCATCTGTATGTTTGTGACCGAAATTTTGAGCGCAGTTCCCTCAGGAACGGATCGTAGGATTGGAGCGATAACCAAGGTGGGAGGTGCCAGACTTCAACAATCCAAGATTGGGCCAAGCTATATCCAAGACTGGTAACAAGCTTCGCTACCTCGCAGCATCGGATAGAAAGAACAAGGAACGATCGACAGGAGAATCGACAGATCGACATAAAAGTCGTTTAGAAGCGAGTAATCGATCGTTTTGCCACTGACATCGAGGAATCGACACAAAACACATGCATTCTCATGAGCGACACTTCTGTAATGCGTATGCACAATTTGCGATTGACGTTTGCGCAGAAACATTTTTGCATCTGCGCATCTGCAAGGCATGCGTGCTGATTGGCTTTGAAATGTGCCTTACCATGTTCCTCTTCGCCCATGCTCATATTTTCAATTCAAAAAATTCATAATTTCATTTTTCAAGTTGTAAAATTCAACTTTACGTTGATATTTTTTTTTCAAATTGAAATTCAATTTAAATTCAAATTCCAATGTAAACATTTATATCTATTTTTAAATCCGCTTTAAAAAAATCAAAATCAAAGTGAAATTCAGCTATTCCAAAAATTGAAAATGAAAATATTTCAAATTCCAAATCATGTAAATAAGAAAAAAGTTCAGTTGAAAAGATCATCAACATCCCGGCCGCTTGCGGCCGGGGTGGCGCTGGTTCCTGGAAACTTGTTACATCGGCAGAGATCGGCGAGTCGGACATACCCGAAATGAGGCGCTCGCGACCTACTCATAACATTATGGTGTTAACGTTCGGAAGCCTTCTACAGCGTTGAAATTTTCAGTGTTTGAGGACATTTCGAAGAATTCCCTGGCCTTAAAATTACTTTTGCACCGGCATTGTTTTGGCATATTTCAACTCATTTCACCAGTGCAGTCTCAAGTGAGCTGAGGATGTGGTGTATCATTAAATAAATATTCAAAGGATGGGAGCAACTCATATCTCGGAACTTCATTGCAAAGTGGCTGCGACAAGTGGTGCAGAGTGAAGTACCAGAGGGCAAAAATGAAGTAAATTTGAAGTGAAGGAACTGGGTGCGTTGTCTGCAGATAAAAAAAGAAAGGGAAGAAATACAGAGAATCTTGAAAACACAGAGTTATAAATTAAAAATTTCTTAATTGTTATCAAATGCTCCGTGTTTTATACGATTTTGCATTAAATTAGAAATTGCTCCTTTAGAAGGCGACGGTAATACTTATGAAAAATTTCAATCTCCAGTTCTCAAGATACTGAATATATATCTACTCGTGTATTCCTAGCGTCTATCTATATTTATGTATAAAACATTATTTACGTTATTACGTCCGTTATTTCTCGTTATGCTTTGAGTTTGATACGTTAAATTCGTATGCACATTGAAAGTCCAATAAACTCACCTCGTCGGCCTTGATGACTCGTTTTTATTGGGGGATTGGACTATTCAATTCAGGCGAGACCTTGTCCTCATCATCACAACGTAATACCCATTTGTGCACAATGAGTCACCAATATTCATCATATATTTCGACGAAGGGGAGAGGGGGGGGGGGGGGGGAGGGATGATGACCCAACGTTTACTTCAAAAAGTTAGCAGGAGAGTTCCGTAAGTGGTATGGGCGGTACCCAGGAAATGAGACCTCAAAGCCAGGTGGGAACCTAACCCGACGCGGGGGGGGGGGAGGGAGTTCCATCATACGAACCCGCCAGCGTAACACAGAGGTTTCTGCAGGTTTACCCTGTGTCTAGAAATATGATGGCCTAAATGGCGAAGATCGGTCCCCACTACATGGATGGGTGTCCAGTGCGCCCTCTCGAAAAAAATAGTGAAGAGCACCTACCGTGGATAAGAAAAAGGAGCGGGACAGAGGGAAAAAAAACATTTCTCGTCGAAAATAGTCAGAAGTGATTGTGGAAAAAACTTAAGGCGTGAAAAAATAAAATGGTAATAATACCCCGGAGAATTTAAAAAACGCGCGAGATACCCAGGGAAATGTGACACGACAATGCAGAGACAAATGCTCCGCCCGTCTACCTTCCGTAATATTCCAGTGAAACTCAAGTAGAGTTGAGTTTTAAGTGCGAGCTTTTTTCATCTCATCCCTGGTGTTACTTTTACCACTTTCCCCTATTCCCCCGTTACTTTCAAGCATTTTTTTTGCAACGTTTTCTTCTAATTTCCCGGCATCTGCATAACAGCATCCAGCAGCTAAAGCCTGGACCTGTGTCCCTCAGTAATCCAATTTACGATGACAATGCTGGGCGTATCCCCGCGCAGAGATATAAAAATAATGTATATAACGAGAGTCCGTAGTTTGTCCTACTGTGCAAGACTTGTATTTGCTCAGTGTGATGCACGAATCTTCAATGTTTCTACAGATAACATTTGCCTGTTATTTTTCCAAGATAACGGAATAGGGTTGCGAATTTTTTCGGGATAGTTTCACGACATGTGTGGTAATATATGTAGCAAGAGGATTATTATTTGGTTCATATAAAATGGGAATGATGGTAATAAATGACCAATTATTGTAAGTGGGAGACGATTCTCACATGCACCCACCCACCCACACCCACATACACACCTATCCACACCCACCCACCCATCCACACCCACCCACCCACCCACCCATCCACACCCACCCACCCATCCACACCCACCCACACACACACACGCAGCCACCCACCCACCCGTCCACACCCACCCACGCACACACACACATACAGGCACGCGCGCGCGTGTGCAAATTCGCTAATTGTATGAAAATGAGCATTCTTGAAACCTATTTAGTCATTTTTTAGTTTTTCTTAACTTCAATTTTGAGGAATAGAAAAGTTTCATTCCGAAGCAAAAATAAGGGGATTTCCGAGGGTGATGGTAAGAACAGTAGGGGGAGAGCTTTCACGGCTGTGATCCTGGGAAAATTACTTTTAGATAGAAACTCCCTTCTCACGCGTTGTAGATAAAACTAGCGGCAAATGGAAAGAGTGGAGACACTGACGGCTCCATTTAAATCGAATCGTCGGAAAATTCTGCTATCGAGGGCCCTCTGGGTTCACGTCTTTTTCGCTTTAGTCTTGTACTTGAGAAAATTAGAAATTCGTGGAGAATCGTGACTAATCTCAGCCGGAATGTTCGCGAATCACGGGGACATAAATTTGTCTCTACCCAATAAATTTTATAGCAGAATATTCCTCGTGATGATTTTGTCTTCAAAGTAGCTCTGCAGTGACACAAAATTTGACGATTTTTTTCAAATTCTTGAAAATTCCAACAAATTTTGAAATTTTTGAAATTTTTGAAATTTTTGAAATTTTTGAAATTTTTGAAATTTTTGAAATTTTTGAAATTTTTGAAATTTTCGAAATTTTCGAAATTTTCGAAATTTTTGAAATTTTTGAAAGTTTTGAAATTTTTGAAATTTTTGAAAATTTTGGTAATTTTGAAACTTTGAAATAATGGCTCGCGGTCTCTCTCGCGATATCAAACGAATGAAATAAATAATTATTCAACATCCGTGAATAATTTTTTTTTTACAACTGATTTTTTCCCCAAGCACGCTTCTCCACTTTCGTCTTGATCGAGCCCAACATAGCTAATAAATCATTTCTCCAGCGCTGGGTCATGAAGAAGAAGGGGTAAGTTCATAACAAAGATTTTATCGTTTAGCCATCACATCAGTCGACTCCTATAACTGCTTGCATATGTTAAACTCAGTCCAGCATTTTCTATTCTCATTGAATGCCTTTATACCCAGGAAACGGTATACATCAGTGACTGGAAGATTATTAATTCCTTTTCTAATGTTTCCGTTTCTGCAAATTTCCCCTTACCATCCTCATCGTGACGTGGGTCAAGCAGACTTCGCTATTAATCAACACAACTGTTTCTTCATTTTTTTACCCACCACATTTTACAAAAATCTCATAACGTTCCTACCTTCGACTTTGCATTTTCTCCACTTTTTATTGTGAAATATTCGATCGAAATTTTTTTTAATATCTCAAGTAAATGCTTCAGTTTATTGAGGTCGACATAGGCACGATTTATACCACACAGTCAAGTTCACGAGAACTATGATCTTAGAAAATTAGGCTATCCCTCGTGTGAGAGGGACTAGTGGACACCCATCCATGTGGTTGGGGCGAATTTCCCGACTTAGGCTATTATATTTCTACACACAGGGTAAACCCCCAGAAACTCCTGTGCCACGGGGGCGGGCGCCGACGATGACCCCCCCCCCCCCCACCCCCTCAATTTTTCCGACAAAAAATTTATGGTTTTTTTCCATAAAACCCTTTTTTTATAAGATAATTAACCTCTTAGGGACATTTTTAATGACAAATGTCCTTGATATATTGAATATCGGAAGGTGATTATCTGACCCCGCGGGGTCAATCCCTGTGCCCACCACTTCTTGTTCCACATGCATTGAAAAATAAGACGCGAATGAGACACTGCAAACAATTGTGGACGTTTGAACAATTTTCATTCACGTTAAAGTGTTCCATTATGTACTTTCATTTCATCCAATCCACCCTCTTACATACTCCACGACTATTGTTCTGCCCCAATCGTAGCCGCTTTACTTGCACTTGCTTCTGCTCCCTCGACTTGCCCTCGCATAACAACGAGAGGGTGAAAGGAGACCCTCTCCAACTATACCGAAAGGTCTCCTTGACTCTCCTCATTTGCATGGGTATGCACATGAATGGGAAAATGAATCACATCCCATTACGAATTTGTAGATGCCGCGCGGCTCGAATAATTGTGCGAAAACGCGCATCCGACATTTGAACTTCACGACATCAACAAATTAATATAATGATGGTAAAATTAGAATTCTACATAGATCTGTATGTGCTTGTGTGTAACATTGTATTTGTAAACACAGGGTAAACCTCCAGAAACCCCTGCGCTACGATGACGCGGCCTTACCACGTGACCCGCCACCCTTGGGTTAGGTTCGCGTCCGGCTTCACAGTCACATTCTGCGAAGCTGGATATAATCCGATTCGAGAGAATTTGTACAACCATCCAGGTCATTCCTAACGGCCATAATTAACACTAATTACGTCGAAATGAAAACAATAATTTTCAGAAAATATCTCGTCTCACTATTCTCACTATATTATAAAAATCAAATCGAGTTCTGGTGACACAACATTGGTACTAAAAAATAAGCCATTTTAAGAGGGGGGGGGGGGGGGACTGGCATATCAAAGGGAGGGGGGGGGGGGAGGGGTTGGCGAGCGGAGCGAGCATATGTATATATGTATATATGTATATATGTATATATGTATATATGTATATATGTATATATGTATATATGTATATATGTATATATGTATATATGTATATATGTATATATGTATATATGTATATATGTATATATGTATATATGTATATATGTATATATGTATATATGTATATATGTATATATGTATATATGTATATATGTATATATGTATATATGTATATATGTATATATGTATATATGTATATATGTATATATGTATGTTTGTGTATATACCCAACAGCGTTAGCTGTACCTATCCAGGTACTATAAATTCTGGGAATTGTTTAATTCAATTGAACGGATTATATCAGGTAACCAGGCACCATGGAGGGCATATTCAATGCTATTTGTGGGTTTTTTTCATCCGTTTTTTTTTTCTAAGGGAATTTTATTCAAAGCGATGGTTAGAAAAATACGGGGATCGAGAGCGATTATCGAGGTACGGGAACCTTTTAAAGTATCAAGGGAGGCTCATATAGCGGGGACAATAAGAAGGAATAGAAAAGTTGATGCCATTGGTGGGCATATATATAGCGAATGGCGATAAATTCTCCAGCCTGGTTTTAACTGCGATAGAAAATTGCGGTCGATTTATCTTGATGAAATTTGAGATGATAAAAAATTGCGGATTTATTTGGCTTGATCGCGCTAAGAGTGTCGACGAGAAAGATATAGCATTATTTAACGATTATTATAAAATTAATCGGGCGCTTTCGGGCGTCGCCTTTCCAGTCAACGTTTTTATGAAAAGATTCTTCAATGGCATTGATTTTTGTGGGACCAAATGTCCTTGTCATCTCGACAATTTTGAACTTCATTCTGTGGCCCGATTGGGACAGTCAATTTACGCTACTTGTTCAGAAATTGCTCCAATTGCTGCTGCCCTTATGCTCTCACGCCGAAATTTCTCAATTTTGCTCAGGCATAGAAAATGATGAGGTCACATTAGCATTGCACAGTCAAGTCGTGACTATCCCCACTCCCTTAATAGTCCAGATTTTAATTAAGAGAATTCAGATGGAAATGCCTTTTTGAAAGAGTACGTTTTTAATGCCACCACCGTCGTTGGATACTCTCAGCGAATAAAATTAGCATACCATTTTCTCGCGTGTGATTTAACGTCAAGCACATTGGAGTAGCCATGTAGAAAAGGGCTTTAAAAATTAACTCAAGCCATATAAAGTTGCGGATTAATAGGTAAATTTTTTTTTTGCCACGAAGGTGAAGCAGAATTTTTCAAAATTTAGGGAGGATTTTTAAGTGCAATGAAGATATGCATCAAATTTCACATTGAAAATTCTCAGCAAAATTTTGAAAAATTTTGAAGAAATTCTGCAGAACTTTTGAAAAAAAAAATTCCTGAAGAACTGAAAAGAAATTGAAAAAAAATTAAAAAAAAATAAAATTGTAAAAAATTTGAAAAAAAAATTAAAATTGTGAAAAAAATTTGAAAAAAATTGAGAAAAATTTGAAAAAATTACAAGATTCCGAAATTTTAAAATTTTCGAAATATTTCAAAAAGTAGGCAAGATGGACAAAATTTTCTGAAAAACTCTGGGAATAATAATTTCCCCAGACAAGTTCTTATGAGCATTACTGCCGCTCTCATAGTATCTGGGATATTCATCTAAAATCCAGTCTGCAGAAACGAAATAGCAACTATGACGACTGTTACAGTTTTTTTTTCAACTTTACCAACCTACCTATAACCCCTTGTCCCTCCCGCCCCTGGTTTATGCATTTCAAACAATTTTATACGAAAGACTGGGCGTCAGCTGTAGAAACACTAAGCCATATTTCCGCCCACTTGCATTTCAAAATAGCTGAATATAAATGTAAGAAGCCCATTGCAAGTAACAGCCCTCTGTTCTATTCTGAAAGCAATACTCATTTGAATTCCAAAAAAGACGTTGATTAATCGAAAATTGCTATATGAACTAATCGATTCGATTTGTAGTCGACAGCATAATATATTTTCCACAGAATTTTTTGAACTTTTTGAAACTTTCAACAATTTCAAAAGTTTTAAAAGTGTCAAAAATTTCAAAAATGTCGAAAATTTCAAAAGTTTCAAAAGTTTCAAAAATTTCAAAAATTTCAAAAATTCCAAAAATTTCAAAAATTTCAAAAATTTCCAAAGTTTCAAAAATTTCAAAAATTTCAAAAACTTCAAAAATTTCAAAAATTTCAAAAATTTCAAAAGTTTCAAAAATTTCAAAAATTTAAAAAATTTCAAAAATTTCAAAAGTTTCAAAAATTTCAAAAATTTCAAAAATTTCAAAAATTTCAAAAATTTCAAAAATTTCAAAAATTTCAAAAATTTTAAAAATTTTAAAAATTTCAAAAATTTCAAAAGTTCCAAAAATTTCAAAAATTTTAAAAATTTCAAAAATTTCAAAAGTTTCAAAAATTTCAAAAATTTCAAAAATTTCAAAAATTTGAAAAATTTCAAAATTTTCAAAAATTTCAAAAATTTCAAAAATTTCAAAAATTTCAAAAATTTCAAAAATTTCAAAAATTTCAAAAATTTCAAAAATTTCAAAAATTTCAAAAATTTCAAAAATTTCGAAAATTTCAAAAATTTCAAAAATTTCAAAAAGTTTAAAAATTTCACAAATTTCAAAAATTTCAAAAAATTTCAAAAATTTTAGAACTTTCACAAACTTTAAAATGTCCCAAAAATTTTAGAAACTTTCTAAATTTTCAATAGTATGAAACTCTCAAAGATGTCGGGACGTTAAGTTAAAGTTTCCTCTCAAATTTTATCAAAGCATATATTTAACAAAGTGTAGGGCACCTGAACGAGGAGGTCAAGTGCGAGGACAAGCACATTTACCTGCTGCCTACGACCAATAGAAAAACGTCACAATAAGTCAATACCGGGGTAACAGTCATCCCGAGGGACTATTGAAATACGAAGGATTCGGTTGCAATTTCAGCTTCGCCAAAATTTATCGTCTGAGTAACGACGTCAGGAAATTGCATAAAGTCGAAGTTTGTAGAATAAGACGAAGTGGGTTTGGGGGGGGGGGGGGAGGGGGGTTCAATCGACTCGGGGGAGTAGTCGTAACGTCGGCTTATAGACATTCCTAACGGCGGCTGTTTCAAGACTCTAAACGCTGAAAAAAAATCGATAAGAATTACCCTCCCATTCGGTGAATCTGTAGTTCGTTGCATTTCTCATCCAGAAATACCGCAAAAATTACTAAACGAAAAGCAACATGGAGTTCTTGATGAATAAATTTTGTCTTACTAGTTCGTACATCAGCCCAACGGTGCCTCCAAAAACCACTGTACGATGGCGGGTGCCTATGACGGACCCCCACCCCCTCCTCCCCACCCCACCCACCCCTTCTCCCCACCCACCCACCCCTCCTCCCCACCCACCCACCCCTCCTCCCCACCCACCCCTCCTCCCCACCCACCCCCCTCCTCCCCACCCACCCCCCTCCTCCCCACCCACCCCCCTCCTCCCCACCCACCCACCCACTTCTCCCTACCCACCGACCCACTTTCCCCTACCCACCCACCCACTGCCCCCTACCCACCCACCGACTCCCCCCCCCACCCACCCACTCCCCCTCCCCAGCTCCACCTCTCCCCTACCGACCCCAGCCCTCCCTGCATCGGGTTAGGTTCCCGCCCGGCCTTAAAGTCCCATTTTATGAATACCGCCAAAAGCACACACCGAATCAGACGGAACCTAAAAGATAATATTTCATCATGTGAAACATTCTCCGGAGGCTGTTCGCGGACCTAGAACCTTTACTAGCCCCAACGTTGAGTTCAGAAAATATTAAAAGAAAAGGTCCTCTCCAGAAATTGCAAATCGGTATTTTTTCCATGTGGTAACAATGGCTCACACTGATTTACTGCCACTAGTTGACTTGTATTTTCATACAGCGGCTGGCGGGGGGAGGGGAGTGGAAGGGTTGAGTGAAACACATCGGTAAGTCTGTACGTGAGTGCACCACGACCGTGGACCCAGGGGGGCCGCGCAGGATTGAAATGTATCTTGATCTTAGGAAGTGGATTTACATAATTGCTTCGACCTCGCGCTGTCTTTCTCCGGGGCGTGCGCTCGCGAAAGCACCGACATCAACTTGTGTAAAGGTTTTCTTCTGCCCCCCCCCCCACCCCCTGCCCCGTGCGCGACGACGATATTGGATTTCACGGTGCATGGAAAAAAGGCGGAAATCGAGACTGAAGGAAAACAGAGAGCAACAAAACAAAAGCATACTCAAAACCATACTTATGCTTATGAAAATATGATTCGTAAAATCGAGGTGATTATGATTATTATGTCCTGAGGTCGGTAGTTAAAAATTGGAGGACCAAGTTATAGCATATGTGATATATAGTTCTACAAGCACAACTGTATCGACAAGGAAGATGCATTCCCTGAAAGCCCCCAATTATTTTCCTCAATTACATTCTTTGACGTTTGGTATATTAATTATAAAGCACACTTGGGTATGTGTGCACTGTGTTCCCGCGGCAAGATTCATCGGTAATTTTCAATTGAAAATATAGGTGGCAACGACAGCATTTAATTATCTCAGCAGTGTAGCGTCACAGTAAATTGTAACCTGTGATCACAAGGATGCGAAGAGCGAAGGGGGTGGGGGGGGGGGTTAGACGTGTTGAGCCGTGAATCTGGGTTACACTGGAGTATGATCTATGGCCTGTCAAGGTGATAGCACAACTGCTCACTCTATCCCGCAATTAAAATTATTGCGAGACAGGAAGACGAATGCCCGATGAAAAATTCATTGATTAACCCCACACTATCCCCCTCCCCCCCCCCCCTCCTGCCTTTTGCCATGAAATGAATTTAACGAGAGAAAATTCACGATAGACGAGAGTTTACAGAGTAGGAAAAATGGATACAATCTTAGGGGGAGAAATGCAGACATGAGCGCTTCCGGTATTTCAGAGCTACGGAACAGATTTTTCCTAACGCGAATTCCGTGAAAAGACTCACCGAGTTGTCGATAGTCGATACTATCGAGACGATAGAAAAATATCTGTCGATAAAATATAATACAAAATATAAGATCTTCATTTTAAGAAACTAATGTTAATCTCTCCTGGCTCTCTCGTCTCTCGTCTCTCGTCTCTCGTCTCTCGTCTCTCGTCTCTCGTCTCTCGTCTATCGTCTCTCTTCTGTCGTCTATCGTCTCTCGTCTCTCGTCTATCGTCTCTCGTCCCTCGTCTATCGTCCCTCGTTTATCGTCTCCCGTCTATCGTCTCTCGTCTCTCGCCTATCGTCTCTCGTCTGTCGTCTCGTGTTTCTCAACCGACTTCTCCGCTCTCATCTCATTCAGTAGGTAAAAAAAATAATCCGTCTCAACATGTCTCTCGTCTCGGTCCACTCATCTCTCGCAGAATCCCTGACCAATCTATCATATCTTCACTGGACCTTCTCGACATCGCACTTTTTTCATGCAGGAAATGTAGATAACACGAGTCCTTTCAATGTTTATACATGTCGATTCTTATGAGAATACATGATACACGATGCACAAGGTTGAAAAAAAGTGTATAGAGGGAGGATACAAAACCCAGAAGTAAACCGAGATTTTTTTTTTTTTTTCGTTAGAACGATCGAGCCACCGATCCCACGACGTGACTTGGCAGCAAAATCCCTCAACTCGTTTTCCGCCCGTGGAGTTACAACGTTTGCCTCTTTTTCACAACCAAAATGTCTGCTCTCCTCCCCCTCCGCCACCCACACCCCCCCGCACCTCACCCACCTGCCCCTTGAGCCGTGTACGTTGTGTCCTTCTCTAGTCGGGCTTTTTTTCCCATTCCCCGCGCATTCTATTCGTCTACTTCTGTCCTCGCGATCGTTATAACGCAGGCATAGAGAGTACCATGAACCCGATGAATTATTTACTAAGAAACGATGGAACATGACGCTGAGGATATATCTACATTTCTTGATCTTGTCATTGGCCGCCTACGGCGGTGGTATTACGTGTGCTTGTGTGTCCATTGTGGTTAAGGCTGGTAGTTTTATTCATGCGATGGTAAATTATGGTTTTAGGAAAATGACGATTTACGCTTGAAATAGAGGACACTTAGATGGAGGAACAAATCATTTGTAGTAACACTATTTACAGAGTGAAATATATACTTAGGTTAAATTTTTTATAGCAGTGGCGCGTTTTAACTTGTCGATTTCGA
Source organism: Asobara japonica (assembly GCA_026005395.1). NCBI lineage: Eukaryota > Metazoa > Arthropoda > Insecta > Hymenoptera > Braconidae > Asobara > Asobara japonica. Next base: position 3,220,380 of record BQMI01000479.1, on the reverse strand, counting down.
GTATCGCATTCGCTCTACGTAACTGGTCTTTTAAGTATACTAAATGGATCTCCAGTAAACTTCGATTCGATGAACGTGTGTGTGTTTCTTTCCTCCGTCCCTGTTGCCCGTACACCCCATGGTAAATGCTCTTCAGCATTCCTCCGAAAGGGCCTACTGGACACCCATCCATGCGGCTGAGGCCGACGTTTGCCAGTTAAGTCCTCGTATTTCTAAGCACAGGGTAAACCTCCAGAGATCCCTGTGTTTCGATCGCCGGTGGCTGTCATAGAACCAACTCCCCCCCCCCTCCCCCTGCGTTAGGTTAGGTTCCCGGCCGGCCTTGAGGTCTCATTTTATGTGTACCGCCGATAGCACACACGGAAGGTTGCTGGTATCGGTCGGAATCCATAGAGGGCAGATACTCTGTACAGTACATGAGTGACAGTGTGTGTGTGTGTGTGAGGTGTGTGTGTGGCGTGTGTGTGTGGGGGGGGGGTTAGTGTAGGTGGGTGGGTGAATGTGTGGGTGAGTGGGTGAGTGGGTGAGTGGGTGAGTGGGTGGGTGGGTGGGTGGGTGGGTGGGTGGGTGAGTGGGTGGGTGAGTGGGTGGGTGGGTGAGTGGGTGGGTGGGTGGGTGGCTGAGTGAGTAGGTGCGTGGGCGAGTGGGTGGGTGCGTGGGTGGCTGAGTGAGTAGGTGCGTGGGCGAGTGGGTGGGTGGGTGAGTGAGTGGGTGGGTACATGGGTGGGTGGGTGAATGGGTGGGTGTGAGTGCGGAAATCGTGAAAATCAAACTTTCAACTTCTTGGCACGACACACAGCCCTACATGCTGTACCCATCAAGGGTCACACCCACATCCCATTTATTTATATTAAGCTGTAATGCTACCCCTCCCTTATTGAACTCATTGAGTTCATTAAATAGCAATGTAAAATTGATTCACTAGACTCATTTGTGACGCATTCGCTACATTGTGGAGCTTTATCATAATCTTCATTCTCATCATTATTCATACTAGGGCGTTTCTGACTCTAAGTGTACGCGATATGCATAATTCAGAGGCTCATGAATTACTCCGTAATTGAACGCTTTGGGATAATTCGCTTGGTAAGCCGGGCGGCTGGTCCTTTTGATAAAAATGGCTGAAAGGGAAAATATGAAGGGCCTGAGAGTTTTCAGCAATATCCAGACTGGGGTGGCGGGGGGTGGTGAGGAAGCTGTATATATCCGTGGATGACATCGGACTCTTTTACGTGCTAATCCTATCATGACCTTCATAAGGGTAATCTGCAAGTAGCAAGTATCAACTAGTGACATAATCTCAATTGTATGTTTGAAAATTTCAGTTTTTTCAAAATCGAAAATATTGAAATTGCAGTTCATAAATAAATTCCTCATTGGCGGAACAATTATTTATCAGTGTATGTGTTATGTATGTTTCTTCTTAGGGAATAATTTTTTTTTAATTATTGTTTTTTTAGTTTTATAAGTGCATCGTTCAAATATAGATATTTGTTCGCTAATACAGAATACCTAGGGGGTGATGTGATTGATTCATTTCTAGTGAAGTACAAACAAATTGACTTTCGGTGGAAATTCCCTCGGATAAATAAAAATGTAGGCGAGAGAAGGCGTCCCCTAGGAATTGAATGGACTCGTTCACGTACGTGCCAATGAACTATCTCAAATCCTCTTGAGATTCATCCAAAAGGGTAGATGCAATCTTGGACAAAAAAACAGAGTGATAGGAGGGATGAAACATTTCTCTGCCAAAGAGCTGTGTGTATGTGTGTGTGGGCGGGTGGGTGGGTGTGTATGGGTGGTGGGTGGTGGGTGGTGGGTGGTGGGTGGTGGGTGGTGGGTGGTGGGTGGTGGGTGGTGGGTGGTGTGTGTGTGTGTGTGTGTGTGTGTGTGTGTGTGTGTGTGTGTGTGTGTGTGTGTGTGTGTGTATGTATGTATGTACAGACCAAATTTTGAGGGTGTTAAAAAAATTCAAAAACTAATTTACGTTCTCATGAAGAATATCAAATGAACAAACGAAAGATTACATAAATGAAATACATAAAATAAAAAATAATTAGAGTGGCTCAGTTAAAATAGACTGACCTATATATATACATATATATAGCTACTTCGCTTCCAGTGGAGCTCAGAAGAAAATTCATCTTTAATTTTCTTCAAAAGTCTACCATTATCGGGATAATTAAATTTTTAATGAGGCGCGGAAAATTTACTTGTTTTACAGGAGAGTTGAATCGCTGGGACTTCGGAGTCGAATTGCAAGCCCCAGTAAAAAAACAAAATTAATTATAAAAAATTGAGGAAGAAAATTAATGGCGTTCTTTTAAAAGAAAATTCGTTCAAAGTATCGCGTCCATCGACTAACCCAGAAAAGGACACGAACTTTCTTATAACAAATGCAAAAATCCAATTGGGGGGAGAGGAGGGGGGGGGGGGTCCATCCAAGGGGGGGGAGGTCCATCATAACTTGCTCATTTCCCAACCAGTGCATTTTTTACCTGAAAAAGCTCCGGAAGCATCCGTACACACATCTCCTGAAGTCGGAAAATTTAATGGAGGCAAGGTGAGGGGTTATTCTATTCCACCACCCGATATTCCTGGCTGTGTTCCCAAACCTTGAGTGGGGTCGGCGGGTGGCTCCGTTAATATACGGCTGAGGACGTGCGCGTGATACTCCCTTGGTCGCTCCAGGCCCTCGTTTGATTTGATACAATCCTAGTTCTTGATTACATTGGTGAGCAAATGGGACACAGGGATTGAGGTTTTTAAAAATTTTAGGTAGATTGATCTACCTCGAATCAATCGTCAAGCCTTAAGAGGGCGCAGTCCTTTTCTGAACTTATCAATTTTGGATTGGACTATAGCCAATGAAAATCGGTAAAAAATTGTGTTCTCGCTCTGGAGTATACAGAACAAAATCGGTCGTTCAATTTGGAACTGCCATTTTGTCACGTTTTAATTACTATTCATTTTTTAATTAATCATTACATATATATTTAATTAGTTTCATTCATAATAACAAAAATAATGAACAAAATAATATGAAGTAATTAATTCTTAAATTGCCTAAAAATGCTGACGTTAGAATTTTGGAAATTTCCAACGTTCGATTATTTCGAAATTATCGTCAATTTCACAAAATTTGAATTGATTTTTCTCTCATAACAGCCATTGCTGGCTGTTATCGCCACGTGAGGTAGGTGGAGGGTTACTGTAACTAGAGTAAGGTTGTCAATATGACCCTCATTTTTTTACTCACGCGACGAATTTATGACGGTCATATTACCACATATATTTTTCACCATAATTGGCGTGTTTGACGTTATTACTCCTAATACAATGGACCCATAAAATTGATGTCATGAGAAAATGTTATAAAATAAAAAAAGTGAAATTTTCTGAAATTAGAGTATACCAGATTTTATTAAGTTGAATTGCGTAATTCCTGATATTAATGTATATATTTGGGAAAAAAATCAAAGCTCAAAAATCAACCGGATTGCACATTTTCTGACAGCCATTAGATCGGAAACCACACTATGTGTGTGTATGTGTGTGCGTGTGGGAATGGCTGGGTGGATGGGTACGGGTGTGAGTGGCGGGGTGGGGAGGGTGGGTTGGTGTGGGTGGGAGGATGGGAGGGTGGGTTGGTGTAGGTGGGTGAGTGGGTGGGTGGCTGTGGGTGTGAGTGGGTTGGTGTAGGTGGGTGGGTGGGTGTGGGTGAGTGAGTGGGTGGGTGGGTGTGGGTAGGTGAGTGAGGAGATGGGTGGGTGAGTGAGTAGGTGGGTGGGTGCAGGTGTCTGTGTGTGTGTGTGTTGGGATCAGTACAGACACACCCGCTTTCCTTTCACCAGGTGTACTTTTTTTTTTCATTACTTTTTTTTTAAATCTGCAAGGTCGACGCGTTACACGACGGAAGAATGATATCAATGTATGTAATATCGTGCACTTGTTGAAAAGTACCGGTGATATCAGCGTGTTTATCCTGTCATAGATCGTGACTTCGTAAATGATACTGGTTTGACGACATTATCGATGAGTAAGTAAGAATTGAAAATAATGAAAAATAACAGAAACCGGCTCACTTGAAAGGGGGGGAAGAAAATTCAAGTACGGGGTGGGAAAAAAATGGAGTACTTTTTTGCAGGTGTGCATTGAGTATTTACTGGCATAATAAGGACGCTGGTAAATAAATGGTAATTGGGAGTTTTAGCTTACGCAAACTCGTGAAAAATGTGCGGTAATGTTTGCGGGAAATTATAAGAAGTTCTGGGAAGTAGGGAAGGAAATTTTTTAGATGTAAAAAATCAAAATTTTTGGATAATTGAAAATTTTTAAAACTTTTTTAATTTGAAAAATGAGAGAATTTTCAAAAAAATTCACAAAAAAAGTTTCACGATGTTCAAAAATATTCGCCCAGAATCCGAAAAAAAATAGAATGTATTATTTGTACTCGCCGATTGTATATTTGGAAACAAAAAAATGACGATTTGGTAAATAGCTAATTGTTTTCTGCGATTTGTTGGACTTTCGACTATTTTTTGTATCCCAGAGAGATCGAGGTTTTTGTTCATTTTTTATTTACTCGGCGGTGGCGACGTGAGGGGGGGGGGGGGGGGGGGGGAGGGAGGGGGAGGGGCGGACGGTCATCTAGTGATAATTGCCTGGACCAGCCGTTGCTGATTATGACCGCTGATGCAAATTGTCCAAGTAATTTTCCTCGGTTTGCCGAGTTTCGCTAATTCCGCGCAATCAATCATTCCAATCTCCTCTATTTCATCAACTTTCTAAACACTCCACGTCTCTATATGAAACTGTACATCCACCCGTGGCAAAATGTCCGTAAATTAAAAAAAAAATTTTGAACCACATCCAAAATTTGTCATATGGTGAAAAGTTTCAAATTTCAAAAACCCGCACCCACCCACCCACCTACACCCACCTACACCCACCCACACCCACCCACTCCCACCCACACCCGCCCACACCCACCCACACCCACACACAGACCCACCCACCCACACACACACACACACAGACCCGTTCCCCCGTAAATAAAAAAAATAATTTTGAACCACATCCAAAATTTGTCATATGGTGAAAAGTTCCAAATTTCGAAAGCCCGCACCCACCCACCCCCACCCACACCCACCCATACGCACCCACACCCACCCACACCCACCCACACCCACCCACCCACACCCACCCACACCCACCCACCCACCCACCCACCCACCCACACACACACACACACACACACACACACACACACAGACCCGTTCCCCCACACTCGAATCCAAACTCACACCCTACACACTTTTCACACCTACAGCACTTTCATACACTTACACACTTATACATCTACAGAAACAGCCTTCAGTATACCATTTCACAATCTGATGAATCCGCAATTTTACTCCCCTAATGAGATAGCAAGCGAAATTTCTACCTTCGCTGTTAGATGAAAACTGTCTTACACACATGACGAAGAATTGATATAGACAACATTGGTTCTATGAGCAAGCTGGGGAATGAGCACGTAGAATCAAGAGTTTCATCCCCTTGAGCGTTTTCGCGTGAGACAAATGGTCGGAAAACGCAGAGAGAAGCTGGCAGGAAAGGATGGGGAAGTTTTAGCCCTCGCTCCTTTCCACTCCCCCTCCTCTCCACCCTGCGAACGTGGAGCGCCAGTCACTCGCATATGCAACCATAGTCTTGGCATTCTTGGTACACAGGGTGTCCCATAATCACCATTGGAGCCGTTAACGCTTGATGAAGCATGCCAGTTGAAGTCTGTCTTGAAACTGCCTTTAGACTTTTGGTACCGAGTTTTTAGATTATGAAAAAATCAATTTCACTAATGACACCGGCAGTGGTGGGTGGGCGGAAGTGGTGGGGGAGGGGGGGGGGAGGGCATTGAGTAAGGGCGCGTCGAATGGAATTTGGATTTCTCCAATTTTTCACGAAATAATACCACTGCGAAATTTCCGAAAAATAATATATTGAGGTAGAATTGGATAGTTACTCACTATATGCATTTCGGGAGTTGATGAAACACTGCGCACATACCTGAAACATACAAAGAGTGGAAATGAGATAGATGCATCGATAAATGATTGAGGTTTGGAGGATTGAGGATGTAATGATCCCAGAGAATTTCCATGTATGACCAGCAAACGGAGTATATGTGTGTGTGTGTGTGTGTACTTATCAAATTTGTTTTTAAATTTCGCGAATTTTCAAACGTTTCCAATTTCTCAAATTGTTAAATTCATTTTCTAAATTCTTCAAATATTGCAAATTTTCAAAATTTCGCCAATTTTTAAATTTTGCGGGTTTTTCATTTTTTTCCCTCCGGTCTTCCAATTTTAACAAATTAACAAATGTTTGAATTTTTCATGTTTGAGTGTTTGAAAAGAAAAATAATTTTCCAATCATTGAAAAAGGAAAATTTCGCAAATTTTTAACATTGTCAACATGAAGAGTTTTTATTGAAAGGACAAGACTGCGGGAAAATGGAGGATGGGCATAAGAGGATATTGCGACTTGTGTTGGTGCGGTGTGTAATTATTGTAAATACAAGAAAGTAACCCGATGAGTTATCGCATGTGGACGCCTTTGTCTTGACTAATAATGCCGCAACCGAGAGGCAGAATCTCCCAAGCCGGGAGTGGTAATTTATCGTTTTACGCCCACTGTGCTTCAAGGAGCATCTGATGCCAAGCCTACAACGCATGGATAGATTCACGTGCACAGTGATAAAGCGTATGCAAAAAAAAAAATAAATAAAAAAAAATTGGCTTTTGCATGCGCCGGGAAAAGTCGATAAATTGAGAACGATGCACAGTGAGTGAGGCTAAATGAAATCAAATGGGAATGTGATTTATTGAGTTTTTCCAATTACATCGTTCCGCGAATTTCGTTAATTAATGAATATTGAATTGTTGAAAAACGTGTTCCAACGCTATTGCAGTGATTGCAATGGTCTAATTATTTTCTCAATTAATTTTTTATACAACAAGCACAAATTGGGCAATGGTATAAAAAATCTGTGACCCATTTGATGTTCATCATAATTCAATTGCTGCACACGGGGGAACCAAATTTGATGAAAATTACCGTTTCGTTAGTTAGAGGCGTAATTTTCGCCATTTACCATGGTTTTTACCCCGGCATTGCGGCAAACCTTATTATCTGATAATTTTCTCTTTCACACATTTTATCCTCCAAAAGGTGAAAATTCTTGTACGTTGATAATATGTGTATTGGCACGTAAATTTAACTTAGGTGAACAGTAGTTTTTAATGATCATCTCCATTATTATTAAGGGTAAATAAATGTTACCATACTGGTAAGAGAAAAATTACAATACCGGTGGTATCAATTTACGGTTACGGTATAACGATACCACACACACCCACCCACTCATCCACACCCATCCACTTACCCACAACCACCAACCCACTCACCCACACCCACCAACCCACACCCACCAACGAACCCACCCGACCACCCACCCACCCATCCATCCACCCACCCACCCATCCATCCACCCACCCATCCACCCACCCACCCACCCATCCACCCACCCACTCATCCACCAACCCACCCACCCACCAACCCACCCACCCACCAACCCACCCACCCACCCACCAACCCGCCCACCCACCAACCCACCCACCCACCCATACCCACCAACCCACCCACCCACCAACCCACCCACCCACCCATACCCACCAACCCACCCACCCACTCACACCCGACCCCCCCACCCACCCAGCTACCGATCCACACCCACACACACACACACACATAGTGCCGAGGTTTTGGTGTAGCGGGTAGAGTATTTGCCTCTGGGGGCGGGGGGTCCAATGCGATGATCTAAATGGTGAAGTGGATGGGCACATGGATGGGTGTCCAATAGTCCCTTCCGAAGAAATACTAAAGAGCACCTATCTTAGGGAGTACAATAGAAAGGGACGGAGGAAAAAAGCATACACACATAAAACCCTCACTTTTATAAATATATCGCAATCACACTAAACATCTAGCAAAATGAAAATCTCTATATGACATTTCGGGATCATTCCAATAGCTCTCCTATCAGCCATAATACCACTCATAGAGCCAATAACAAGCCCTGCGGGCTTACACCATTTTTTCGCTTTGCTACTGCCATAAGGGTGGTCTCATACAAATATCGCAAGACTTGGAAAACTCACAATAGCCTTCCCCTAAGCCGATGCTCTCTGTGCTATCGAACCGTGAAGGACAGGGGGACAATGCAGAAGACAACAAAACACGCGAAATAGACGAGAAAAAAAAATGGAAAAAAACTACCCAGACCATAAGCACGATTAGCGTGGTGCACGCGCGGTTGACGGTGCGAGGAAATGAACATTTTTGAAACTCTCGCAATTCTCACGCTGTCATTGCCCAATGGGCCAACAGCCACCGTTTTGTACCGGAATTTTATACAAATATCTCTAGGAAATTCACGTGCCAACTCTCGGCTATTTGGCGACAGATGAGGCGAACCCAGTGAACTCACGCGTGTATATAGACACGTGTATGCGGAATCGGGCACATTCAGCCATGACAGTTATCGAGGCCATTGCACTCACCCTGACAATGTACATTTGTTCCCTACTCACGCAATTAAACTCGTGAAATTATTTGTTGATGATCGCTGGTGCTGAAAAAAAATACCGCCTCTCGGTCGAATCGACAATTGAACAATCGAGAATAGTGGTATTGTTGCTGTTATGTGTTCATGTACGTCGAGGCTGATGGACACATGATAATTTCGTTTGTGCGGATGAGGGCTTCGGCTGGATTGGGATAAAAGATATTTGCCCCTGATTTACGAGCAATTCCGAGAAAATATTGCAATGAAAAATTAAACAAATAGAATGAAAAATAAATATTGGAAATAATATTAAACATGCAAATAAAATCCCAATGCATCTTACGTCACTACTCGCATTTTGTGATGTTACGTTGTGTAATCAGAAAATTATTTGCGGACTAGAAAAAAAAAGTCAACAATTGGGGATGAAAAAAAAAGCTCGTTATATTTTTCCGATGCGATTAATGAAGCGTGAAAATAATGATGCATCTCCAATTGTGATATATCGTAACGAAAGAGTGAAGTCTGTTTGCCACGGTTGTCCTGGCCTGCAATAAAATGAAATTGAAGCGGTGATCCGAAGAGAGAGGTCGAGTACTGATGAGAAATAGATTAAAAAGGGATAATATACTGGGGCTGATAAGGAGTGTACGTGATAAAATACATTCTAGTCTTAATGAAGTGCTGAGTTACAAGAGCACTTTTTTTTTCAATCAACTAAATTTTATTGCTGGCATTTTTCTACGATAATAATGAGGCATCATAAACCACGATCAACGGTAGATTCAGACGAATGCGTGTATTAAATTTTATGGCGAAGATCTATAGTAATGGATTGCAGTTGAATGGCGTTCATATGGATTTGGAGGTACACATGTGCCCTCTGTGTGCCATTGGTTACGCCCAATACAATACATACTGATGGTCTCCTCATTGGGACAAATGGAGAACCATGCGTTCCAGACGACAAGATAGGTATCATTTTACCAACTTTTAGTAGGTACCAGCTGAAAATTCAGTACACAGTCTCCCAGAACTGCGGGCTTTTTTTATGAGGGTGAAAAAAGGGCAGAGTTCCAAGTCAAAAGTTCCTTTTCAATGTTTCTGGCTGAAGTCCCCCCATGAAGTTATTGGAGTTTGAAGTTGAACAATTAGAGCACTGCTTAGCCGTTTCCGGTTACAAGAACGGTTCCAAGTTCCAAGAACGGTTCCAAGTTGTAAGAACGGTTCCAAGTTCTAAGAACGGTTCCAAGTTCCAAGTTCCAAGAACGGTTCCAAGTTCCAAAACTGTTGCACGTTCCAAGAACGGTTCCAAGTTCCAAGAGCGGTTCCAAGTTCCAAGAGCGGTTACAAGTTCCAAGAACGGTTGCACGTTCCAAGAACGGTCCCAAGTTCCAAGGACGGTTTCAAGTGACTGAACGGTTCCAAGTGACCGAACGGTTCCAAGAATTACACAGTTTTTCACCCTTTCCTCCCCCTTGAAACATTGCCTGGAAACGTAAATGCACCTGAAACACCTTCCGGAACCGGAGTTCTGCTCGGACCAGTTCCTAGAATTCAAGGTTCATCTGGTTCTTGCAACTGTTCTTCCACTTGGAGAAAATTTTGGAACCGTTCCCAGAATTGAATTGTCATATGGGACACTTCCTGGAACGGCTTCTGGAATCGAAGCTCCGACTGGAACAGTTCTCAGAAGGGGCCCCGGGAACATTTCTTGGAACTGTTCGTGCAATTGGAACCGTTCGCGGAAATGATCGCACTGCCTCAGTGGCCATGCAGTGATGTAACTGTCCGCTTTTAAAACATCATAGTAGGGGGGGGGGGCGAAGGAGGGGGGGGGGCAGACGGAAACGTTGAGAGGGAACTTCTCACGTGAACTTTTGCCCTCTGTTCACCCTCAAAAATAAATTCCGCAGTTTCGGAACCGTGTTTACAGTTGACTTAGTAAAAGATGGTTCCAGTTCATTCTTGGATTTGTTACTGATAAGAATGTCGGAACCGAATCCGGGAATGGCAATCTTGTTCACTGTGAAAGCTGATTAGTGTTTCAAGGCCCACCGCCTATAATGTGGTCCGTGTCATTAAGTTCAGTTTAAGATACTTAGCCCGCAACATCATTGTTATATGTTTGCTGACAGATTGAGTCAGTCAAGCATGTAGCCATCATCAACAGGGATGCTAATATTCCCTATTGTTCTAGACATCTCAATGGTGTAATGCTTTAATCTTCAAGCGTCAACTGTCCTCCATTTCTCAATGGATTAATCTGCTAGCCATCAAAGCCCATCAGCCATACACTCCTGATACCCTCAGTGTCCTCAACAATCTAGACTGCTAGTGGGGTGGAGTCAGCTGGGTGGAAGTCCTCGCGATAATCTGCAATTAGTGGGCACTCAAACGATAGTCTAGACGACTTGGGCATCCACCAGATTTAACGATTCCCCTCCCCCCCCCCCCCCTGTTTGCCCTGGGTAAGACCTTACTACTTCATCCAAGCACTTTATAAAACTGTGCCCATAAATGATCCTACTAGAGACATCAAACCCAACACACATTCTTATTTTATACCCTCCCCCCCCCCCCCCCCCCCCCCCCCCCCCCCCCCCCCCCCATTCATTTCCACTCACCCAGATTGCACTCGAGAATGAAGAAAAAAATGCCCAGCCATTGAATTAAACAGGATTCAATTGAAAAGTCTCGAATAAACGATGTATAGAACACACTGTAGACCTGAATCGACAATGTGAAACTATTATTCAACTAATCTAACTCCAACGAACGCAGGATAATTTAATTAATGGTGGAGAAGAGTTTTCAGGCAAAAGGCTATCGAATCTTGATTAAATCCTTTTGTCCAAACAAAGAGGGTAAAACGAGGGCGATGGAGGAGAAACTGAAAAAAAAAAGGGTAATTGCAAAAGTTCAAGCTCACGTTGAAGACCCTGGGAGAATAATCTAGAGTTGCTGAATGATTACTGAGGAAGAATGGGGCTTGAGGATCCAACCTTCACGATCAGTCATTGGACAAGTGCTTCTTCACCGTCGATCGATCCCCACTGAAATTTTCGTCTATTACCATAGCTTCTTGACAAGTGTGGGTATCCGAAGTTGGACAGTTCGATTATTTTTTTCAGGAGAGATAAATGTCGACGGTTTGAAGCATTGGTAACGATTTGAGACCATTGTTGACGGAATGTGTGTGGGTGGGCGGGTGGTCGTGCGTGAGTGGGCGGGTGGGTGGCTGGGTGTGTCTAAGTGGGCGGGTAGGTGGGTGGGCGTGTCTAAGTGGGCGGCCGGGCGGGTGGGTGTGTCTAAGTGGGCGAGCGGGCAGGTGGGTGTGTCTAAGTGGGCGGGTGGGTGGCTGGCTGTGTCTAAGTGGGCGGGTGGGTAGATGGGTGTGTCTAAGTGGGCGGGTGGGTAGGTGGGTGTGTCTAAGTGGGCGGGTGGGTGGATGGGTGTGTGTAAGTAGGTGGCTGCGTGTGTCTAAGTGAGCGGGTGGGTGGATGGGTGTGTCTGAGTGGGCGGGTGGGTGGGTGTGTCTGAGTGGACGGTGGGTGGTTGGGTGTGTCTGAGTGGGTGGTTGGATGTGTGAGGTGGTGGGTGGGTGGGTGAGTGGGTGTGTGTGGGTGTGGTCTCAGTATTTTGAACATTCTTCTTTACCCAGCCACCTTGTTAGGAGTAGGAGAATCAATGGACAATCATTGTCAAAGTTTACTGGGGATAATTGATGCTCGACAAATTCTCATCCTATTCTCATTCGCTTTCTCGAACACCACATGTGCCCAAAAGTTTGACGGGAACCGCGCATAACTCATCGTTACACAGAAAACTTTGAACTGTGAGTTTGGACTCGCATACTTCGTTTTCATCGCGTCAAATGTTGCCAATTTTCCATCTAGAGATATCGATCGACTGGGTTGTTGAAGTGCACCGAACATGACATAGTCCAAACCATAGCCAATATGTAAAGTGGTCAAGTTTCCTGTTCTAGTTGCGAGTGGACACGGTTTTAATTTATGAAGGCCAAATGAAAAGATCAAGTTTTATAAAAATCCCGCGACAGAAAAATGACTAAGATGATCGTAGAAATTGACATTTTGAAAATTGTGGAAATTTTGGAGATTTTGGAAATTTTGGAAATTTCGGAAATTTTGGAAATTTCGACAAAATTCTGGAAATTTTGGAGATTTTGGAAATTTTGGGAATTCCAGACGTCTTGGAAATTTTGGGAATTTTTTTGGAAATTTTGAAAATCTTGCGAATTTTTCGAAATGGTTAAACAATTTCTAAATCATTGACATCACCCATTATATCTTATAACGATTGAGTAAAAAAATGTTTCACCACACTTTTATGTGGATATGAAACTGTAGCAAATATGTTTCAGTTTAATACCGGATATTCGCGTTTGTCTGTAAAATTCCATGTTTTTCATGTCTTCCGTTGTAAATAACGAACGAGCGACAGTGTCGTAAATCAGAGCGCGAATGTTAAGAGGGTGAAGCTAAAGGAAAATTTATACCTATCGAAACTACTTGGCTGGATGCATTAATTATCGTCATATATGAATGATTACACGGGGAAATTAAAATACCGCCGTCGGTTAGATTTGTCCTTTTTAGCGGATATTGATAATTTTTACGTTCATCTCAGACTCAAAAACTAAATGGTTTTTTTTAAGGATCATCCGAAGTCCAAACTCTCGGTAACACACACACACACACACATATATATTTTATTCAAAATTAAAAAAAAAATCCCTGGATATATATATATATATATATATATATATATATATATATATATATATATATATATATATATATATTAGAACGTTAACTAGCTCCTTAACTTGCTTCGCAGATGCGATGGTGAAAGCAAAAGACATTACTAAACAATTCGAAAACCGTTTTAGTCCACTATAAATTTAGCAGTGAAAATAATATATCACGAAGGTGTATTTCAACGAGATGTGGATGTAACCATGCTCGTCTCAATCTAATAACTTTCCCATCACCATATCGCCTAAGTTAAGAGAGTTAAAAACACGTGGTGCGACGTAAAATGTACGTTTTACTATGGTGTCCCCGTTATTCATGACGTTTTTTTGTATCTATTCATTCTCGTGATAAAACCTGCATGGGGTGTATAGGTGTGTGTTTGTTCTCGGTCGCTCTTATCCTGCCCACGGTAGAAGCCCTTCTGTATTTTCTTCGTAAGGGCCTACCGGGCACCCATCCATATAGAGAAACCTCTAGAAACCCCCGGGAAACGACCCCCCCCCACACTTCTCCTGCACGGGGTTAGGTTCCCGCCCGGCTTTGCGGTCTCATAGAACTCCACATTTTATATCGCATAACTTTCATTCTCAGTTTGAATAATTCAGGAGCTCGCAAGTGACTCATCTGCGGCAAATTTCATATATACAATTTTTGTCGGAAATAAAATTCTCTACAAAAAATCTCATATGAAATTTTTGCTTATCACCACTTGTTAAGCAACTAACAGGATTTTTCGTGACTAGGCTAAATCGCGATTCGAACCCCGCGCCGCTCGGTTAAATCGCGGTTTCGCGGACCAAGGGTCAAAAAAAATTTTTTCGCCCTAAAACAATTTTCAGGCTCTATGACGAGAAGTTAGAGAGAAATTTTTCGGATGGTACCAATGGACCACAATCATCTACCCACGTGTTTTCCCCGATTCAGGGAGATAAATGTACGCGGAAAAATTGTTTGGATATTGTTGGCTAAACTAGCGAGTCATTCACTCGCAATTTCTCGGTTACGTTGACTGGCGAATGCGTCAATTACTGTTGTGTGTGATACAGAAAAATCGTCGGTCGAGCGGAGGGGGTGGTAACGGGGCGGTGGGAGGGGGAGGGGGGGGGGAGGTGGATAAACTGAGCCATTAAGCCCAGGCTAACGGATCGATCAATCAATGCAGTTACGTAATAAACTACTTTGCCTCTAACCGGCTTATTGTTCCTCCTAAACGATATCATCGATTTTTTTTTCCAGGAAAAAGTGAATTTTTACACTAATGAATGGTGCTGCAATATCAATGCTCAATTCATTATGCACAATTGTCGGGTATATTATTAGTGATTTGTGTGGGTGGTGTATGTACGTCATTAGGGGGATTTTCTGCTTGACGGAACACGCTTGCGTCATTCTGGGAAATTGTGGATGAAGGCATGATCAACTTCGAGGGTGAAAAGAGAGGTGAGGAAAAATTGGGGAGGAAGCGAGAGTGCAGGTGATTTCTCTTAGGCAGATGCGTGATTCAATCATTGGTTGAATAGTTCCAGAACGAAAGCCTGTTTAAAAGAAATTTCAATAAAAACTGACTATGTAAAAATTTATACAACACTTTTAAATCACAAGTTTGACAATACCATCATAAGTTTACCGTGCGAAAACAATACAATTATTGGATTATTATGTACGGAATGGTTACCACTTGGAAGTACCCCCACGTGTGCCACAATGATGTTGATTCCACAATGCATATAAGATCGACTTGTGTAGGCGGCTGGTGATAAATCGAAATGACTATTTTCCATGAACAGGATCTGGCGATAGATATAAACCATCAACCGCAGTGTCTGATGCCTGACGTTTCACCGTCAAATGACTTCTGGGAAAACCACCGAACCTCTTAGATGCATCAATCATTTCCGCACTCTCGAGTAACATCTCTGCCTCAAGAATTTTCTACTTTTTTTCATTCAATGAGAACAAAAATTTGCGACAATTTAAAACTATATTGATAAACTATTTGTTTCAAATCACGATTTTTGAATTTTTTTTCAAGCGTCTTAAGTCTCTCACGAAACGATATAAAAAAATTCCATTAACATATACGGAAAACGAAATATTAAATTAAATTGAATTTAAAACGAAAAAAATTCATCGATTGCTCCAGGCGGGATTCGAACCCGGGTCTCTCAACAAGCTATAAGAAGGAATTCCATAAAACTATATGGAAAACGAAAAATTAAATTAAATTGAATTTGAAATGGAACAAATTCCTTGATTACCCCAGACGGGATTCGAACCCGGGTCTCTCAACAAACAATATAAAGAAATTTCATTAAACTGTATGGAGAATGAAAAATTAAATTAAATTGAATTTGAAATGGAATAAATTCTTCGATTACCCCAGACGGGATTCGAACCCGGGTCTCTCAACAAACAATATAAAGAAATTTCATTAAACTGTATGGAGAATGAAAAATTAAATTAAATTGAATATGAAATGGAACAAATTCCTCGATTACCCCAGACGGGATTCGAACCCGGGTCTCTCAACAAACTATATGCAGAAATTCCATTAAACTTAATTGAAACCGAAAAATTGAATCGAACGCAATTTTAATGTTAAAAAATTCCTCGACTGCCCCAGACTGGATTCGAACCCGGGTCTCTCAATGACAATTGCTCGATTTGGTTGGCCATGGTATCTGCGTAAGATACAATTGAAAATCCATGCACACATCGAAAAGTTATTGATTGGACCCGTCAACACTCCCACATTCCATTTATACAAAATTCCCATTACATGGACCTCGCAGGTATTAAGGAATGCTCAATCGCCTATATTCATTATCTACGTACTCTCGGGAAATTTTGCGGGTGATTATCTGCTTTCGACCAAGTTCCTGAAAGCAGTGAATCTTCAATGATCGCAAGAAGACCTAACCTCTCCCCGGTAAACTTTCATCCGCTACGGGTCCTCCGGAAACCATGCACTATGGAGTTTCCAAAGTGAGTAGTTGGCTGGAATATTTGCCAGGAAGTATTAAGAGTTGCAAGGCGGAAGAAAGGCGGCCGTAGGTTTGGCCCTCCGCAACTTCCGGTTAAGAAGTTGTATCTATGTTATCCCATCCAGTAACCGCGATTGGATCGTGAATTGGATTGCATCGTAATAGCTAGAGTTTTTCAGCTAAAAGGTACCTGGCTTTATCCTCCAATTTCTCCCAAAAACTTGTATGGCCAATTTCAATTTGGATTAACTTCCCCATAGGGAAGGTCATTGTAACGACATTCAATGGGAAAAGAGGAATTTCTTATGATACTTTGATTTCTATCCACCATTGTCAGCGTTACACTGACATCGAAGCACAATCGTTTATCTCCCAATTGGATAATCCGTTACGAATAGCCATTTACGATATGGAAATCGTAATTTACGTTTTACTCCTCGTAATTCCTATGGTCAAATTGTAAATTATGAATTAGAAATTGTAAGTCACGCGTCACAAATTGTGAATTACGGTTCAGGAAATCGTAAATTACGATTCGAAAAAGGTTTACGCTTTACGAATCGTAAATTATCATTGGCAAGGCATTAGTTACGATGCTGAAATCGTAATTACTGTTTGCCAATTGTAATATACGAGTTATATCATCGTACCCACCGATTGCAAATTATACGTAATTTACGGTGCTTGAACCGTAATTTACGATTTTTAATATATGAATCTTAAAAGAGTAGGGCACGATTATTGAAATGTACGTTACCTTTAGCATTCGTAAATTACAATTTCAAAATCGTAAATTACGATCATACGAACCGTAATTTACGATTTTGATGACGCTATTTACGATTTCGGAATCCAAATCGATAGTTCCAAGATCGTTCCAAGATTCGTAAATTAGAGTATCCAAATCATAAATTACGATTTTGTAATCGTAATTTACGATTGTGAAATACTCAATGAGAATCTCGTAATAATAATTTACGACTATGGAAGTGAATCCAGACATCTAAATTGCAATACGGCATTTCGACGTCGTAAATTACATTGCAAAGTTTTCATCTAAAAAACATAAATTACGATTTACAAATCGTAATTACGGTTTAGCATTGGAGAACTGTGATTCAGTGCAATCAAAACTTTAACGTTTGTTTCTTATTTTGGACAAAAAAATATTACGATTATAGAAGATAGCAAAAAAAAGTATAAACAATTTCGTTCCGAATTTCAAAAAAATTTACGAAACATAAATTTCACTCAAATTTCTATCAAAAAACGGACAAATATTTTTACTGAAATTTCCTCACGTCCGCATACGAACGCAATATAACACGTCGACAATATCTATATTTCCAACCCTAATACCGATTCAAATAATTTTTTTTAGGGCTTCCGACAACTTTAAATATAAATATTACGCACCTCCAGGAGCTTAAGGGGTTTACGTTATTATAGAGTACTGGCTTAAAAGCTAAGACTGTCCAAACTCCTGGGGACTTAGTAGCTTCAGGATTTTCCATTGTACGCTAAATTTCAACCGAGTGAGTTTAACCCAAGCTAGGAATTTACTAACGCAAACTTTGTCTCTTAACGATGTACGAACTTTTCAGCTACCTGTATGAATTCACCCGGATGAAGGTAATAAGCGAAATGAAATGATTCTCGGTAAGATGTGGAGTTATTCAGTCTGTAAGAAGATTAAAATTTAGCTTGAACGATGGAGGGGCGTGCGGGGGCGATGAGCACTGAAGAAGTTCGAGATGTTTGCGCAGTTTAATTCAATATAAACGATGAGAGTTTGGAAACTCAATGAGGAACACTAAGATACACTCAAGAACAACCGTAAATATTAGCGCTTCTATACTAACTCTGCTCAATCTTTTTGGGATTTTTTGGGTTTGAGATACTCCACAAAATCCTTTAGCATATTTTGGGGTATTTCCTTTGGGATATTTACGGAAATTTGTCGGAAATAGTTTATAATAGAGGAATAGAAACATTGTTTGATTTTAAGCCGGTGGCCATCTTGGAGTAATGGAGAAAAATGGGGGATGATAGCTATCTTTCTCTATTGTTTCATATCCAGCAATTACCCATGCAAATTAAGCCCTGATAAAAATACATTTTGCTATTCAGAACAAAGGTATCACCATCATTACCATCGTATTGATGCCAGATAGATCTACCGCAAGGTAGTCATGTCTTAACGACTATTTATATGGTATAACGAGGTGCGTGATACACGGATCGATTACGCCTACCAACATTATCTCAACCTCCCCATCCACCGTAATTTCCAGTCGATAGATTTGCTTCGTTGCGAAAAAAAAGGATTTTAAAAAAATTGAGAAGCCTTTCGATGCTATATAGCATTTGTGAGATTTGGAAGTTTTGAAATTTAACATTTTTGAAATTCAAAATTTTCGAAATTGGAAAATTTTTAAATTTGAAATTCTTGAAATTTCGAAGATCTAAAAGCTATGAGTAACATTTTGAAATTTGTAATTTTGGAAAATTAAAATTTCTGAAATTTGAGATTTTCGAGATTTTGAAAATTTTTAAAATCTTTGAAATTTTTGAAATTTTTGAAATTTTTGAAATTTTTGAAATTTTTGAAATTTTTGAAATTTTTGAAATTTTTGAAATTTTTGAAATTTTTGAAATTTTTGAAATTTTTGAAATTTTTGAAATTTTTGAAATTTTTGAAATTTTTAAAATTTTTGAAATATTTGCAATTTTTGAAATTTTTGTAATTATTGAAATTTTTGAAATTTTTGAAATTTTTGAAATTTTTGAAATTTTTGAAATTTTTGAAATTTTTGAAATTTTTGAAATTTTTGAAATTTTTGAAATTTTTGAAATTTTTGAAATTTTTGAAATTTTTGAAATTTTCGAATTTTTTGAATTTTTGGATATTTTTGGAATTTTTGAAATTTTTGAAATTTTTGAAATTTATGAAATTTTTGAAATTTTTGAAATTTTTGAAATTTTTGAAATTTTTGAAATTTTTGAAATTTTTGAAATTTTTGAAATTTTTAAAATTTTTGAAATATTTGCAATTTTTGAAATTTTTGTAATTATTGAAATTTTTGAAATTTTTGAAATTTTTGAAATTTTTGAAATTTTTGAAATTTTCGAATTTTTTGAATTTTTGGAAATTTTTGGAATTTTTGAAATTTTTGAAATTTTTGAAATTTTTGAAATTTTTGAAATTTTTGAAATTTTTGAAATTTTTGAAATTTTTGAAATTTTTGAAATTTTTGAAATTTTTGAAATTTTTGAAATTTTTGAAATTTTTGAAATTTTTGAAATTTTTGAAATTTTTGAAATTTTTGAAATTTTTGAAATTTTTGAAATTTTTGAAATTTTTGAAATTTTTGAAATTTTTGAAATTTTTGAAATTTTTGAAATTTTTGAAATTTTTAAAATTTTTGAAATTTTTGAAATTTTTGAAATTTTTGAAATTTTGAATATTCGTAAAATAAGAAAAAAACACGATATTAGTTGAGAACTTTGCTCGTGTTCATTTGCGCGAAGCTAAGGTGGGATGGAGTCATCGACCCATGGGGGGGGGGATGAGTGAAGTCGAATAGTGGACATCTATGTTGTGCGATTATTCCTCACTCCAGTAGAGTCATTGAGCACCTTAAACCCCTTCTCCATGGTACCTTGACCATCGTCGCGGATCACTAAGCGTTGTAATGCTCGGCACAATACCGAAGTTGATGTATAGCTTGATTCTGCACCGGAAGACGTTCATGATGATAAATGGGAGTGCGTCAAATATCCGTCAGTCTTATGCTATTGAAGAACCGTCATGTCTAGTGAAGCGAGCACAACTGCATCAGGAAAAGCATCAATGAAGACAGAATGTAGCCCTTGAAAGATCGCACTACGGTTTTAGTGCCAATGTTCTCTGAACTTTTTGACCAAACTCCGAACAAGACCTTTTCTGATCACCAGTTAATAACATCTGTTTCGCGGCTCACAGCGATCATTCGCCACAAGCTTAACCATTCAACATCGCATTATGCACGAAAGGACCCAAATATCTCAACGTCAAAGACGTATACACATCCACGTGCTTTACCGATGATAAATGCAACCAGACGTATATGGGCAGTTCATGGGCTGGTACCGACAGCCTCATACGTCAAACCGTTACACTGACCCACACACTATATGCCGAGTGAACTAGTACTTATAGCTTGCAGTGTATCGTCCAAATGTGCACACTTGTGCATACACGCGTGACTCGAGACGTCTATTATCCGGAATTCGCACACGATAATTACAACTCTCACTTCTCGCGAAATAAAAACTTGATGTTAGTCGAGTGCAATAAAATGATAATAAAAGAGTCTTGTGTGTGAGTTAATGTTGACGAAATTGAGAGAATGACAAAAACAGAATCTTTCAGTTTCAAAAATTTCCAAAAATAAAAAAAAACAACAGATTTCAAATCTTTTCTTAAATTTTCGATTTTTTTGATAAAGTTGCAAATATTTCAAAATTTTGAGAATTTGGAAAATAAATTCAAATTTTCAAAAATTTCAAATTTTGGGAAATTGTGAAAAAGAATCCCATTTTGAAAAAAAAAATCATTTTCATTTTAAATTTTCCTAAAAAAAATTAGAAACAAGATTTCACCCCCCCCCCCCCCCTAGACCGCCCACAAGGTCCATTTGATACTCTTCTGAATGTCCGTTATGTAGAATTCCGCACACGATAATTACAACTCGGACTACATCCCTTCAGGCTTTTACCCTAACCCCTTGGCTTGCTTTTGCACTTGCATTTGGTTTGTGTTGAAACAAAGTGTCCAACATATATTGCATATGTTGACGCTATGAAGGCATATACAGCACCCGGGGACGCCAGGAATACGAATAGTTAGGTGTCGAGTTCCAGTGGATTCCGTGGCGTTTGCGGAATGGAATGCTTTGCATAATGCTCACTCACCCTACACCACCCCTCCCACCCCCCCCCCCCTACCTTCGTCTAACACGTCACCCTGGTTATGGTAGTTTCCTCAGAGATGCTGAAAACAGTTGCCCACGTGTTTCTGAATGCACCCAACGGAGTCAAATCGTCCAATTGGCCAACATGAGTTTCTGCATTATTCGGATATTATCCAAGCATTCTGAATGTCAATCAGGAGCAGAAATGCACCAGTATTCAAATACTGGTGCAAAATTTCGACCATATTCGCGCTAGTTGTCAGATTCGTTGACAAGGCAGACAATACAAGGGTATTCATTCAGGTACCACTTGTTCATCGCGTGCATTCAGATGGTTGGTTACCTGATTGCCAGGTAGGGAATTCGAAGCTTGAGCGATGAGATTAATGTTCGTCTGACCTTCGATGCCAAAGCTTGGATGATAGCATCGACATAGCTTCATCCCATGTACAAGCCTAGATCAAACCAAGCTTAGTTATATCAACGATATCCAAGCTTTGTTGGCCCGGCTTGTGCCAAGCTTGGCTCAATCTTAGCGTCCCTAGCGTTGATCCACAGGCAGAATCCAATCTACGTCCAATATTGGATACATACATACATCCCAGCTTACTAGAATCATCCAAAGCCAAGCTTCAGAAACCATGTTGTGCTCAGCTTGGTCCGAGCTCAGCTTTGTTAGCATTGAATCTTAGTTTTAGCAAGCGTGAACCCCGGATTGCCCATACCATCTAAACCCAAGCTTCTGAACTAAGGTTGAACATAGCTGGATTGAATCATATTCTTCCTAGTGTCGATTTACCGGCTTCAGCGAAACGCTGCTTAATATTGGATTCATATATACATCCAGGATTGCTGCACGACCTAAACCCAAGCTTGGAAACGAATATTCAACTAAGCTTGGTCCAACCTCAATGTTCCTATCTTCGAAATTTGAACCAAGATAAATTTTGTAGCTTGGACCTAGATTAATTTCGATGATTCGACCACGAAAAACTTTGGAACTTGGACAAAACTGAATTTCCAGGATTGTACCAAGATAAAGTCCGAAGCTTGAATGAGGATAAAGTTCGAAGCTTGTATTAACCTACGTAACCAAGCTAGGACAAGCTTACTCTCTAAGCCGGGATTGGTGTTACATTCGCATGTCCTGCACAGATTGACCGATGCTTCAAAGCCCAGGTTTGCCGAAGCTTAGTCAAGCCTCGTCCAAGCTTCGATCAAGCTTCATCGCAGGGTCAATTCCCACCTGGGTTGCATTCATCTTCCAAGGGTACTCTTCAGTTCACTTTGACCTATATTCTTTCGAATATCGACCGCTGCAAGTCAGATCTGTCAATCCGACTTGGTTGGAACTTCTTTGGTCTTTCCATTGCTCGGATCTGTTCCTCTCATCCTTCCGTCGTGCAGCACTGATGCGCCAAAGGTATTGCGAGCATCTAATCTTCTCTTGTAGACAATCAATATGACCAAGGGAGGATACTTCAATCAATGATTAATTGTCGACCTCGTCAGGTATGAAGGATGGTCATCAATCAGGAACCATACCACACCAACCATGGTGACTTGGAAATTTGACACGCATCGCATTGATAGTCATGTTCGATGACATCATACAGGGAATAGAATGTCATGATGTAGCTGCCCTATTCCTGTCATGTAATTCGCATCTAGCGATGAAGATAAGTTCTTGTAGGAAGGTTGGTCTCCCTTAAAGCAAACATTCTTTGCAATGTACGGTTTTGTCCTTCTAACCTTCACCTTTATTTAGTCTTCTCTTCTGGACAATCAGAACGATCAACCGACAGGTAGACAATGATGGATTGTTCGATTGCTTGGGAAAGATTATGGACATCAATCAAGAATCATAGCACAGGATTCAACTGATGACTCAACATTTTGAGTTGTCGGACAGTAATTGTTAGATTTATTGAGATATCAGTTTGCAAGAACTCGAGGTAGAATCACATTGCCCTGTGTAAAACAGTTCAATTATACCCACAAATAGCCATGCAATTTGAGAAAGCTGAGTGCTGGGTTAACGTGTAGCAAGAGAAAGACGGAGAGAGAGAGCTAGCTGCTGGTGTTACGTTCTAACTCGACGGATTTAGCCAGTGAAAAATATCGTGTGCGGTAGAACACACACGAGTTTTACCGACTGAGGCCAATAAATAACGGTCCAGTACACACGTCGTCGAATAAAATACTCGGTTTCTTCGGACAGCGTTGATGGAACACACACGCGTGGAAGAACGTTCAAAACATGTTTCCCTCAGTCTAGAATTTTGTGCACGGCTAGAAATAACAAGTAAAGGGGGAACGGGGGGGGGGGGGAAGAGGGAGAAGGATGATCGTTGCACTCTCCCCCCTCCCTCCCCCTGGTTCTCCATTAGATTCAATTTCTCGCGGTGAAAAAGTAGCCACAAAATGGCATTTTCAGCGTAAAACTTTCTGCCAGTACCACTCACAGTTGACGCATTCCCAACCCCTTCTCAAGTTGCCAGCATTTTTTTCCATCTGATTTCCTTGAATTCCACTTGTCCGTTTTTTTTCTCCGCCCCCCCCCTTCCCCCTCCCAAAGGACTTTGTCTTTTTCACTCGTTTTCTACTTAGTTTGCCTCTCCCATCCACTTGCTGAGGAACATTCCATTAGAGTTGAGTTCGATAACGATTGCCAGCGGCGTTGGCTGGTAAAAACTGTGGGACCGGAATCGAAAATCACTTCCAAACGTCTCTTTTACGAGATGAGTTCGCTAGTTTCAGAAAGTAGGGATAGGAAGATTTAATTTAATGGAGAATGGCGATAGCGACAGATGAAAGGGAGTTGAAACTCCGGCAGAGTTTTGCGTTTACTGCAGCGCCTCCTCCCCCCCCCCCCCCCCCCCACACCCACCCACCCACCCCCCTTCTACCTTGGAGCTGGGGTAAAATACTATTTGGATTACTATTTGAAATATTTACATCCACTTCCCATTCCGAAGATTTCAAATGTCATGAAGCAGAAAGTATTTGATTAGGTTGGTTTGAACGAGCTTGAGATACCTTCTACTTCCAATTTTTGGAGTAGGACCAATGAGATAGAGGTAGGATAAGATAGTGAGAGAAAATATCGCGTTTCGCGACCCCCTGAATTATTTTGGGGCATTTTTTCTGCATCTCTCCGAAAGGTCCTACCGGACACCCATCCAGGTGGCTGGGGAGGACCTTCGTTATTTAGGCCATCGTAATTCTGAACTCAGGGTGAACCTCCAGAAAGCGCTGTGCTGAGACCGCGGGCACCTGTGATGGGAATCACCCCTGTGGCGGGTTAGGTTCCCGCCCGGCCTTGCGGTCTCATCTCATGGATACCGCCGATAGCACACACGGAATGTTCCTGCTATCGGTCGGAATCCATGGAAAAATATTTCATCATGTCGAACATTCCCCGGGGACCGGGCCCGAACCTAACTTTTCGTGGTTTTAGTTTAAACGAAATTGGGAAAATTCGGAACATGGCGCCGCGGAGACCATCGCGCCATATCGAGCGTTAATGTGCATGATATTTTTCTGCCGAATTAGGTTACTTTCGTTGTACCAAGGCTACTAAAATAAATTATTTCACTGTCCCCTAGGAATCCAATGATGCTGTACACTTCAAATGCAATACCACTGTTTCACACGCGATAGTCGCGCACACCGCGGCAATATCATGCCATTTCATGACTGAAATACACCCGCATATTTAATCTCTTTATTACCGTATAATAAGCCAACGTCAAGTTGTACGATACTCATTAATAATAGGATCCTACCGGCGCTCATAAACTTGCGTTAAAGTACATCATCGCATTGAAAAAAGGAAGAAGTTGCAAAATGCTGTTTCCTATACACGTGGTAACCCCGAAAAAACCAATCACTCCCGGAACAATGATAATCTTAATTGGAATCTTATCTCCCAGGAAAAAGGCAAAACGTCCGTGCGAACCTATATAATGAGCTTCTCCACAATCCTCATGCACATCCTTTTACTCCCCACCACCCTCTCAACAATCAACAACTCATTTTCCTTTCAAAGCTTCATGTGCTTTTTACACAATATAATTACGTATATGTTATTACCATGCTAGACTCTATGTGCAATATCTTAAAGGGTGGTTACACCCAAAAATGGGAAGGTATCACACGGATCTGAAAACGAAATCCCATATGTATCGGCAATTAGGCAGAGGATGATTTATCCAATTTCTCCACACAATTTCTAATATACAATATCGAAAAATATCAATATTGCAAACTTACATAGTGTGAAAGAAAAAGGGGACAAATGAAAAGGCAAAAGCCCGATATCGTATTGCCGCATCATGCGGTTTTCCTATCTCAAGCGATACATTTCCGAGATGGGCTATCGTATCGGTTACTATCGCGACCGTACACGCAACGGGGTTTTATTGAACGTTCGATGCTACCGCATTGGGTCTAGCACTCGTAGTGTCAAGGGATGCACCATAAAAATTCATGGTATACACCAGGTATATAAATTTTCGTTGCTCTTGTTCATTTTTTGTTCGTCGTTCACCCTTACTCATTGGGACCCTTCCTGGAAGCCCCACATGATTTCCGCGTTAAGGTACTTCCTCAGTTTTTTTTTTCTGTACGGGTCGCGATAGGGGAGTCATTGTTTTGTCACCAAAAACGAAAATTGCATTTTTCCTAGTGTCTCCATGTTTGAAGACATGCTCAAAATATGTGTGCGCGTCGGTGTTTCTGTGTATCTGTATGTGTGTGTGTGTGTGTATGTGTGTGGGGGGGGGGGTGTGGGTGTTTGTGTGTGTGGGTGTGTGGGTGGGTGTGGGTGGGCGGGTGGGTGGGTGTGGGTAGGCGGGTGGGTGGGTGTGGGTGGGCGGGTGGGTGGGTGTGGGTGGGTGGGTGGGCGAGTGGGTGTGGGTAGGTGGGCGAGTGGGTGTGGGTGGGTGGGAGGGTGGGTGGGTAGGTGAGTGGGGGGGAGGTCGCTGAGTGTGGGTGAGTTGGTGTGGATCCGATAACTCCAAGGATAGAGCGTGTTGGATGTCTCTGTAAAAATTGACTTTCTTTCTCGTGTACAGTTAGGAAGATTGGGGAACAAAGTATATCATCTTAAGATTGTCCGAAATTGAATAATTGTTGATCGAATCAATGGGTAGGTTGTATAAGGCTGAAAGGACCGACGTAGATATCTATATATATGAGCATATACGAACCTCCCCATGACACTCGAGACGTGGGAGGTGAGCACGTGTCCACTGCATCATTAGTGTACCAATGGCTGTTACTTGGTGGAGAATAAGGCTCCCTCGCATAACGACCCCCTGTTATTTTATACCGTATATCCAATTCCATTGAATAAAATGTTACACGCCCTGGGTCGTGGATGGGGGAATAACTGGCATCGAAATACGCGACAAGTGAAATTGTTTCGTCGATTACTTTTAACTTTTCGACAGGAGAAATTTATTGTCTCGTTCGCGAAAATGAAAATCAGTTATTTGTTATGTCTTCATATTTCAGGATAGTTGGCAAATTTTCTGTAACAGCTTCAACACGATGTATGCAAATTAACTGTCTTTCCTGCAATCAGGACATCACTGTGATTATTAGCAGTATATATATATATATGGTTTAATGGAAGAGTATAAAATGATCATATGCTTTTTCAATGTCGACGTTTCGCACATTCAAACTGTTCAAGCAGAAATTACCTATAATATGAGTATACACAATGTCAGTATGCATGTGTGTGTGTGTCTGTGTGGGTGTGGGTAGGTCGGTGGATAGGTGGGTGGGTGAATGAGTAAGTGGGTGGCGGAGTAAGTGGGTGAATGAGTGAGTGGGTCGCGGAGTAAGTGGGTGAATGAGTGAGTGGGTGGCGGAGTAAGTGGGTAAGTGGGTGGGTGGGTGGATGAGTGGATGGGTGGGTGTGTGGGCGGATGGGTGGGTGTGTGGGCGGATGGGTGGACGAGTGGGTATGTGAATGGATGATTAGGTGGGTGGGTGGGTGATGAACCCCCTTTTTATTACGCCTTCAATTTTCTACGAAAATGTTTCTCATCCACATTCCACTATCTTTTAAAATTGCCACATTTATCAATCAAGTCACGAAAACGCCACCCACCTCAGTGTGATTCACCACTTTCCTACTGAGTTGAATTTAATGAGGTAGTGGGAAAAATTGCAACACCACAAATTTCATCGTACATGACTCTTTATCAGCAGTAGCACGCCATTGCTCAAATGTTGAAACTTGGAAAATGGGGTTACCATGAATTATCCAAAGAATATTGTCACTATCGAGTTAAAATCTGTATATTTCTATTCTATCGACAGAAACAGTGCGCATTGCTCGATTGTATGTTAACGGGATATGAGAAATGGATATTATAGAGCACTACTCCGAGAAATAGACAGTGGGTAGACCGGGATAAAGTAGGTCCTCACTAAACGTAGTCTATCGGAAAAAAGGACGTTATGTGCCTGATGGGAAAGGTTATGTGTGTGTGTGTGAAATAGCAAACGTGAATGAAGGCATTGCAAGAATTATTCCACACTCGCTGTACTTTTCGATTTACCTAAATGGCCGCATCTCACATGATGCAATATACTCCATATTGAAATTGAAGTATTGAGGTAGGTACACACCCCCTCAACTCCCCATTCCCCCACCCACACCGACAAGACGGAAATGGAGTGAATATCTAGAGAGCCATGGTCTCGAGAGACGTTGAAATTGCACTGGAGATGTAATGAGAAGGAATTTATCACTAGGTTTCCGGATATTGCATGGGATGCGCTCAGGGGGATGGTGTGTATTCTCGTCTGGGATTGGAGTCAAAGTTTCCGGGGGGCGTCAGGCAGGGTGGAAGGTGTAGGGCATGCTGGATGAGGTTCACGAGTTGCTACCGGAAGTAATTAATCGCTCTTTACTGAGCACACAGTTATGGTGGTGTATGAGACTGTGGACATGTTGAGCATAATTATTTTTAACTTGTCAACTCCATTGGAAAGTTATGCATACTGCGCATCAGCGGTTTTTAAAATACAGAAATACCAAAGTCCGGGAACATCTGACTGTCCTGATGAAAAATGGAGATTTATTGTGAGATAGAGACACTTGAGTGGAATACCAATTGATGAGGACCATAGCAATCCTCTCCTCACTTCCATTTTCCCCTCATCACGTGATTGCCAATGGACAACTGAGTCATTGCAACGTTATTACGTCAAACAGGATACTTAAGGATAATCTGTGTCGGGTCCGTGTAAAGAATGTGCAATTTACTCCGGGTACCGCGACCAAAGTCCGGTGGATCGGCGGATTTTTCTTGGTGGACCTTGAACTTGATAACTCGAAGGTGGCACTCGGAAGTGAGGGCTCCCAAGATGTTCACTGCCTTATAGAGTAATGCCACTTAGGAGCGAATTCCGGTGTGTACACGAGTTTTTGCCTATTTTGTCTGTGCGCGCGCGGCACTTTTTTAGTTCATAAAGAGGTAAGTTGCGAGGTAAAGGGCGCAAGTCGCATATCAACCTTAGGGTTTAACACGGTTTAACGAAATGTAGCTACAAAAAAAAATATAGCTGCTCTTCAGCGTTTCTGCGAAAGGGCCTACTGGACACCCATCCATGTAGCTGAGGCCGACTTTTGCCACTTGGGGATCGTATTTCTAAACACAGGGTAAACGTCCGAAAACACCTGCGCTACGATGGCGAGGCTCCCCCCCCCCTCCTTTGGTTAGGTTCCCGCCCGGCCTTGGGGCCTCATTTTGCAAATTCTCTACAATTTTTGAATTTAGCTCTGCAAACAGTTGAGTCAACAACTAGTAGATGAAATTTGTCCTCAAAAAAATTGAGGTCCCTCGAGGTAATTGACTTTTGAAGAAAATCTCAGAAAACTTGATCCTCACATAAGGAAGAATCAAAGTTCCTTTGCTATCCCAAATGGGTCACCCCACCTCGTACTTGCTCGTTTGTAATTTAATTGAGTTGTACGAGGAGTTGAAGAGCGTTTGAATGAGTGTAGAACTGTGGTTGCACATCAATAATTTGAAACTTGAGATTTGTTCGTCTCGAAATTGAGACAACAGTTCCTTCAGGAAAAGAAATAATTGACTTAGTTTAAGGCGCATTTCCTCCATTGGATATTGTATTGCAAAATGACTGCCCCACAATTTCCACCAGAAAAATTGAATAAATGAAATTACGTTGGAAAATATAATTGGTAATCCGATCCACCGTCGGCAGTTGCCTCTCACCACATGGGCGAAAGACACTGGATTGCATCATGGGACACAACTGGAACTGAAGGAAAAAACAAAATTATATATATTAACCGTCTGGTGTGGGCGTTGAGAATGCATTCCACTCTTTCTCGAGTTTCTTCCTCATTTTCCTCCGATGTGAAATTAAAAGGCAAACGGAAGAGGCGCTCTCATTGATTTGTGATGATAATCCGATAATAAGCATAACTCAAGCGACGTAAAAATTGGAATTAATTATTCAACAAAATTAAATCCCAATCAGGGAATCAAGAAATCATGAATATTCGATGTTAATTGAATTCTCGATTCTTGTAAATAAGTTGATCCTGATATAATTGGAGGGAATGAAGATGGGGAGGTGTAAAAAATGAAGCACTGATGAATCATTTTTGGATTAATTGAACGTTGGATATCCACGGGTCGAACCATGGAGAACGGAGAAGCCATTTTCGATGCGAATTATTTTGAATGGTATTGGCAGAATGGGCACTAACCGATCAACCAAGTGGAAGTTTCAGTTGGAGTGAATGCCGCCACATCGGACGTTGGTGTTCTATTACTGATGCATAGTCAAGGGGGGCTATTCCTCCTCCACATACCCATGCATGTGAATTTTTTACGTCAAATCGACTTCATTGAACATCTGTGTTCATTCTTACAACGGGAATATAAAAACTCTGGGCAATGACAGACTGTACTATCACGGTACGGACATCGGTACCAATGATGCGTCGGCTCACCGCTTTTTGACCAATAACTCCTGAACTATGAGAGTTAGCAAAATCAGGTATATAACTTAAAAGTTGTATTGATAAGTGAGGAACAACTTTTATTATACATTTTTTTTCGTACCTCCAACGGCTCGTTTGCATTTTTATATTATTTATTTATTGGCAATATAGACGATGCTTGAGGAAAAAATTATATATATATATATCTATATATATATATATATATGTATGTATATATAAGTATATATATGTACATATATATGTATATATATGTACATATATATGTATATATATGTATATATGTATATATATGTATATATGTATATATGTATATATGTATATACGGGCATATACTCTTGATATAAATATGTAAAAATATTAATATAATAAATGAATGGAAATATGAATATGAAGGAAAAATATATATCGTTTCGCACATATGTATATCTATATACATATGTGCAAAACGATTTACAATGGTCATTTTATACCGCAATTTGAGGGAAAATCCTTCCGCAAACTTTGGCTTCACACCCATACATTCTAAGAAACACATAATCCCATAAAGCCAAGTGGAAGATAGTAAAGTAAAATAGTTGGATTTTAACTCTTGACGCATACTTTGTGGCAGACGGCACGAGTTGTCGTAAAGGTGTGTTACAACGCTGGAGGTTAACTTCTTTATGGAAAAGATTATTGGTTGACTCGTGTGTCTTGGACTACCGTTTGCACTATAATCATGGATAATCATATCGTATATCAGGACCTGGGGGTGGGGCGGGGGGGAGGGGGAGGGGGGGGGGGGTAGGAGAATGCCGGAGGCAGTACGCATTTAAGCATTTGCCAATAGTTTTCTGGAAATAAAGTATCACTATCGTGCTATTGAAGGAATGTGGTGAGAAATATGCGGGAAGTTGTTGGTGAGTCTTGTGTATTGTCTCTTTAAAGGGATACCAAGGAAAATTTAAAAGACTTTCGATGGCATTGGAATCTCTTCAATGACTTTTGATACTTGAGAAGTGTGAAAAATATAGGATTTAGTGAACAAGATGGGAGATTGATAAAATCTTCGGAGGATAATTGAAATTCGGAGAACTGCGGCTGACTTGCATGGCTGCCCATCCAGACCTAGACTTCCTTAGATTTCAATTATCAATCCTGTCCTGTTTATCGTAGCTACTTAAGATTTTATCTGCAATGAAATACCGATATAACACTCGAAAACTAGTGGGATGGAAGCGTGTTTGCCCCCGTTGGGAGCATAAACAAACTTCCCGATTTGTAATTTCTGTTTCCCATTCCTAGATTTTCCGACACGTCAATTACATGCTCGAGGACTGGTTTCAGTGAAAAAAATAGGAATCATGAAATTTTGAATACTGGAATACAACAGGTGTCGCTACCTGCGACTATGTCACGTGACGCACTGACCAATCACACTGCGCGTCGCGCATTCAGACTCTCCTGTGCAAATGCGGGCAAACACGCATGCGCCGGCGGTAGTCGGACAACTTCGGATCTAGACCGAATATGAAAGTTTGAATAGTCATTATAATTTCGCGGCACTCAAAATCAACCAATAACTAATAAATCACTACATAAAAGTGAGTCAACTTTTGATCGAAGCTAAGGTCCGCCGAGACACTCCAATGGCATTGATTAGCTTGATCACAACTTTCCTTCGTAAATAAGGATTGATTAAAACTTTTGGCTATTTTCATGCTTCATGTTTAAAAAACTCGGGAAGGTAGTGCATGAATTTCTTTCAGAATCTAATCAAGTCTCAGCTGCATCGATTAAAAAAAAATTATCGAATCGGGTAATCCCTTTGGAAGAAATCGTTGTCCAAAAATCGGGACAGTTAAAGTACATTTGCATTTGACTAACACAGAAATAATTAGCATGGCAAGAAATTGGAAGAAATTACTCATATTAGATAGGTTTTATATTAAGAGAAATTAAAATACGGCAATAAATCACGGTGACTGACACTGGAGCCTTGCTCAATATTTATAATTACACAGCGGAGAACCACATGAGATGAGCTTTCAACTCAAAATGACCTCGGTTATATTGAAGTAACTTTTGCGCACGGGTTGTCGAATGAAAACGGATGACCGAAATGAAGAGTCCGGATGTGTGACTTTTGATGCCCCCC
This sequence comes from Asobara japonica, assembly GCA_026005395.1. Classification (NCBI taxonomy): domain Eukaryota; kingdom Metazoa; phylum Arthropoda; class Insecta; order Hymenoptera; family Braconidae; genus Asobara; species Asobara japonica. Next base: position 3,187,875 of record BQMI01000479.1, on the reverse strand, counting down.
CCCCCCCCGCTAAATAACCACCGAAAATGGAATCAGGTTGCGACAGTCATGTCTGATCCGAATTGACTATAATCAAGGTCATAGCAGGCTTAGCTGAAGTTGCATTGCAATCTGAATCATAGATGTTGCAGAAAGCTGCTACGATGTGCCATCCAAATCTCAGGTCGACCCTGAGGGCTTAGCGTCATCCGACATACAGAGTGGAGTTGTCCGGGTTCTCATTCGTACGGATTCATCGTCGAGCGGGAGTTTCGTGAAAGAAACGGCTGTACACTTCGAGGGTTTCATGGTTGTCCTTCACTGGATGAGCTCAGATCTGCTGCACAGTTTGGGGAAAAGGTCTCCATCGGTACCACCGACGATGGTCGCAGTAGGTCCACCGGTTCGCAGCGTGAAAACACCGGCCTGCACAGTTGCGGACTAGATCGAGCTTGATGCAGTTCATCTACCAAACCTGAGCTGGGAATGCCCAGCTTTGGGGAAGCTAACCTCCTACAAGGTGGTTTCCATCGCTCAGTCTTCAGCATTTCAACATGGGCAACCAAGATTTGTTGCTCGGGGAGTTTACTGCACGTACTATTCCAACAGTATCGCCTTTGAACTCTGTTATACGCAGCCAGGCATCTCCGATTGCGTTGATTTTCATGCGGTCTGTCATCAGGTAGCCGTGAGAACAGTTGAAAGGAGGAGGGCACGAGCCTCAGAACTGTACACTGTTATATAAATGAGAGACATGAAGAATGGAGGTGAAGTAACTGGGAAAAAGTGGTATGACGGCATGTCTCTCATCGTCCTCCCTGCCCCCCCCCCCCCCCTGGTTAATCGGAGACGGCATCGGGTGACCAGTAAAAAGCCCACACAGGAATGAAGAGGGACGTGCGTTTGATACCGGCCCAAGGCAGATGATAGAAGGGTATAGGCATGCGGTAGCTAGTCCAAGGTGGTACCCACCCCTCCAGGAATTATGCTTGTGATAGACGTCTGGCTGTTGCACCCATCATTCGATGGCACGCCTTATCATCATGACAATCGGGGAAATGAGGAAGACATGCCGAAGATTCATGAGATTGATAGGCGTCATCATCCAGGAAGTTGGATTATTTTATTCTCAACGCGTATGAGCGACAATGCCAGGCGATCTGACCACTATCTTCAGGTAAATTAAATGGAAATGCTGGGTTAAATTGTTACGCATGAGGGGATGCTATTGGAGCATTTGACAATGACAACTTCAGTGGATCCAATGGCATTCAGCTGGCTGATTATTGGAATTTATGGATAGGGTGGAACATCAAATGGTCGATATTTTTGGAACCAACTTCATTCAAGAGGCTTGATAATTTATGGGAAGTCCTGTTTGCTTCTGCCGGCGATCCTAACATCTTGGGGTACTCATTTTTTTTTGTATACCCACCCCGGAGGTATGATCAATAAGGATGATACTTGCATGCGTGGTTGTACTTTTCCATTTTTCTGGGCTTTCAGCCGGTTATAGAGTTAGGAATTTAAAGCGCATGTCGGGTCCGAAAACCATTACAATACTTCCCTCCCCCCCCCCCGGGCCCCGCCTACGCCGCCACCCCATTATATATTTTAGACGGACAAACTATCGAGATCGAGTTACCCGGGATATCCTTTGGTGGATCTATTGTCCTGGAAAGTTCAGGGTCTATATCTGCGACAATCTTCGGGGATGAGAAAATTCCCGGAAGCTTACGATCTTGAAGAGATTTATGGACTAGCATTCTCGGAGTTGGTCATATTTTGCCATTAGTGGAAGGTGGGATTTTGGTACTGATAACAGCTGATAGTCATAATATCCTACACTAAATCAATTTCAAAAAAATGAAATTGAAATTTTTTTACACAGATTATAACTCATTTTTGTACTGATCCTAGAAACAGCATCATCGGTTTTCCACCGTAAAAATTCAATGCAGCGCACCAGGGTCTTATGTCAAGTTGGGCATTAAATTTCAATATGGTAACGCAACAGCAGCTGCATAGCATACCAGCCACAAGGTGAATTGTTTTCCAAAATATTTTGCCACTTCATAGCCAATAAATCTCTCCTGTGTGACCTCGTTTATCACTGAGCGATGTAGATTTGTGAGGAACTCGTGAGTTTTTCATAGGGCATTATTCCTTGTATCTTCTTGCATCACTATATGATCACAAGATGTCGACCCTAATTGAGGTGATTCGGTGAAAAAGACCAGAGGGAGAGCTTCCGTAACCTTCCGGTGGGGCCATCTCTTGCTGAATATTTCTGTCTACTGCTGAGGATACGATAGGATCACTGACTCTAATATCAGTGTAAATCGGAGGTTATGATTTGAAACAATCCAATTGTATCAATATACAAAAGACTTTCCATTCTATTTTCATCTCACGATTTTCTACAAATGAAATTATCGGTTTATGATAACTGAAGTAAGAAACGAAAACTTTTGATTAACACACACACCGAATTATTCCGGACAAAAATTAGGATATAGAAAATAACGCTCGGCACATATATAACGTATACATTAACACATCAGACTGGAAAACAGCTGGCTTTTTACCGTGGATAGAAAATGCGCACAACGCCATCTTACGCCCTGCGTTAAATTATGACGAACGCGTCATTATCGACGTTCCCATGCAACACGCTGTAAATGGGTCTAGATGTGCGTGAATGCTCTATTCTTCTCTCTCTCGTGCTCCCCTCCCCGTACCTCGCATACCGTCTCTACATCCTAGCGAGTAAAGTACGTACGCACTCCATATATGGCGCTTCCCCCTCCCCAATAGTGTCGGTTTTTGTAACATAGGGGCTCGCGTCTATTCGATTCACACCCAAAGGCGCCTATAGAAGTTTCACTTCGAAAGGAAACCCAAAAGAATTACCGATGGAGGGGAACTTGTTTGGTCCAATAGTGACTCATGCTTCTACATAAAGCCTATATCCAAGCGTCTCAATCTCACTTTCGTCGGCCAAACTCAGATAAGTAGACTCCTCCAAATTTACGGGGAATCCAGAAGGTTTTGTAAGCCGAAGCCGCGATGGACCGTTCGGCAAGATCCCCCTTATTTATGTATAAATAAATAAGAGGAGATCTACTGTAAATCTTACCCCGAAAATTCGGAGAGACCTTTCTATATATATTTGGATCTAATATTTTCTCGGAGACATTGATATTTATCTGCCATTGTTATTTATTCATCTCGTGTATTTAACGAGATTTTTATCTCCCATCTATCATCAGGTAATCCATCGAAAATCATCACAAATATGATTTGTTTCAGATCGCTGCAAGGTGTTCGTTTCCATGGATAGCAGTGTCATTCATGAATCATGCAAAAATCCACCATTATCCGCGAGGTTTCGATCGCCTAAGCGTTTGCTAAGAAGTCTCAAACTTCCGGAAACAGCTTCTGGGAATATATAAATGAATTAAAGCGATGCAAGCACGTGGAAACCCGAGCAGATGGTGACATTCAATCGTCGAGCTCTCGACAATGGGAAACCTCCTCTCCCCCCCACCCCCCTAATATGATTTCTCAGCAAAATGAAAAATTCTTCGATCCTGCAGAATTTTTCCTGACACTTCAATACTTCCTTTACCTCCCAACATTCCATACCAGCAATAACCCCTCACAATGCTTTTCCACAAGACTACCTGAGCAACACTAACCCGACTCGTGGAATGCCCTCACATACCGAAAAATAGATGGTCCAAAAGAGTTCATCCGGTATCAGAGTCATTTTCGTTTACAATGACTTCTAGAAAATTGCAGTTCTTCCAACCCAGTGTCCTACTATTGTCGTCCTTAGGATGAGACAACCAGGATCTGCTGATTGGTGTCATCCCGGATCACCAACGCTCATTGCGTCATTCAAATTCTATAAGAAGGTTTGGAAGTTCGCTGTGGTTCTTCAAGTAGGTGGTATCACGTTGGATCCTCGATCAATTGAGCAATGATCAACCACCAATCTATCGGATGCCCGCACCTCGACAAATTCCAGAACCGTTTCCGCAGGGAGATCCATCGCCAAACAGGAAGATCTGCCCTAGAACCACGATACCCACTCACATGGTCAACACCTCATGTCCGCTGCTGTTAAATATTGGTTCATAAATTTTGCATAAACTGGTGTTAACTAAGTGCGAAGTTGGGAGCCAATGTAATAGCGCGTTTGTACCGTTAGCATAACCATAGGTGGTTATTCGGACTAGGTGGCTCAAGCTACAATTATCCCCTTAAATCCAGTAGTTTTGCATCAGCACCTAGGTACCTGAGGAGAATAAGGTTGAAAGTAGACAGCATCATTACGGAGCATTTGCTCGGCTTTGAATCACGCGGAAAGAACTTGCGTTTGAAGAGATGAAGTGGACGAAGACGTACGAGATTGCAGGTTAAATTGAACCTAAGAATTTTCACCAACACGAGAAGGTAAAGATCCCCTGCACCTAGGGCTAGTAACACAGTACTTTAGCGACTTTGTGCAGCTCCATTATTGGATGAATGGCTTTTGTTCAACTGCGACAATCGGTGAAAGTGGCTCTTTGGATGATGCCAGTAGGGTGTTCCGGGATATATAAGTGATATATATAAAGCCGGTACCATAAATGTCCTGGTCACGAAATGGCCTCTCAAGCGTGGCCAAACTACTACTTCCGCTAACCATCTTCAGACTATTCGATAGTAAATCGATGCTCGCGGATGGATATCGAGATGGGGGAGTCATATAGCTGTACAACTAACACGAGAGTGATAGTGCACCTGCGTTACGATTATTCACTTTGTAAATTGGGCATTGAGTTGATTTAATTGATGAGTGTGGCTCGCGGCTTGGGCAGGGTGTAAATGATGATGTTACCTTGGGTTGCACTGACTAGATGGGCTAGGTTGATTGGAGTCAATCGTTACGCATTGGGGTGGTGGGAGGAGGGGGGGGTGGGAGGAGGGGGGGCGAGAGGGGGGGGGGAAAGTATAATGAGAAAGGAACACCAATTAGATCGTAGAATTGGTAATTGAATGCAACGGTGATGGTTAAACGCAATTGCAGCGTCAGCGTAACGAGTACTTTGATTGATCTTGTCTCCAGTACTCCTCTAATTATGACTTAAAATAACAATAATTGAATTCCTTGACTCTATCACGATATCATAAATAAAATAGTGGCTGATCAGACATTCTCGGTGAATCATAATAGTGAGAAATTGTTATTGGTTTTCATTGCTTTCTCTAGGGGACGATACCAATGTCTACTGCTTTTATTTTACTGAGGAAAATGTCTGTGTTTTATACGCGGCTACTATTCCAGTCGTAAAATGGTGAGGGTGGGGGGTGGGGGGGGGGGAAGCATAGCCAGGGGGGAGGAAAAAAAAAGTTTCGTCAAGTTTAATACCAGTGGCCCATGAAACTCTCGAGTTTCGTACTCAATAGATGAAACTTACCCCACGTTCTCTGCGCTCTCGGTTATATGTTCACTCGGGCCACGACAACTTTTTGCCCCCCCCCCCCCCCCAAACCAAGTCTTGTGGCACCAAAAAAGAAGAGAGCAAAAGTGCTTACCTAAAACATATAAAACAGAAAAAAAATGAGTCATAACAATTATGAAGTTGAATCACGGAGGGGAGATTAAAGCTGTACACGATTGGAATTCTGAGAGTGTCATGTAAGAATTTGTCCGAGTTTTCTTTTGGGGTGGTTGTTTTGCAAACAGGATGAGCGAAGTTGGGCGGTCTTGGCCCAGCATTGGCCCGAGTCAGACTGTGGAAGTTGGTGTAAATGTGAGGGTATCTAGGAATTTCTGAGCTACAGTTGCCCATCATAACTGAACTATTCTAAGAATGAAGGTAACTATTTTGAGAGTAGTCACTGGAGGTATGTAAATACAAACAGCAGGCGCTCGAGTTACAGTAAAAATTGTTTGGGTGGAGATGAAAGAGAATCATAGCGGGGGAGTAGAATAATAACCAAAAAAGAAGAATCATAAATTTATACAGAGCAATGGTTGAAGTAGAGCATCTGGTATAGTATTTTTCAAAAACACATAAATCCTCCCATAAATAGAGTAATGAAGCTTGGGGAGGCACTTGTACCACATGAAACTGTTTATTGAAACTTATAAAAGCCAGACAGACGTATAATTTGATGATTGAATGGTCGTTCTCGGGATATTATGAACAAGAATGGGTAGTTGACTTGATGAAAACGGAGACGGATTGAATTATCAGCATCCCTAACTATAACATTTCAAGCATTTCGCGAAAACTGTGGAAATATTTCACCAATGTTCACCATCTCATACCGGAAATAATTAATTCTAATATACCAAAGAGACCACAGAAGATGTACATCGTAATTAATTAACGAATGACACAGTGGCACAGCTCCAAGAAATCTTATAAGCCAAGTCAGGATGGTTTTGCAATAATAACTAGCGGCTTCGTCCGTCTGGACGACGAGGTAAAAGCACCTCGGAAACGTTTATTGATTCGCAAATCCATTAAACTCCCCAAGAAGACAAGACAGTCCAATGTGGCAAGAAGCCTCTTGGATTTAAAACTTTAAATTGGATCTCTCGAGACTGTTGCAAAAGACGAAAAAAAAAAGAAATGTGGAAATGCGGAGGATAAGAGATAGGTGAATGATAAATCTAGCTTCTTGAAGAATGAAATCTTGGAGCTGTCACAGAAAAATAACGGGGATGCTCAAAACAATTATTTTCATGATAATTAAATGATTATTAGTGGATGGTCCTGTCAAAATGGTAACTTTTTTGGGTTTGAGACTCAACAGTTATGCAACTATATATAGCTATACAGCAGTTATGCAATATCTTTATTTTGCATGTCATGCAAAAACTGGCGTGCCCTTGGGGGGGGGGGGGAGGGGGGGGGGGGGAAATGTGCTGTGAAAAAAATTGGAACAAATTATTGGACCGGCCAAAGGCCCTGCTTGTCCCAATTACCATTCCATCCTCCCCTAATCTGCGCGAAAAAAAACCTCATAAAATTCACTCAAACAAGTTATAAACTTTCCGCCGACCTCGAGATTCAGCCGAGTGCGAGATAAAAAATGTAAGCCGAGTGAGCCAAATTAAAAAGTTTCTACCCTTTCCCATGATAGTTCTAGTCATATTGTGTGTCGGATGTGTGTGCTCAGGCCCTCGCCTGGTCAGGTTAATAATATCCTTTTGGTTGGGATACTTTATATGGTAGTGGCGTGTGGTGTGGCGCCTTGGCTGGAAACTTTGCAGCTCCCGTTGTATAGCAACTCACTGTTTGCCTTCATTCTGCACTTGCCTTGCTCAAACCCACCCCCTCCAACGGAAGACGGTAAGTCACTTGGTAAGACTTAATATACAGTGAAAGAATCATGGACACGTTGAATGCTTGTATCAACAGAACCGTGGTAAATAGTCAGGGCCGCATTGTAGAGGGAAATTTGAAACTAGAAAAAAAGGTTCAATGTTGAAAAGAATGCGATAATCCATTTTTTTTACTCCCGTATCCATCTCCCCGATAATATCCTCGTCGTATAACCTCTTTATCAAATTGGCGGTGATCTCAACTTCAACCTTTCTGTCAACCACCTTGTCAATTTCATCATCAACCTCATTGTCACGTTTCTCATCGACCTCCTTGTCATCTTCCTCACCAATCTTCTTATCAATTGCTTTATCAACCTTCTTGTCACTTTCCTCATCAACCTTCTTGTCACTGTCTCTATCAACTTCCTTGTCACTATCTCCATCAACCTCCTTGTGACTTTCCTCATCAACCTCCTTGTCATTTTCTTTATCAACGTCCTTGTTACTTTCCTCATCAACTTTCTTGCTACCTTCCTCATCAACCTTCTTGCTACCTTCCTCATCAACCTTCTTGCTGCCTTCCTCATCAACCCTCTTGCTACCTTCCTCATCAACCTCCTTGCTATTTTCCTCATCATCCTCCTTGCTATCTTCTTCATCAACCTCCGTGCTACCTTCCTCATCAACCTTCTTGCTACCTTCATCATCAACCTTCTTGCTACCTTCTTCATCAACCGTCTTGTCACCTTCCTCATCAACCTCCTTGCCCCTTTCCTCATCAACCTCCTTGTCCCTTGCCTCATCAACCTCCTTGTCCCTTGCCTCATCAACCTCCTTGTTACTTTCCTCATCAACCTTCTTGTTACCGTCTTCATCAACCTTCTTGCTATCTTCCTCATCAATCTTCGTCATCAACCTTCTTGCTATCTTCCTCATCAATCTTCTTATCAACCTTCTTGCTATCTTCCTCATTAACCTCCTTGTTACCTTCCTAATCAAGCTTCTTGTCGCCTTCCTCATCAACCTCCTCCTCAAACTCCGAAGTTGAGCTGGGGTTGATAGGGCGACTGAGGAGAGGTTGACCCGCTTGATCAGGATCTTGATGGGGAGATTAAATACAACATAGAAGCATGCTTCAGCTGACTATTCCCTCTCTACAATAGTGCTCCACTTTTTTTTATATTCTATTTACAAGTTGAATGTTGATGTGGTGAGTGAGGTAGGGGACCGTATGAATGATGCCTTCATGATCCTAGCAATTTAGTTTAACGAAAGGATGACTTGTTTTATGATGTTTTAAGAACTAGTATTTTTCTTTCATGGAATAATGCCAGCCAGGATCACGGATATTTATTGCACGTACAACCGTAAAGTTAAATTTACAGCTAAATATTGCACCAAAGTCTATGCCATAATCGTAAATGCCCCCGGTACTCATATTGGGTCCAGGGTGTCTGATGAGACGTTGTAACTAGTGGATCCCAAATACGGTAACAGTAAATCAACAACGGTTTAACGCTGATTAGAGACTTTACCGGCAGTGGAGCCGAGACAAGTAGAGTAGGAGGGGGGGGGGGGGGGGGGGGGGGGGGGGGTTGGTAACTGTGCCTCGGGTTTTCCAAGATGCTACGATGAAAGTACATTGACTATGCTTGTGAATCGTGTTAATTGAAACTACAGACTGTATCTTAGTAGGTATGTTTATGTGCAATTTAGGATTTACATGAGTGTATCATACAGAAAGTTAATTGAGTCGGGTTTTGGTGGATAAGTACAACACATGGGAATTGCTGATTACCTGTATCAGTGCAATCTGTAGTCACTAGTGCAGGTGTCCTGATTTCGTTATGTTGTCATTTGGCGCGAGATGTTTCATTCTACCGTTAGACGGATTAAACATTTGTTGCCAATTGATGGAATGTGGAAAGGTATGTTGGTGATCTAGCACCAATGATCTAGGATGGCAATACTGTATATAGCATGTATATATTATTTATGATACTAAACAATTTTCAAGGTCAAATGTTAAGCATGGTGCGCAGCGATGGTTATGTTCACACCAAACTGTTCGGCAACACCTACGACCGAGCCCGGCTTGGGACCAGTTTCCGAACCATGGACCGGACCGTCGTGTGATTTGACCCTTCCGAGAAAAGTCTAGATCAGCTCCGTCTCCAAATCACATCAAATTGTTTGAGGAAAAAAAATGAAGTATTCGTGTGAAGATCAAGTCTCCTCTCATCATGTATTTTTATTAACTCTCCGGGAATTTAGAAACCATTTGGTATCTAACACATAGAAAAACGTCTGTTAGATGAGGATTTCATGGCTAATTGGATAAAAATTGTGGTATATAATTCTGGATCTTTATTGGCTTCTTCATTGCCGAGTAAAGCAGAGTATTAAACTAATTGAACCGTCTTAGTACCTGGTAAAGGTGAATCACAGTGAGAAACGGTCAGCGGTAAAGAGGGCTCAATTGATTGGCAATTCAAATTACATAGAGGGTAATCGAGCTTTGATCGTCAATTAAATTCTTTCATTATCATCTGCTATCACAAACGGTAGTTTATCGAGTAAATTAACTGACCATGTTGAAGAGAATCAAATTCCGAACAAGCCTTTAAAAGTGCATTTCACCAAGCCGTTACTTTTATTTTCCATTTTTTTTTCTTTTTTTCTTCGCTCGGACTAGCCCATAATACAGTATATGCACAATCCAGAAAATAATAAATCCAGGAAAAAGATGCGATCAGATCCCAGAGGATCAAATCCTCTACGGGGATCAGTGTCCAAGTAGAGAGATGGCCTTAGCTATAATTGAATCACGTCTTATGTTTTTCCCACACAATTTTTTCCTCCCCCCCCCCCCCCACCCATCCGCCTCCCACCCCCATTATTCCACTATGTTCAAATGTTTATTCTATCACATATCTAGTCCACAATATGTCCAACTGTCCGTTGTGTGTATCGCGCTTGAGTGGCAACAATGCTGGAATATAAAACGGTATGTGAGAAAATAAGAAGGATAGATGGTTGGGAGAGAAGAAAAAAATGAATGAAGTGAATGAGAGAGAGAGAAAAAAAAACCAGGAGGCTCGTATGCGCCAGCCATGTCCAAGGTGTTGATGGCTGTCTGGCGGGTCACTTCACCGTTGCAAGGGCCGAGTGAGAGCCAAACTGGAGGCTGTCCGCTGTTAGTTGTCAAGGTAACCGTTTATGTTATGTCCGTCGTTGCACATATTGGCGTATGTAAGAAGTGTAGCTTGTAACAATTTTCTTGCTATTTTTAACTGATTAGATTGTAGGAGGGGATAATGGACATTGAATGGAAAAAGTCGTAATTGCTGGTAGAGTAATAGTAAAAAAATGAGTAGGCCGAATTGCCAATTTGTAATTTGTGTCTCAGATTGCGTTTAGAAGATTCATCAGAGCCTTTATCCGCAGGCCCCAGCAAGGATCACCCAAAAAAATCGCCGATTGCAATCAACCATTTCGAAGCTACATTCCTCTCCCCTGGGATTAAAAATTAGGGTACCACCTGTGAATCCGTTGGTCATCAGTGTTTTGTCCCATGGGTTACCGGATGCCGGACTAATTTGTGAGAGAATTTTCTCTCCGTGTACGTGAATTCCGCATGATAATGTGTACCTGTCAAATTCAAACTTCAACGTGCATGCGTTCAATGAGCCCGCAAGCGGTACAGCAACACTGTGACCTCTGAACCTCATGTGGCGCTTCCCTACGGCAGTGGCCAACGTTCCAACATCTCACACGGCGACTAAATTGGAGTTAGTATTTTCAAAAGACTGGACGATTTCCAAATCCGGAAAAGCTTCGACAATCCGAACACCTGAAGTCAACATCATCTAGAGCTTCCACACCTGCAGCATCTCAAAGGTGGACCATCCATCGTTGGACTCTACCAGCACCGACCCCTGGATACTGTCTCGTTAGCAATTGGCTTGCGCCACTTACACGACAATTTTCTAAGCCTCCATTAGACACACTGTTTGCTCGTGCCATTACACCCGAGACCCCATTTCACGTCAGACTGTCCGTCCTTGATTCATCACGCATTTGGGAGCGTTAGCGGTTTCATTCGTCTCGGTGAATTTTATTTAAACTGATCTCGCGGTCAGCCGGCTGCTGTAACCTCTCACGTCCGTGACCTCGTGTGAATTGGCATTTAACACGTGTGCTCTGGTACGTCGCGTGTTCTTAGATCACGATGGTAGGAGAAGAGCTTTTGGAATCCATTATTTATGGCTGTAGAATTGGCACTTGACACAGTTCCCCCCCCCCCCTGGACTTGATGTCATGGCGATTTCCTGGGGTCGAGCTCAGGGGGAAAAAGTCAGGTTCACCCCCCCCCCCCCCCCCCCCCCCCCCCCGCCAGCAGAGGGTACATGTAATTGAGAATTTAGCGATCGGTATCAATCGGTCAGACATATATATCACGAATCGATATATTTTCATGGAATATCTTACTCCAGGATTGATGTCGATTTTGTCATTCATTCTGTTAGTCACTTTCGTCCCATGCTGGAGATGATGGAGTATGTTACTCAATGAATACTCATGAAGAATAACAATTTAAACCCATGACTCTCACTTCCAGATTGTACAGCCAACCGCAAGTACCGCAGCAAACTGGTACTTAGAAGCCCATCGATAAATTGTAAAAATGTCAAATTTTCTCGGAAGCAATAATACGGTCGTTCAAATCGTTCAGTACAACCTACCAATGACGTACTTATATACTTTCACTCTCCGCAGGAAAGACATAAAACAGGATTATCCATGAAACAGGACCACTATGACACCCACTGCTGCGCCACCATCTCTTCATGGTCGTGGTTTTGAAACTCAGACATTCCATGGAATAATGGGCCATGATTGTGCGTCGGGAATTCTCACCCGCCACCACCCAAGTCTGACAATTTACGGACGAAATGTCAATGTTAGATTCAAGTGCTGGATTTCTAACGACGATTTTTTTATCAACATCTAGAGCAGAAAAAATTGGAGTGAGGCCTCAAAGAATGTTTTTTTCTTCAGGCGTAGTAATTGATTGGACTAGGATTAGAACAGGAAGCAAACTCCTCAGGGAAAATATGACAAGATCTATTGGCATGTTGACCATGTTGGTGAACAGTGTGCTTTTGAGCGCGCGGAAAATTTGAATTGGGAATGAGAACGTTGCGACTCTTTCGTCATTGAATTAGGATTGCCCACGATATAAATGGAGTGGGCAATTCTATTCCATATGACGTGATGCAGTTTGCCATTCTGCTGATCTGATTGAGATGAAAATTGACGAAGTAAATTACAACCGGTAGAATGCAAATCATGAGGAAAATGTTGGTATTCCCCACTTTGAATTTTTTTATTCGTTTCATGTCGATATTGGCTCAATATTTGTTAAATGTTGTACCAATATTTGTGTAATGTTGGCCCGATATCCGGAATGTTGAACCAATGGTTGTCCGATGTTGGCCCAATAATGGGATATTGGTCCAATTTCCACCGGATGATGGCCCGACACCCACCGGCATGGGTCAAACGTCCCAATATTGGACCAATATCGAACAAATATCCCAACACCGGCCCAATATTGGACATGTGTCCCAATATTGGTCCGATATTGAATATATGTCTCAATATTGGCCCGATGTTGAACAAGTGCCTCAATATTGATCCAACTCCACGATATTGAACCAATGTCCCAATATTGGACAGACGTCACTATATTGACACAATGTCCTGATGTTGATAGATCGTCCCAATATTGGTCCAATGTCAATAGATTTACACCGTGTCCCAATATTGCTCCAATGCCGCGACATTTGTGCAGTGTCCCAATATTGCTCCAATGTCACGACATTTGTGCAGTGTCCCAATATTGCTCCAATGTCACAACATTTGTGCAGTGTCCCAATATTGCTCCAATGTCACAACATTTGTGCAGTGGCCCAATGTTGGTCCAAAGTTCACCCTGTATTGGCCCAACTTCACACATATTGGTCCAATATCCCCAATATTGGTCCAATGTGCATCTAACATTGGTCTAACATCCCCAGATGTTGGTCCTTTATTTTCGGCAACCCTCGCCCGATGTTGGATCAATATTGGTGCCAGGTTCACCCCATGTCAGGCCAATTCTGATCCAACGTCAGGATTTTGAAAATTCCATTTTAGATTTCCTAAAAATCAGTTGTTTTTTCAATCAATCAATTATTTTTCGTGAAAGTTTAAATAAATTAGGATATACACGCACAACAGTAGTCCAGTATTCCATGGAATGTCTCGACTATTAATTTTTTATAGGAAAACCGCTGCACAAACCCCCCTTTTTTCCTAGATGATTCCAATGGGTCTTGGATGCCTGGGAATTGCAGTACCCAAGGAGGGAATTCTGGTGGCTCCTTTATACCCATCCATTCTCGTTATTTTCTTTCGAGCAACTTTTTGCGGTGGGTGGGACCCAGGGCATTTCCAAGACCCACAAGAAGGTCAATCCGGGGGAGTAGGTAAGGTGAGAAAAATATAACTTGGTTGGCTATCAATCGTTATTTTCGTGGCTTGTGCAATATTGCGGGTGCAACTGGTTAATAGCTGCGACTGTTTTTTGCGCAGTTATAAATTTTGACGATGTCAATTTTGAAAAATTTAATCATCTCAAGAATTCGAAGAAAATTGACGACATAAAATAATTGCAAGAAAAAATTAGAGACGTGAAAAGAGAGAAAATCGAGAAAAAATCAGGGATTTGAAAAATTGGATGAATCCAAAAAATTGAAAAAAATTTCATAGGCGAAGTTTTTTAAAATGAAAAAAAAAATGGAAATATTGCAAATTCTGTCGCGTAATCTGGTAGTTATTTTCCAGCTATTCATTCTCGTTATTTTCTTCCCAGCAACTTTTAAAGGTGGGCGGGTCCCAGAACATTTCCAAGACCCACAAGAAGGTCAATGCAGAAGAGTGGGTAAGAGGGCGGTCCGAAAAATATAACTTTGTTGGCCATCAATCACTATTTTCGTGGCTGGTGTTCAATATTTTACGGGGCAAATTGAATAATAACAGGTACCGGGTGCCGGGATAAAATTTAGTATTGCCGTTTCGGGAATTTTTCGCAGGTGGAATTGCGTTGCAAGGTGAACGCGATTGGTCGTTCGCGCAGTATAGGAATATTTTCACGAAGTATATGTCTTTTTTAAGTGGAACGTAATATGCACAACAACGAATAAAAAAAATTACCTTCTGAAAATATTGGGCACTTTGAAAATTTACAAATTGCAGAGAAATGCCAAGTTAAATGCGAATTGAAAAAAATTAAGGACCTGCAAACATCTAAAAATTTCAAAAATTTCAAAAATTTCAAAAAATTCAAAAATTTCAAAAATTTCAAAAATTTCAAAAAATTCAAAAATTTCAAAAATTTCAAAAATTTCAGAAATTTCAAAAATTTCAAAAATTTCAAAAATTTCAAAAATGTCAAAACTTTCAAAAATTTCAAAAATTTCAAAAATTTCAAAAATTTCAAAAATTTCAAAAATTTCAAAAATTTCAAAAATTTCAAAAATTTCAAAAATTTCAAAAATTTCAAAAATTTCAAAAATTTCAAAAATTTCAAAAATTTCAAAAATTTCAAAAATTTCAAAAATTTCAAAAATTTCAAAAATTTCAAAAATTTCAAAAATTTCAAAAATTTCAAAAATTTCAAAAATTTCAAAAATTTCAAAAATTTCAAAAATTTCAAAAATTTCAAAAAATTTAAAAAAATAATTACTCAGAATTTTAGAGATTTTTAAACGATTTATCCCTCATTTTACGAATCTCAAAAATTAAAAAAGGTGTCTCTAAAATGGCCCCAATTGATTATCATGGAAGATGTCTGAGCGAGTGAATTGGCACAGACTCGTAGAATCGAACCTTGCAAGTCGTTAAAACTTTCCGCGGCACGTTGCGCTCGATTACGTAATCGTAGCTCCGTTGAAACTGAACAATTGTCAATTTTTCAGATATACGATCGTATCTAATTTAACATTCTCCACTCCACTCATATCTAAGTACTACATCATGAAGACGAAATGGAAAAAACTATTTCAAAGAGTTCCACACCATGAAATACTATTTGAAATGCTCGAAGCAGATGATAATGCATACACAAAAAATTTCGCGATGATAAGAGCGATCTAAGAAAAGTATTCCTCAAACGTTTTCTTGAAAAGTCAGTGAACTTAACTTCTTATATGTTTTTAATTTTATATTTTTTGTAAAGAGCATTTTTAAAGAATTGACAAGAATATTTGATAAAAATATATGTAAATATATATATATATACAATGTATATATATGAAATATATATATAAAATATATATCTAAAATATATATATAAAATATGTATGTAAAATATATATCTAAAATATATATATAAGATATATATATATATGTACATATATATATATATATATATATATATATATATATATATATATATATATATATATATATATATATATATATATATATATATATATATATGTATATATATATGGTGATATATATAAAAAAATATGATGAAAAAAAAATGATGAAGCAAGTCTGATCAAAAAATCAGGAAACTGGGAAACTGTTTTCGGCGTTTGGAATTATCCAATGGATCTACTGGTTGGATCTACACCACTACTTTTTGGTATTCCGAGGAAAGTGCTTTTGCTTGTATGAATTCTTTTCTCAGTTGAATACGTGCAACAGACTTTTCGATTAAACTTGTCTCATTCCGTCCCAGTGCGACAGTCACAGCAATCGTGGCTCTGTAGGGAAGTGGGAGACAATTGGAAGGACAGGATGATTAAGGATTTCAGGAATAATCTGTCAAGCATATTCACTGGTGGAACAATAGATTGCAGAGAAAATTTCAACAAGTGGAATGCACTTGTGATCATTCTTTCTGGTAGACTTTTGAGGAATACGACTATCCCGTTAATGAGATATTTCATAGAATATAGACATGGAAGAAATTTATAGAAATATGTGATAAAATATTGGAATTTTTAGGATAGCAGGGACATTTCCGTGTGTGCTATCGGCGAGACCCATCAAATGAGACCGCAAGGTCAGGCAGGAGCCTAGAGGGAGACGCCGAGGGGGTGGGGTGAGTGAATGAGTGGGTAAGTGGGTGGGTGGTCGGGTGGGCGAGTGGGTGAGTGAGTGGGTGGATCGGTGGGTGAGTGAGTGGGTTGATCGGTGGGTGAGTGTGTAGGTAAGTGGGTGGGTGAGTGTGTAGGTAAGTGGGTGGGTGAGTATGTAGGTAAGTGGGTGGGTGAGTGGGTGTGTGTGTGTGTGAGTGGATGAGTGTGTGAGTGGGTGGGTGGGTACGTGTGTGAGGGGGTGGGTGGATGAATGGGTGAGTGGGTGAGTGGGTTGGTGTGTGAGTGGGTGGGTGGATGAGAGGGTGAGTGGGTGGGACAAGAGAGAGGGACGGAGGGAAAAAAACACTTACACAGACTTTCTGCGCCCTGTAAGATCATACTGGCTTAACTTCTGAACTAAATAATATTTGTTAACACAAAACAGTTCTCAATAAAAATAACTGTTACCACTAGCGAGTACAATGGAGTAGTACAGTAATGAAGTGATCATACATCACGCACACCTGTATGACGTATTTTCTCAAGAAATACATTCTCATTATCCGCCGTTTGTACTCTGGAATTAGTATGAGAACAGAATGCTCATAATTCTTCATTTTGCGGGATAGAACAATAACTAAGAAAACAAACGTATGTATTTGGTTAATAAAATTATACACTGACCTAGTCTACTGCGTTAGAACAAAACTCATGCTTCGCTTCCATATATGCCTACATGGAGGGGAACAGTCAATGAAAATTATTCTTCCATTTACCAATTGTCACATATTTTCCAATTGTCAATAATTTCGAAAGTTTCGAACAATTTCATGAATTGCAAAACTTCACAAACGTTGAAAAATCCAGAAATTTCAAAAAATTCAAAAAATTCAAAAAAAACAAAAATTTCAAAAATTTCAGTAATTTCAAAAATTTCAAAAATTTCAAAAATTTCAAAAATTTCAAAAATTTCAAAAATTTCAAAAATTTCAAAAATTTCAAAAATTTCAAAAATTTCAAAAATTTCAAAAATTTCAAAAATTTCAAAAATTTCAAAAATTTCAAAAATTTCAAAAATTTCAAAAATTTCAAAAATTTCAAAAATTTCAAAAATTTCAGAAATTTCAAAAATTTCAAAATTTTTAAAAATTTCAAAAATTTCAAAGATTTGAAAAAATTCAGAATTTTTCAAAATTTTCAATATTCCATAAATTTTGAAAATTTTAAAAATTACAAAAATTACAAAAATTAAAACCAATTCAAAAATTTCAAAAAATTTCAAAATTTCAAAATTTCAATATCAAAAATGTCAAAACTTGCAAACACTTCGAAAAAAACCTCAAAAACTTATATTTCAACGTGTCATGCATTTTAAGAATTCAGCCCTTCCGTAAAACAACATTATTTCAATATCATAAGAGATTATTGATACGAAAATTGATAAAAACAAAGTGTAAAATACATTTTTTTCTCCAGGAGATACCTAAAGCATTAGGTTGTCACCCGACGAGTAATTTCGAAATGTCGAAGTATGTCAATAATTGGCCAAGCATTTATAAGATGTGGAACGTTTGAGAGAATCAAGAAGTTCGTGATAATGTCAATTACGTAAAAGGGGCACAGGCCGACTAAACTCCCCCGGCCTCTGTAATTTTCATAATGAAACCTCAAACACCCAGGGACAGTGCAGGAGAGGAAAATACAATGTTTGACGTAATGCAACAGACTGCAGTGACTAATTCGATAAGAGCCATTTCGTGAGGTTAAGTTGGTTAAGTTTTCAATTTTTTTTCCTAATATTAATTTTTTTGTCTTTTTTCCATGAGGCATTTTTGCACAGGCTACTCTGCGGTGAGTTTGGTTACCCGCAAAAGCAATGGGGTCATGCCAAAAAAAAAATGCATTCGCCTTTATCGTATTATAGGTGAGTCCATGAACATAGAGACTATCTGAACGCTTTTCCATTTTCCCCCATACATTCATTATTCTAAATCCAGTAAATTGTAAATCCAAAAATGCTAGAATTAATGAAGGCAAAACTTCCGGGACCTCTACAATTTTTACCATCATAGCCGAATAAAAATAAATGAATGGGGGTGGGAGGGGGGGGGGAGGGGGCCGAACTTCACTGCCGGCAAGCTTTCGTAAATTCCCTTTGAGCTATAGTATCAAAAACAATAACCGAGTATTCTACCTGTCGGTATGGCGAACAGTTGGGTATTATCCCCCGGATTGTATCCCCCCATTTCCCTCTGCACTCGGATCCTCATTCGCGTATCGATGGTCAACCAAGCCCCCGAGAGCACAACGATAACGATGTGGCATCGCATGTATATATGCGCTCGTAACTTTTTTCCCATTGGCTCGCCCAGTCGCATCAACGTTCTCAGTTGCATAAATGGATGGACTCAGTCGACCAGCGGATTATTCCAATATCGAGGGATATTTATGTTATGGATATCGGCAGCTGAGAACGAAGACCAGACCTCTTGTCAATTGAATATTTCTGTCGCAAGGCGGACGCTAAACGATCTAAAAATTACGGAAAAGCCCCGCTATTATGGCAAAGAACATGTAACAAGGCGAAAAAAATCTTACGGGAAGAAAATTAAATTTTTATATTCGACTTTTTACCAATTACGGGATTTACAGTTTTTGAAATCGTAATTTACGAGGCGCAAAGCGTAATTTACGATACACAAATCGGCGTTTACGCTTCGGAAAATGTATTTTATAATTTTCAGAAGTATACTTTACGATTTTAAAAGCTGATGTGCGATCAACGAATCGTCATTCATGCGTTGAAAATGGAAATCACGGTGTCAATGTCGTAAATTACGATTAGAATTACGGTTTTCAAATTGATTCTGAAAATTATGTCAACAGGACAAAATCGTACCGTACGGTTTTACATTTTATATGACTGATAATTTTCATTGAACATCTTAAATGTAAATTACGATCGCGAATTAGTAATTACGATTGAAAAATCGCAAAATTCGTAATCGTAAACGGGAATCCAGAATCGTAATTTAAGATTCAATCATCGTAATTACGATTTAAGAAATTGTAAATCACGTTATAAAACTTGTAATTTACGATTCGAAAGCATAAATTACGATTTTCAAATCGTAAATTACGGGATGACAACTGTAATTAATAATTCCTAGTCGTCAATTGGAATTTACGATTGCAATTCGTAATCGCACATTCCTAATTTTAAACCGTAATTTGTGCCATACAAATTATAATACAAAGATCGTATTTTACGATTTTTTCCAAATTACTTACGACTCCAAAATCGTAAATCAGAAAAAAATTGCGTCGTCTTAAATCATCGTTATAAATGCTATAAAAATCGTAATTACAAAAACGTAATTTATGGTTTGTGAAGAATTGATTACGATTCCGAAACCGTAAATTACGAATCCAAAAATCGATTTCTAGCTTTTTCGAAGACTGTATATCCAATGTCAACAATGTTATTATTATCGTAAAACACGCAAATTCCTAATGCCTCTGCCTATGAATATCAAATTAATCGCCGTTCAACCAGAGTTTCCGATTTTTACGCAAAAAATAATTTTCGCCAGAACAACTCACTTCCAAAGTACAGTTAATTTACCAAAGTCCGTTACTCCAAATACAGACATTTTTTGTCACGCTTCACAGGACCCTCCAGAGGTATATTCTCGCAGATTTACTATTTTCCACAAGAAAATGGCCTCAAACTGTACACTTAGTGATCAATGAAGAACCACCAAAGGGTCCACCAATAGCAAATTACAGGTAACGGTACACAATGGGAGTCAATACTCGGGGCATTCCCTTCTGGACAGTTGTAGAGCTAATTAGACAATAACGGGCGCAGTATTTATGACTGGTTTGAGCTATTCTCTGCTGTTACTTGTGGCACGAGTTCTTTTGCATTACTCCCCGAAGCTAAAACCACTCCTAACCTTGGTATTCAATAGCTCGCCAGGCCTAGGTCTTCAACCGATTGCCATTGTATCGGTCTCTGTATTTTTCCCAATCCTCAGAAAACAAATCCTGTTTGCAGCAGTGTCTCTAAACGAAGGTATTTAATCAGAAGAAAATACATGATGTTGGTGGGATAGAACACCCCCAAATCGATAATACACTATTCCTAAATGGCAGAGAATATCCTCGAATTTCAGTGAAATTTCGTCCATTCGGAATACCTCCGGGATAGGGATTATTTCCATACCAGGACTAAAATATCCCCGTATAACGCGGAAACTTTTTTCAAATTGTCCATCAAATATTCTCGGATCCAATGGTCCATTTTGGACAGTTCTCAGAACTCCCGACAAGTTATTAAAATTATATCGGGGAGTTTTCCATCCGCACAATTTTCCTCCGGAAAATTTTGCCGGGGAAACATTTCCCTGGGATTATATAGAATCGTGAGAACAGTTGGATGTAGAGACGTAGAGAGTGTTGAATGAATGTTGTGCCCCTTATCAAACGGTGTATTTTATGCTCTATTGTTTTTTGACCTATCTTTCAAAGCCTAAGAGATATAATCGCTCAAAGTTGAACGTGTTTTGTTCCACGGGTAGGAAATTACTGGTTCGACCCGTGTCAGGTAACCCATTATTATATTTAATTTTGTCAGTACTATGTGATGTCTCTTCAATACGGTTTCAGTCTCGTTCTAGAAATTGAATGTCGCCGCAATGTCGTGGCCATGTCGCAGCCATGTCGTGGTCATGTCGCGGCCATGTCGTGGTCATGTCGCGGCCATGTCGGGGGCATGTCGCGGCCATGTCGTGGTCATGTCGCCGCCATGTCGTGGACATGTCGTGGTCATGTCGCGGCAATGTCGCACCCATGTCGCGGCGACTCCTAATTGTGTAACCTCGCCCACAAGCCGCGATGCTACTGCGACATTCAAACAGTCAGTGTCGCAATACCTATCACAATTTCTGTTTCGAAGGCTCCGTATGTTTCCACTTAGTCTTTTCGTTGAGAACTAGCCACTATCCAACGCATTAGATATAGGGTGAGACAGTTATGCCAAGAGTGAATCTATGACTCCCTCGGGAATCCTATAAATGTGCTGGCGCCAGAGAATCTGGATTCAATTACCAAGTAAACCTCGAGAACCATTAAGCGCCGTTCGAACGTGTAATTACGCGTAACCGTGAAATTCGTCTCAATGAAGTTTGGCGGGGGGCGGGTGGAGGGGGCGGAGGTGTGAGCTACGAGGGAACGGATATGAGATGGCACGAATGCTACATGATCATTTCAATGAATTTGCATTGACGTTCATGGCTCAATTTCAATCTACCCATTTTCGTTATGTTACCTCGTTAACCCATACAATTTCATAAAATTATGTTGCGTTATCGAAAATTATTAGGGGGATTAATTTACCATAGCATGGTAATTTCCAGGAATTTTCGGTCCACAGAATGTTCAGTTTTTCAAAAAATTTTATTCTGCGAAATTTGGAAAATTTTCAGAAATTTGAAAGCGTTGCCGGTTTGAAATAATTGAAATTCATGAAAAATTTCCTAAAAATTACCTTAATTATGACAATTATATGAAAAAGTCATAAGAAATTATATGTGCAGTTCCACTTACAGAACAAATTTCGTTAAACACTTTCTGCCGTATCTCTCACCGTTTTTGCAATAGATCGTTATGACCAATTCAATCATTAATAAAAAAAAACTGCTGGCTCAATTTAAACCAAAAACTAATCCGATCTAAGTTCTATGATGAAGACCTCGACCTCGCTGACTCAGTTCATTCAATCCGATCGATGGGATCTCGATATACGAGAATCGGGAGGTTCAGAACCATCAATCATTCAAAACTCCAATTTTTCAGAATGATTAAAAATGTTCAAAAGTGTTAAGGAAGAATGTCTTTGAAATGGTTGAATGCGTATTTTTTTTGAGAAATAATTCCTTCAAGATGTCTATGCAATACGTCTTGGAATGTACACGAATGGATTGCCCTTTGACTCTTATCCAGCTTGCACTGCTTCGTGTAAATGAGAGGAACCAAGCCCAAGCGATTTCTCTACCATTAACCCCTGGGTATAGTGCGCCTCGTAAAAGCACACGGGGGAGGTTGAGGTAGTAAAGCCGCTAAAAGCCTCGTTACCCGAATAAATGTGCATAGAGGGGCCCTCGCCATCCAGGCACCTACCTCAAAGTCAGGGGCTGCGTGCCCTTAAATTTTTCTTCTCCTTCAAAGTGCTAGCTGAGTAGAAATGTGCCACGTAACACCGCTCATTTCTTCCTCCCTCCCTCCCTCCCGCCCCCCTTTATTCCATCGTTTTCCGGTTGTAGGAAACACTAACAAGCAATTTTACAGACTCAAATAACGATAAAATTGTGAGAAATTTTTCCAATCGCTCTGCAAGCAAAGAACAATATCAGATGTTTTATAGAGCTATCGAAAAAAAATATAGTACTATTCTCTTATTGGAGCGTAAAGCATCGGCTCTGAGAAAAAAAATCATGGAATTTCTGAGATAATCTAGCCATCGTTGTTGAGATTGTAAATATTTTTGCAAAATTAAAAGAATGGAAAACTTTCGAAAATTCAAAAAAAATCTTGAATGATTTTGAATGGCACTAATTGAAAAAAAAAGGAGAAAAAAAACTTTCAACATCAAAGCATTCTGAAAAATTAACAAATTTCGAAAATTTTGAATTTAGTAAAATTCAGATTCCGATTTCCTGATTACACACAGGACACTCCTGTGCACGTGTGTGGGTCTGAGTAGGTGGATGTGTAGGGGAATGGGTGGGTGTGTTTGGCTGAGTGAGTGGGTGGGAGGGTGCGTGAATGAGTGGGTGGGTGGGTGGGTGGGGAGAGGGTGGGTAGGTGGGGAGAGGGTGGGTAGGTGGGGAGAGGGTGGGTAGGTGGGGAGAGGGTGGGTAGGTGGGGAGAGGGTGGGTAGGTGGGGAGAGGGTGGGTAGGTGGGGAGAGGGTGGGTAGGTGGGGAGAGGGTGGGTAGGTGGGGAGGGGGTGGGTAGGTGGGGAGGGGGTGGGTAGGTGGGGAGGGGGTGGGAGGATGGGTGGGTGTGTGGATGGGAGGGTGGGTGAGTGGATGGGAGGGTGGGTGGGTGAGTGGGTGAGAGGATGAGTGACTGAGTGGGAGGGTAGGCGAGTGGGTAGGTGTGGGTGTGTATTAATGTACATTGCATATGCGTCTATTGCATACATGTCTACAAATGTGTGTGCCGAGTTCTGTATATGTGTGTATGTGTTTGCAGAGCGACGTCTGTATCGGCGGATAGGTGGCTATGTGTAAATGTGCGCAATTGTATTTGAATAGAGAATCGATAAAGCGCTCAAATAAGACTTGATGAGGTCTATATTACCATGAATGATATTCATTCATAAAAATTAATATCATAGCTGGTGATTGTGGCAGATGTTGTTGTCCGTAACGATAAAAAGGGTGGGTAAAGTGGTCGTATCCATGAATATTACATACGGGAGGAAGAGACTATCAGTGTAGTGGGTCGTTGAGACAAATGAAGATGCGACTTGGGAAATATGCAAGGAGTGTTGTTGCAGTGTGAATGAGGTATGGGCAAATGGGAAAGAAGAACGACCCGGGTGGGCCCCCAGAGAGATAGGGAGGGCTATGAAGTAGGTGAGTATGGTAAAATGATAAGAGGCGCGGATAGGGGAAGCAAAATGAAAGGACAGGTGGTGGGGGAATGGGTCCTTGGCATTTACCTAAGAAACCACTTTGTATTCCCTACCCACCGGTTATTTAAAATAATCGCTATGAGTGTGCGATCTGCATGGCCAAAGCGTGTCAAATGATTTTTCTTACAAAACGTAATTTCATATTGTTGGAAGCTTCAAGTTGCACGATTTAAGGAACCTGCCTAGATACCTTCAATTATCCTACAAGGATCCACAAATCACCATTCCAAAATTTTCCCCCATATCAGCTATGCTACTCATTCCATCATCTCGGTCAATTGGAAGATAACATGACCTCCAGCAACATCCCATTGGGCAGATAATCATGCTATGATAGGTTGATCCGACCATGGTGACATGAGAAAGATTGACGACCCTTGCTAATCATATGTATGCACCACACTGGGTTTCTCTTGCTGATGTCACTTCGCATCTCCAAAGTATTGGGTATGCAGGAGAAGTACTACCTCTCGGGTGTACTGGTGTTATTCCATCTGCCCTGATATATATTCCAGTTGAAAATATACAAGATGATCGAGGTAGACTGGCTGACGTTGGGACAGAGGATTTGGTAAGGCCGATACTTTCCGACTACATCTAGCCGCATTGGAAAACCATGGAGAAGTGGGATTTCAGGGTGGTAGGAAACCTGTAGCCAGCAAAGTAAGACGGACGGAAAAGCGTGAGTGGCTGATCCCCCTTGACTCCCTCAATGCGGGTTACAGAGGAAGCTTTACTCAAGACTCTGTTAGCCGTCTCTCACTCTCTGTCTCACTCCATTTTTCTCTCTTGGTGCATTGGAAATCTTTGTGCACCAGCTTTCAATTGTAAATTCCTCATTCGGTCATTTTACTTCTTTTTTCCCTCAACTCCACTGGGCTGGATGGAGGAGGATAGATTCCACCTCTCCACCCTACCATCGGCATTGCATTGTGTCGGGCAAAGATTTCTGGCGCCGTGGATACATATTCATGCTGGATTGGAGAGTTGGAAAGAGTATAAAATGAAAGTGGGTGAGAGAATGAAAAGAAATGAAGGAGCGACTTCTCTATGCACTCTTACGGGTAAGCGATAGAGAAGGACGTACTGGGTGTTCCAAAATAACCTGTAATGTCATTAAGGGTAAGTTAATAAAAATGGGAAAAATTGCAGGGTGAGAATGCGAGTAGGGCCACATCACTTCGGCAAAATTGGAATAATCGGTAATTGATTGACTGATTGAATGACCTGGCGAAACTGCTGAATGCTGCTTCCAATGTCAAAATACCCGTTGCACGTTATGTTGTCGCAAGTCTCTGTGTCTATTTGTGTTGACCATCGACGGAGGTAAACACAAGGGTAAACATAAACAAGAGATGTCCTTGGATTCGTTCCTGCCTTATTTCCTTGACGCGATGTCCTTGAATACGTTCCTGCGTTTATTCTATCCTTCTTTCGTAGCTGTTGTCATGCGTGCCGTTTCATGCTCGCCGTCACCCGAATTTGATGGTACAAATGAATACCGACTTTCTCCCAAACAGTAGAGCATTCGCACAGTGTGAACTAAAGACCACAATGTCCCGTCGACATTATATCCCTTGGTTTATCCCGTAACTGAAGAACGACCATGGATAACGTCACCCAGGTGGGAATAGACCATGCGATGAAGGTTGATCAAAGCTTGGGCGAGGCTTGACTAAGCTTCGCCAAAGCTGTGTTTTGAAGCCCCGGTCAATCTGTGCAGAACATGCGAATGTAACACCAATCCCAGCTCAGAGAATAAGCTTCGCCCTAGCTTGGTTACGTAGGTTAATACAAGCTTTGAACTTTATCTTCATTCAAGCTTCGGACTTTATCTTGGTACAAGCCTCGAAATTCAGTTTCGTCCAAGTTCCAAAGTTTCTCGTGGCCGAAGCATCGAAATTAATCTTGGTCCAAGCTACAAAATTTATCTTGGTTCAAACTTCGAAGATAGGAACATTGAGGTTGGACCAAGCTTAGTTGAACATTCGTTTCCAAGCTTGGGTTTAGGTGGCGCAGCAATCCTGGATTTATATGTGAATCCAATAATAAGCAGAGTTTTGCTGAAGCCGGTAAATCGAAACTAGGAAGAATATGATTCAATCCAGCTTCGTTCAACCTTAGTTCAGAAGATTGAGTTTAGATGGTATGAGCAATCTGGGATTCCTGCTAGTTAAAGCTAAGATTCAAAGCTAACAAAGCTGAGCTCGAACCAGGCTTAGCACAACATGACTTCTGAAGCTTGGCTTTGGATGATTCTAGTAAGCTTGGATGTATGTATGTATCCAATATGGGGCGTAGATTGGAGTCTGCCTGTGGACCAACGCTAGGAATGCTAAGATTGAGCCAAGCTTGGCACAAGCTGGGCCAACAAACCTTGGATATCTCTGATATAACTAAGCTTGGTTTGATCTAGGCTTATACATGGGATGAAGCTATGTCGAAGCTGTCAAATCTAAGCTTCGGCATCGAAGGTCGGACCAACATTGATCTCACCGTTCAAGCTTCGAATTCCCACCTGGGCAATTTACACAGTTGTTTTGAACAGCCTCATTTTGAAAAAGAACCGCTTTCTGGAGAGCCTTCACAATGGTGTCAGCCCGCAAAAGTTATTTTGGAACATCCTGTATAGATGGGGCTTAGATGAGGGGCTCCTATAAGGAATCGGAAAAAGCGTTAACGTTCGAGTCAGTGGAAGAAATTGGGTGAGGAAAATTCGCAAACTTTGCGGAATGTTCCTCAGGCTTTGCCGCCTTTTTTTTGTCGGTCTTTCTCATTCGTTGATTTTCCCTCTTTTTTTTTCATCTGCGGCTGAATCCATTGGAAGGGGTAATGGTTTTTGTATATTGACATACCCTAGGGGGCCATTTGCAGTTGCCACACTTTTGACTTTTTTCTTTTTGTTGGCTCACACACTTTCTGTTAATTCAATTACATTTTCTCCCGCCTGGCTTCCAATACAGAAGTGATCGCAGTGTAAACTCTATGGCGGTTGTACCATGGCACTCGCCCACTGGCGGTTTTCTCCGGATTTTCCACTTCACACCCACAAGCATTATATAACCAAAAGTTTTTGGCCAACTGCCGCCACTTGGGGTGTTACAGCTACTTCCAAGGAATTTTACGTGGCGCAAAAGTTTTTACACCGTACAAGCCCATTCTATGGTTATCCTTGGAGGATATGTCCCACACGAGGGACCCAGTTGCATGTAATTTATGGAGGGGGTGGGTAAATTTTTATTTCAAGAGGGGAGCACTAGGGTGTACCAGGTCGAGCTAATGCTTGCATGTGCTTTTAGGGAGTCACTTCATTTTTCATCCAAGATATTTTAAGGGAGGAATATAGATAAGCGAGATAAGCGTCATTCAGCGGTGATAAGTAGAAAATATGAACTGGCTAATTTCATCATCACGATTCTAATTTAGCCTGCATCCAGGTAGTGAATTATCAAATACCAATGGGAAGTGGTCTTTTACATCGCCCAATGAGGTCATAGTGGCTGTTGGGCGTAGAAGAAAAGCAGACATCACCCAAAGAATTATTACCTAGTTCCATGGCCACGCATCCTGGATTACCGGGTCAGCGGTAACTTCGCCGAAGTAATCATCGTGCTGGTAGACATGGGTACTAGGCAGTCTCTCGCTTGCGGTGAGTTAGAAAATAGATGGGTGGGGGGGGGGGGGGGGGGGGGGGGTGGAGGGGACGTAAGTAGACGCAGAGCGAAAAATTTATTCAAAGAAATTTCTTTTTATTGAAATAATTATTTATTAACAGCTTCACGAAGCGAAACGTCAGATGGAATGTCTCCGATACGGGAATATCTTTGACTCTGGGCGTGTCTCCCGAGCTGGGGATGTCCTATCCTTAAGCCATTTTACAAAAAAAAAATTGTTAGATCAAGGACTTATACTGTTTCCAATACGGGAAAATTGGCGGAACGTTATGCCAGAACTGTGATTTCATACATTGTAACACTGGCACTTCACGTAAGACAATACAGCCTTTGACAACCGTTAAATTCAAATCAGTTTTGCTGATACTACTATAATAGAAGCGCTTGCGCACACCCCCATAACAAGGATGAAAGCGCAAGACGACTGATTGAAGGGTGGGGCATAGCATGTTACTTGTAACAAGCAGAAGAGCCCGAAGATTTCTCGTGAAATTTGCGTGGGTGGAGGAGATCTTTGTATAGCCCGGAGGTAGCACAAACGGTTGTACTCTATCGTGATAACTATTATGTGAATGTTGGCCCCTCGACAAGTCATTCGTGCATAACACACTGGTAACATTCTGGGTTAGGCACAGAAAAACGATTTATTCAAGTTAAATGAAATATTCTATTTGAGGACTGGTATTAACTTGAAGGAAAATTTGTAAAGTAATTCGACAATTTTGTAAAAATGTGAAAATAATTTGAGAAGTATTAATCTTATGGACAATTTACTGTGTAGATAATTCATCTTATTTCGACGATTCCTGCCATCTACAAGATTATATTATCTAGACACCTCATCTAATCTAGATCATCAATCAAGACAAGCTGATTCATGTTACAGACAATACATGTTAGGTGAACAATTGATTTAACAAAGACAACTCAATTAAGAGACCACTCATTTCAGAAACAACTCATTTCACAGACAACTCACTCCAGGGACAACTCATCTAGAGACAACTCAGATCAGAGACAACTCATTTCACATCCAACTCATCTCACAGACAACTCATCTCCGAGACAACTCATCTCAGAGCCAACTCATCTCAGAGCCAACTCAGCTCAGAGACAACTCAGCTCAGAGACAACTCATTTCACATCCAACTCATCTCACAGACAACTCATCTCCGAGACAACTCATCTCAGAGCCAACTCAGCTCAGAGACAACTCAGCTCAGAGACAACTCAGCTCAGAGACAACTCGTTTCAGAGACAGCTCATTTCAGAGCCAACTCATTTCAGAGACAGCTCATTTCAGAAACAACTCATCTGAGAGACAACTCAGTTCAGGGATAACTCAGCTCAGAGACAACTCATATCACAGACAACTCATTTCGGAAACAACTCATTTCAGAGACAACTCATCTTAGAGACAACTCATTTCAGAGACGGCTGATATCAGTTTCAGCCCTGTGTATTGTCCTTCAAAATACCAACAATTATCTTTGTAACCCTCATATTAGGCAAGCGATGCTGTAATTGCGAATGAATCGAACAGAATTCATTTCAAGTCAACTATCTATTCAGTTATCTGTACGGCGAATGGTCTGTCACGTGAATTGTCTTTACGACGAAATATGGAATTGCTAATACGAGTTGCCTTAGAAGTCCGGTCACCTCTCTGAATCCCAAGAAACCCTAAAAGAACCGGTTCTAACCATGCTAATTCTAACAATCCATAAAATAAAAAAAAATAAAAAATCGTCAGTAGCCACTCCTACCATCAGCGTTATATCACCCAAGCCCTATAAATCCTTCGAAACCATCATAATAAAGATTTTGGTTAGGATCAACAATTCCCAAATGACCACCATCAACATTCCTGCCTTCATGTACATGATGGAGAATTGCAGCAGTGGAAAGGACATTGGTTAGATTACGATTCAGGAAACGAATGGTGAGGTGCATAAAGGTAGACGCACTAGGTTGATGCGCCTAGTCGGATCAGGACTGGGTCGTTACCGTTAACTCGCCTAGTCGTCTGGTGTGCCCACGCATTGGCCATCATTATTGTACAGCGAGTATAATGTCATTACGCTGAATGTTACGGGCGCCCAAAGCCCTGGATACGATAGTCTAGCACGTGCTTCATGCAGATGCAGTGGTATCGGTTCACTCTGTGAGTGTATTCTGAGGCAATGGCGGTAAAGGGGCCGGGGGTGGTGGGGGGGGGAGCGGCAGGGTGGTATGGAGTGGGTGACAAACGATGCAAGTCGGGGCTGGGTGTGCGTTTGCGTAGACTCGCTTGGGTTACGTATTGCCAGTGCCCACCTGGGGCACACAGACCTGCATTTACTTGAAGGGATATGCTGGCTTGGCAGGAGAATCATTTACGAGGTAGAAATGGACGAGTGAGCAGAGACAGAAGGGACGAGCGGAAGCCAAGATTCTGACGGGCTACGACGTACAAGATGAGCTCTTCGGGATTTGATGTGCGGATATATGGTTTGATGATGGTGAATTTATGCCAGACAGCGTTGTGTCTAGCCATTTGTATTGTACGTTTGCAAGATTGAATGGAAAGTACGGTTATCACTCTGGTATTGAACTGTAAAGCTTGGGGGGGGGGGGGTTATATGAATGCAGTGTACTTTTTATGGTGAGCTGGTTGAAAATTCTCACCCGAAACAGAGGAAAAGCTCTTGTGGGTTGTAGATTTTAACGATTTTGGACAAATGGATTCCAAGGTAGCTTACTATCAACTGAATTTACGATTGTGAGGTGGTAAACCGGTCAAACGACGTGAGTCAAACGTAGTTTCTCGGTTCAGCCATTCTGCGGAATTCAACGTCATTGTCTACTTCTCAGCTGTCGTTCCAATTGGATGACTTTTTTTCGGACAACGCAGTGGTACCAATTTGTTTAGAGAGATCAGTGATGCGCTGATATCGGTCAGGGTGCATCAGGCTTTCCATCAGATTCACCACAAAATTTAAGGAATGATTATTCAGTAATAATTCAGTTCGAAAAGCAATAGCTGTTGACTGATGATGTGCGCGTGCTAATCAATGCTTAATGATCATTGAGGAATGCCAGTATGACTTGTTTTAATTGCTTAGCAGTTTACACGTACACTACGTGCAGATACTTTACGTCAGACGTCTGCTCTGGGAACCTTCGGTTATATACAACAAATTAAGTGGTACGTCTACTATTTCTTGTGTTCCGGGAGAGGGCAGGGTTAACGAGCTATACGTATGTTCTTAAGAATATCAACGACAAGCGCTGTACTTTCCACCGGTATATGACTTAGATACAGTTACAGATAGACACTTGCGAATTGTTAGACAATCATTTTCACCAGCATAATTTTTCTCTCTACCCCATTCTCCCCCCATTCAATAGAGCTGTTATCCATGGTACAATCGTATGATTCCCGAGCGGAGAAATTGATATGCATGAAATGACACTAGTCAAATTGAATATCAACCAAACCCATCAATATTGACAACCTCATCATTGAACGATTAATACACAAACGAATTGTTACAGCAATAGACACTATTCCGGTTATCGAGACTCCACTTGAAAACACCAACTTCCTCTCATCGTGTTTTCCCAATTCCCCCTTTTACCCCCCGTAGCCCTCTCGATTACCGCTCATTGGCTGCCACTGGATTGTACGCAATTGAGAGGAACCTCGTGAACGGAATAGGAAATTCATGCAAAAAGCATTCAAATGTTTCAATTATCAGCCAGCCAATGATGAGTTGCGATGAAAATCGAGTATTTCAATGGGTGAATAATTTAGCTGTGAAAAACGGTGATAGGCGGCCGGAGGGGGAGGGGGGTGGGTGGGGGGGGGGGGAGGGGACAAATCGATAATTGACTCTAAATTGCTTTTAAGCTTATCTGCACCTGGGTGCCACAGTGTGAAAATAGAAAGTGGGAGGGGTGGGTGGGTGGGGGGAGGGGGAGTGGGGAAGATTCCGAGCAAATGGTTTTACAATACTGAATAAATCAGTAATTCACGATTTGTAGTGCTTGTAAAACATTACCGGAAATCGGTAATTCATAATAATTTTTACATGAAACATATTCCCTTAGCACTGTTAGCAGCTGTTAACCCTCCACCTTGTCTATGAGTGTAACCTTCCGCAAAACAGCATCGTTTCGTTACGGCGTGCGCACTGACGTATGCGGAATGTTAATTTATTAAGTGCCTCGATCCATAGTAGCCCCCGTTGGATGGTACAAGTTCAGACATTCAGCCCTCATTTCTCTCAGTAGTGGGATACTGCACCTGGGAGGCAAATACGGTTATAGTCTTTAGGGTCCTAGGGCCGTTCGATGGTTTCATGTAGCGCGATATGTAAGCGAGAACTTATGCCTTATTATGCGAATTTCACGCATCCTCAGGCATTTGCAAATTACGGGCATAACGAGCATTCTTATGCGAATGAGACTGAGTATTTCTAGATTACTCTGTGAATTTAGCGGATAGCATCGCTGTCACTTCCACGTCATATTATGAGTCCAATTATGGCCAGTGAGTGTCGCGGGATAAAAGTCCGATGACGGGTGGAGGTATGAGGATGGTGAAAAGAGCCGAATATGTGACTTCATGAACAAGGTGACCTACTTTGAGGATATAGGAGATTTCATGGAAGTCCATGAAGAAGATTGCTGGCTTAACTCCTCAAGTACCGCGCCCATAACGCGCGATGTGTCCGCATCGGCCGGCGGCCTCCCGTCGACTCGAATGCGCTCTTCAATACACGATAACTTCTACACATAACATCAGAAAATTATGAAGTAAAATTTAATGATGATCTGGACCCTTCAAAAAAGTGGTTTAAAGTGCGGTATTTTTTTACTCATATTTTTCCAGAATTTTTAAGACCTATTTTAATTGAATACTCCAACTGGTTACCGAGATCGGCGATTGTCAGAATTTCTTTAATAATAAATCAGTGATTCATTAAGTCCAAATTTGATTCACGTCATCTGGCAGAGGGGCACAACATACAAAGTATGTTTGGTAAAAATTTCAGAATTTTTTATGAAAACTTTTTCGATAAACGAGAGGTTTGAATGCATCCGACAAGAAATTCAGTTCCGTAATGCTGATGTATTAGGAAAAAATATAAAAAATTAGAGGGCCGGAACATGTCCTGAAATCACGACTGATAAGCACTATGCATTTTACCCACTTTCATAACATCTACATCATAGAATTCCATGATAATTTCACGTAATATAGAATTTAATGCTATCGTTAAACGCAATCAGAGTTTGTTCCATGGTATACTTTCCAAGATATAGTCATTGTACGTAATTATGGCTTTCGACGATTACACCGAGAATAATCGTTCAAATCTATTCAATTAGGGCTTAAAAGATTCGTTCCAATGGCATCTTAACCAACTTCAGGAATCATGATGACTGCATTATTATTTCTGTAATTGCTGTCGTAAAAATATTGATTGATACATTAATCCAATTGAACATTCTGATGTTATCCTAATTGCAAGATACTTCAGTGGGAATTGGAGCATTGGTGTTGTGGACAAGTCCAGTTGAGCAGCCCCCCCCCCCCCCCCCCCAACATCCCAGCTAATTCCAATTGAGACGTTATCCTACTTGAACTTTAGACTTCCGGTTGAGTGAGATTATTAGATATCCTGGAAAAAAAGATATGGCTCCAGCGGAAAGTTGGAGAATGCTTCCAAGTGACAGTTCGGACACCATCGGATTCGGTATGGACCTGTCATTTGGGACACCTAGTTCAATTCGAATGCATTTTCCTAATACTTAGTCAACTATACTGTACTGTCAAGGACTTTGGAACAGGTGTAAACGATGGATGCAGGATAAACCTAATTTGGATCATCCTGAGGTCTGCACTGACTTGGTGCTGGGCAGCGTCAGCTGCCTGCAGCTCTAAACCGTTCGGACGAACATGCCAGTCCGGTCTGGAACGAAGGGCAGACTGACTTCAGTCTTGTATACTTCGTCCGGCAATTGAAGCCCATCATCAACCTTGTGACACCTAACCCTCTCGAAAAATGATCTGCTTGATCCGCTGTTCTCCCGAATCAGATTGCAGCACCACCGAAAAAGGTCATACGACAAACCGCACAAAAACCTGCAAACCCTCAGCCTTTTTTTGTGCACATCCTTACCTCTCTTGTTAAGTGGCTGTTTAAACCGATCTGTCGGTTAATGACTATACTACAAATTTACAAATCGTGTAAGCTCAGTTATTCGCGCAAACGATGGATGCTTACGGAGCAACTGTTGTTGCACCACCAACGCACGAAAATCGCTGATCCGTGAATGCACGCTTGATCGAATGTCCTGTTATAACTCGATGAACTTGCGCCTTGGGTTAAAAGAAAAGGAAGCGGCATGAGTGTGCCCCATAATCTGTAATTATTGCCCACAGTGTGCACTATGAAAGCGCTTTATGGCAATCAACACAGAAGAGAGTGGAGGGTAAAAAAATTGTTGGACAAGGAGGGGTTACTTTGCTGAGAGACGAAAGCAGTTGATGGTGGAAAAGCAGCAGACATCATCTTCTTAGTTGGTTCATTCATTTCACCGTTTTTCTCCTTCCTTTTGCAACGTCTCAATAATGCTTCTTGAGATACTTGAGACTCGTGTCTTTAGAACAGCGAAGAAAGTTTCGCTTTACCTACACCTCCAGTGATTCACAAAACCTATATAGTGTAGCATCGGAGCAATCCGCTTACCTATAACATAAAAGAAAAAGTATTTGTGAAGTAAAGATATCATTGGTGAAAAAGTGGGTATGGAGTAATTACATTATTGTAAGGGATCTTTTGAAAGCAGTTAATTGTTAGTCTGGAGTATAATATTCTCATTATAATTTGCATAGCTCTACGACTTTAACGTCAAATTCATTAAACCTGGCACGTACGCAGCCGTGAGCTTTTTCGTAACGAAATTTCCGGCAATTTTCATCCTCACGACTGAGGTACGTCATTAGCGACACGAGCGAACGGATGATGAGATTTTCAGACTGGGAGACTAATTTGGCAAGCAATATGGAAGGATGAATGGATCTTATCAAATCAGGATTCATATAGAGAATGATGGAAATTAGTGCATATGGTTTTACTATATTGCTAAGTTGTTTGAGTAGTTGGTATTCTCTCAGCATTGCATCTATTTTCATTTTGGAGAGGTTTTTTATTTCAAAGATGACGTTTGCATCATCCTGTTTATGGTAAATATCTCGAAATCTAAGAAAGATAGCGCAATTTGTGTAATAACAAATTTGTAGATCTCGGTGTGCTCTACAAAAAAGGTTCTTATCAATTTGCCGCTATGTTCCGTAGATTTTGAGATATTTACCGGAAACTTAGATCGGGCCAAAACAGATTTAACTCGATAGTTTCGATTAGAGCAAGCCGAAATCTTTCAAAATTATGTAGAATTAAAAAATAAAGTAAATACCCAAACTGTTGACCGCCAGTGTAATGGAATACAATTTCCATTCAAATATTTTCCATGCAAATTTCCGAAGGGAATTGGTGGCAGTATAATTTACCGATTAAAAGGAAGCAATTTAACGGCGGGACAAACGTTAAGACCCATGGAGAGCTTTAAAAAACCGCTAGAAAAATCGCTGAAGTGTTTCAGAGCATAACTTGAAAAGGGCGGTGACGACATTTCGTAGATTCTAACGAAAATGGAGAAAAGACTGGTGATTCAACGGCTTCCGATTCTCCAAGTCGTTTGCCAATGGAGTCGAATGCGGACACGGTCCAAACACCAAATAGAATTCAAATTCAGAGTGAAATCCGAGAATGGGATTTACTTTTCTCGTTTGATAACATATTCTAAGATGTTCGTGAAAAATGTTGAAATAGAAAATTGTCACTTTCCACTTGCAGATGGATCTATTGGAAGGAGCAGACTAAATTTTTCGTTTTCCGTTCTACGAGATCGGAATAAGATCGAGGGAGATCTAATAGGCTGGCTCTCCTTCAATAGCACTGGTACTGATGCAATTTTTTTGGGTACAGAATATTAAGATACAAGAAGAGATTCATTTCATTTCGACCTGTCAAGTACTGCTCCACATGGAGCTCAAGGCACCTCTGCATTAATATCTTTGAATACATATCAAACAAGCAATACTTTATTGAGTCAGGGAAATGTACCGCCGAGGCACATCGATTGATTGTAAAAGTATATGGTGACGCTGCCGGGAGTAGAGAAGCTGTCGTTACTAATTTCAAAAGCGATGACTTTGACGTAGCAAAGAAAGAACGTGGTAGAAGAGCGAGAGTGCACGAATACAAGGACTTGAAAGCATCATTGATACTATGATATGACGTAACAGAAAGCAGTGTCTTTGCATCGTTTGCTAGAACACTGCATTCGTCTCTGAGTTGCCTGAAGTTATAAATTCCAGAAATCTGACCTACACAGAACAGTATTTGCAAGCGTTACTGCACGCCGAATTGATCTTTACGCAGTTAGTTATTGGATATTGGAAGAATCACTCACGCTTAACACTTAGCTTTGGTATATATTCCCCGAATATATAGAGTCGTACAGAAGAGTCACACTGCTTACAGACCTTCCGTTCCAAGTAAATTGCTAATTTATAACCAAAAGCATGAAGCTAACGATAACCAATGCAACATACCATCCGTATTATTTACCTTCAATTTCCTTAATGCTCGAGTCTTTCAGAAAAAGAAAAAATATGAATGATAAGTAAAAGTAAAGAAGCTGAGATGAAAACGGCAAAAAGCCTCAAAGAAAGAAATTGCGAAACGAGAAGCGTTCGTCGTGGTGCGGTAAAATATTCAACGGTCTCAAGTAGCATCAAGAGTAAAGGAAAATGATGGTGCTCAGGCTGCGCTTGGTAGGTGATGAAGTGATGAGTAAATGCAAGACACTGTGCAAGAGGGTTTTCCAGAAGATGAGATGTTACAAGTACCATCCAGCCAAAGACCAACACTGCCTTGGGGCCTCAACTCAAACCTGACGAACTATGCGGATAATGCGATAATCGACATATCTCCAATAGCAGGTACAGTATTACCTAGCTAATTACGAGTGGATACAAAATACCAGTCTCAGCTGAGACATCAAACAGCATTGAGGAATGATAGAAAGGACATCACCTTTGGCGTTGCGCCGTTATCTCATGCTACAGCTCTCTTCTGATCACTCCAGAGGCATGATATAATCTTCTCTTCATCAGTGGAGGATGCTGCATAAAACTTCAGCAGAGGTAGGTAACACACTATTTGAAATATTTACATCCATTTGCTATTTCCGGGACAGCAAGGGAGAGGAATGGAAGCGTGCCCACAGAGATTGGTGCAGGGAAATATTGCTGGCCGATAATGGGACGAAACTTCCATTTAATTTTCCAGGAATAGTACCGAGCTCTGAAGCTTTAGCATACATTCTGCTTCGGTCACATTTCCGCTCACCACCAAATTAAAGAACAAAAAATGTAAAAGCCTGGAGGAGTTAGCTTATGTCGATGGGTCGTCGAAAGGCTACTCAAGGGCTCCGCACACAAGCACCAACGTCAGTCAACAAGCCTACATTTTGCCCCCGCGACCATCAATAATGTCCTTCATTGTGGCTCTGGGTTTCATCATCCACATACTCCACAAAATCATCAGTGAGCCTTTCAAGCTTCAATTGAAACACAAAACATGACCTCCAGGGATCCTCAATACCAGTTTCTACGTTGTATGTATAGTGATACAGAGTTCATCCACCATCAAATGATGATTGGTTACCTGCCCAAGTACCCAGTCAAAATGTAGGTCAATGGTGTTGTGTTTCTCCGCAATTTTCTGTGTACAGCTCATTCAGCCAGTTATTCAGATACTTTTACCAACAAAATCACGTTCATTCTCAAATATTAACGCACGTACACTGCCGTTTAAAAGTTTGGGTTTACTTCCTGTGTTTTTGGAGTGAAACTTCTATAGGCGCCTCTTTGTGTGAATCGAATACGTATGTTATAAAAACCGACACCATTGGGGAGGGGGAAGCGCCATATTATGGAGTGCGTACGTACTTTACTCGCTAGGATGTAGAAACGGTATGCGAGGTACGGGGAGGGGAGCACGAGAGAGAGAAGAATAGAGTATTCACGCACATCTAGACCCATTTACAGCGTGTTGCATGGGAACGTCGATAATGACGCGTTCGTCATAGTTTAACGCAGGGCGTAAGATGGCGTTATGCGCATTTTCTAAAGCCAGCTGTTTTCCAGTCTGATGTGTTCATGTATACGTTATATATGTGCGGAGCGTTATTTTCTATATCGTAATTTATGTCCGGAATAATTTGGTGTGTGTGTTAATCAAAAGTTTTCGTTTCTTACTTCAGTTATCACAAACCGATAATTTCATTCATAGAAAATCGTAAGATGGAAACAGAATAAAAAATCTTGTGTATATTGATATAGTTGGGTTGTTTTAAATCGTAACCTCCAATTTAGACTGATATTAGAGGCACTGGACCTATTCTATGCTCAGCACTAGAAAAAAATATTTACAGAATATTATAACATCTCTATATTTGGCTTCGACTTCATTTCTCTTAGTATGACCTCATCGGATCTTTCGTATCCGAATTAAAAACATCAAACTACCGTCCATAGGACCAATCTAGAATTCACATTTTTCGAATATGTCCGAATGCTCCCATGAGTTGCCCTGAAATCATCGACACCCCGATCTAAGCAAGCTTCCGGAGTGAGCTACAAAATGGTCTAACGTCATCAAGTGCTTTTACAAAACTACCGAAGATCCCAATATCCTCTTATTTCTCTTCCGCTC
This sequence comes from Asobara japonica, assembly GCA_026005395.1. Taxonomy (NCBI): domain Eukaryota; kingdom Metazoa; phylum Arthropoda; class Insecta; order Hymenoptera; family Braconidae; genus Asobara; species Asobara japonica. The sequence goes on along the minus strand of BQMI01000479.1, from coordinate 3,149,216 downwards.
AAGAAGAATAATTCAAAAATAACTAGAGAAGCCATTGGAGCACCTGTATCGGACTGCTAGTAATCAGAATATCGGTATGAAACCGGAGGTCAGTAAATCAAACCTCTAGTTAAGACGTATAGGATCATTTGGTGAAACCCAAAGGGATCAACAAGCCCTCCTCCTGGTTAGTTACTACCTACCAGCTAATTATAATATCAATACTGTATTAGATTAATTAGTGTCACATTCCCCGGGACCTCTGGCGATGCTCAACGCCAGTCTTGTCAAGATTAATTATCCTGCCTCCGCTGTTAGTACGTTCTCGATGACCAGTACACGCCTCTGGTTGTCTCACTTTGAAAGCCCTCTCTATGGTCACTGTTTACTTCTAGTAGACAAGTCAACACGCCGATGCGACACTGCAAAGACTGGGGGGGAATAGGATCGTCTCTGGATGGTCCCAGACTTTGGATCAGATAAAACGTTTCACTTTACTTTTCTTACCTTCTACTTGCGGATGGATGCTTCCATGGAAATAGTGGTATCTACCATCCGCATCTTTCTGCTTGTATACAACCCTATCATCGAAGGATATTGAACACCTTGATGCACAAAAAATTTGTACGGTTGGATTATTACGGACATCAGTTGGTGGATGGGAGTCTGAGGATCAAGTGTCTTTGGAGAGTGCATCAAGGATTCCAAATGTTAGCAGAATTTTCAGAATTAGAATGGATGATCAATAGTGTTGCAACACCACTCGAATTTTAGAACATTTAGCAGAATTATGCCACTAATTTTCCAGAAATTTTCTGGAGTTTTGTTAGCTACATTGGTGTAATTCACACGTAGAAGCCTAGACGATTTCATCCGACAGCGGTTACATTCATAAAGCCAATATCCCTCTTGCTTTAGTGATATTAAACGGATTAGACGCATAATCCTTATGGAGGGTTGCAGACAAGATTCAATTATAGATCACTAAAATTCCTGGGATCGTCTCTATTTCAATATCGACATTAAGTGCCTAATATAGGAGTAATGGAAAAGACATAAAATTGGTGTCATAGTTTCACCTATATATGTAAATAATGATTACCAACGAGTGTAAAATCAATTGTTGAGGAGATAATTGGCTGTTGACGAAAACCTGTAAAACAGATGTGGAAGGAGTTCTGAATCATCATGCGATTCAATTCTGATCGGGAAGTTATTGATTTGACCCGTTAAGAGACACACCCACATCCCGCTCACCACACCTGTGTTATTTCTGCAATAGAAAGGCCATCCAGACTATTCTCTTCTCATTATCCTCAATGTTACCAAAGAAATTCCCATGGTCAAACATTGTTCATTATCAATCATCAATTGGAAAGCACATAATGCACCGGAGAGTCGCAAACTGTTTGAAGGAGAATGATCAATACGTGATTTGAGAATTGGAAATGACGGAGCAATTTCAGTGCAGAAAATTAATGCAAACAAATGGGCATGGACCTGAGGTTAACAAACAAATCGGGTGAGTCAACAGCTGTATATCATGATCAGCTTTGTGCACTATATGAAAATGTATACGCAAGAATTAGAAATTCATTACCAATGGCACAGACAGAAAAAAATTCTAGAAATGCCGGAAATTTGATTTATATTTGTAGTCATGGGTGAGTGGGTGGGTGGAAGGGTGGGTAGGTGGGAGGGTAGGTAGGTGGGTGGGTGAGTGGGAGGGTGGGTGGGTGGGTGGGAGGGTGGGTGGGTGGGTGGGAGGGTGGGTGGGTGGGTGGGTGGGTGGGAGGGTGGGTGGGTGAGTGTGAGGGTGGGTGGGTGGGTGGGTGAGTGGGAGGGTGGGTGGGTGAGTGGGAGGGTGGGTGAGTGGGCAGGTGGGAGGGTTGGTGGGTGGGTGAAAGGGTGGGTGGGTGGCTGAAAGGGCGGGTGGGTAGATGGGAGGGTGAGTGGATGGGTAGAGGGAAGAGTGGGTGGGTGGAGAGGAGAGTGGGTGGAGCGAAAGGTGGAAGGGTGGAAAGGTGGTCGGGTATCGATAGGGGTGTTGGGGTGGGTGGGTGGCATGGTCCAGACTGCAGCTTCAGTGATCTTCCTCAATCACTTAACCAAGAAATTCGAATTTTCACATTGATCTCAGTAATGAGTCCATTTGGCAAACAATACCATTAAAGATTTTTTATTCAAAAGTGAAGTTGCTAAACACTCATCTACATCACTCATTCTTAGAATCACTAACAAAATCTTTGACACAAAAATAACGAGGTCTCCGACTGCTACCTACCAAACGAATCGTATTTAATCAACTTTCTTGATTTTTTTTTTCCACTCATGAAGTATGTCTCTAAAATGACAAATGGATGTGAATATTTCACATAGAAAGTCAAATACATTTCACATAGCTTTGCTCATTGGATGAGTATACAGTGAATGACGAATCGTACAGCATACATTCATGAGTATCTTTTGATGAATTAGAGAATGACGAATCGTATTTTTGATCATGAATGCAAACTAACGTAAAATCGACCTATTTTGCTATCCATACGGCAAAAGGAGGGCGCTATCTCGAAAAGCCACGGTAGAGAATATGTTTATGTAAATATATTCCCAGTAACTGTACTATTATTAACATTGGCTTTGCATGGCTTAATATTTAAATTAGCATTCTCGTGAGCCAGAATTCGTTTCGGTCCATACGACCATTTGGGGATTAGTTTTACCCTAGGACATGTGAAACTGAGATACATGCTTATAATTTCGTGATAATACAAATATGATCCGTATGGCTTAGTCTGTTATGTCCGGACTCATAAAGGGAACGGTAATTTATTGAGTGGATGACGTTGATGGATCTATTGCATGCAGTGTTAAATACTGGCTGATAACCGAGAAATTCTCGTTACATAAAATTCCCAATATTTTTGAAACAATCCAAACTATTTGTTGGGATTTGAAATTTTTCCAATTTCGGAATTTTTTCGCTTAAAATGTTTTTTTTTTAATTTCATAAATTTTGACATTGAATTTAAAAAAAAAAATAAAAATTTTGGCAATCTTTGGATTTTCCAATCTCGTACCATTTTTTCTATTTTTTTTTTTAATTTGTGTAATTTTTAGTTTTAGAAATTTTAGGATTTTTTTTTTTTTTTTTTTTGAAAACGTGTGAAAGAATGTCGGAAATTTTTAATTCAAAATTACAATTTTTGAAATTCTAATATTCGCTCAAATACCCGCGCGACAAGTGTGAAAAATGGGATCCTACAACGAGTGATTATCTGTTATGACCATAGTGACACATGTCTATTAATCATGCGAAATATGCACCTGATTTAATGGGCGACACGTGACATAGATCAGTGAGCTGATGCCAGGTATCCCCATAATAGAAGAGGGAGTTGAAGCAGACGTCCAATGACATGTACAAATCGTTTGTATGTGTGCCACTGGTTCACTGACAGTAGATAAAGATGAGTGCGTGACAGATCAGAAAATAATGACAGTAAATCGTTCGTGTGATAATGGCTCCATATCTAATTTTGCCTGACTAGCTCCTACATAACTGTCCCCAGTTTCCAGTATCAGCAGCATGGCAAAAAAATATAGCACACACACACACACACGTTAAAGGTCCTAAGTTTGCGCCCGGCCTCCAGAGAATGTTTCGCATAATTAAATATTTTCTCATGAATTCCGGCCGCAAGGCCGGGCGGGAACCTAACCCGACAGGGGGAGGGGGGATCCTATACTCTCGTTCGAAAAAATGCTGAAGATGCATTGTGTTGTCTATTCACATACAGGCAATTGGAGACATACGCGGGAAAATTGTGGAGTGACCAAATTTTATTCCCCAAACAAGTTTCTTTACACCTTTTCAATTAACAGACCAAAGTGCTCCGAAATCCGTATTGTATAGTCGTCCTACTGATGATACACTCTGGAATCAAGCGCAGTCACCATTGTAGACGAGATTTTCTCATGCAGAATTTATATGAATATGTCACTATCACACCTATACGCGAATTTCATGTAATTTATCTTTGTAGATGTCTTCACGTTACTTGCTACATGCTACTCTCACATCTCTAATTAATTTACGTACAAGTCTTGTGCCAGTAGCCATTCTACCAGTTGGTAAATTGCTTTCCGGCGAATGGACACTTATGAACCGCAGGGTCTAGTGGGGGGGGAGAGGTTGGGAAAACGCTTGATGATAAATTGCAGCAGGACAGTTCTTGTTTGAGTTTGTACATATTCACTTTTGGTACCTACGATGCTGTCGAGTGGAATAACTATCTTCAGTTGGAATCCTGGAATTGTTTGGGGGGGGGGCGGGAGAGGGGGGGGAGGGGTATGCTCACTGGTACACTGATTTTTAACTTACCTGTAGGGAAAGTTGTTCCAACGACCGGACAATCCAGGACCTCTGCACTACCATACCCACTCACCCACACCCACCCACCCACCTACTCACCCACCCATCGACAACCACTCACCAACACCCACCCACTCACCAACACCCACCCACTCACCAACACCCACCCACTCACCAACACCCACCCACTCACCAACACCCACCCACTCACCAACACCCACCCACTCACCAACACCCACCCACCCACCAACACCCACCCACCCACCAACACCCACCCACCGACTCACCTACACCTACCCACTCACCTACAACCACCCACCCATTCACTCACACCCACCCACCGACCACCCACCCACACCCACACACACATATATATATAGAAAGCGAAAAGGCAGTTGGAGAACCTGCTAGAATTCACCACATAAAATCAGGCGTTTTCCTTAACTTTGATAAATCAATGTTGTACAAAACACAACTTCCTATGAACAATAACGTCATTCAGGAAGCGTAAGAGGCACAAGTTTCAATGAGAATACTTCAAGTGTTAATGTGAAACAGTGTAGAAGCGTATTCGGAATAGCCTTGTAACTTTGTAATCACGAACGAAACTCTTTAGGTCTTTAGAGTGTGGCCACTGCTCCCCGTTGGTTTCCCCTCGGTCGATCAATTGTGCGCAAAGTAGAATTGTTTCGCTACTCTGCCAGATTAACTCCAATCTTGGTCACGATAACTTCATGGAAAATTGTGCAATCAGGCAAAATTTGTGGGAATAAAAAAAATATATAGTGCGGCAAAACTTTTGTCCTGATATTCCTCATGACTTAATCAAACTCAACCGAAACGGCGAATATACGCTCATAATCTACTATTAGGTAAGGTAGACTAAACTTTAATTTAACAACTTGGAAACTCGGCAGTTTCGTATACCTTTGATTTGAAATTACTCTAAAACAACCATCTTCGACATTGATTCAGGCAGTTTAGGGGAAGTTAAGCTGCCCGGGGTAGCATCGGTGGCTTATGCATAAATGAATCGATTTGGAAAATTTCTCGTATGAGTGGTTATTAGCATGGGTGCATGGATGGACAATTATGGATGGATGAAATTTCCAGCAAATGTGGAACCGCTTTGTCCGAGGATTTATTTCGTTATTGACTCTGCGTCAGGGCAAGTTATTGATTTACGGTCAAAAGTGAAAATGCCCTCTACAATGTCTAAAATTTTCGACATTTTTAAAATGTCAAAAATTTCACAGGGTCCAAAAAGTTCAAAAATTTCAAAAATTTCAAAAGTTTCAAAAATTTCAAAAATTTCAAAAAATTCAAAAATTCCAAAAATTTCAAAAATTCCAAAAAATTCAAAAATTTCAAAAATTTCAAAAATTTCAAAAATTTCAAAAATTTCAAAAATTTCAAAAATTTCAAAAATTTCAAAAATTTCAAAAATTTCAAAAATTTCAAAAATTTCAAAAATTTCAAAAATTTCAAAAATTTCAAAAATTTAAAAAATTTCAAAAATTTCAAAAATTTCAAAAATTTCAAAAATTTCAAAAATTTCAAAAATTCCAAAAATTTCCAAATCTTCAAAAATTTCAAAAATTTCAAAAATTTCAAAAATTTCAAAAATTTTAAAAATTTCAAAAATTTCAAAAATTTCAAAAATTCCAAAAATTTCAAAAATTTCAAAAATTTCAAAAATTTCAAAAATTTCAAAAATTTCAAAAATTTCAAAAATTTCAAAAATTTCAAAAATTTCAAAAATTTCAAAAATTTCAAAAATTTCAAAAATTTCAAAAATTTCAAAAATTTCAAAAATTTCAAAAATTTCAAAAATTTCAAAAATTTCAAAAATTTCAAAAATTTCAAAAATTTCAAAAATTTCAAAAATTTCAAAAATTTCAAAAATTTCAAAAATTTCAAAAATTTCAAAAATTTCAAAAATTTCAAAAATTTCAAAAATTCCAAAAATTTCCAAATCTTCAAAAATTTCAAAAATTTCAAAAATTTCAAAAATTTCAAAAATTTCAAAAATTTCAAAAATTTCAAAAATTTCAAAAATTTCAAAAATTTCAAAAATTTCAAAAATTTCAAAAATTTCAAAAATTTCAAAAATTTCAAAAATTTCAAAAATTTCAAAAATTTCAAAAATTTCAAAAATTTCAAAAATTTCAAAAATTTCAAAAATTTCAAAAATTTCAAAAATTTCAAAAATTTCAAAAATTTCAAAAATTTCAAAAATTTCAAAAATTTCAAAAATTTCAAAAATTTCAAAAATTTCAAAAATTTCAAAAATTTCAAAAATTTCAAAAATTTCAAAAATTTCAAAAATTTCAAAAATTTCAAAAATTTCAAAAATTTCAAAAATTTCAAAAATTTCAAAAATTTCAAAAATTTCAAAAATTTCAAAAATTTCAAAAATTTCAAAAATTTCAAAAATTTCAAAAATTTCAAAAATTTCAAAAATTTCAAAAATTTCAAAAATTTCAAAAATTCCAAAAAATTTCAAAATTTCAAAAATTTCAAAAATTTCGAAAATTTCAAAAATTTCAAAAATTTCGAAAATTTCAAAAATTTCAAAAATTTTAAAAATTTCAAAAATTTCAAAAATTTCAAAAATTTCAAAAATTTCAAAAATTTCAAAAATTTCAAAAATTTCAAAAATTTCAAAAATTTCAAAAATTTCAAAAATTTCAAAAATTTCAAAAATTTCAAAAATTTCAAAAATTTCAAAAATTTCAAAAATTTCAAAAATTTCAAAAATTTCAAAAATTTCAAAAATTTCAAAAATTTCAAAAATTTCAAAAATTTCAAAAATTTCAAAAATTTCAAAAATTTCAAAAATTTCAAAAATTTCAAAAATTTCAAAAATTTCAAAAATTTCAAAAATTTCAAAAATTTCAAAAATTTCAAAAATTTCAAAAATTTCAAAAATTTCAAAAATTTCAAAAATTTCAAAAATTTCAAAAATTTCAAAAATTTCAAAAATTTCAAAAATTTCAAAAATTTCCAAAATTTCAAAAATTTCAAAAATTTCAAAAATTTCAAAAAATTCAAAAATTTTAAAAATTTCAAGAATTTTAAAAAAATTTACTCATTTCGGAAATTTAAAAAATGTAAGAACATTTCCCGAATAGCGTCAGAGATGTGGGCTATATGACTCCAAGCCCGACTAAGCTGTGCTGGCTGTCAGGGTATCGACCTAAAACATCCTGATTGCCACGAGCCCACTAATAAATTTGTCTCTCAGCGTCTACGATGCTCCAGTTCTACTACTCCGACCTACGGATCCAAGTGTACGTACACTTTCCAAGTATAATGCGTAACCTTATCCAGTATTTTGTTCCCAATTGTCGGCCCAAGTTGAGAAGACCTGTACTGGATTGTATGCAGCCATCACAGCCTAGTTTTCATCACAGCCTAGTACACCGACTTTCATTCATTATACAAACTCAATGAATTACCCTCAAGTTTAATTAATGACGTTACAAATTACGGAACTTCTCAATTGTTCTAATTGCATTATGCGTTAATCATATGTTACTAACAATGCACCAATCATGTAGAATCATCACTGCTCTAATTTCAGTAATGCCCTGACAATAACCCAATTCATATTGTTTCAAACGAAACAAACGACCTCGCAAACATGATTTGTTATAGCTGCCACATAGTATCACCGATATATATAACTAATAATAACGAACGAGTGTAAAATCAATTGTTGAGGAGATAATTGACTTTTGACGAAAATCTGTAAAACAGATGTGGAACGAGTTCTAAATCATCATGCGATTCAATTCTGATCGGGAAGTTATTGATTTGACCCGTTAAGAGACACACCCACATCCCGCTCACCACACCTGTGTTATTTCTGCAATAGAAAGGCCATCCAGACTATTCTCTTCTCATTATCCTCAATGTTACCAAAGAAATTCCCATGGTCAAACATTGTTCATTATCAATCATCAATTGGAAAGCACATAATGCACCGGAGAATCGCAAACTGTTTGAAGGAGAATGATCAATACGTGATTTGAGAATTGGAAATGACGGAGCAATTTCAGTGCAGAAAATTAATGCAAACAAATGGGCATGGACCTGCGGTTAACAAACAAATCGGGTAAGTAAACAGCTATATGTCATGATCAGGCTTGTACACTATATGGGGATGTGTACGCAAGCATTGAAAATTCATTAACGAATGTAAATACAGAAGTATCTTTGAAATGATGCAAATTTATTTTGCCTGATTATTTGAGGGCTCATTTGAAATGCTGGGCGCTTTCTCGTGGAAATTAATTTGAAATAATATTTCGGAGTAACCGACAGCAATGGCCGCACGCCATGTAGACGCTCGATTAGGTGGGGGATGGGTGCCCGCTAGGTCCTACCCACTCCGTTTGAAATGATCGATTGGACCCCAGTAGAATTTATTCTGAATTTACAAATGATTGGGATCAATTCGTTTTTATTTCCAAATATTCTGGTCTAACCCCTTCAAGGAAATATTTATCTGAACAAATTTTTTTCAGTGTCGCTGAAATTTGTTAGCTAATTAGTGCAGTTTGTCGAAACAGAAGATACTTGGGTGCCCTAGAAAGCACAGTATCATCATTCTTTCCATCTTACAACCATTTGTTTTCCTTCGATTCCCATGCGCAACATTAAACCACACTCCCCCTCCGCCCCCCACCCACCCACCCAACAGGATGCAATCTGTATCGTATCGCGTCTTACACACCTCTCTATTCTCATTCTATCTCATCCCCACCCCCATTCTTTTTTCCTCCTTTTCTTCTAATTCTCGAGGTGCGTTAATGGGGATATAACAGTATCCATCGTGCGGCACTTTATCGTTTCCACATAAATGCATACGTACAATGCGTCGTTAAATGAGAGCGGCGGGCGGCTCGCGCCTATAGAAATAGACCGTGACCGTGTGGGTATAGAGAGGAAGACAATCCCCGGAAGACGGTAGTAAGAAAAGAAGGAAGACGGAAAAAAAAGAGAAACTGTCGAAGTGCCGCCTGGGACACAGTACGGTGTCACATTTAGACACTTGGAAACTCGAAATTTTCAATTTTTCACACAGTGTGTGTGTGTGGGGGGGGGGGGGGGGGGGTAGGTGTGGGTGGCCGTGTATGTCCGGGTGGGTGGGTGTGTCTGTGTGTGTGTGTGTGGGTGGTGAGTGGGTGAGTGGCTGGGTGGGTGAGCGGGTGAGTGGGTGGGTGGGTGAGGGAGTGGGTGGGTGGGTGAGTGAGTGGCTGGGTAGGTGGGTGGGGGAGTGGGTGAGTGAGTGGGCGGGTGGTTGGTTGGTTGAGTGGGTGGGTGGTTGAGTGGGGGGAGGTGGTTGGTTGGTTGAGTGGGGGGAGGTGGTTGGTTGGTTGAGTGGGGGGAGGTGGGTGGGTGGGTGTAAATGTAGCATGTATATGTGAATAGCCATATATATGTGTGTCTGGTTCTGCGTATGTGCCCGCGTGTTGGAATTTATGTGTTTGTATGTATTCTTTCTTCACCTCTGCGATTTGCCACTTCTGTCAGTTATTTTTACTCTAGTGTGTCGTAGACTTATGAAAGGGAGGATGATGTGTTAAAAACACCCCACGGATCAGCGAAATGGGCAAATGAAGAAGAGTTTCGCTTTATGGAGCCGGATACGGCTCCTCTTTGCCCCCACACAACGGATCTTCCAAGTTGAGGAGGGAGCACTATTGCGACTACTACGGGAGGGGCTTAGAGATGAAATATTTCCCCGGTTAAGTGCAGCGGAAACGCAAAACGAAGAGAAACAGGCCCGCAGGGAGGAATTAAAGGTGGAGGGAAAGGTTTATTCAGAGTGACCTAATAAATTATAGCTGACGTCCAATTAGAGTACAGCTTGCCATTTTGATGAGTTTATCAATTTGTGGAGATTTTACTGACTCATCGGAGATGAAACTTTGTCTGTGTAGGCTTTGTAGGTTTATTTATTTCGCATTTGTACGAAAGTTCTTTCCGCTTTCCGTAGTCACACACACACACACACACACACACTCACTCATATATACATACGCACACATATACACAGATGTTCTTTAAACGTGTCGAGACTATCCCCAACATTGAGAAAAATCAAAATCTCATCATCATAAAATTGAAAAAATTCTGAAGTTGGAAAAATATTGCTAAAGTTCGTTGGAAAATAATCCAGGTGTGGGTTTGCCGATAATGATTGTGTTCTACCCATATACATGTGTATTTTTTTTTGCATGTCTTCAACATGGTTGGAGAAAACAACTTTGTTAACGCTATCACTCGTTACTGGATGCTCTTAGCAATTAAACCGTTTGACTCATGTTACCAGCGTATTATACCGTTGTACTGGCTACTTGCTTGGGTAATAATGTAAACACTGACGAGGAATGAGTGTGTAATTGGAGAGGTACCATGCACATATATTGCTTCGGTGTAAATGCGGTTAGCTACTGCCTAGTTCATGAGGCACGTCAATAACCGCTTGTCAATGATTCGATCAATCGCCAATCACTTGCGGACATTCGTTCCAGGAGAAATAAAAAATTGCAAGCAATATTAAATGCCACGTGACCTAATATTAAATGCTACATCAAAAGAAAACCGCTCCACTTTGTTCCCTCCAGATCAGTTCCCTGTGAAGTTAGCTTAAAGACGTTCATTAGCGCCTTACTGAGTGGTTTTACGGAAAAATTTTATGAAACACTTTTTGTAGGTAATCTCATTTCGAATGAAAAAGATATTTACGAAATTTCTCTCCGTCGAATCGGTTTTGAGATAGAGCTGAATGTTCGATGAATGACGTTCTGTCTCTTTCATTTCTTCATCCGTCTCTCTCTATCTCTCCCTCCCCCTCTCCCCCTCCCCCTCTTCCCCTCCCCCTCTTCCCCTCCCCCTCTCTCCCTCCCTCAAACACATGTTGAGGTGTGCCCTTCTATCTACCTGGGAGTGTTAATGAGTCTCTTTACCTGTGCCCCTCTATTTGTACCTCACAAAGTTATATGGTGGAAACTAAAGTAAATTTATTTTTGTTCTTATTCTTACAACACCTTGTATATTGTTCTCCGTTGGTGAAAGAACACTCAATATTTTGTTGGTATTTTTACAAAACAGCCATTACACTCTTAATGCCATGGGAATCGCAAAAGGACTCATTCAGCTCGTGCAGCGTTTCGATTCGCCTGGCTGACTAGTTGGTGTAGTGAAATAAGTGGAGATCGAGGGAAAGGTGGGCTTGAACTTTCATCGTTATTACCACGATCTGGATGCATTGCACCGCGAATAAATGCTGCAATATCTTTCTTTATATTTTTACAATTTTTAGTCAGCGTTTTTTGCCGCTCGATGATGATCCTCACGATCGGATTTCTGGGATGCACAGTAAATCAGGGAATTTAATAGCTGTAATTTGTGCGGGTATACCCGGAACAGAGTAGTCCAGGTGGTGATGTTTTAGCATTGTTAATTCGAGAAGTCGTCGAAATTATTTTTCTTAATTTTTTTTTTTTTTTTTAGGTTTAATTCGAGATTTGGGCGTTTTTGGAAGTTTCGAAATTTTTGAGTTTTTCGGATTTTTTTTTTAATATTGAAAATTTTAACATTGTTGAAATTCATGAAATTATTGAAAAGTGAAAAAGTTGAAATTTGTATTAATATTTATTTCCTCTAAAATATTATTCAAAAGAAAAGAACATTTAGAAAAAAAATTCAACAATTTTCAAAATTATCCAACCCTTCGTTTTTTTTTTAAATTCATATTTTTAACAATTTCGAGTTTTGCGGACTTTTCAAAACTTTCTGGATTGAGATTTTTTTTTATTTAATAAATCTTCCAACTTTGAAATATAGTGGTAATACGCGCGATCAGATTTCTTAGTTGTGCCGTGAATCATGCGATTTAATAGCCGTAATTTGTGTAGATATGCCCGGAAAAGGATGTTTCATATCGCGGAGTTGTACATTGTTGATTCAACTTCAAATTGAACGTGAATAAAACCTGTTCTGTGAAGTATAATGATGATTTTGTATCCTCCCAGTAGTCGCACGCCTGCGCGCGATGTCATTGGTCCGGCGACAGGCGCTGCACTGTACTTTCCAATTTTGAGAAAAAAAACTTCTAACATATATGGTTAATGGTCAGACCACAATATTTCATTTCAGAATAACCATTATCCAGTCGGAGAAATGCATAGAAAGTATATGGTATGGGCCAAACATGTACATGCTTCAAAAACATATGCAGAATGTATGAAAATTCTGTTCCCATGTTTCATTGGAGAACTGAACCAATTTCTGTCTGTGTGGGTGGGTGGTTGATTGAGTGAGGGGGTGTATGGCTGGGTGAGTAGGTGAGTAGGTGAGTGGGTGAGTGGGTGAGTGGGTGGGTGGATGGATGTGTGGGTGGGTAGCGGGTGGATGGGTGGGTAAGTGGGTGGGTGTGTGAGTGGGTGGGTGGGTGGGTGGGTGAGTGAGTGAGTAGGTGGGTGAGTGAGTGGGTAGGTGGGTGAATGGGTGAGTGAGTAGGTAGGTAGGTGAGTACGTGGGTGGCGGGTGGTTGAGTGAGTGGGTGGGTGGGTGGTTGGGTGAGTGAGTGGAGGGGTGAGTGATTGAATGGATGAGTGGGTGCGTGAGTGAGTGGGTAGGTGAGTGGGTGGGTGAGTGGGTGGGTGGGTAGGTGGATAGGCCCATTTCCGGAAAAAACTTTCGTAATACTCAACCAAGATAGTTCTCTAAAATCTAAATCGGGAAGTTATTGATCTGGCCTCATTGGATCACACTCACTCGACCCGCTTAGTTATTTCAATATGCTAATAATGCTCACGTTCAGATTTCTTTGCACCATAAATCAAGCGACTTAATAGCTGCAATTTCTGCAGATATACCCGGAAAAGGATATTCCATATCATGAAGTTGAGCATTGTTGATTCAAATTGTTGTGGGGTGAGAGGGGAAAAAAATTGTGTGCAAAAGTGGTTGAGGTAGTTGGTCTAGGAACGTCAGATGTTCATTGCTTTGATGCTGACCTCTTCTTGGTAGAAGAGTTGACGTGGTTCATGTAGATTCATTAGATGAATCAATTTGTGGAAGCTAACCTTGCACATTGACTAAAGGCTATTACGAGTAGATGAGAATTGCCTTGAATTGATAGATTGAGATAATTAATTAGCGGTGATTCCATTCCAAGAATCTCTGCACAATTAAATGATCTATATATATATATATATATATATATATATAGAAGAAAAAAGCACAAGCGAAATGGAGAAACAGTGTAAGTTAGCCGACCCCTTAGATCGCATTTTCATAAATATCTCATAAGTTAAGGGATATGGTGAAAATTTCATACAAAACTTTCTGTAGAGCGAAGTGAGTACTACAAAAAAGCTCTTATGCAAATTTCTCCATCTACCGTAGATGCTGATATATCTGTAGCGAACCGGTAGAACCACTTCAGTGAATTTACTTCCAAGTTCATTTCTTCATGCACATTTCATGAGTTGATAGAGATACCGAAAATTTCATATGAAGCTTTTTGCAGAGTTAAGTATGCTCTATAAAAAAGTATATATGAGAATTGCTATACCTTTTCAAAATTCTGAGATTCTAAGTTTCTTGGATAAAAAAAATCTGAAAGTAAATCAGACCAAAATTTCATTTTTTTTTTCTTGGTTCATCAAAAATCTGTTTCATTTTTATTTATGTAAAACATCCAACAATGAATCGGGATCGACTCTGTCGTCGACGAGTTTAATAGACTGACGACACGGCATGTTGGTGAATATTGGGGTCGAGCGGTTTTGCACTACTCAATGTGGCTGAATAAACAATTACGTTGAGCGTACGCACGAGCGAGATAAACTCTGTAAATTTCGTATACGGACTATTTATCGCGCCTCTCAATAATGCGCGGACTACATAATCTGCCATTATCGAGACAACTGAGGCGTGCCAACCTCGCCCCAGCCACAGGATTCGTATTCCTGGGCCAGAGCAATCGTAACTTTGGTACACAAGACAAGTTTTCGGTTGGTTCTCTCCGACTTTCGATTTTTTTCAATAATGCAATGGTTTCGATGCATTAATTTTAATTCTAAAAATCCCGAAAAGGTCAAAACTGCCAAGCATTCCAAAAACGCTTGACCTGTTCCCAATATGATCCCCAAAAATTTGTTTAGTGTTCTTCACCAAATATTTTACCCTGTGAATGAAATTTCAGAAATGTTCGGTTCGATTGACTCGTCGCGAGCGGAATTTCCGGTATTTGCAACACTTTAGGTTGCCAAGTGTTGATGAGAGGATGAAACCTCCATGTGATATCACTCAAACGGTATTTGCCAGGCATGCTCACTGACCAGCTCAACTTCACCCACTTCGGTTTCGAACCGCAACCGTATGGAAGTGGGAATTAGTCATTGGCAACCGTTAGATCCAATTCAGGACCTTATTTTTTTGTTTTTAGTTTAGCCGTTCGCCGGAGTTGCTGTAGGAAATCGAAGTTAAATTCATTCAATAAATTACCCAATTGTATGCGTGTGTATGTGTCTTTTTTCCTCTGGCTGCTTCTCTCTTGTACTCCCCACGATAGCTGCTCTTCAGCATTTCTCCAAAAGGAACTACTGGACACCCATCCATGCGACTGGGGCCGACGTTTACCATTTAGACCATCGTATTTCTGAACACAGGGTAAACCTCTAGAAAGGCCTGTAATGACACTCACCCCCCCCCCCTACATCGGGGTAAGTTCCCGCCCGCCTACGACTCTGTGTGTCAATGTGTGAGTAGGTGGGTGGGTGGGTGGTTGAGTGGGTTGAGTGGGTTGATGGGTGAGTGGGTGGATGGTGGGTGAGTGGGTGAGTGGGTGGATGGTGGGTGAGTGGGTGAGTGGGTGGATGGTGGGTGAGTGGGCGGATGGTGGATGAGTGGGTGGGTGAGTGAGTGAGTGGGTGAGTGGGTGAGTGGGTGAGTGGGTGGATGGTGGGTGAGTGGGTGGGTGGGTAGGTGAGTGAATGAGTGGGTGGGTGGATGGTGGGTGAGTGGGTGAGTGGGTAAGTGGGTGGGTGGGTGGCTGGGTGGGTGGGTGAGTCAGTGGGTGGGTGAGAAAATTTATCCATCAGCGACTGAAATGAATTTTCCATTCACTAACTTCCTGCATTTCTGCGTAAAAAATCATAAAAGATGGCGGTAACCTTCAACGCCTCCAACCACTCATTTTTGTCAATTTTTTATTTCACCATCTAGCGGCCAGCACAAAAGGAGATCCATCAAGCACTTCGCAGCATCCCATTCGCCGATGATGCATGGGTCCGGCATTGTTTCATTAGCCGCGCATTGACGGTCCAACTCGACAGAACACGGGTTAAATGCAATATACTCCTTTTTTTTTTTTAATTCAAATGGCGATTCCACGCTTTGGGCATAAATTGTGACTTTATGACACTCATCCATGATTGTTCTCGTTACAATGATGGGGGCGTTATCGACGGCATTAATATCCCCTCCACATATTCCCATCAAGCCACTGTTTCCTGTGGTAAAATATCGTTCCTCTGATTCCATAAATTATTACGATTTTGAGGGGAGTAATATGAATGGGCTGAAAATCATCAGGCCATAAATTAACATTCATTGAGCTCACCAGAAGAATTTGCACATCCTGTTGAAATACGATGAATGAATACAAAATTATAGAAATATAGTGCTCATCAGCTTTCTCATGTGATGTTCTTGCACATAGATTAGAAATTTCCTGGCGATAGGGGGGGGGGGGGAATAGAGTGGTATTATTCAATTATTGTATATTGCAATAGTAAAGCAGCTTAGTATGCGTACTATGTATGATATGTCGTAACTGACTAAAGAGGCATATATTGATGGAGAGCTTGTTTGTAAGGCAAAGTGAGACCTACAGGAGTACCTTGTGAAGTTAAGGGCCAGAGGAAGCTTATCTGAATAGTACCTTATGGGAGATCGCATAGCCGGGCGGGAACCTAACCCCCCGCGGGGGGAGGGGGGGTCATCTTAGACGCCCGCCATTTTAGTAGGTTTCTGGAGGCTTACCCTGTGTCTAGAAATACGATCGCCTAAATAGCGAAAATCGGCCCCAGCCACATGGATGGGTGTCCAGGGGGCCCTATCGAAGAAATACTAAAGAGCAACGACCACGCGGAGTACAGGTGAGAGGGACGGAGGATGAAAAACGTACACACACAGGTACATTTTATTTATACCTAGAAATTGTGGAAATGCCTTTAAACGTGGAATATTACAGGCAAAGAGTCTGAAAAGCTGCTTTGCCGTCTCCGCGGGACTCGCAGTTACCATAGTAACGCCATTAGCCCCCCCCCCCCCCGATGAGATTAAAAATCTTGCGCTTCCAGAGTTAATTTTTCTCATTCACGTGACTTTTGTTCCTCTATTTACGCTATTTTCTGGACAAAGGGAGGCGAGCGGATGGCCAATAATCCAGACGCCATGCTTCATAATGTTGGATGTCATCTTTACAGTTTAATATTTCCGACAGTGAAAAGTGAATGGGGAAAATGAAAAAGCGGGTAATCCCTTTAGTACAAAGTCCAATATAACGGTGTTTTAAGCCAATCTATGTCATAATGCATAAGTTGAATAAATCGTACCTCCATTTTTTTTTCTAACATTGTTGATGGTGAAAGTGATAAAAATTTATATTAAAAAATTTAAGCCCGGCTTTTCTGGTATTTTTCGCGCGTTTTTTTTTTGCAACTTTGGATTTTTTTTGAAGGAAAATTTGACCCGTTCTCTGCCATTTTCCAGACTCCGCAAACACACACACACACACACACACACACACACACACACACACATGGACTTCACTCTGTCATTGGAATGGCCGATTCCTGATTGGAAAATCGCGACGAAAAAGAATTTTAATAAGTCCATTTTTCACCACGCGCCTCATTTGCTAAGTTATTCCGAAAATCTAAACACATACACACACACACGCACACAGCGGTATGCCTCTAGTGCGCCAAAAAACTGTTGGAAGCGTAGATAAATATACAGCATAAATACCAGGGGCTGGAAAAGGAGGCTGGGAGGGGGGGGGGGGACGAGCGTAAAACGTGCTCGCGACCCCCGCAGAAAAACAAAAATAGAGGAGGAGGGGGGGGGGGGCGCTAAAAATCCTATAAAAAGCACAAATGCAGAACGAAATAAAAGATAAATATAAAAACAAACTCCTGCCTGGAAAGCGTTTGGCCATTTTTGGAGGGGATATGATAGGTAGAGAGGTTGCCAGATAGGGGGGGTGCGAAGGGGGGAGCGGGGCAGCGATGAAATTTAGTGAGCCGTTAGCGCGCGACATTTTGGCCAGCTGGTCGCGTGTAACAGATTGCTCTCCCAGTGGTCTGTCGGTTTGTTGGTCCTAACGTTGCGCTCAGCAATTAACAGGGTGAAAAACTCACAAAAAAAAAATACAACACCCACCCGGCCAGTATTGGTACTCATACAAATGCATTGTTCTGTAGGACTATAGTGCGCTTGGAAATAAATTCTACCCGGGTTCTGCAAATTTATGTAATATCGTGTTCATGCCATTTTTCATTTTTCCCCTTTTTTGAGGGAAGCTCTGTAGACCTAACTGTTTTGATTTTCCGAAGAATGAAGACCAGAAAAAAGCCAGAATCGAGTGGGATGGAAGTGTGTTTGTCCCCGTTAGGGGCACAAACAAAACTTCCCGATTTGTAATTTCTGTTTGCCATTCCTAGATTTTCCGACACGTCAATTAAATATTCGAGGACTGGTTTCAGAGAAAAATATAGGAATCATGAAATTTTGAATACTGGAATACAACAGGTGTCGCTACCTGCGACTATGTCACGTGACGCACTGACCAATCACACTGCGCATCGCGCATTCAGACTCTCCTGTGCAAATGCGGGCAAACGCGCATGCGCCGGCGGTAGTCGGACAACTTCGGATCTAGACCGAATATGAAAGTTTGAATAGTCATTAAAATTTCGCGCCACTCAACATCAACCAATAACTAATAATTCACTACATGAAAGTGAGTCAAATTTCGATCGAAGCTAAGGTATGCCGAGACACTCCAATTGCGAAATTGATTAGCTCGATCACAACTTTCCTTCGTAAATAATGATTGATTAAAACTTTTGGCGATTTTCATGCTTCATGTTTGAAAAAAAACCGGAAGCTAGTGCATGAACTTCTTTCGAAATCTAATCAGGTCTCAGCTGCGTGCGATAAGAGAAAACACACGAAATTGAAAATCAATAGGAACTGCTAGGTCAAAAATATTTCACAAATGGCGTAAGCTGCTGGAAGCAAAATAAAAATGGAAAAAGAACACAAGGACGAGCAACAACTAGGCCATGAATGGGGAAAAAAATATAACACTGAAATAGTTAAGGTGAAAAAACACGCGAGGATAAACGGGTCCGGTCATGGTTGACGATCGGCCGAGATTTTCAATCAGTTCCCTTCTTCTGTTGCTCCCATGAACAAAAACAGGGCCAAAAAAATTGCATTGTGCGGATGCTCAATTTTTCCCGCATCCACGGACATTCTTTTGTACAACTATTATTCGCGTTTTTCGAGGAAAAATATTCCGAGTGGAAGCATTTTTCATGTGGCAAGTGGAGGCCGGAGTATGCGTGGACAGAGAACTTTGGATATTCAGCAATGAGGGAAAAGTTTGATAAAAATTACGCCTCTGTGTGGTCATGCTCCAGTGTGCGCCATTTTAAATTTTCTCTTCCCTGTACGAAATACAGTGGAAATTAATAAACGAAAGCTTCGTTCTCTGGTGGATAAATTTTGTCGCAATTAAAAATTTTCCTGGTCTAATAATTTGTGCACTGATGCACTAAATTTCATACCGGAGAACAGGAATTTTTATGACACTGACGAGCAAATTTTCGGTATGAGTCGGTAAATTTTTACTGCACCGGTAGGGTAAAATTTATCCAACAGGAACTGGGATTTTTAGTGATTGCTTGGAAAAATTCAGAGACTTCTGAAATTGCAAAATCTTGGATTTCGAAAATCTAAGAATTTTGGAAATTTTGAAAATTTTGAAAATTTTGAAAATTTTGAAAATTTTGAAAATTTTGAAAATTTTGAAAATTTTGAAAATTTTGAAAATTTTGAAAATTTTGAAAATTTTAAAAATTTTGAAACCTTTGAACAACTTGAAATTTTGAAAACTTTGAAAATTTCGGAATCTTGAAAATTTGAACAAATTCAAAAGATTTCAGAAATCTGAAAAGAATATAATTGAAGGATTGAAAATTTTAGAAATTTGCGAAATTGCAAAAAACTCGCAAAGTCCAAAAATGTTGAAAATGCTAAAAACGTAACAGTGCGTTATCCAATCAGCATAATCGGTGCATATTGGCGAACACTATAGCTGATTAGTTGCTGGGCAAAATCTTTCTGGCAGGATGAGGAGGATAGTGTGAATCTTCCCGTGGTAACAGAGCTTATCAAAGAGCAGAAACAGTGCTCGGGATGCCCAAACACAAGAGGAGTATGATGAAGAGCATTCAGAGGAGACCATGGTAGCGGAACCAGAGCCCAAGGACTCACCAAGACCTTTCTCTCGGAGAAGACAATGGTGTCCTCAGCATGTTGATCGACCCCGAGAAGACACTGGGAGACTCCCGGAGACGTTTCGGGAGAAACTATGATGCTGCAGGAAGTGATTGGCTGGACCAGTATCATTCTGAAGTGTAGGGAATGGTTGAGCGATGATGAAGTGGGTCAATCTGATGTGTCGGAGAAAATTTTGAGGAAATGGAGTAGTTGCCTAAAAGGCCGTAATACATGCTGCACCACTATAATGACCTCTGTGATGTGGGCGCGAGAGCGGCACAATTTTCTAATATCGATGCATTAATATCTGATAATGGAGAGGCATCATAATGGGTGGGCAATGTAGTACAGGCTCCGTACATTCAGTACTGCAACTGCTGAATTGCAGAGTTCAATCGAAATATGTGTTAGGATGTTCAAAGAAATAACTGGGGGACGATCAGTTTGGTGGTAATTGCTGCTGGATTCAGTCGTCATTCAGGGTTTTATTTTTTGAGTTATTTACGCGAATTTATTTTATTGTTTAATCAAGGATTTGGTAGGAATTCAATACAGAAATATTTCGCTGGAGGTAATTAACATAATTATTTGTTGGCCAAAATCGTGGAAAGCAGGAATGTAGCTGAGCTTGTGCTTCGTCATTTTAGAGGAATGGTGGAATTATTGGAATGTGTGGTTTTCTTTGTGGAAATTTCGGAGTTTTTACAATTTTTAGACATTTTTAGTATTATTCAATTTCGGGAATGTTTTAGTATTCTCAAAATTTTGGAAATGCTGGAACATTTGGAAATTTGAGAATTTTGGATATTTTGGAAATTTTAGAAATTTTGAAAATTTTGGAAATTTTGGAAATTTTGGAAATTTTGGAAATTTTGGAAATTTTGGAAATTTTGGAAATTTTGAAAATTTTGGAAATTTTGAAAATTTTGGAAATTTTGGAAATTTTGGAAATTTTGGAAATTCTGGAAATTTTACAAATTCTGGAAATTTTGGGAATTTTGACGAAATTTCCGAATTGAAACTGTCAGAACCCTCCAAAAATTACAATTGGTAAAACTGATAGATCTAAAAATTTTACGACCCCATTTATAGTTTTTTCCCACTCCCGTCTTAGAATTATTCGCACTACCACCCTACAAATTCCCTTCCTGTGCCCTAGAACTTTTATTGCGTTTCTCAATTCATCACATTTTTGACCTATTGCGCTGTTTCACTGGATCTTTTCCAATTCAGCGCCAGAGGATGTCTAATCCTGCTGGCACCTCATCTCAAATCTTTTCCACTAATTAATTAATTGATTGAAAATCCGCAAATTCAAATATTTTATTGGGATGTTTCATGGGCACCGCCATCTAATCGACAAGACTTCCATCAGATAATTTTGAATTTTTTTCCGGTTCTTTTGAAAATACAAAATGAGAATTCTCAATTCGTTAATCTTCAATTTTCGAAAATCCAATTTTTGGATTTGCGATGGTCAAAAAACCAGCGACGAAAAATATTTTCATTCACGATAAAAGGCAGCGGAAGAGAATTTTTTTCATTTTCTCTCGTCAAACAATGGACCATTTTTTTCGGGGTGTAACCTCCCCTCGAGGGTGGATAAAAATCCGGGTCATCTTTACCACTAGAATGTCGTTATCTCCAAGCTGCTATAAAACAAGCGCGACGTGGAGTGTGGGCTTCCCAGGATAAAGCTCTGCCTTGTAATAAACAGCAATTACAGTTAACAACGAAATGCTGGACTTGGCAGAAAAAAATAAGGGAGGGGTGAGATGATAATAGATAATGAAAAAAAGGAGGTGGAAGAAAAGTCTACTACGGAGATGAGTACTTTCCATTGCACTCATCCAACTTCCGAGCGGAAAGTTTGAGACCTATGAATGATTCATTTCAAGTAAACTAATAATTATATATATATCACAATATGCTATATCTATATATATCATGATAATGAAAATTCAATTCAGAATTTCTAAACGTTTCCAACAGAATATCTCAAGAACGAATAGAAATAGAAAAAAAAAGTTCCAACAAATTTTGTTCCTTAGCTCAAACTGCACATTTTATGTCAAATAACTTTTTTTCTAGCGTGCATACTTCAGGCGCAAATGTGGGTGGGCGCAGCGCGGTCGGCGTGCGACCGCTTGCCAGCGACTTGCCCACACTCCGCAGCATTTTTCGAGAAAACCAATCGATAGCTTCATAGGAACTCAATTATTCTCCATGAAACGGAGAATATTTTATGTCAAGAGCTTTCCGCTCTATCTCCATTATTTAATAGAATAGATTCGAAACACATCACTCGCAATTTCTCTAGCTTCCCTAAACGGATCAGTAATGTTTAAAGCTTTCTCTCCGTGTATAAATAATTGGCTAGCTAAATCGATGGAGCACTTGAACAATTTTCTCATTTCAGACCACTCAGTTTCTAAGAATATTGGGGAAAAATAAAAAACGAAGAAAAAAGGTGAATTGGAATAACGCAGACTACGGGGAGTGAGTACTTTGTATTGCGCTCATCCAACTTCCGTACGGAAACTTTGAATCTTACAAAAGACACTCTCGTCGTGCAAAGTCCCCCGCCGCCCCCAGCCCCCCGCCGCCCGCCGACGTCCTTTATGCCGATTACAAGGAGGCTAGGGCCAAGATCTACTCGACCCCTGGCTGAGTACAACGAGTCAGTCGGAAATCTTGGCAAATTCAAGTCAGCACAGGAGCTACGTCAACTTTCAACTAATTCAATGCCGGAAAGGAGTGGAGGGCCTACTCGAGTGATAAAATGAAGAAAAGTTTATTAATTTCAAATTCTATTTGCGGTACGCTCATTCCACCACCCAGTGGTAAATTAAACTGCAAGTTCAAGTCCCATGAAAATATATGGTACTATGGAAAACAATATAGGGATGGGAAAAGGAAGATGAAAATTAAAATATATATAGCCGAATGCAGTAATAATTAAATGTGATGTGTATAAGATGTTCCAAACTAACTTTTATGGAAAAATCGGGGTTGACATTTCATGAGAATGAAAGAATTCGTCAGAACCTCCACATCAACCTCTCCGTCAACCCCCCCCCCCCCCCGCCTTGTCAATGCGTCAACCCGATCCGGCAACTCAAGATTTCGACGGCGAGATGGTTGATGAGAAGTTGTATCAGGTGTAACAACGGGGCAAAGTCTGCAGGATTCAACAATTTTTGACCGTCGTCCTTATCATCAACCTTCCCGTCAGCGTCCTTGTTGACCTGCCTCTTAGCATCTACGCTGGAACTCGTTATCAACCTCCTGATCAACCCCATTGAACCCGGTCGAACCTCAATTTGAGATGGGGATATTGGCAGGGAGGTTGAACGGATGTTGATAGAGAGGTTGATAGGCATATTGACAGGCAGGTTGAAGGCATGTTGACAGCGTGGTTCAGGGGGAAGTTGACAGCGAGGTCGAAGGGATGTTGACGGAGAGGTTGATAGCGAAGTTGATGAAGCGGTTGAGTGAGGTTGATGGGGAGATTGATAGCGAGGTTCATGGGGATGTTGAGGAGGAAGTTGACGAGTAGCTTAATGGGGATATTGACAGGGAGTTCGAAGGGATGTTGATAGAGAGGTTGATAAGGATATTGACCGGCAGGTTGAAGGTATGTTGACGGAGAGGTTCAGGGACAAGTTAACAGAGAGGTTGATGGGAAGGTTGAAGGGATGTTGATGGGGAGGTTGATAGCGAAGTTGATGAAGCGGTTGAGTGAGGTTGATGGGGAGATTGATAGCGAGGTTCATGGGGATGTTGAGGAGGAAGTTGACGAGTAGCTTAATGGGGATATTGACAGGGAGTTCGAAGGGATGTTGATAGAGGGGTTGATAAGGATATTGACCGGCAGGTTGAAGGTATGTTGACGGAGAGGTTCAGGGACAAGTTAACAGAGAGGTTGATGGGAAGGTTGAAGGGATGTTGATGGGGAGGTTGATAGCGAAGTTGATGAAGCAGTTGGGTGAGGTTCATGAGGATGTTGAGGAGGAAGTTGACGAGAAGGTTGACCTAAAGTTGCGAAATCTTTTGGAACATCCTATACAATTATTGAGGAGCAATTTCATCCCAACTCAACTCAGGGTCGCAAAGTTGCAATGCAATTACCCAGATCTGAGCCCTAGCTTTTCGTCATCCTCACATCAACTCATTACAACAAATAATGATTCAATCAAACTCATTAAATTTCTAGCGACATTCCTCTCCCAAAAACAGTACATAGATCGAAGGCACAGGCACATACCTTGATACATAAATCATATAGGACAAATCTATATTCCACCCATATTTCTTCCCTGACGGGAAAATACTGGAGTGACGTTGGTAATGTGCAATAGTATGTGAATTGATTGTGTAAAATTCATGGGTAGCAGTGAAGAGGCAGAAGTGCAATAGCATGTTGAGTAAACCCCTTGGAGCCCTAGCACAATGGTGCTACGCGCAAATTGCAATTAAGCTTGACGACGTCGGATTTATGAAAATAGCTCGTTGCCATGGTATTTTCGAAGATGCTGGAGAACACATTCGTATATTTTCACAGGCAAAATTCTCGCCCGAAAGCACTGGAGCTTCTGAGTGCAGTCAGTGGAGATAGCCCATGGGAAAACAATAGGTGATATTCCGTCAAATATTGAACTGACCCGATGTGACTACGCGGGAAATGGTTGGTTCAGTATTAGAAATATCCCCAACCCGTGGGATATGGTTTGCTAGAGTAAAATAATCCCGATGAAAATTTTTCTTCTTCGAGGATAAGATATCCCCGGACGGCGATACCCAGATTTAGCGACTTCAGCATATATATATCCACCATCTCTGTTAGACTCTGAATATTCCGGGGTTGGGGTATAAATATCATCCATTCGAGGGTATCAATCCCCGACACAGGGACATGAACATCACAGATTTTGGGCTATACTCGTATCTAATCTTAATTTGGGGATATGAATATCTTGCACACGGAGACATCAATAATTTCGATTCGAGGATGCGAATATTCGTGGTTCAGAGCTATGAATATTCCCGGTCCGGAAATATAAATATTTCCGATTTGCACATATGGGCGTAATGGAATATTGAGTGGGAGTAATTTTCACAAAATGCGTGGATGCGTGGAAATGCGATGGATCCGTTTCATCCGTATTAAATACGCGCGAAACGGCGCTTATCACAACTTCACCAAAGCAATTTTTTTTTATCAAAGTTTCCTTCTTTATAATCTCTAAAGCTAAAAGCTCATGCTTCGACTGAGACTCTGTCACACAATTTGAATTACGTAATGTATATAACATTCGTGGGCTTCATCTTCCGGCATTGCGCGGCTTCACCAACTGCCTGTAAAACATATTTACCGTGACGTATTTCACGGATTCGCAAATTAAACCCTAGTCGCAGAAACGTGGCCTTCCTTACACCTTATTTTATAGATACGTTTTTATCGTTTGCTAATGGCACTTCCATTTCGGCGCAACGGTACAGTGGATCTCCTAATTTTAACTCCGTAAATATTCATACTAGTGGTTGGAATGGATGTGACGTTTCCGCGGGTACGTAAAAGTTGACGGTGTGTAATTGTCTCCAAATTTTTTTCTTCAATCTTTCTCCAGAATTATTTCATTAAAAAATATTTGATTTTAAAGGCACCTCCCCGCTCGACGTTATAGGTTGCCTGATGAGCGCGGCGCCGTGCAATACATGTAGCCTTCGAATTGAGGCCCAGGGGGGGGGGGGGGGGCGCAAGGCATAATTTGCGATTTTTTTCCTCGTTTTGAAATATTTTTATTACAATTATGATTCTCTGATTTTCCAAATTCTCCTGTGGGTGGGTGTGTGGACAAGTGGGTGTGTGAGTGGGTGGGTGGGCAGACGGATGGGCAGGTGGGTGGGTGGATGGGTGGGTGGGCGCTTGTATGGATGGGTGGGTGTTTGGATGGGTGGGTCGACGGGTGGGTGGGTGGGTGTGTGGGTGTGTGAATGGGTGGGTAGGGGGGTGTGTGGATGGGTGGATAGGTGGGTGGGTGAGTGTGTGGATGGATGGGTGGGTGTCTGGATGGGTGGGTGGCGATGCGCTCGAAAAACCAATCTCTTTTCCATGAAACAAAAAATATTTCATATGGGTCACTCTCACAATCGTATACTTTTCTTTTTTTTTCCTCGATAATTTGAAAATTGGCGCTGATGTGAAGCGCGTAGATCCAACCATCCAATTGTTTTCACATCAATTCAAACCGAGAAACCCACCGTTTTTTGCTTACATAGTACTGTCGGTATAGAAGATAATGTATGCGCTGGGACAAGGAAATTACACTCGAGGAAATTATCGACTGGTGAAACTTGAGAAGCGAGAAAATTGATCCTTAACGGAATAATGTCGTAGGATACTAAGAATGAGGGTCTAGTGATGCTGGTATAGCGTATGAAAGCTAATATATTCCATAGAAATGGTAAAAATGATGAAAATACTTGAAAATAATTTGCAAATTCAGGAAGAAATAATAACGGTCCCGAAATGTCGATTTTCAAAATTTCGGAGTACTTTGAGAAGTTTCAAAAATTGCCGAAACTTTGGGAATTTAACACATTCAAAAATTGTAATCGAGGGAAAAAGACATTGCATTTTTTGAGCATCTCCATCTAGAAAAACTGAAATCAGTAAGAGCGAATAATAATGCATGAAATCGCAAGTTGATAAGAATAAGTGAGTGGGTAGAGACGAGTGGGTCCCCGTCATCTCGACCCTTGAATATTCAAATAACCACATGGAGCAGTGAATTCGTTCAATAAATAATGAATAACGGACCATGCTATGAGACCCCCCACAAGCCCACGATTCTCTGCGTCGGTATAACGGGCGACACATCCTTCTCTAAATCTTCTCAAAATCCTCTCTACGCCACCTAAGGGGTATTACTTATAAACGAATGCATACATTTGCGTACCAACACTCGAAGGTGGCAAGCCACACTGCAGAGCCCTGTCTCCATAAGCTACATCAGCATTTCTAGCATCGCCCTTCGTAGTATGCAAGAGGAGATTTTTTTTTAATATGGGTAAGCTGAATGAGTGAGGCTCATCGAGGCTACACAAGAAATTTCACGATTTGAAATTAATGAGATTTTTTTTTCTCCGATTTTTGAATTGAGAAGTTCGGGCTCAAAGATCTACTTTTTTGGCGCCGCTGATGGCTCTATTGAATTTTGATTTCACGGTTCACTGTAGGGGATCAAAGGAGTGAATTAAGGAATCAGAGGGGGAGGGGGGGGCGTGGGGAGGTAGAATTACTGAGTGGACGGCAAACAAAAGACCAGTGGGAGCCACTGGGAAAGCTGAATATTCATGAATTGTTGAGATTCGTAGACGAGCCAATCAGTGTCCTGCCTCATGCTTGCACGATAACTGTCTGCTCGAATTACTAATTGCATCCTATGTCAAACCCCAATATCACAAGCAGTTGGATTTAGACTATAATGAGTAAGCAATATTCATGCCAGTTGGTTCAGCATTTTGTACTTAATTAAAGCACTACGAAAACTAGTTTTCCGAAATTTGCACATTTGGAGGCTGAGGGGGGGGGGGGGCTGTACACATGTTGAAAGTACAAAACGGTGTCTGGAGGAAAATAGTTTTCAAAATTTTTAAAATTTTCGAAATGTTCAAAATTTTCAAAATTTTCAAAATTTTTAAAATTTTCAAAATTTTTAAAATTTTCAAGATTTTCAAAATTCTCACAATTTTCAAAATGTTCAAAATTTTCAAAATTCTCAAAGTTTTCAAAAATTTTCAACATTTCCAAAATTTTCAAAATTTTCAACATTTCCAAAATTTTCAAAATTTCCAAAATTTTCAAAATTTCCAACATTTACAAAATTTTCAAAATCTTCAAAATTTTCAAAACTTTGAAAATTGTGAAAATTTCCCAAATGTTCGAAATTTTCAAAACTTTGAAAATTGTGAAAATTTCCCAAATTTCCCAAATGTTCGAAATTTCCAAAACTTTCAGAATATTGAATCTTGTACTAAAATTTTCCTACATTAGAAAATTACAACAACAAGTGGATCGTCTGGTTGAATGAGAAAAAAATTTCACTTGATGAATTAAGTGTGAAATGATTCTTTTCTCCATCGCTTATTTTCTTTTTCACAACATGTTATTCCATTAATATCACCATGTAGTTTAAGTTTTACGACTTTGCGAGTCAAGATTGTTCCACCTTGAAGTCATGAAGACGATTCGTCGTCGTCATTAAGCCTAGGGGGCATCTGTTATGTTCACAGGTGTTTCATACCACAGTACTTTTCCCGCCTAGTGTACGCGTGAGATGAGGTACGAGTTGGCATTCCATGCAGCGGTAGACTATGGGGCGACCAAGCCACGACCGCAGAAATCGTGACGAAAACTCATCAACCTCGTGCGTAAAAATTTAGCGGGCGTCTCGCATGGGGTGAGACGCCACTGACATTTTTTTCAAAATTTCGGACTTTCCAAAATTGTGGTTCGATCGAAAAAGCCCGAAAAAGTTTCGTAGGGCAATAAAAAAAATGCCTTCCAATATTTTGATACTCCAAAATTTTGGTGCTCTCTGAGGGCGACTACAAGGTTAAATGTAGTGGAGATTAAGGAGCTCCACCAACAAGACGTGAATTGAGGAACAGCCAACTTCGTGTTTTATCTTGGTCCTGTTGGCGCTTTATTTTCATTCTTTATGGCACTTTCAGTGTTTGTTGTATCGTTGGGATGACCATCGTAAAGAGACGAGTACTTTGTGCCAGAAGACAAGAGGGAATATGTTCTGTGATGGGGGATTTTTCTATTTGATTATATACTACTGTTTTGTGGAAAGTCATGTCGGCCACGGCAATAAAAAGGGCTCTATATTTTTATTTCACAGAAAAAGAAATTGTCTTGCAAGTACACTCTCAAAATTGTCATGTAATGATTTTTGCTAAAAATTATAATGACCTTCAACATTTTCACATCTAATGTTTTAATTCTATGGGAAATTTCTGAAATGGAATTTCGTGTGTCCCAAAAAAATCCATAAACTGAGACCGCAAGGCCGGGCGGGAACCTAACCTGACGCAGGGGAGCAGGCGGGTTCCGTCATAGGGGTTTCTGGAGGTTTACCCTGGGTTTACATATACGATGGCCTAAATGGCGAAATTCGGCCCCAGCCGCATGGATGGGTGTCCAGTAGGCCCTTTCTAAAAAACGCTGCGGTGAGAGTACCGGAGAGAGGGACGGAAAACGACACACATTCACACACTCATTCTGATAAAAGTCTCACCGAATTGGTGAGAAAGTCAATAACTTCCCTCATCGAAAAGCCAAAGGAAATCGAAAAATGGAGACCCACTTGTGCAACAGCGTTTTGCGGAATGTCTCCCTTTGTAACTACTAGCATACTACCATTTTCTCTCCGTATCTTTCTAATAAAGAATGTCATTGAAAATTGTTGTCAATCTATATCGAATGAACGCTTCTTCGTGCTGTGAATAAAGCATATTTCATATTTGCTGGGAATATTTGAAAAGTTATATGGCAAAAGTTTGTGTTATTACGGAAGATCCATATGTATCTTGCAGTTCTCTCCACGTTCAGTTTTCCATCTCCAATATTTTACATCAATGAGACTATACGCTCCTTTATACTATGGGAATTGAAACTGAATGACCGGGCATATATAGGATTAGCCGTATGAATTTAAGCAATTAAGGATGCAATGGGAAATGTTCTTTTTACCTATCTAGCCCATATTGCGAAATATGCACATATACACGGTGTCCCAAAACTCCGGATTTTATTTGAGGGTGAAAAGAGGGCAGAATTCCGATTCGAAAGTTCCCCTTCAACTTCTCTGATTGACCCCGTGCCTCACATAAAGTACCTGAAGTTTGAAGGTTGAACGGTTCGGAGAATGGTTCCAAGTGAACGAACAGTTCCAAGGTCCGTTCGGGGAAGAGTTCCAGGTGGCACTTATGTTCCATAAACCGTTCCAGGAACGACTCCCAGATTGAATCCCAGAAATTCAATTCCGGGAACGGTTCCAAGAGTCGTTCCAGGTGAAAGAACACTCGCACATTTTATTCCAGATGAACATCAAGTTCTAGGAACTGTTCCTAATCTGAACTGCCATGTGGAATCGTTCTGAGAATTTTTTCCAGATTTGTGCGAGATGAACATGCAGTTCTAGGAACTGTTCCTAATATTGAACTTTCATGTGGAATAGTTCTGAGAATGGTTTCCGGAAGTAAAGTTCCACCTGCAACAGTTCCCAGAATGGACCGTCCGCGTGGAACCATTCTTGAGACGGTTCGGTCACTGGAAACGCCGATGCATTTGAAGGAATCAAGTTTTATCATGACTTTTATTGCGAGTACTGTGCGGCGCTCAGAGCGCGACCTCTCCAAGGTTGAACAGAGTAATTTCAACTTTTGATTGCTTAAACATCATCGATCGCAGAATCATCTGCAATTATGCGAGTAATTTTTGCTGCATAACTGTATGAAAAAAAAATCTGAAATGGCCCCTACCACAGCTTATAAAAGCGGGGGAGGGGGGGGGCGTAATGTTTATCATAAAGTTTCCTCCGAGAAGCGATCAATGGGCAGAAGCAACCATGTGACTCCAAGCAATCAAGATCCGGAGATAAGTTCGATATTTACGTGCATCGAAGATAACTTAAACCAGACGTTGTAACGTAACTACAGTCTCAAATGTCACTGGCCAGTGTCGGAGATATTGAAGAAACTCGAGAACACAAGTTGCTGGTTTCCTCTTCGTAACATTGAAGTTGATTTCTCTGAGGAGACATCGGCTAACGGATGTTAGTCCCCCCCCTTACGCCATTGGTACCCGCCTGTTAGTTGTACGCGGATACCGTAGTACCACTTTTGGACTAACCTCTGGCCCCGTGACGACGACAACCAGCACCCCCGAGGGCCATTTGAGGGTTGAATGTCAACCAATTTGCTCTGATGGACTATCTCCATTTTGGGGTTTAAGGATATAATGGATGTTTTATAAAAATGTTAATAAACAGAAAAATAACTGACCTAGTGGATATGAACCAGTGCAGCTACACCAAAGACTTGCTGATTGAGAATATTTTCCTCCAACATCCCGGTTTGTCCGGAGTGTCCCCAAACGCACAAATGGGTGCACAAGTGGCTATGCGTGTGTGTGTGTGTGTGTGTGCTTGAGTAGGTGGGTGAGTAGGTGAGTGAGTGGGTGGCTGAGGGAGTGGGTAAGTGAGTGGGTGGGTGGGTGAGCGGGTGGGTAAGTGGGTGAGTGAGTGGGTGAGTAAGTAGGTGAGTAGGTTAGTGGGTGGGTGGGTGAGTAGGTGAGTGAGTGGGTAGGTGGTTGAGTAGGTGAGTGGGTGGGTGGGTGAGTTAGCATTTAAAAAAAAAAAAATTCCATGCGGCAGATGATCGAGTCTCACAATCCCGAAACCCATCCCCATAACCTCAATTGTACCAGTCTGTACGGGAAGCGTACCAGACTATAGAACTGCAATATTGTCATTATTGTGATCTCTGTTACACGTGTTGTGGGTCGAACAAAAGAACCTGGATGGCGGGCAATCTCGACAGAAATACATACGCGTAATGCTGCACTTGCTGCGGGTAGATTGTGGTGAAACGAGCGCGCATGAATATTGACAGGTTACGAGGCGAGGACATTGCGTCACTCGTTCTTTCAAATGGCCTGTATTTATGGAGAATTGCGAAATATGGGGAGGCGAGCGATACTAAGTAGTTGAGTGTATTTTATGGTCAGGTATCATTACTCCAGGTGAACACGGAAGAGGCTATTCCATTGAACCCACACAAACACACAGACGTGATTGGTGTGTTGTGACTGAAGTGATTGAATGTTAGAATTGTACAAATGGTTGTGACTCGTTTCGCGGTTTAAAAACATAATTTCCCGGTTTTCTCTTTAGACCATTCTAATCGGTAGTCATTAAGTAGGTAATTAATATGTGAGATTCGGTTAAAGACGATGATGAAGAATTTTGTCGCCAACAACAATATTAATTTTCTTTTTAATTTTCCTCTTGAAATGTTTAATAGTTATTGCAAAGTCAAAAAGAGCGGCACATCCCTCATGGTGCGACCAATAGCGGGGTACCCGTCGTAATTCTATATTATGTGAAATTGTAAATTTAAGTAATTTTTAAAGTAGAAAAAACGTTGAATCAATGCATTGGCTAAATACGCACTCACACACATACGCACACACACTTCTGAAGGCTCACACGCACATACACATACACATAGTCTCATCCCACTCAATTTTTCTTTACCGAGCTTCATTTCCGCTCCATTTTTTTCCATCCTAAAACGCGCTTTTACTATACTCGGAAAGGGGTGGCGGTGGGTGGTTGGAGGTGGGGGGGGGGGGGAAAGAATATAGACGTGAAATTTGGGAGGATATGAATCCCTACATGGGAATTTTCACTGGATATTGGGTTTTCGTACGTCGATCAAGCTCCCAGGGCATCGATAGACCGTCACTCACTGAAAAACGGATTATGGGCGAGTATGCTGTGATATGTGCGCGCTTTTGTGGAAATTCGAGGAAGGTCCTTTGAGGATGAATTTATAGACATGTGGAATGCTTTGATGTACAGAATAAGGGCGAATGAAGGTATTCTCATTTAAGGATTTTTGCCCATTTGGATGGGAGTAGAAAATTATAAAACACTTTTGAAATTTAATTCCTACATTCTAGAGAGAGAGAGGCCAAGGTCCTCTCAATTTGTGAGTAACAGTTGTGCATTTTTAAAATGTTTCATGAAAATAAATCATTGAACCCTCTCCAACTTTAGGCATTTCAGGTACTAATTTCAAACCCTGTCCCACCTCTCAATTCCCCCCCCCCTCCCCCCGGGTCTATTCTTGAATTATTTTCCTATATACTTGGTGAAATTTTTCCACCACTTCTCCAAGAGTTTACCCTATTTTTCATTGTACCTGGAATAAACCTCTCTTCCTGAAATGAACCGAGTGAAAGTTTAATGCCACGGTTCTCACAGTATACACGGGCTACCCATTCACCTTTTCTCATCAAATAAACTCGCCTGTATGGTGTACACACCATTCGAGTACCAGCGCAGCACCAGTATGTGGGGGGGGGGAGGGGAGGGGTGGTGAGCGGGCGCCGGGGAGGGGGGAGAAATGGCCGAGGGAGTTTCTAAATTTTGTAACGCCAAAAGTTCATGGGAGGGTTCTACCCCTCTAACAGTTGCCCTTCACTCCTTTTGTTTTCCAACTGCGTGAAAATCCATTATTCATTCGTGACAGGGCGCCCTAATGGAGCCCCTAGTGTTCTATAGGTACACTCGACTCTATATCAGACTTACATTCTCAGTTGTCAAATCAAGATGAGGATCAAGTCACAGACTTCAAACACCTTTTTGACTTTGAGATAGGGTGTAATGACCCCTAAAAGCGAAAGTGTGATGGATGTGTGTGTGTATGTGTCTATGTGCGTGTATGTGTGGGTGGGTGAGTAGGTGAGTAAGTGGGTGGCTGGGTGAGTGTGGGTGGGTGGGTGAGTGTGGGTGGGGAGGTGGGTGGGTGGGTGGGTGAGTGTGGGTGGGTGGGTGGGTGGGTGGGTGGGTGAGTGTGGGTGGGTGGGTGGGTGGGTGAGTGAGTGTGGGTGGGTGGGTGGGTGGGTGAGTGTGGGTGGGTGGGTGGGTGGGTGAGTGTGGGTGGGTGGGTGGGTGGGTGAGTGTGGATGGGTGGGTGGGTGAGTGTAGGTGACAGAAAAATTACACTGTTGACATTGAACAATCAATTCAGCCAATTTGAAAAAATGAAGCATGATACGAAAATGCCAGATATAAGCGCGAGTTCCATTTTCAAATCCACTGAAATATAGGGGCCAGTAATTTTTGGCGTACACGCTTGGACCGTGTTTCGATAAACAAAGTTTGGAAACTACCTATCGCAGAAATGTGTATCGAGTCGAGAATGAGCGCAAACGAGTGGGTGGTTCAACAACAGAAAAATAAATGGGTAGCAACTGGATGATATACATCCGTTTCGCGTATAACAGAAGCCCGTGAGATACATATGTGGGGGATTCAGGTCGCGTCAATTCGCAGCTTTAGGGAATGGTCTCAGTATAAAAAGACCCGAAATATTGCTTTGCTCCAGATCAGGTATTTTTATAGAATTGCAGCCATTTTTCAAAAATTTCAAAAATTTCAAAAATTTCAAAAATTTCAAAAATTTCAAAAATTTCAAAAATTTCAAAAATTTCAAAAATTTCAAAAATTTCAAAAATTTCAAAAATGTCAAAAATGTCAAAAATTTCAAAAATTTCAAAAATTTCAAAAATGTCAAAAATTTGAGAAATTTCAAAAATTTCAGAAATTTCAAAAATTTCAAAAATTTCAAAAATTTCAAAAATTTCAAAAATTTCAAAAATTTCAAAAATTTCAAAAATTTCAAAAATTTCAAAAATTTCAAAAATTTCAAAAATTTCAAAAATTTCAAAAATTTCAAAAAAATTCAAAAATATTCAAGATTTGTAAAAGTTTTATACATATCCGGAAGAATAAAAAAAATTGACACAACTTAGAAAGCGAAATAATGGCGACCACTTGACCACCAGAGAAACAAATAGGTAGCAACTGAATGACATACATCCTCTCCGCATATAGCCCAACCGACAAGACGACATATGTGGCAGATTTGGGTCGTGTCAATTTGCAGCTTTAGGCAATGGTCTCCATGCAAAAAGAACCGAAATATTCCCGGCCCCAGACCAAAAGCTGCTGCCACTCGCGCGTGATGAACGATTCGCCAAAAAGTGGACTTTTCTAATCTGCAGATGATACATCGACTCTTGTCTAGTTTTTGCCGTCAAAAACTGGGGCTTTCAATGTCAACTTCTGCTGATGTTCGCCGTTTGTACTACACACATTTTTGTGGATTGAACAGACTACGCCGACGAGAAAAATAAACGAGAGCGTGTAAACAATTTCACAAATTTTAAACTTTGCTGTTTTCGAATTTTCATGAAATTCCTGAAATTGCCACAACTTTGGACATTTCTCAATCTTCCAAATACTTCAATATTTTAAATTTCTATAATTACCAAAATTGAAAGGAAAAAATAATGAAAGATTCGTAAATTTTAAAAATTTTAAAAATAAAAAAAAAAAAACAACAAAAAATTCAAAAAATTTTTTTGACAAATTTCTAAAAAAAACTGATTTTCCTTAAATTTCAACAGTTCCAAATTTTTTTCAAACCTTCGAAAATTCAAAAAATTAAAACAAAACCAATAATATGAAAAAAATGAGACTCTTGCAATGCCAAAAGATTGAAACTTTTTGTCGCAGTACCTACTAACTGTCACCCCTTCCCTCCATGTTTTGCCTCGAGAAATTTTTCGGCAGGTCTCCATACATAAAAAACGTGAGAAGGGACATTGGTGTGGGACACAGCTGCATCACGTACATCGTAAAAGCCAAAGTAAATTAGTGATGGCTTGAGACACCTGCTTCACTCTATCTTGGCAGGGTTGAGCTTACAATGCGGTGAATCCAGCGTACATAACGCAATTTTGATATCATCATAACTGTCGGTTGTATGAACTACATGATATGATAGCCATATCATCGTAATTAAAATCAGTTACGTGTTGCAAACATATTTAATCTCGTTATGCGAGGATAAAACCGAGGGAGAAATATGAAGCTCTGTTTATCGTAAGGTTGTAATGGATGTTTTGTAATAATATCACCAGAAAATTGAGCTTCACGCGGGTATAGCACAGTATAATAGTTCACCTAAAAGAAATGAATGTCGCAAAGATTAACAAAAATCACTAACACACACCCACCCAACCACCTACCCACACACCCCCCCCCACCCTCCCACCCAACGACCTACCCATCGACCCACACACACCTACCCACACACACCCACCCACCCACACACACCCACCCACCCACACAAACCCACTTTTACCCACACAAACCCACCCACCCACACAACCCAACCCACCCACACAAACCCACGCGCCCACTCACCCACCCACCCAACGATCTACCCATCCACCCACACACACCTACCCACACACACCCACCCACCCACACACACCCACCCACCCACACACAGCCACCCGCCCACACAAACCCACTCACCCACACAAACCCACGCACCCACTCACCCACCCACCCACACCCATCCGCGCACCCCCCCCCACACACACACACACACACACCGATATACACACCCACTCAACCGCATACACCCACCCACACACACATACCGGGCTTTGGTGTAGTGGGTAAAGTAAAGATCCTAGGTATCCATAAAATGAGATTGCAAGGCCGGACGGGAACCTAACCCAAGGTGGGGGGGGGAGGGGGGGAGGTTTGTACAATATTTCTACACATTGTATCGACTTGGCGCCGATATTAGCTTGCAACAAAAAAATGGTCACATCCTCGCAACTGAAATCGACAAAGTGGGACCTTTTCATATATCCAGCCACATTTGACGCAAGTTCTCATATATTATTGTGTAGTAGTGAATAAAACCCTCATCAACTTGAATTTTCGACAAACATTGTGGATACAGTTGTACGAGATGGAATGTCACGTGTACGCGATTTGGAAAAAATCCCTGCCTTTTGTTTTCTCATAAACTCGCTGGGAGCATACTGCTTTCTGAGAAATGTGACCTTTTAAATGTGCAGATAGTGGTGTGGCTTTCTCACGGCAGCCCACGCACCACCTCAACCTTCCTGAGATTGATGGAGTGTACCTTCCGCACTTGTTGCCGCACACATCACCAAGATTCAAATACCCTATGTGAGGAAAATAATAATGCCAACGCCCGCGGCTATGAGTAGTTGGCGCCCCACATGTTAAGATTGTTGAGATCTTCCCTTTCGAATGTTTGTTTTGAAATTCGAGATTTTGAAATTTTATATCCCGGAATGACAGTGTCTCTCCTGAAGGCTCGAACCAGTAAGTTCTTTTTTTTAGTGACTTTTTTTTTATGTTGAATCCGGAAACTCTGGACTAAACATTGGAGGGACCTCCAGCGAGTGCTTCCCCCCCCCCCTCCCCCCCGGATGACCGGTTGGGTTCCCGTCCGGCCTAGCGATCTCTTTATGGGTCCGGCCTAGCGGTACTTTATGGGAACCGCACTACACACGGGATGCTCCTATCGTGAAGTGTCAATCTGGGAGGAAAATGATAATGCTGATGCTCGCGGCGCCGCATAGTTCACGTTCCAGATGGTGAGATTGTCAAAATTAAAGAATTTTTATTTTTATTACAAATTTATGAAATTTTCGGAATTTCAACAACCGGCGTTAATTGTGATCACCAATTGTTATTCCTAACTTCTATAAATCTTTACTTTGCGTTTCACATTCAGGTTGTTGGAATTTCAATCATTTTTTGGAACTGTCATTTAGTTTTTTTTTCGACTTCTGATTTTGCAAAATTATAACTTTTCTGTGGAACTGTTGAACTCCGGAAAATTTCACAACTTTATACCTTTTTCTGAATAAATCGGAATGAAATTGAAGTAGAGCTCGTGTCAGGTGAATTCCCTTGATATATAATTTTCCATGGGCGAAGGCTACCAAAATTCTCAACCAACTTACCCTACATTCAAACCAACTTCAGAATACCAATGTAATTGCTAATAATATGATTTCCACTGTCTACCCAAGTACGAAAGTCTGCTCACATACCTGAAACAAAAACAATACAAATTATTCGAACACGTCACGTCAAATATTGAAGGAATATTGACTAAACAAAATGATAAGGAACTGCATTAAATCCATCGTATTTCTGAACACAGAAGCGGGTGCTTATGGTGGAACCTCCCCTCCCCCCTCTCCATCGGGTTAGGTTCCCACCCGGCCTGGCGGTCTCATTTTACGGGTACCGCCGGTAGCACACACGGAATGTTCCTGCTATGAGTCGGAATCCAAGAGAAATTGTTTCATCATGTGGACCATTCGGAGGCTGGGCGCGAATCTCGGACCTTCAACGTGGTAGGCAGATACTCTACCCACTACACCAAATTTTCGACTCTGTGTGCGTCTGTGCCGCTAATATTTGGGGCACGACTAGTACGCTTAAGTCGCTAAACGAACGTGGGTGGTATAGAGTGAATTTCGGAACCTTTATATATATATATATATATATATAGATATATGCATAACGCAAAGGGGGGGGGGGGCGGGTCCTCGTTATGCGCCCAGCGTCGAGAAAAAAATAGCGCGCGAAAAATTGGGGTAGACATTTATTTTCGTGGTCAAAGTATGCGCCGAATATATATGTATATATATGTATACATATATATGTTCTCTAGAAAATTGAAACTTGGAGAGAGGATTTTGCTCCTAGATTTTACAGGATCTCCTATTCATTGGTTTGCAAATTTTCATATCTCGATGGGGGTTGACATAACTTTTTTCTGGTGGGTGAAAAAATATATATATATTACGAAAATCATGATTAATGTGGATTCCTGAGGTCGTGCAAAGCTTCAATTAATAAGACATTATCGAAACGTTCGATCGTATATTAATGCGATTATCAAATCACGTTTGAATATCATTAGCGAGAGGTAGACCGGTTTATTCTTCAAGCTGTTTCGTGACATTTGGCGACACTTGGAGTGTGTTAAATGGAAGAATGTAACTTCGAGTTATCGCGATATGTGAAAGTATCTAGAGGGTCAATCTGGAGGAATTCTAGTCGATCAATCACATTCGTATATTAATAAAACTTCTAAGATTACGGATTTTTTTACGGATTTTGTAAAAATGCGGAACTGAAGAAATCTTCAAACTTTACACAATTTTTGAAAAATTTAATATTTTGGAAAAAAAATTTTTTGCATTTTTGAATCACCTCAAATTTTGGGAAAAGTGGAGTCCACGAAAAAGACGGTGCGCAAATTTCAGAAAAAAGTTTTGACCTGTAGAAGTGTGTGCAATGTCAATTTACCGGCATTCTCCATTGACCGGAATTCCATTTAAATTTCTGACGAACCGGACATGAAATTCTAGCCAATGCGAATTTACACTATTGTTTCCGCGGATAATTTTGACGAGACACAACGGCCAGGCCTCTACACAGTTGACTGATTTTTTTTTGTACCCTGACTATACCATTCCAATGTGAATAGCCGAGAATAACAAAGCGTGACGAGCGTGGACGGATAGTAATGATTTGAATCAGTAGCACACAGTATTGCTGCGAGCTGAATGTAGCCGAGAGTGTGTACACTGTGCGCGAAATTCGGATATTATTGTTTTAAACGGTGTTTTTGGTGGTCGAGATCCAATTGACAATTGATTGCAAGTCCTCGGTCATTACTATTTTTGCCCGTCTAGTTGTAATTACCAGAACAGGTCCCAAAAAAATTGCAAAAAAACACCAACATAAAGAACTGAAAACATCAAGTCTCTTCCGCTCTGCTGTGAGTTTCTGCTAGAAATATCTCAATATCTAAGCGAGATAGCGGAATTTGCCTAATAACTTATTTTGTAGATCGCATGATGCTCTACAAAAAAAGTCGTTATCAAGTTGCCGCTATGTTTCTTAGATTTTGAGATAATTACCGAAAAGTTAGGCCGTACCTAGATTTACCGGACTGGTCGTTCACCAATAAGTGGTCAAGTGGTTTTGATGAGAACCAGAAAGTCGATATAGATGCTTGAAATTAATGATTCGCTTTCCCGGTGGGACGTGCCAGACTTCAACAATGGGTCCAGGCTTGGGACAGCATTGTCTTGCCAAGCCTTGGTAGCCTAGGTTGGACTATGCTGGTACCCAAGGATCAGACTGTCTGCAGCCAAGTCCCAAGTGGAAATTGACCATGCGATGAAGCTTGATCAGAACTTGGATGAGGATTGATTAAGCTTCGCCAAAGCTGTGTTTTGAAACCTCCGGCAATCTGTGCAGAACATGCGAATGTAACACCAATCCCAGCTTAGAGAATAAGCTTCATCCTAGCTTGGTTACGTAGGTTAATACAAGCTTCAAGGTTTATCTTCATTCAAGCTTCGGACTTTATCTTGGCACAAACCTCGAAATTCATTTTCGTCCAAGTTCCAAAGTTCCTCGTGGTCGAAGCATCGAAATTAAGCTTGGCCCAAGCTACAAAATTTATCTTGGTTCAAACTTCGAAAATAGGAACATTGAGGCTGGACCAAGCTTAGTTGAACATTCGTTTCCAAGCTCGGGTTTGGGTGGTGCAGCAATCCTGGATTTATATGTGAATCCAATATTAAACAGAGTTTCGCTGAAGCCGGTAAATCGAAACTAGGAAAAATATGCTTCAATCCAGCTTAGTTCAACCTTAGTTCAGAAGCTTGGGATTATATGGTATGAGCAATCCGGGATTCATGCTTGTTGAAGCTAAGATTCAAAGCTAACAAAGCTGAGCTCGGACCAAGCTTAGAACAGCATGTCTGAAGCTCGGGTATGGATGATTCTAGTATGCTTACATGTATATATGTATCCAATATTGGACGTAGATTGGATTCTGCCTGTGGACCAACGCTAGGGACGCTAATTTTGAGCCAAGCTTGGCACAAACTAGGCCAATAAAGCTTGGATATCTTTGATATAACTAAGCTTGGTTTGATCTAGGCTTATACATGGGATGAAGCTATGTCGAAGCTATCAAGTCCAAGCTTCGGCATCGAAGGTCGGACCAAGATTGATCTCATCCTTCCAGCTTCGAATTCCCCACCTGGGGTTTGGATCCGTATTGACACAGTACTGGCATCCAAGCCTGGGTATTGCCGAGACGGCCAAGTCTTATATTTTATTCTGCGACTTATTTACCATCTAAACTTTTGACCGGATTGATTCGGATCTAGTTCTAATGGGTAACACTTCCTCCGCCGACTCATTTGTTTTAATTCCGATTCTCGATATCAATGAGATACAGGAAAAAACCTAAGACATGCATCGGACAGTTATTGGTTCGACCCATCGAGGGCCATATCCACGTCACGTTTATCTTTGAGTGAGTGTGTACGATGGGTCGTAGCCACGTTCGGCTGACAAGTGCAGCGTAAAACGCAAGAGTGTACCAGTCACGTCGCGCATACGTGCATGTGGGACATTATATGAGTGTCCATGTATTCCCCTCCGCCTCCCCAACCCATAGACCCCGGGTGCATCTCTGCTCAAGTACAAGAACCCCGTGTGTGGGTGGTTGAAGTGTGAACGCGATCAGCCGTATGTACGCGTAGAAACACGCTCTACCATGCATAAGAGGGAACTTTCACTGAACATTATTAGATACGCGCTGGAATGCGACTACCGTAACTCACGGGTTCTGGTGTACCTACGGGTTTTCTCTCCCTCTTACGGCACCTACACCATCCCCCCTCCCCCTCCCACTCGCCGGTACACCTCGCGAAGTCGTCGATCGGTTGGCTCTATGAGGGGAATTGCATAATCGATTTTTTAAGAGGATACATTTACACTATTATCAAGTATGCTTGATGATGTTGTTGCTGGTATTTTTGGTGTTGTTGTTGTTGGCATTGTTGATGATACTGGTATTGATGTTGATGATACTGGTATTGATGTTGATGATACTGGTATTGATGTTGATGTTGATGTTGATGTTGATGTTGATGTTGATGTTGATGTTGATGTTGATGTTGATGTTGATGTTGATGTTGATGTTGATGTTGATGTTGATGTTGATAGTATCAGTGCGGATAGGGTGGGTGCGGCCACAACTATTTTTATCATTTCTGGAGCTTTGGAAATCTTCAAACAAAATTCTAATCTGGACATGTTAGACTTTTAGGGCTAGAAAAATTTTTCAAGATTTTTTGGGAAATTTACAATTTGATTCAATATTCAACAACTGCAAAAGGTTTCCAATTTTTTTCTTAATTCTCTATTTTCAAACATTAGTTTGAAATTACAGCTATTTCTTACAGCACTTCGAGTGCACACCCGTCAAACAGGAATTGCATAATCAACATGAGACACCATGTCTAATTATCCATATAACTCTCCCTTTTTATTGCCGATCATAGGATTAACAAATTGGAAATTGGTGATTGAAATTTTGTTTTTTACATCTTGACATTTTTTTAACAGAAAAAAAAATATTTTCAATCACTGACATTTTTGCTATATCCAAAATTTGTAATTTTGCCCGAACTTCTCAATTCTGATTTTTAACTTGTAAATTCCGCTTTTCGCCATGAAACGAAAATATTTGGAGTAAATACTTTGAAGACCAAAACCTGAATTTTTTTTGACGTACAAAAAAACTTTTTTTTTTCCGTAAAAAAAACAATAATCAACAATTGACCCTTTTTTTTCAATAGCCTGGAATGGTCTACATATCACATCTTTGGTTTTGGATCAGTACAATAACTTATCAGGAAGTGGAAAAATCGAGAAATAGAAAGCAAATTGTGGTTTAAGATTTTGTGGCATGTCTCGCGTAGTTACCCCCCCCCCCTCCCACCCCCCATCAGTGAACTCCGCACTTAGCAAACGGGAATTGCATAATCGATTTTGCACTCACACCATACCCAATTATCATTATAATTCTCCCTTTTTATTGCACATCACACGAGGAAGAGAATTAGGAATTGAGGATTTATGGTACATTAGGTTTCCCGCAAACACGTATCGTATTATATCTGTAATATTTTTACCCAGCAATGAAGGTGTACGATTGCATCAGCTGAATTAACCCTTCAGGTGCGTGGGATTTTTACACTTATGAGAGAGACCAGTCACGGTGATAGATTAATATTTTTTTTTTACTAAGCTGTTAATGGATACTGGGGGATCACTATCTGAGACATGGCATAGGCGTGAGGAAGATGAACAACCCGCGGTTTAGTGCACTGATATTACGGTGAGTCTTCCGTCAACGCCGTTGACACGTCACCCTAATACGATAGATTGGTAGTAAAAATTTACTTCCTCTAAATGGATTTTTAGGTGAAAAACTTCTGGTGCATTTTGGGAAAATGAATCGTTCATCCTACCTCAATAGCTAGTAGCTGATTAGGGAGATATATATTTTTTCAATCGAGAATAACTATTCAAGGGGAAGGAGACTTATACGCCCCCATGGGTTTGATCATCGTCATTAACTTCCTCTTCCCGATACGTCGGAAGAGGATGTGTGTGCGTGTGTGTGTGAGTGGGGGTGGGGGGGGGGGGGGGTAGGTGGGTGGGTGGTGGTAGAGATCAGGTGAGTGACTGGGGGTGAAAGATTGGGTGGCTAGGGGAGAGGGCGAGATTGGGTGGGTGGGCGAGGGGGAGAGATTGGGTGGGTGGGCGAGGGGGAGAGATTGGGTGGGTCCCGAAGGGG
Source organism: Asobara japonica (assembly GCA_026005395.1). Lineage (NCBI taxonomy): Eukaryota > Metazoa > Arthropoda > Insecta > Hymenoptera > Braconidae > Asobara > Asobara japonica. Next base: position 3,105,871 of record BQMI01000479.1, on the reverse strand, counting down.
GGGGAGGGATTGGATGTGTGGGTGGAATCGGTTTAGTGGGTGGGGAGGGGGGGGAAGAGGTTGAGTGGGTTAGTGGGAGGAAGGCCTTGGGTGGGTGGGTGGGTGGCTGGGAGGAAGATTTTGGGTGGGTGGTGGGAAAAGATCGAATGGGTGGGTAGGGGATAGGTGAATGTGTGTATGACGAGTTAATGGTCACGATTGTTGCCTAGCTATGGAATGTCACCATAAAAAAAACCATAAAAACCTGCCAAACTTTAAAAAAACATCCTCGACTAATTTTCAGAATATTCCTCATTTTGTTTCAACAATTTCGCACTTTGAGTTAAAAATTTTAGGACACCGGAGCAGAACTTTATACCATTTTTGCAGAATACTTCACATACTTCGCAAGTTGAATGCGTGGCGTTGGAATTTTTCATGATTTTTCTTGTCGTGAAAAAAAATGCCTCGATTAATCGCCGTATGATAACTATGTAACGTAATAAAAGAGAAAAATAAATATGTAATGTACGGTTTCATGGTGACGTATGAATAAATAAACGGACTGAATTTTATTAACTGGATGGGCGAAACCGGTCCTGAAATATTGCACTTGATCTAAAAAAAGTAGTTAACACATTCCGCGGAGGCACTGCAAATGACTAGAGGGTAAACTAATGTAGTGAAAGATGGAATTTTGAAAAAATTTTAAAAAATCATCGATGAATTTTTTATGGATAATCATTACCTAGATACCTGGGGAAATTGATCATCTATGCTGATTTTTCTCCTCCAAAATTGGTGGATGGCTTATCATGCGATGACGCCAGAGGGAGAGGCGCGACTATCAAAATGTTCTGAATCCAAACATCCCCTAATACATCCCGTAATGCAGAAAAAAAATCTCGTTTTCTGTATACGATTCCTGCGAATCGATCAATTCTTTAATTTACGGATGCCGCATTCTCATTGGATTCGCAGCTAATCGATCATACTCCGCCCCCAAGTTCGCATCCTGCATGCGATTAACATGAATGATCATGAGACGTATCGATGGACCCTCAGACCAAAGACCAGTGTTACCGATCCTCAAGTCGGCCCCTGTCCATTGATACACGAACTGGCTGACAAGCTGACCAGACACCAGGTGCAATCAGTGGTAGCTTTAAGCGCACTCCACATTAGACACCTTGGCGTGTACAGCCAAGTCACGTATTACGAAGATTGATGATGCGGAATGCCGTGGCCCTCCCTTGATGCTCCACATCATCACCCGAGGACTCCCGATTTCTCTGTCCCTCTCCTCGCAATTTCCACCATCTCCTTCTCGCACAACTTATCGGCGCATGAAAACCCAACAGACACAACGGTGCAGCATCCAGCCATTCCCTTTCATCTTGTTTTCCCGTCGCGTCTCACCAAGGTGAATACAAATATTACCCTGTGGAAAATTTTTACTCACCACAAATGCTAATGCAACACCGTGTGGCGGCTCGTAAGATCGACGCTCAAATGTAATCATTCCGCTGGTGATCGTTATGACCTTCGCACTCGCGCAGGTCCATAACGGCTTTTATTACTCAGAATTTTTTTTCGGATTAAATATGGTGCGTACCAAATTGAAGGGTAATTTTTGTTAAAATTTTTACGTTTGGACGATGGGGAGAACATTTTCGGACCAAGTCAGCAGAACAAGCTTGGTTGAAGGTGCCGCCTGTGAAGTCAGTCGAAGCGGGTTTTATACCGGGTAGCGTTAGTTTTTTTTCGGATTACTTGATTGCATCAACTGATTGTTACCACAAAGAGAAGATATTACACCAAAATTTCTTGAAAAAAAAAACTGTATCAAAAAGTTGACAACCGAATTATCCTGCCCGCCAGAAAATCCAGCGGCAAAAAAATTCCGGGCCAACCATTCCGGCGCCAAAAATTCCGGCGGCGAAAATTGCCGCGCCAAAAATTCTGCCGCCAGAACACCCTGCCCCACAAAAATCCCGCGCCAAAAAAATCTCGCGCCAAAAAATTCCGCGCCAAAAATCTCGCGCCAAAAAATTAGGTATTCTTTTAATCAAATTGTTCTTATTAGATATTGAAACATGTTATCCTGGGAATGAGAAAATGTCATGGCTCGTATTAGGAAGCGCAAGAGACGCCGCATAGTAGAGAGAAGGATAATTTTTGCGCAAGTTTACTATTTGTCTACTGGAAAAATAAACAAAATATCTAGACAAAAAATATTTTTCTCTTTAACTAACACAAATGCAATTGGAGGGGCAATTTTTGTAAAACTTTTCTCGTTAAATATTGGAGAAAAATCACGTCTATTTGACTTTTCGAGTTTTTGAGGGTATAGGAAAATAATGAGTAGACAGTTGTAGAGCAAATTCAACGGTTGGTGTTTTACCTCAAACCGGGATTTCAACTATAGTTGCTCTCGGTAACTGTCAGTCGGGTGGAATTGTTGGTAATTAGTCGGGGTACTGATGCTGTTTTACAACGGACTGCAACAGTGGTGAAACTGTTTTTGACCTTACGCGCACGAGGTATCCGGGAAACAGTCACGTCGGTCACGAATTTACAGTGAGAAATGGGGGATAATGGAGGCCGGGCCGAGTTATGAAATTCTGGTACTCTAGCTGTATCAATATTTGCGAGTATTGAGAGTGGTTTAGGAGTCTCCTGTCGACCTATGAGAGCGACAGATTGAGGGTAATACTGGACGGGGTACAAGGTTGGCGGAATGAGGCGGGGGGGGGGGGGGGGGGGGGGGGGAGAGGGGGGAAGGGATTGGTGGAAACTTTTGTGGTAATGGAATTTTCGAAGTTTTCGAAAACGTTGAAAAAAATCACGTCTCCAGACTTCCATAAAAAATGCAATACCTCGATTGTAGGACGACAAACATTTTTGGAGTCTGAAAATTTTTTCAGCTCTTCAAATTATTCTCACTTTTGAGTTTTATTTTTTATTTGTTTCTAAAATGTTGAAAAATTATGTGACCGAACTATTCGAAATATTCTCAAAATTTGAAGAATTTGAAAAATTTGGAAAATTTGAAAAATTTGAAAAATTTGAAAAATTTGAAAAATTTGAAAAATTTGAAAAATTTGAAAAATTTGAAAAATTTGAAAAATTTGAAAAATTTGAAAAATTTGGAAAATTTGAAAAATTTGAAAAATTTGAAAAATTTGAAAAATTTGAAAAATTTGAAAAATTTGAAAAATTTGAAAAATTTGAAAAATTTGAAAAATTTGAAAAATTTGAAAAATTTGAAAAATTTGAAAAATTTGAAAAATTTGAAAAATTTGAAAAATTTGAAAAATTTGAAAAATTTGAAAAATTTGAAAAATTTGAAAAATTTGAAAAATTGGAAAAAATTGAAAAATTTGAAAAATTTGAACAGTTTGAAAAAATTAAAATAATTGATAAATTGCAAAAAATTGTAAAACTTGAAAAACTTTCAGCATAATTCTGGGCACACGATATTATTCACGTTATTCAGGCGCGAAAACCGCGCTCATAACCTGGTTTCGCTCGGTTAGATTGCGGTTTTCAAGCCGAACACCATAAAACAAGATAAGATATACCAATCGGGTAAAAATGAAATTAAACTTCACCGAACAAAAAGAAAAGATTAAAAAACCTATATATTATTTTAAACTTTCAACAGTCTCAAGGCCGCTTGCCGAATTATTCAGTTCAAGAACCTTTGAATTTTCGAATGAACCAAACCAAAAAAATTCACAATTCCGCCAACGAATGGGCGCAGGCATCCCGCATCACTTCGTACCAATTTCTTGTATTCACATACATGGTCCCACTCGCCAGAAAAACTTTTCCAACCCTTCACCTATAGATTACTCTCCTCGTGTACCCTACCCTCAAAAATAACCCGAGAGAAGCGTTTGTGAAAGTCAATACATAAGGCAAAGTGGCGACATTTCGCGTTTTCCGAGTAATACCCAAGCCAAACCATCACTTCGCTATCCACTCACCCGAAACCTTATCTTCCCGACCTCAAAAAGAGAAATAGAAGAGAATCGTGTAAAACGCCTGCTTTTCGCTGAGTGAGGGAGGGGGTGGGGGGGGGGGGAGGGGGCGGGGGGTGGGATGGTGGGTTTCAGTGCTGGACCAAACGGCCCGTCGCGCTCCTTTTATCTTGAGCGTTTCGACTTCCGGTGCCCCAGTGACTGAGAAAGGAGCTGAGGGGGAGGGGGGGGGGCATTCTGGTGGAAAAGGAAAAAGAAATAAGACGGATCACTCGGAACTTTCAAAGTACGCTCTGTCGCGAGGAATGGACTACTTGAGACTATATGTCCTTTTTCTACCTTTCGAGCATCCTCCCGCTTAATCGCCATGGTTCAATAAAGTAGATTGTCATCAGTTTTCAACATTTTGCAACTGTCGAAATTTTTCTTGCAATTTGGTGGAAATTTGGTTGAAATTGAAGTAAATTTTTCTATGAAATTATTTTGAAATATGGTTCGGATTTTGTCAATTTTGGAATGACCGGGATTTTTGAACTTTTTCAAATTTTCAAAATGATTGAACCTTTTTTTTTTTATTTTTGCAAATTTTCCAAATTGAAAATGCCTGAAATGTTCAAAGCTCACGATTTTTCCCTGAATTTTACGAATTGAAAACAACCTTAAATATCCATTCATCAAGTAATAAACTGCGCCAGTTTCCTAATGAAATCGTACATCTAATAAACCAGGGCCAAGACCTTTACCTTACATGGAGCATCGCCTTAATTCCCGTAATTTTTTTCCCATCAGTTTAATATATCACTACTCACAAATTACCCCCAGAGTACCCTCCAATAGTAATCGATTTGAGCAACTTCATTAATAATTTCAGGGAATCGCGTGCAGGAGATGTATCGATTGCAGTTGAAAGGCGAGAGTGGCATTAGTCAGAGTGAAGTGAGGGTTGGAAGAGTACCGGTTTCCAGATAGTAGTTTCCAGTTGGCCAACTCTAAGTAACTACCAGGGTATTTCCACCCCTGGAGCTCTAAACTGCTACCCAAGGGACTTGCAGTAACAATTTTTTACTCAATATCAACGTTTTTTACGGCAAATAATAATGAGTCTGATGCAACAACGCTTTCTTTAATTTTTGTAGTTTCAACGCGGCATATCTCTTGAACTATCATAGATAGAGAGAAAAGCCATATAATATAAATTGTGTATTTTTATGTGGAGAAGAACTCTCATTTAATAGCTTTTTCCGTAGCTGTAGTGGTTCTACCGATAGAGCGTTACAAGTAAGATGATACAGTGACGCAATTTCATCCGAAACATCAGATTATGCTTGTTCAGTAAAAATTGTTACACCCAGCCTGCCACACACACACACACACACACACACACACACACTTACCCTCAAACCCCCACCCGCCCACCGATACATACTCACCCAGCCACCCAACCATACATACTCAGGCACCCACCCACCCTTACATACTCACCCATCCACCCACCGATACATACTCACCCACCCACCCATACATATTCAGCCACCCACCCACTCATACTTACTCACCCACCCACCCACCCATACATACTCACCCACCCACCCACCCATACATACTCACCCACTTACCCATACATATTCAACCACCCACTTACCCATACATACTCAACCACCCACTTACCCATACATACTCAGCCACCCACTTACCCATATATACTCAACCACCCACTTACCCATACATACTCAACCACCCACTCACTCACACACACACACCCACCTAAGGATTAATAATCTCTATAGACAAATACTTTAATCATCTCTCGACGATATAATGAAAAAAAAATAAACTCAATGCCATTTATTTTAGAAAAGCACAGATGCAGGGGACTGCCTAATAACATGGCTAAAACCGCATGGAACACTGTTAGTACCGTACAACTAAACGTGTACATAAAACAGTCACTATTTGAAATATTCATTAATCGGTATTCAGCTCATCCTCGAAAGCCCGATGTGCGAAATTTTGTAACGTTAGGTAGACAGACAAACCATGAATTACTTGTTAGTTTCACATTTACTCAATTATCAACTGCGATGAATTCTTCAGAGCTACTCAATTTTTGGCTAAGCTATTTCACTAGCTCACAAACTTATTCACGATAAATGGATCCACAGGTTTTTCATGACCCACGTCCTCCCAATTATGAATGAATATTCAGCGAGCCGATACTTCCACCCCCCCCCCCCCCCCCCCCCTCCACTACCACCCCCCACTCTATGCTTCCTGAAGCTGGGGCCGACTTTCTCCATTTAGGCCATCGTATTTCTATACACAGGGTAAACCCTCAGAAACCCCTCTCGCAACGACGAGCGCCTGTGATGACCCCCCCCCCCCCTTGTTAGGTCCCCGCTCGGCTTTGCGGTCTCATGTTACGGGCACCGCCGATAGCACATACGGAATCTTCCTACCATCGCTCGGAATCAGAAAATATTTCAACATGTGACACATTCTCTGGAGGCCTGGCGCCAAACCTAGGACCTAGGAGAAACAGGCCGGTATTATCTGCGGAGCGGCGAGGAGAAAGTTCGGTGAAGCGCTACGGTTCATCAGAGCATAAATATCAATTGGCAGGGTAACGGAGAAACTGCACAAATGCGATTCTCATTATGGAAAATAATTCGAGCGTAGAGTGATCCGCGGAAGTAACTGAGCAGTAACAGTCTCTAGTCTGTTGAAAGAGATAAATCTTGAAACCGTTGTTATGACGTCAACGAAGTGACCTGAACCATCTGGGCAGAATTGACAGGCGACCAGAAATTGATGTGAATGTAGCTGGGTTGGAAATTGTGGAGCGTATCGAGTAAGACGAGCAGGCGAGCGGTATCAGAATTTTCAGGGCTTGGTTTTCCTTGTCGGGGATATTTTGTGATGGTTGTCATTTGGCGAATCCAATCCCGTTGTCTTATGACCCCAGTGATATGGATTATGATATGACAATTATTCCTATACCATCCAGAATGGCGAGTACCGCAACTTCAGTCAACGGAACCGTAACTTCATCCAAAAATTTTGTACCTTGCATGGCATATAATGTCGAGTACCTGACATGGGTGCAGAACCTTCGAAGCTTCTCCACCAATCGCTGGGACTGTGCATTTACATTCTACCTAATTGGATGCTTTGCGAATGGAGGAAAAAAATTGCACCGGGTAAACAGTTAAATAATGCATTATTACGTGGAAAAAATGGCGGCTCATGAGGGGGGGGGGGGGGTAGACTGTGAGGTGAGGTCAAAGATCGACCGTGAGCCGGCGATTTTCTTCTGACTGCCAGCCACTGCTTCAACTATCGATCACGGGCATCACATGATATAAAAATTCTAACCATTGCAGTGTCTTATTTTCCCACATTTGTATTCCCTTGTTACCTCATTACGTAGAATAATGGAGGATACTTTCGTCAGTTTATCCATACAAGATGCCTCACTCTTGCGAGCTACTTATTTTTTTGATGCATCTGGGGATTTATTTGGATTGGTTGGAGATGAGATTTGGTCGATTGTTCAGAGAGGGTCATGAACTGTTGATGATACCCAGAGGACATTTTGTGCGGACATATCTACGTCCAAAGTTGAGCTTCATAAATCGATGATGGTCCATTGGCGCTTCTTGACATCTTGGATCCGAGTTACTCTTCCAAAAGTAAGTTTTGAACCAGAATTTTTCTGTAGCTGTATTAGGAATTGAGCTTGATAGAAAGTGTCAAGTAGTCCCAGATGTCACTGTCCACTTTGTCTTTCATCTACCTCCTTGTCACGTAGCGTGTGAACAATCGTCCAGGATTTGCACTGTAACCCAAGAAGAACTGTCTAAGCGTGGCTGCCAACGGAAGCTCAGCCATGCTCCAGGCATTAGCCCAGCTTTTCCACAAAAGAAAGAAAACTAAACTCCTTCCGCTCATTTTCTCGTGGTTTCATTCAACAAAATCCATGAGCGAACTTTATTTTCCTACCCTCGCCCCATCATGACCCCGCGAAAACCCATATATCCTCAATGGGGGGTTGAACTATTCCCCCAAAGTACTGAAGTTATCTACAAGATTTTACTTCCTGAAAACTTTTGTTCGCTATCTAATAGGCTCACTCTTATCCAACCGAACAAAATGATATTCATCTTGATGGAGCACTTGAAAACATTATATCAACAGTCGCTTGATCATCTCAGCAAACCGTTAGAGACTAAGCGAAACTCAGGGAGTTTGGAAGTTGTTTTTGCAGAACTGGAATACATTTTGAAATTTTTTCCAACGCTGTTGAAATTTCTGGCTCCAACGGAGCAACGCAAATGATACCCAGGCTTGATCAAAGCTTGGACGAGGCTTGACTAACCTTCGCCAAAGCTGTGTTTTGAAGCCCCGGTGAATCTGTGCAGAACATGCGAAGGTAACACCAATCCCAGCTTAGAGAATAAGCTTCGCCCTAGCTTGGTTACGTAGGTTAATAGAAGCTTTGAACTTTATCTTCATTCAAGCTTCGGACTTTATCTTGGTACAAGCCTCGAAATTCATTTTCGTCCAAGTTCCAAAGTTTCTCGTGGCCGAAGCATCGAAATTAATCTTGGTTCAAGCCACAAAATTTATCTTGGTTCAAACTTCGAAGATAGGAACATTGAGGTTGGACTAAGCTTAGCTGAACATTCGTTTCCAATCTTGGGTTTAGGTGGCGCAGCAATCCTGGATTTATATGTGAATCCAATAATAAGCAGAGTTTCGCTGAAGCCGGTAAATCGAAACTAGGAAAAATATGCTTCAATCCAGCTTCGTTCAACCTTAGTTCAGAAGATTGAGTTTAGATGGTATGAGCAATCTGGGATTCATGCTTGTTAAAGCTAAGATTCAAAGCTAACAAAGCTGAGCTCGGACCAAGCTTAGCACAACATGATTTCTGAAGCTTGGCTCTGGATGATTCTAGTAAGCTTGGATATATGTATGTATCCAATATTGGACGTAGATTGGATTCTGCCGGTGGACCAACGCTAGGGACGCTAAGGTTGAGCCAAGCTTGGCACAAGCTGGGCCAACAAAGCTTGGGCATCTTTGATATAACTAAGCTTGGTTTGATCTAGGCTTATACATGGGATGAAGCTATGTCGAAGCTATCAACTCCAAGCTTCGGCATCCAAGGTCGGACCAAGATTGATCTCATCGTTCAAGCTTCGAATCACCAACCTGGAGTATTCATTGTCTCGAATTTCATTCTTGGAATCGCTTGGTTTGTGTATGTCAACAATCAGGACAGAGACACCAATCACGAAACCCGATTCAAATGACCTTGAAATAACCTACAGCAAGGTCTTTTGACCTCCAAACCTTCAGCATTGTTGACATCAACGGCGGACCTATCCTCCAAAGTACAGACGTTATCCATAAGATCCCACTTACCGAAGGCACCGGAGACTACCCTCACTTTTATCCAACCCAACAAAATGATATTCATCTGCGTGCAGTACTTGGTACCATTATCTGAACAGTTGGCCGATCAAAATGTTGAAACACAAACACAACCTCGCATTCCTGTTTTTTTTTCATATTGAACGACCACCCACCAATTGCCAACCACTTGACTTCCAATTTCATGGGCTTTGTGTGGTTTAGTAATTTTTCACGTACACCAACCACCAGTATAAATATTCGAAAATACATGTGTACTTTTGCAAAATAGGTTTTCAATGGACATTATTTGTTGGATAGAAATTGCAGTGACAGTACACAGAAGCATATGTATACAATACATGGTGAAGTGACTTTTTAAAGGAGGCAAAAGTGCGTAGGTAGTTTAACAGCATTTTGTGCTCGATTGCATGCCAAGAGTGTAATCGGGCAGCAATAGAGAGCAGGAGAATTGTTGTAGGTAGGGGAAAGCGTCCATTGAATATTGCAGGAGAGTGAAGAGTGAAGGCCTGATAACTGGAGGATTGTAGTGAGGCACGAGGCGTTGAGAGATGGGAAAATCACGGAGGCATAATACACCTTTCAAGACGTTCTTTATCGTCTGCATACGTTGAGGTTGCGCGTGCCGCTCGCGATTTTTCTTCTTTAATTACTCGTTCGACCCACATTCTTCAATCAATAGTCAACGAAATGCCGTAGTGGAATATCCATTAGATATGGATTACGGTGAGAGAAATTTGCAGGTTTTAAGTTGAGCAATGTTATTGATTATGGTAGAACATAACCAACATTAGCAATAAGATTGGCTAATATGGATACTCTACTAGTGGAAATTCGCTAATGCGCTGGTGATAATGATCACTTCGAATCACTCTTCCTTTCAATCCCACCCAGTCTTCCTCAAAGTTTGTTTGATTTTTTAACTTCCCGATAGGAGAAGTTATTGTAATCGCCCCGAAAATGAAATGTCTCAAAATCATGAATTTTTATACAAAATTCCTGATATATTTTCAGCGCGGGTTATGTGTGTGTGTGTGTTCGTCCGCATCTTTTGTTTGGCCAACGGTTCCTCTCAAACTGCTGGAGCGATTGAACTCTTTTTTTTTTTATCGACGCAGCTCGTGAGTCTCCAGGTCTGAAAGGAGTGTTTTTGCAATTGCACCATTCGTTCAATTGTTACTAACATTTTAATTGTTTATAACGCTGTATCTCGAGAACGGTGACCGATACGAGAAAAAGTGTTGAACAAAAGTTGTTCCTCTCGTGAAACTACACATTTCATGTTTTATGAGTTTTTTTGCTAGGCATCATATTTTATGAGATATCGATAAAAAAAACATAATAATCGATCAATAGTCGAATTTGCGTTACTGATACACACACATACACACACACACACACACACACACACACACACACGCACATACACCCACTCTCACACACCACTCTCACACACACACACACACACAGACTTGGTTTACAAGATGCAAAACTAGGTGGAATCTATCGGTCAAAGCCGCCCTTCCTTAGATTGAATCATCTAAAACTTCATCCTGCATTTCCAACTCAGGTTCTCACATTGGCGGATAAAAAATCTCGTGTCGAAAAAAAATTAATTGCTCTCCGCCAAGTCTCTTCCTTCCGTAATCTTCCAGCTGGGTTTCCAGAAGAGGTGAGGATTAAGACTCGCGGATAATTGAAATATTACTTCAATTACCATTAACTTGGAATGGCATCTCGATAGGTCTTAATGAGGGAGTAGTGTTACGTATTTGCTCCTCCTTTCCCACTCAAGTTCGATATGCGATTGTGCTACGATTTTGTCATTCTCTCATTTTAGCTCAACAGGTCAACACGCTTCCTATGAATCGCTTTCCTGTTGAGTGCCCACCTTCCATCGGATCAATGCGTCGCTTCTGGGCCGCCGCATCTCCATGTCCACGTCACAATCCTGTATCGCTAGTTAACGTCTATATTTGTGCTGCTTTTAAGTCTTAATCAACGAAGGAGGTCTATGACGTGTTTGTCACCGAGGAACCAATAAATAGACAGCATTGGTGCCAAAACGCTGAATCGAATTTGCGACCAAGAATATTAGTGATCTTTTCAATTTATATTCCAGATGGCGGAAGTGCACGATTCCACGGACCCCCCCCCCCCCCCCGAAAAATTACGGATGAGTTGCTATCGACAAGCATTCCCAAAATTCACATAATGAGAATTGTCCAAATGTCACCAGAATTTTGATCAGATGCATCAATGTACCATGACTACCCGGCTTCCCCACCACCGATTTTAGCTATTATTACCAATTGTCTGGAACGACTAATTACCCGTAATTACACTTGGCAATAAATCAAGTGCTCAAGGGTGGAGGGATAATGGAACGCTTCTCATCGGCACGTCGAGCATGCCTGAATGTAGCAAGTGAGAAAGGGGAAATCACACAACGGGGGCCGCCTCTCCTCGCGCTTCGAGGTGCCTAATTTACTTCTGTCGCCTTCTCCCTCAGATAGCACGAGAATTTGCTCTTGGGTTTGTGATCCTGCGGCTGTCGTCACTGTAGGCGAAACAACTTTGGAGTTTCTAGGATGTTTGATCAACTGGGGGGCGCAAGTTTTGATGAGGAGGTGACGAGACTTGGGCAACGAGCAGGTTTTTTCCAATTAAAAACCAAGAGATGACTGAACTTTTCAAGTGTTTACAATTTAATTCGGTCGCAAAGTAGTGCGAATTCACCACAATTCATTTAAAACTAATTTTGGCACCTACATGAAAAGGGCCCACTTTGTCGATTCCCGTTTCCGAGGTATCCAGGTGGGGTACTGCAACTCCCAATCACAAAAATGTTGGACGATTTTCAGTATTGCTTCTTTGGAATTCATATCGATGGTATATATCTTTACAGATAGTCCAAACAATTACATAGTCATCTTCTTATGTAAAGCAATGATAAACCAGCAATGACGTACAACTCACCAGTGTCATTCTTTCATGCCAAACATAATTCAAGCCTATTGTCCAATAATTTTGAATAGTTCCTAACACCACGAAACATGATGCCATCCAGGAAGCTATCGGATTCCGCCTATTGTTTGGATTGACTAAGACATCTCACTGACGTTCTCCAAGAATAGGTACGAGACTCTATCATATTACCAAAGGTGATTTCAAGATGCCTTATCATGGAATCGGTCTATTATCCATCACCACTTCCTTCATCGCCCTTCAAATGGTCTTTCTATTCGTAGTTGATTCCGATGAAAGATCACAGCACCAAGACCTTGGGATCAGCTCCTAATGGATTGGTTTTGGTGGGTTTACACAGGTATGAACTACGATGATTTGTCCACGTGCTGTTGTTGGAGGAAGGACGACCTTAATCCATATTTAGCAATATTAGATTTGGTGCAATCCAGAACAAATGGATACAACCCAGGTGGGGAATTCGAAGCTGGAACGATGAGATCAATCTTGGTCCGACCTGCGATGCCGAAGCTTGGACTTGATAGCTTCGACATAGCTTCATCCCATGTGTAAGCCTAGATCAAACCAAGCTTAGTTATATCAAAGATGTCCAAGCTTTGCTGGCCCAGCTTGTGCCAAGCCTGGCTCAATCTTAGCGTCCCTAGCGTTGGTTCACAGGCAGAATCCAATCTACGTCCAATATTGGATACATACATACATCGAAGCTTACTAGAATCATCCAAACCCAAGCTTCAGAAACCCTGTTGTGCTAAGCTTGGTCCGAGCTCAGCTTTGTGAGCTTAGAATCTTAGCTTTAACAAGCATGAATCCCGGATTGCTCATACCATCTAAACCCAAGCTTCTGAACTAAGGTTGAACTAAGATGGATTGAAGCATATTTTTCCTAGTTTCGATTTACCGGCTTCTGCGAAACTCTGCTTAATATTGGAGTCATATATAAATCCAGGATTGCTGCACCACCTAAACCCAAGCTTGGAAACGAATGTTCAACTGAGCTTGGTGCAGCCTCAATGTTCCGATCTTCGAAGTTTGAACCAAGATAAATTTTGTAGCTTGGGCCAAGATTAATTTCGATGCTTCGACCACGAGAAACTGTGGAACTTGGACGATAATGAATTTCGAGGCTTGTACCAAGATAAAGTCCGAAGCTTGAATGAAGATAAAGTCCGAAGCTTGTATCAACCTACGTAACCAAGCTAGGACGAAGCTTATTCTCTAAGCTGGGTTTCGTGTTACATTCGCATGTCCTGTACAGATTGACCGAGGCTTCAAAACACAGCTTTGACGAAGCTTACGCAAGCCTCTTTCAAGCTTTGATCAAGCTTCATCGCATGGTCAATTCCTATGAATCGAATGCTAAACTTGACTCAAGCAGAATGGCCACTCGAGCTATTGAATTACAACCTCTGATCCACAAGTCACCTATTGTTATTCATCACCCTGCATAATAGTTTTGAAACATTAATGCGTAGTTTCTTCCATGACTGATTGAATGACAATCGCAACGTATGAATTATATCCCCAAGCATTTCAAACAATTGAATAGCCGTGTGAGACCTGTTAGTATCGCACCATTGATAGACAAAAGCCCATAGTTTCAACCCCAAATGATGCCCGAGACATGTTAGAGACGTTGTAAAATGAAAATGCCAGTTATAACCGTCGACAGAAATGGCCACTGACGATAGTTACTCCAGCCCCTGAGTTTGAGTACACACAGTAACTAGACAAAAGGGGAGTCCCATAACATTGTATTCATGGATGGATACAGAATGAAAGTGGCAAACTACACCTACACAACAACATAGACAAGGAAATCCATCGTACTAAAACCGTACTGTTCTCGTATATATATGCCGAACTCGGAAGCTGTTAATAATTTCCCACGACGCCTACCAGTTCCTTCATTACAACCAACCTGAGCTGGGTAAAATACCAATTGAATTGCCGGTTGAAATATTCACAACCAATCGCCATTTCGAAGATACCAAACATGTTAAATGCCGAAGTATTTTCGTGGATAGATGGAAGACAGTAGCTTCATTCGTAGGAATCCTTTTGGAAATGGAAAATGGAGTGTCTCCCACCATATTGCCCAATGACAGCTAAGTTGCTGTGGCTTCCATGCCATTTCTTTCCTAGCTTTCAGGATTGAATGACTGGAGGCCAACTATACGACTAGATTATTAAGGTAAATCAAACACAGTGAACCTTCGTTAGTTGCAACATGCTTACGAGAGTAGGGGAGGTAAAACTTGGAGCGTTGCAACTAAAAAATTACGTCCACTCTTCCGAAACGCTGGTCAGTTCCAGGAAGTTTAAAGAGACACATAATATTTTACCTTCAATTTTCACATAATTCGGTTGACCCGATGTAAAGGAACCATGACCGATGGGAACCCGCACGTGTTTTGAGAAATTGGGCGGAGGACTGGGGGCAGCGACTCGACGTTGGAAAAAAGAGGCAAATGTTGCAACTAACGAATGTTGCAACTAGCGAAGGTTGCAACTAACGAAGGTCCCCACTACATGATCCGTACATATAAATAAGAGTTCCAACAAGGAAAATAAATCGATTATCGAATTCGTAAACTCGAAAGTAGACGAAAAAATCTCGATTATCGATGACACAATCGAAATCGAACTCGAAAACAGACAAGAAAAGGTATGTGGCCGCGTTGCGGCTACCGACAAGACACTGGTCTCTGATATAATTGGCAATCTCGACCGGAACCGGATGAAAATCGATTATAATCGAAATCGAACTAGAAGTCGATTAACGATAAATACAAAATAGATGAGCAAGAATATCAGAAGAAATAGATTCCCCCGGCATTAGGACCAGGAATCTCCAAGTTACCTGCAGGACACCTCCAACTAAGTTACCGGTCTCACGCAAGATTTTCGCTTTCACATTAGGAATTACTTTGCGAACAATTCTGTAGCATCAATGAAAATTTACATCAATAAAAATTTTGGAACCAATGAATTTATCGATAGAGGATGTTATCATCATCCGGATGCGGAAAGTTCAACAACATGGAATATCAAATGAAAAGAAATGTCCTACTTGATGCTTGCTGGAAGTATGATCGACAAGTAGACGGTCTCGTTGAGTCGAGAGCTCTCTCCCCTCCGAGTCATCCCACCGTAAACAACTCTGAATGGAGTTCTGATCATATTGATGAGCACGTGCGTTAATAATGACAACAACATATTATGTACAAAACCAAAAGGAAGCCTGATTGGTAACCCAAGGAGCAGACAACTTCAGGGAAAGGAAAGGAGAATGGAAGAACTGACCTGCATTCAGACCTTAAAATGAGGCCCTAATAATACAATACAATAAAGCTGGAATCCAAAACACCTTTCATTCTCGTGGTGCTTACAACAACCTTCACTATGGGGAACTTCACAATCAGGTAATTCCACCCTCTTGGGGGGGGGGGGGGGGGGGATGGAGACCAATAGCCCATCATCTGGAACTATCTAAAATAGTATTTCTATTACGTTCTCATGAAATAATACCCAGCTCTACATATGCCTCATTCAGAAGTTGTTAATAATTTCTCATGTTCGCCAGGTCCTTCATTACAATCAACGAGCGATTAGGTGGCTTATGAGAGACGCCTTGTAATTGGAATCATCAGTATCACTTTGTGCGTGTGAGTCTCGTGAGAACTGAAAATTGATCCGGCTGATAAGAATTTACGGCTTCACTGTTATCGGAGAAGGGTGTTGAGGGGGCGGGAGGAGGTGGGAGGGGGGGGGGGGATAACGAGGAGTTTCGAGAGGTCGTAAATCAGGGAGTTTACCGTGGTCTCACAATGATACATGGTGAACCAGAAGAAATTATATGAGCGTGTTTTTCGCGGAATGTCTCGCACAAATCATCCGCTGATTGAATTAAACCGGACACCAGTACGGCTTTGTGAGAAAAAAAGAAATCATATGTGACAATTTTTGAAGGAGTTATTTCTGGGAACAGTTTGCCTGTCGAATTGTTGAAAATTTATATTTGTCGAATCATTTCAGGTTGTCAGTATCAAAAATGGGAGGTGATTGATGTCGATGATTGGAAAGCGTTCAAGAATGCTCAATATCATTTTAATTATGGAGAATGATTCCAGGGAAGGATAATTCTGGGAGAATTATTTAAATCTTTAATCATTTGGAGAACTTTGAACCCTCCATTCAAGGGATTGAAGGATGGTTTTTGACAGCTCCTTGACATATGAGATTTTAGACTTTTCGCGACAGTAAAATGGAATATGATATATTTAATCTTCGTGAACTCGCGTAATGGGCACAGAGCCGTCTTCATTGTCCATTTTTGATGGTTTTATCTAATCTTTTATCTATCTTACGGGAGCAAAAATAATAAACGAAGGGTGAGTATTTTTTTCCCTCATAATATCGCACTTGAAAACTCTAAAATATCAATATCACCTTCATGATGGTAAGGCGGCGCGGCGCCGCCTGATGCGAGTAACGGAGTGGAGTACGTTGAAAGTGCACATTCGAGTTCTACATCTTAATTATCGATTTAGCAACGTTTCGTGCCAGGAGGTACGGGCGGCGTTGCGCTCGCCATGCGAGCAAACTCAAGTGGGAACGTCACGCAACTACAGGAGGCTGAATTCTTTCAAAAACTGCAGTTATAGTAAGAAAAGCAACATATAGCTACTGTGATTCTGCATACTTCGTACGTGTTAGTATGTTATTAGATTCGCATTGGTGTCAGCAGAATTCACCTGGACTTTTGCAAAAAAGAAATTGCTATTCTTTTGACGACTTTATAGACTGGACCTAGAACTCGTTTGCGACATATGTGTGTGTGTTTGTATCTGCGTTGGTGGGTGGGCGAGTGGGTGGGTGGGTGAATGGGTGGGTGGGTGAACTCAAGTTCATGTAAACGCCAACGTACGTGTATGCGTAGGTGGATATGTATATTCGCGAGTGTCACATAGATACACACACACGCATATTTAAGAAATCGTGTTTTCCATTGCGGAGACTCGTTGCCGCGCAGAACAAACATGTGTTAACAACATTGTTACCGTCCATTGAGGGCCTTAGCCTCTTAATTCACCCGTTCCCTTTACGTTTTGGTTCAAGTTAAACGACGTCTTGCCGTCTCTTCATCAGACTCGGTACTTCAAGGTACCCTCAGACGCTCTGTTGTTGGTTCAGTGGGCGTTGAATTTACGTATACGAGCATCTAATCCCCCCCCCCCCCCCCGCCATTAGCCCCCCCCCCCCCCCCCCCACCACCGCGCTCCATCACCACCATAGACAGTGTGGCTCTCTCGTATGTAGATTATCCATGTCTGAGACGCGCGATTAGCCCGATTTACACTCAAAGCGTACCAGACTTGCCGTGCAAATTGACTGCGACCAGAGGATATTTGCTTTGGCTGCTATAAACACCCACTACTTCAATTAGAACGGTGAAAAGCCGTCACCGATCGTTTTAAACTGCAACCAACAGTTAACTTCAAAGTTACCAACTTCATTTTTATATGGGGAAAAAGTGTTAATTAAATACAGGGTGTACATACTGTTAGTAGAAGCTTGATAAAATTCCGGAACGTAAAATAATCGAAACTTACACACACACGCTCTCTCGCTTCTTCACCGATATGCCCCCCCCTTACACATATTGATTCCGACTGATAGCAGGTACGTTCCGTGTGTGCTAACAGCGCTACCCATAAAATGACACCTACCCACCCACACTCACCTACCCCCCCCCCCCACACACCCACCTACCCCCCCCCCCACACACACCCACCTACCCATCCACACCCACCTACCCACCCACACCCACCTACCCACCCACACCCACCTACCCACCTACACCCACCTACCCACCCACACCCACCTACCCACCCACACCCACCTACCCACCCACACCCACTTACCCACCCACACCCACCTACCCACCCACACCCACCTACCCACCCACACCCACCTACCCACCCACACCCACCTACCCACCCACACCCACCTATCCACCCACACGTAGCCACACACCTTGCCTAGGGGGGGGGTTATTTCATCAGAGGTACCTGCCATTGTAGTACAGGGGTTTCTGGAGGTTTACCCTGTGTTTGGAAATGCGATGGCCCAAATGGCGAAAGCCAGCGGATGGGTGTCCGGTAGGCCCCCTGAAGGAATGCTCTGACAGCAGCTACCCGTGGCGTACAAATGAGAGGGACGGAGATAAAAATCCATACACGAAGGTGCATTGCGTTCATTCTTCTCAGAATATGTCTCTGGTTAACGTGTTAAAAAGTGCAAGTTGAACGGACTGATTGAACATTGTGGTCCAATAAATTGAACCCACACTCAATCGAAAATTGATGACTGCATCAAGCGGGTTCACTTAAATGAGGTGACGCATCAAAATTATAATGAAGAGATTTAATTCTGACGAAGCAGTTCCTCAACTTGTTTCTCAGGGATTGAGGATGTTAAATTTCATTTTGAAGGTTTCATCAATGTTCAGCGAGTTTACAGAGTGATCAGACGAAGATGAGTATATAAACATTGTGATTAAATTCTTTTTTTAGTCTCATCCACAAAGTTCCGTATCACTCATTTACTTCCTATGCTATACAGATGCGCTGACTCATGCAACTTGGTCCACATCACGAGTTATGAATTTTTCACATCAGCAAAAACCTCTGGGATTATTATGAACCTAGAGGTTTTTTTTTGCGAGCTGTATTAGGATAGCGCCATAAAAGTGATTTGTTTGGATTAGATGGAGAGATACGGATATTATAGGTGCAGTTTTGTGCGATAGTAAATTATGGTGAATTAGTCATTTTATGGATATGTGTGTGTCTATCGGAGTTCAAAATTTTTTGCAACGGTCTCAAATTTGGAGAAATTAGATAAATTTGCAATTTTTTGATATTTTTGAAAATTTCAATTTTTTTGAAATTTTGGAATTGTTTCAAACTTTGGAATTTTTGGAATTTTTTCAAACTTTCCTAAATTTTTTGCAATTTTTTCAAATTTTTAAAATTTTTTTAATTTTTTGGAAATTTTGCAAAATTTTTGGATTTTTTGAAATTTAAAAAATTTTGGAAATCTTGGAAGTTTTGAAATTTGAAAAAAAATTGAGAAATCGATTGAGCGCAAGAGAGTAATTTGTTTGAGAGAAAGATCACAAAACATTTGTCTGAGTCAGGTTTCAGATATAAAAAGCAGATTAACAATGACACTAAGCAGGAAACTGGGAGTGGCAGTATCCAAGTATTCGAGTATTCAGTTTCCACGAATACAACTGTGTGCAATATCGTAAACTCTAAACGAAAATTCAATGCGCATATTGCCGTTAATTACAACCTGTCGGCCTCGGTGTTTTATTATTGCACCGTTGGGTATCATTTATCATTTACAATCGTCGATCCTATGCATCAACACGATTAGTCAAATCATCCTTTACCTGGAATTTATAACGCGCATTTATAGACAATAGACATTATTTGGGATTGAGCAATGGTATGATGAATCAGTGGAGTCGCAATGAGGTTCTCGGAATGAAAGAACCAATGTGCAGTTCAATTGTCGAAGGTATTTGTCCGTGATAGATAGAGTCCGTGGGGGAATTCCAAAATTTTTCAAGATTTTGGAAATTTTGAAAATTTTGGAAATTTTGATCATTTTGGAAGTTTTAGAATTTTCTGTAAATGTTGGAAATTTTGGAAATGTTGGAAATTTTGGAAATGTTGGAAATTTCGGAAATTTTGGAAATTTTGGAAACTTTGGAAATTTTAGAAATTTTAGAAATTTTGAAAATTTTAGAAATTTTGAAAATTTTTAAAATTTCGAAAATTTAAAAATTTTGGAAATTTTGGAAATTTTGAAAATTTTGAAAATTTCTAAAAATATTGAAAATTTCTAAAAATTTCGGAAATTTTGAAAATTTTTGAAAATCTTGAAATATTTCCAAAATTTGTAAAATTAAAAGAGAAATGAAGCTTTTGTAAATCTTCGAAATTTTGAAAATTTCGAAATTTTTCCAAATTTGAAGAATTTTTAAAAAATTAATAAAATTTTTTTGTTAAATTCTGTTAAATTTTGAGTTCTGAATTTTTTGATTCTCGAAACTTCAGAATTTGGGATTGATGGCAACCAAAACTAGGCGAACTAATATAGGAAATTTATACAGACCATTCATAAACGGCGGCAATTATTTCTAATTGACGAGTAATCGGATGATGAACGAGCCAACGAGTAACCGGATTTTGTGAATTCGAGAGGCAGAAGAAACGTATCTAATCCGATTATTGAAAAATCTAGCAATGGGAGTGGGAGGCAAATGTTTTTTTCGTTCAGTATTTAGTTTCGATTGAACATTGTGCAAGGAAAATCGATATTCAAGTCTTAAACCCATGGAACGCGCTTACTCTTGTAGCCCTCGAAACACATTGGGTTTGAGACTCGGTTTTTGTGCGCCTGACGTTGCCTCATGGGATATTGGTCAATATTTAATCCTTTGAATACGACGTCCATATTGAACTTTTTGTAATTATTGTAGATTTTGAAAATTTTGGAAATTTTCCAAATTTTTCAAATTTTGGAAATTTTTCAAATGTTTCAAATTTTTCAAATTTTTCAAATTTTTCAAATTTTTCAAATTTTTCAAATTTTTCAAATTTTTCAAATTTTTCAAATTTTTCAAATTTTTCAAATTTTTCAAATTTTTCAAATTTTTCAAATTTTTCAAATTTTTCAAATTTTTCAAATTTTTCAAATTTTTCAAATTTTTCAAATTTTTCAAATTTTTCAAATTTTTCAAATTTTTCAAATTTTTCAAATTTTTCAAATTTTTCAAATTTTTCAAATTTTTCAAATTTTTCGAATTTTTCAAATTTTTCAAATTTTGGAATTTTGAAAAATTTTGAAATGTTGAAAAATTTCGAAAATTTGAAAAAAAATTGAAATTTTGAAAAATTTTGAAATTTTGAAAATTGTTGAAATTTTGAAACCGACGATAATTTGTTTAATAAAATAGAAAGAATAAACGGAGTACGTCACCGTTCATAGCGTGATATCTCAAAGCTTAACTACCTCCTTGTCTCAAGCATATAAATTCACTTGGATTCAGGAAGTTGAAAATTCTGTCCGTATATCATTGATCCATTTTGTTTATAGTGTCTTCCAATCTGTGAGCCATCGCTTATGCAACCGATTTGACTCTTCGATCAGCACATTGCCGCTGCCTGCCAGCCGTCACGCTTGTATCAGATAGACGACTCCTAAATCAGCTCAAACCGGTCCTATCGACTTTCATACCCAACTCCAATCGCATCAAAACTTTAAAGTTCTCCCATGTTCAGTTTAGAGAGCATTGCCACCTTCTCGACCATTTTATACTGACATTTTGACGTAAATCGCCTCATTCAACGAATTATTGGTCCCCATAGTCGTTGCTCATGTGGCAACCGTAACAGGGAGCATTTTCCCCACTCCATATTTTCCCCAGTTTCGCTTGTGGAGTACTGACGACTCCGGCTTTTTGGCTGTGTTCCAGACGATCCTGTAGCCATTTGGCTTTCGATGAAATCCCATAGTCGTCATTTCGCGAATGTATGCTGGTCCCCTCTCGTATGAAAACGAGTCCTTTGATGTAGGCTTTTTACAACACTGCTACTGACAGAAAGAGAAATTCCATAAGAATTGCCCTTACGTTTGGTAAGTCTGCAGTTGGCGCCATTTTTAAGCTAGATAAAGTTATTACAATAATTCCGAAATTGAAAAATCAAGTTTCCATGAGCATGTTCGTGTGTGTGTGTTTTTTTTCTTCGGTCATGTTGTTTGTACTCCCCACGGTAGCTGCCCTTCAGTATTTCTTTGGAAGGGAGTACTGGACATCCATCCATGCGGCTGGGCCCGACTGGCGCCATTTAGGCCGTGGTATTTCTAAGCACAGGGTAAAACTCCAGAAACCCCTATGGGTGGGTGTGGGTGGGTAGGTATGTGTGCGTGTGTGTGTGTGTAGGTGGATGGATGTGTGTGTGTGTGTGTGTGGGTGGATGGATGTGTGTGTGGGTGGGTGGGTGGGTGGCTATGTGGGTGGGTGTGTAAGTGGGTGGGTGGGTGAGTGTGTATGTGGGTGGGTGGGAGGTTGTGTATGTGGGTGGGTGGCTATGTGGATGGGTGGGTATGTGGGTGGGTGTGTGAGTGGGTGGGTGGGTGAATGGGTGGATGTACCCAATAAAAATATGAAAAATTTCTTTTTTTTCATAAGAAAAAGTGAAACATGAAAAATTTCACTTTTTCACAAAATCTTGAAACAAAATCGTCTTGGGTCCAAATTCTAAATTGAGAAGTTTTTTCTGTTGTCCCAACAGTGCACAATCATTTAGCATTACAATGTTATCACAATTTTCCCTCCGTGCATAAACAATCATCGCAATTCGAGAAATGTTTTCCACTCGGTGGCTGTGGCTCGGCATGCTGGAGGAATTGATTTAGCATACATAAGTGAACATACGGAATACTCCCGCGAATTGATTCCTTTCGAATGATAGACTGGGTGAGGCTGGGAGAATTGGTTTGCCGCGAGAATTCAATTACTCCTGTCTACCCAGCGTCACGATTTTATTAGCTCCGGTTACCTCCGATTATCATTGGAGTACAATGCCCTTCTCCATTTGTCCTGAGATATAGATCATTCGGTATACACTGGGTCAGTGATTTGTGGAAAAAAAAGTTTGCCACCAATTTACAACGGTTTCATGAACTCTGTCGCAGAGACAACAGAAAAATAAATGCAAATGGTGAGAAAATGGATTACTTTTTTAGGAAATGTCATGGTTGAGTTGACGCGATTTTGTATTTCATTTCTTGCGGATTCGAAGGTTCTAAATTTTGAAAATATTCAGAATTTTCAAATTTTTCAACATTTCAAAATTTCTCAAAATTTCAAAATTTTCAAAATTTTCAAAATTTTCAAAATCTTCAAAATTTTCAAAATTTTCAAAATTTTCAAAATTTTCAAAATTTTCAAAATTTTCAAAGTTTTAAAAATTTTTAAAAACTTCTCAATTTCCCAAAAGTTCCAAATTTTTTGAAGCTTTTGAATCTCCATCGAAGCGAAAATATTTTTAATTGGTAATGTTAAAGAATGATCGCATTCAACAGACTATTTTTTTACAAAAAAAAAAAAAAAAAAAATTAGTCCTTGGGTACAGGGACATTTTTTCAATTCAATTAACAAAACTTGCTACCGTGAAACATGTCAACCGGATAAAAAAAAATTAAATTCACGAAAAAAGTGGAATATCCGAATAAGCGGCGAATATTCTGCTGGTAGGGTTTAATTTTATATTGATGAAGAGAGATGTGGGGAGCCCGTAGTGGTTATCGGGTTGCGATTATTGATTCGAGCCATTAGGCGTAAATTGGGTTTCTTTGATCACGTAATTAATCATTCAATTTGATGAATCACATGTGAATGTCCCCGGGATTTTTCCCGCATTTATCAACTAGCTATTTTATCCCCTCTTTTAGCAGTCTACAAAATCGGAAATTAGTACACCAAGCTTGAGTAAATATCACTGGAGAGATTGTAGTGTAAAAACGTGATACAGCTCGCTCCACTTCTATCTCTTTCATGCTAATTCATCATACACACATGAGCTTTACAGAATTCTGTATTCAGAATGCATTCAATGCACGTTTCGTAAACCCCAAATCATTGTAGCGAGAAAAACATGCAATGGCCATATAGGAAAACGCTACGATAACCCTGGAAGTAGTATGTGTGTGTATGTGTCTACGTTTTTAGTGTGTTTGTGACTGTGTTGTGTATATCTGTCCGCATGTCTGTGTGTCTGCATGTTGGTGTCTGGATGTTGGTGTTTGTATGTCGGTGTTTGTATCTTGGTAGCTGTATGTTGGTGTCTGCATGTTGGTGTCTGCATGTTGGTGTCTGTATGTTGGTGTCTCTATGTCGGTGTCTCTATGTTGGTGTGTCTATCTCGGTGTCTGTATGTCGGTGTCTCTATGTTGGTGTCCCTATGTTGGTATCTGTATGTTGGTGTCTGTATGTCGGTGTCTGTATGTCAATGTCTCTATGTTGGTGTGTCTCTGTCAGTGTTTCTCTATGTTGGTGTCTCTATGTTGGTCTCTCTATGTTGGTATCTCTATGTCGGTGTCTCTATGTTGGTGTGTCTATCTCGGTGTCTGTATGTTGGTGTCTCTATGTCGGTGTCTCTATGTTGGTGTGTCTATCTCGGTGTCTGTATGTCGGTGTCTCTATGTTGGTGTCTCTATGTTGGTGTCTGTATGTTGGTGTCTGTATGTTGGTGTCTGTATGTTGGTGTCTGTATGTTGGTGTCTCGATGTCGGTGTCTGTATGTTGGTGTCTGTATGTTGGTGTCTCTATGTTGGCGTCTCTATGTTGGTGTCTATATGTTGGTGTGTCTATGTCGGTGGATCTATGTTGGTGTGTCTATGTCGGTGTCTGTATGTCGGTGTCGGTATGTCGGTGTCTGTATGTCGGTGTCTCTATATCGGTGTCTCTATGTTGGTGTCTCTATGTTGGTGTCTGTATGTTGGTGTCTCCATGTTGGTGTCTCTATGTCGGTATCTCTATGTTCTGTCTCTATCTCTTTATCTGTGTCTGTATATTCGTATCATTATACCTGTAGCTCTTCAAGAAATACCGAGGTGTCAAATTAAAACCAACGAGTTGAATTAAAAATGGCAAATTATTACACAATAAAAAGTGGCGTACTCAATTTTTTTATTGAAGCATAGGATAATTTTACTTGCATAATTCCTTACAAATGCAGCAAAATACCATTGTAAATATGTCTAACAGTAGAGCAAACTCACAGTTCCACATTTTAATTCACATGCGTGCTAATTAAAAGCAAAAAGCCGCTATGGCTTGCAGTGGCCGTGAATGTTTAATTGTTTCGTGGTATATCATTACGCGAAAAGGGGAAACGATGGGAGGGCTATCGTGGACAACAGTTTCCCCAGTGTTTTGGCCTTTTTTTTTTCTTTTTGCCTTGTAAAAAATGACCGAAACAAAAAAATTGTGCAACATCATGAGAGATAATTTTCTGCTGATATTAATGAAAAAGAAGAATAAAAGCGACATTGCTCTTGTTTACCGCATTTTTTTTTCAATCAATTAATAATTTGCTCGTGGATGGTTATGGTTAGGTTCCATATATGGCATGCAAAATGGAAGACCAGAATGTGAAAGTGGAATGGATGAAGAGTCAATGTTTTCGATGGAAAACTCGAAAACAATTTTTTTTAACTTAATGTCAATTTGTAGCTATAAACATGCTAAATTAAAAGCCAGAGCCGCAACTAATTTCAGCAAAATATTTTTCTCCCTGTTGTATCTGGTTACCTTCTGCAATGCCAGCATCCGGAAGTACTCAAAAACAATAAACATTACACCAATAATGAATAATAATTGGCCAATTGTTTTTAACAATCCAAAAATACTCAAGTGAGGGGCTATTTGTACTAAGTGTAGCTTGCTAAGTGCAATCTGTAAAATAATTCCCGTCTCCTCAATTTCCTAAACACAAGAAAAAATTGCCAACTCTGCCCAGGGGGTGGAATAACTCTTAATAGTAAAACGCCCTTCCACCAAAGACCATTGTGGCACGTTCGTGCGGCCCACGAACGTCACGCTCGCTTAATCTGCATAACCCCACAGAGACCCGTTATACCCGAAGTACCGGGGGATAGGTTGGTAAAAGCATTGGGCCGTTACCAATGTGCCAAGAGGGTCACGAGGGATGATCAGGAAAAATAAACGGGCCTAGTAAGTGTGACCCGCCAGGGCCAGACCAATAACTTCCCAACTTCCCCTTTTCCGCTATTATCGTTCATTCGGAAATGTTGCATAAAAACGCAAATATCTCGCGAACGAGTGATTGGAGACCAAAATCTTATGTGACATTTTTCGCAGGAAATTTGATTTAGAAGAGAAAAGTCTTATAGCGTTTTTCTGACAAGTAGCCCATTCTCAAGATAAATGGGTTTTTGGTTGGAGGAAGTCAAAAACTACGGATGTACTAGTTTGACTGCACACATCTACACACACACACCCCCCCACACCCATCCACCCCCCCGCCCACCCATCCACCCACCGCCCACCCATCCACCCCCCGCCCACCCACTTACACCCACACACACACACACACACACATTTTTAAACACAACGAAATTACAATAATTCCACAACCATTAAGATTATCATGTGCTAGCATATAATAGGCATAAAAACTATTAAAAGAAAAACAGTGCTCATAAGCGCAATATCGAAAACCAGTCTTGCAGTTCATCGCCATTTATCGAGCCGCATTACTCTCTCACCCAAGCATTTCTCACCACATTTTCCACTGCCTTGTAAATAAATAATATAAATAAAATGTCCGGACTGAGAACTACATGAATTGCAATTATGATCTGGCTATTTGACTCAGTATTGAAGCGAGTCAAAGCCCCATAAATAGAAGCGGCAGACCTGAGCACGTACCAATATGTGTTTATTTACTTAATATTTACTTAATAATCTTGTTCGCAACAGGCACAAGACACAACCCTCGTTAACCGACTCCCATGCACATAACAAGTGTTTAGGTTGATATGATTGCAGTAATGGAATCAGAGGGAAAAACATTTGAAATACTTATTGATTGGAATTTGAAAAATATGAGATATACGAATGTGGGATCACTGATATTTTTTATCACATTTTCTTCATGATTTCTTCATTTTCCAATCATTGGAAATTTCTTAAATAATAGAAATGATTTTTGAAAATATTTGGCCAAATGTTGTGAAATATTTGGAGAAAGTCAGCATGTGTGTGTATGTGTGTGTGTGTGTGTGTATGTGTGTATGTATGAATGTGGGTCTGTATATGTGTGTGGGACTGTGTGTGCTTGTGTGCCTCTGTGTGTGCATGTGTGCTCAGTCTGCTCTCACCCCAAACCTAGTCTCTATGATGATCATCACCAACTTTAATCTTTCATAACTTCTTATTGTGAAAACGGCTGGAGATGGAATAAAAAGTATTTAAGAAATATTATTCCTTATGGAAAACTACACATTTTATGTCATAATAATTTTTTACCCAACTCTGCAAACTTAGGAGATATCGCGATCTGAAGGAGAGATTATCTGTGAACTGTGCACCTGAATCGCACGAACTTTTCGCTCGATCGCGAAATTAATGGTTCAACTCCTAGAGGCTCACACCCCCACCCCGTTTTATTAGCATGGCTGATAAGACTTCCCCTAAATCAACATCGATGTTTTCGATGGATACAATTTTTTTTTTATCCTCCAAAACTCTGGGGCAAAATGGGCACGGCAGTTATTATAGTTCTTTTCGAGGATTGAATGAGAAAATTGGAATTTTGGATTTATCTCGAGGAGATACGAGAAAATGTTTAAAAACTTTTTTTTGCTAAATAAAATTCCCTACAAAAAATGTTTAATAACATTTATTCGTAAAAGCATTCGTTCCCGAGTTATGTGAGTTGCCGCGGATATACCGCGAAAGACGATAATGCTGGAGGAAAATATTGAATCGGGAAGTCACTGGTATGGATCTGAAGCGCGCTTACTTTCCATTTGTATTTGATTCAGAGCATACACGTAGAAAATTTTCAATATGATACGCGCCTAGACGGAGGAAAATTACCAATTTTTTGATTCGAAAAATACATAAAATTCTCAAAACTGTGTTTTTATTTTTGGCGGACACATACAGAGCTGCTGGGTCACGATTTTTTCAGGCGCTTTTCCGGAACTATAGTCGGTGGAACACGACATATTGATATACGAAAATAAAAATGAATTTATTTGTTTCATAAATCCATGGTATAGTGAGTGGGATGGGCCTCAGGTGCCTTGGGGCAATACCAGGCACCATTAACCCACAGACACGCGACCTTATTATCACCGAGTCCATGTATGTGCTTGTTATTCATAAAAATAAATGTTCAGGCGGTATTAAAAAAATGACATAAAAGGGGCAATGAAATTTCAACGCAGATTTGCCATTTTCTCGGACGTTTTTATTCCAGTATGATTTATCGAATGTATTTAATAGGCAGACGAAAATAGCTAGATTTTATGGGGACTGGTGGGAAAATGTGACGTTCAGCCGAAATATCAATCTGAGTTTGTGTGTGTGTATGTGTATGTATGTGTGTGTGTATGTGTGTATGTGGGCGGCTGACTAGCTGGCTGGGTGGGTGTGGGTGAGTGGGTGGCGAGTGGGTGGGTGAGTGGGTGGGTGGATGTGGGTAGGTGGGTGTGGGTAGGTGGGTGTGGGTAGGTGGTTGTAGGTAGGTGGGTGGGTGTGGGTAGGTGGGTGGGTGGGTGTGGGTAGGTGGGTGGGTGGGTGTGGGTAGGTGGGTGGGTGTGAGTGGGTGGGTCGGTGGCTGTGAGTTGGTGGGTGGGTGTGAGCATGTGTGTGTGTGTGTGTATGTGCGTATATGGGTGTGCGAGTAATTGGACCCCGAAGAATTTTGCTCAAAACCAAGAACTCATTCGCTATTCAATTTTTTTTTAATTTTATCACCGTTTTTGCTAA
The DNA here is from genome assembly GCA_026005395.1 of Asobara japonica. Taxonomy (NCBI): domain Eukaryota; kingdom Metazoa; phylum Arthropoda; class Insecta; order Hymenoptera; family Braconidae; genus Asobara; species Asobara japonica. The sequence goes on along the minus strand of BQMI01000479.1, from coordinate 3,076,879 downwards.
TAGACAAATTCCTTCAATATTCAACAACTTTGTCAATTTGAAGAAACCCAACCGAGGAAATCGAAGTATAGCGGTTGTTGACGAAACATCGATAAGGTATTCTGTTTTCGAGATCAATGAAGCGGGTCTCAATTAGAGTTCCGTTGGCTGATAATGATGTTACGTTGAATGCCTTTTGATGGGCTCATTACAGCTAGGGGAATTGTTTTCTTGACACAAATGAAAGGTTTTGCGCAGAAAGAAAAAATATGTAATTTTTATAAATAAACAGTGTGACAAATGTAAAAGATCTCCAAAATAGGTGAAGACAAGTTGATGTGCCAACATTTTATAATTTAATATTATATTATTGTTATTAATATTATATAATCAACAAAAAAGGTTAAATTAAAAAAAAATCAGACGACCTGAGAAATATTAAAAAATTTCGGAAATTTTAAAATGTTGAAAGCATTGAGCCAAATCAATCAGGTTCAAAAATCTTGAGAAATGAAAACAAAAGTCAAATTTTTAAAAGTTTCCGGAAGTACAGTGGACTTTCCGTAACTCCCCCAGCGCCCGCGAGCGGGGAGGACGTCCTCCCCACTACGCGTGACGTTAGGAATGGCGTTTGAGGGGTATGGTCGTTTCGGTGCATGCGGTCGCGCGTAGGCTCATCCGATTGTCTCCCGCTTTCTGTGACCACGCCCAGTGCGGGCGGGGAAGGGGTACCCTGTAACTCTTCGTAGGCGGAAACTTCAGCCCACAAACTGGTGTGCCGGAAAGTGGTTTGTATCAATAACTACCAAAAATATCATACCTAGGAAATTTGTACCCCAAAATTGAAATTCTATTGAGTAATCCAGAAATTGATTGATTTTCCAACAATCACATGAAAGGAAATTCCGTATCAAAATTGTTTGATATCAAATTCGTTCTCTGAAATTTAAAAACTAATGTTCCCACAGTGTCCAGTCCAAAGTAGGAATTCAATTTTTCCCGATATTTCTTGACTTTGATCAAAAAACGCGAACATCGACAAAACACCACCGCTGAGGCCATAGCGCGACCTGTCAAGGGTTAATGAAAGAATAAAGAAATAAGTGGAAAAGCGAAGACGGGGGAAAGGTCGATATTACCTTTTCTCATCTTTTATTCCTCCTTTTATCGATTCGTTTTTTCCTCCCCCTTACTGGTGACTTATTTTCCCCCTACCATCATTTTAACGGGAAGTTTCCGTCTGCACATCAGCCTGCACGTTGGCCGTGAGGTGTCTCGACTCCCCCGTAATAAATTGCATCGACGGCTTCTCGTTACCCGATCTTGGTCGATGGATGAAAGCAAAAAGGTCGGCGAAAAATAGAATGGAGGGAGGGTAAAAAAAATTATGGGGAAAATGGAAGAACGCCAATAGCAACGTGACGAACGCTCATAAAAAAAAAGTTTGGAAATTTAGAAAACTATATGAACAAAAAAAATTGAGATTTCTAACTATTTATTTTTCACGTTGTTTAAAAAAAATTAATTGTAGATTATTTATCAGTAATTTGGCAAATTTCAAATATCAAAAATAAGATTTGGACCATTTCAAATAATTTCAAGAAATCCCGATTCCAAAGTATTTTTTTTTTTTTTTTTTTTTTTTTTTGATGATTTTGAAAATGGCAACATTGTCAAAACTTGGAAAAGTACAACAAAATTGGAGGTTTAAAAAAAATTGAAAACTTGCCAACCTTTTGAACCTCAAATAAGATCATTCGGTCGAGCTTGGTTGATGGTTAACAGTACAACAGAGAAAAGGAGAATGCGCAGACAATGAGAGAATGCCAACGGCAATATCTGACAAAGAAATGTTTTAAAATACTAGATAGGAAAACAGAAACTCAGACAATAGGGCAAAATAGGGAATCGACTGGAATTTCAATCATTCCTAAAATTGCCGAAATTTTGAAAATTTTAAATATTACGAATTGTGTGAAAATTTGTTGCAAACGAATACTTTCTCTGATGCAAAAATTCAACAAAAAATTAATCCAGAAAGATGTCTGCAGTATTTAACAATTTGTTAAATTTCTCAAAACTTAAAAAGATAATACTTGTTTTCGAATTTCCTAAATGTGATAAATTATTGAAACATCGAAAGATTTTCAAGTTTGCAAAAAAATTACGGTTTATAAAAAAAAAATAATTATGAAAACTGGAAGAAGGGCGAACACTCATGAACGAGACTTTCAAAAATTTCAAAACTGAAAAAATTTAAATATGAAAAATTGCAAAATTTTTACGTTTTTTTTTTGCACTATTGTCTCAGAATTTTGACAAATCTGTAAAATATCCAAAAATTTAAAAAATTTGCAAAATTTAAAAAATTTGAAAGTTTTGAAAAATTTGATGAATTTGAAAAATTTTCAAAATACCAAAGTTCAAAATTTTGAAAAATCCAAAAAATGGAGAAAAAAATTGAACAATGAGAGAAATCATAAAAATCTCAGGGATTTCACAAATTCGAGAGCATCCAATAACTTTAAAGCTGTCAATGACCCTCATCCCGAGGTCACGGAGTGGAATACATGACAAATGTTCGACTACCACATGGACTCGGTAAGATACTCATGTACACCTCTTCTTGGTACCCGTGAAAACTTTTCCATGATTTATTTACCACCCTTCGAGGATTCTGCGTGGCTACATGATGGAGGATGTTATGAAAAAAGAAGTGAAGCTCTTCGAAATTAGAAAAAAATGGCACTGAAGTGAGAATAAGCTATCGGGCCGAATGTGTTTGGGTCCCCATGGGAGGGCGAAAATGTTCTAATTTATAATTTCTGTCTGACCTGTTTTTCCAAAACCGCGACCATCCGCGAGGAGCTCCGCCGAGTGCGCTCGCGACATTCCCATGCTCATATAATTCGGGGATATAAATTAACAATCGAATTTTAATTTTCGATGGCAAAACAATGAGTCCATGTTGAGAAGCAGAAAGAAATTTTTTGCCCAAAAATTTCAAAATTTGAGAACTTTTGAAGAATTCAATAATTCCCCATTTTTCCATTATTTCAAGAATTTTAAAAACTTAAGAAAAAAAAACGAACAGAAATTTGGGAATGTTCCAGGATCTTGAAGATTTAAAAAATTTAGACAATTTCAAAAATTCCGATTGCCAAAGTTTGCAAAGTGTCAAAAAAAGTGAAAAAAAAATTGAGTGAGCAATCATACAATACTCAAGTGAGATAATATCGCTGTTACGCTGAATAATGCTAGGTGTGACATAGAGGTAGGGCAATTGGAGATTGAATCACGGAATATTTGATACAATTTCCCTATGGTATCATAGAGGGTCCAAGCTATTGGTGCCCAGCGAATTGATAACGTCCTTTGACCATGGTATATTCAATACCTCTATTCATCCTCATTCATGACACCCGACGCTCTATTCTCTTTTCCATTAACTCTCAGTAGCGTCGGCTATTGAACCCTCTGTGTGCCCTTATCACTAATGATCACGTGATTTTGACGCATCACCTAGTAACTCGTAAGCCAAAGTAATGAAGTTTCGCACATAATTGGTGCAAAATTAGGCAACCAAATGAAAGTGAATGTGATAGGTTTCAGGGCAAAAATTCATCGAACATTTAATGGAATTTACATTACGTACAGTTATACACCTACCCACCCACTTACCCACCTGCCCACCCACCTAACCACCCTCCCACCCACCTAACCACCCTCCCACCCACCTGACCACCCTCCCACCCACCCTCCCACCCACCCTCCCACCCATCTACCCACCCTCCCACCCACCTACCCACCCTCCCACCTACCTACCCACCTACCCACCTACCCACCCTACCACCCACCTACGCACTCACCCAAATACCCACCCGCCACCCACTTGCCCACACGCCTACTCACCCACCCACCCCCTACATACGGACCCATCTACATACCCACCGACTCACACAGACACACTGACCCACCTATATACCCACCCACCCACACAGACACACTGACCCACCCAGCTACCCACACACACACTCACACACACATACAGATACATACATCTCCTCAAAAATTATCTGATTATGCCTTTGAATAAAGGCAAGAATTTCGAAAATTTGATTGAAAGTTGAGCTTTCACAATTCTAGATTAACGAGACTGCATGCATCCTATTTCAATTAGTGAGTCACATGGGCGGTCTTCGACTAGTTCGCGAAAATCCATGGTAACGAATCAATTTTCATTTCAAACCAATACTTTTTACTGGTATATATTGCCGGCACAATGTAGTATGGTGTAACGATAATTTTGTTGATGGACTCTTATAATTTAGACCTTGGGTAACATGATTTGAAGCGGTGAAAGAATTTAAATTCTATTGAAGAAAGCGCATACACATAAATGAAGATCGTTAGAGTCGAAATATCTCGAAAATCGTGACATGATTTATTTTTCAATCGTCATTCAGTTATTGCTTGATGAGATTAGTCAGATAATCTGGTGGAGTTGGTTGGCAGTCGCGTTTGCATCGATAAACATCGATATTTGGGATGTCGATTCGGGTTTAGTTTTCAAAAGTATGACAATTGTTCAAGTTGTCATAGCTTGTGTAGTTATTGAAAATCATATACACAGAATATTTTTTGACGTTCTGTTAACTTATTAAATTTCGAGTGTTTTACATATTCTGTCCAGTGTTGACGAATTTTGGATGTACGCGATAGTTACAGAAAAACCAAAAGATCCTTGCACCAAATTGGAAAAGTGAAAGCTCTCATTTTTTCGGAGTCAATGATTAACAGTATCTTCAACTTCGGAAAATATATTCTTACTTCAAATACCAAATTGTAATTCAGGGCGCGAGGCGCGCATTCGGGCTTGTGAACATAAAACCCAGGGACAAGGGTGCCTGGGGGAAATCTTTCTTAGATTTTGAGATATTTACCAAAAACTTGGACCAGGCCGAACGAGGCTTGTTCTCAGATAAGTGGTAAAGTGGTGGTGACAAACAAATAAGCACTGTGGACCAATTGAAAAAACGCGATGGCGCATGCGTGCGCAGGTCTCATAGCCAAAATTTCCAAAAACAAAAAAAAATAGAGTTGGAAAAAAATGGAAAAATTTTTCGGGAACTTGAGAAAAATGGTACGGCCTCTGTTAATTAGCGAATATTTACCCGAAAAATGAGTACATTCTCATAATAATTTTTCATGCTCCCATGTTGGTAGTAAGTGGAATGAAAACGGACAGAAAATGCAATAGAAGTGGAATTGGACGCTTTATGTGATTAAATTTTCCCCGCGAAGTAATTCCGTTTGAGTGTTGCAGATCTATGACAGGCTTGTATGTTTTTGCTGATTAGTAGTTCTCATTATTGATATTAAGGTTCAACAAAATATGCACAGTTGAATTTATGTCGGTATTAAGGTCATAATTATCTCATTTTTTGATTGATGAAAATGGATATAAGCCACTTCGAATTTAATAATAGTAATAATTGTCGCGGAATTTCACTCAGTTTGTATGAATTCCACTTTTTTGATTTATGAAGTCCATCAAAAATTTCAAAAATTTCAAAAATTTCAAAAATTTCAAAAATTTCAAAAATTTCAAAAATTTCAAAAATTTCAAAAATTTCAAAAATTTCGAAAATTTCAAAAATTTCAAAAATTTCAAAAAATTCAAAAATTTAAAAAAATTTCAAAAATTTCAAAAATTTTGAAAATTTCAAAGCTTTCAAAAATTTCAAAATTTTCAAAACTTTCAAAAATTTCGAAGATTTCACACGTTCCAAAGATTTCAAAGATTTCAATAATTTCAAAAAATGCAAAAATTTCAAAAAAATAATTTTTAATTAAATTCAATACCTACCAGGATTTCAAATTTTCAAAATTTCGAAAATTTTAAAAATGCATAAAATCTCCAAGACGCCTTAAGAAAGTTACAAAAAATCAAATAATTTATTTTGTTCAACGTGAAAATTTTTCATTTGATTAATTTCTATAGAAAAATGGAAACTTATCTGTGGATTAATGCGGACTGAGCAAAGTTATGCGGCATATGGTAATGGTGGTAGTTCAGTTGCTCTTACACTCGTGTAGCATCAGTGCAATCCCACGAATCGATTAGATTGCAATGTGACCGAGTGGGAGTGGAAGAGATAGAGAGACGATTCCGGAATAAGTCAAAGATAACTCCGTGCAGCCATCCACCATGAAATTAATTCAGGACGAAGAGGCAATTAAGTCTTTTGTGAAAGTGTAAATGAAGGAAAGGAAAAATGATAATGTATATGCTAATAATTTTCGGAATATTACACACGTTGAAAAGAGTTACGAAGTGGACGACTTTTCAGGAGAAAATCGTTAATTAGAAAAAAAAAATTACTTTCAACTTGAATTTTTTTTTGGAAGTAAAATTGAAATGTAAAAAATCTTTCTCAACATAGTCACAATTACCAGATTTCAAATTCGGAAATTTTGAAAATTTTGAAAATTTTGAAAATTTTGAAAATTTTGAAAATTTTGAAAATTTTGAAAATTTTGAAAATTTTGAAGATTGTGAAAATTTTGGAAATTTTGAAAATTTTGAAATCTTTGAATTTTCAAAATCTTGAAAATTTGAAAAACTTCACTCCAATTGGAAAATCCTGAGTTTCCCCCCGGATAGTGAATAATACCGTGTCCGCATGAGACTGACTAAAAAATGAACGCTCAAGACAAATTCTTCCTGAGTATACTGCGAGGCCTCATACATCACTCACGAAATATTCAATCGATCTCCCAAGAACACAAATTTGTCATTTTTCTGACTCCCCAATATGTACTCCCAAAACTTCTGACGGAAGGGAGGAGGAAAGCACAAATTCCTCCTCCCTTCCGTCAGAAGTCGAAGATTCAAAGATATTAGTGGTTTTAGTTTGCGAGACAACTCCCCTCGCATACATCGGCCCCAAAAGTTCATATAAATCCTCAGAGATTGCTCTTATTTTTTCAGATTTTTTCAAAAAAAATGTTAGAGATGCGAAATTTTTTTCAAATCTCCGAAAATGTCAAAATAAAAATAAAAAGAATTTTCAAAAATTTCTATGACGGCAAAGCGCACAAACAATTGCATTCACTCGTTATGATGTAATGTTACATTTTGCCACGTATAATGCAGAGTATTGGCAGGTGTGTTTGCGTAAAATTGCAAATAGCAATGTGGCAATGTACTGTGGCAACGTATTGGCTCAGGTATGGGCAGGTGATTCAAATGAAACCTATTAAGATATATTGGTAATGCAAAACCATCAATTATCGTCACACTCTTGGCAATCAATAAATAAATAAGTAAATAAATAAATCTCCGTTACACAAGATAAAAATCCGGGATCTGCTAAAGATATCCGTTTCAGCCTCATGAAATTAGGTTAAACAATAACACAAAAATTTATTAAAAGTTATCAAAGTTCCATTGGAGGGTTTCACAACTTCCGGTTCGTCAAGGCTTTCATGGCTCAAATTGATTTTTCGCAAGCTTCGAAGTTAGAATTTGATCAAACTCAATTTGCGCGTTTCATAAGGCTTCCCATCATCCTTCACATTCAGATTTTCACCGATTAGTCCATCGGTCCTGTTCAAAGTGAGCTTTTTGAATGACTCAAGTCAAGTCTTTCGTATCTGAAATTTACTTTTTGAACTTGAGCTTTAAAGCCCAACGTAACTGATTCGTCAAATATTCAGTAGTTGATAAGCCGAACTGTTAAAACTCTTAGATCAGACAATCAAGTAATGGTCAAGCTTAATTTGAGCTTTTCGCAAGCTCTCACCAAAGTTATTCACACAAGTCATTCATGGCTTAAAGTTAGTTTTCTGAGTGCTTACTCAGAGCACTTGAGTCATTTAAAGGTATTGGACTCGAGCTTTTTTGATGTTCAAGCGCCTCATTATTCGTACAAAGTTTAAGTTGGTTTAAATCAAACTGAGCTCAAGCTGAGTCACTGACTGTTGTGTCATAGAGCTTTTCAGCTTTTGAGTTGACATGGAACCTGAGCTTTTGACGTGACATGGAAATTGAACTCAAAAGCTGGCCAAGTTTTTGAAAATTTCAGATAAGTAACTTGATCAAGCTCGGACTGAGCTTTCCAGATTTTTCTGACTAGTCACTCATGGATCTAACTTGAATTTTCAAGCCTCAGGGTCAATAACCTCAAACTGAGCTTTTCAAATGTCCAAGTCATTCATGACTCAAATTTAGTTCTTGTCTTTCTCAAATCAAAAAGCTCATTTCAGACTTTCCATAAAGTTCAGTGCAAACCAATTTTTTTTTTCGCAAATTAGAGCTTTTTTGTAGCTTTCAAAGCTTTTAGAGCTTTTAAGTTGGGCGAACGTAAACCGATCTTTTTGAGTGACTCCAGCTTATGGAGTTCCAACACATTTACATTTATTGTTGCTCATAATTTAATCACGGAAAATGGCTGAAGGCCTGGGTCAAGCTTCGGCAGCTGCTGTTACTCAATGTACGAAAACTTGGTAAACTGTCATTAAAACTTAATGTAAAACTACGGTGCAACTAACTCGACGATGAACCTGCGATATGAATCTTGTTACTGGGGAGACCGTTCTAGGCAAGCCATTTCCCTCTCTCTCTCACTCCCTTGAGCTAGCTAACTTTCAAGCCACGCCGTGGCAGGGGGTGGGAGTGGGGGGGGGGGGGGGGGGAGGGGGTCTAATTAATCGGCCTGATAAGCCCAACGCAGGTGCGCAATGACCTGCATCATATGAATATCAGATTGCATCCCCAAAGATCAATGAGCGGAAAAATACTTGGAAATGTTTCGCCCGTACTTTATGAGCAGTCATGCTCATACATAAACTGATTAATTTATTCTGTAGGTGGTATCGGCAGTGTAGTTACTCCAAATTGTTGAACCTGAAACCCGTCAGGGACTTATTAGCGCATATAATGAAAGCGCTGTTTTAAAGTGTCAAAAAAAATTTCGAAATTCAAAAACTTTGAACATTTTGAAAACTGTTTTGGAAGACAACTGTACCATCTGGTCCTGAGCTAGATCAATACAACCAAAAAAAGCCTGGTTGTCATGCGGATAGTAGTGCAAATTAATCATCGAGATATTCAGCGTTAATGGCACACTGGTCGTGGTACTCAATGGGGTTTGATGGGGCTTTGTGGTATAAGGTGCATCCACGTTGAAATACCACAAACTTGTGGCCTATAGGTTTATCTTCCCCCGAATTCTCTATCACCCTCATGCCCATAGTGATGCAATTCGTAGCCCCGTATGTACACTTGCAAGTCAAATGTAATAACCCGCACATTTCAAATGCACCTGGAATCTACCCCATGCACATCAGACTGTTAAAAAATTTCATCTGAATTTTCCATGTCAAGTCCCACAAGTTCTGTGGGACAAGTTTTTATGCAGATTGCAATGTCTCTAAAAAAAGTCCGAGTATATCAGAGTATACCGAAGATTCGCATTCGGGGAGAGAAAACTACATTTTTGACCGAAAATTTCATGTCAACAAAAGTGGCTATTTTTAACCCATCGTTGGTCGCGCTGTGAGCGTGACGCCGGTGGAGTGGTTTTCCACGGTTTTCTGGTTAGCTGGCCAAACTAACAAAATTTTGGAAATATGACTTTATTGAAGTGTTCGGAATATTATCATATTTTTCTTAACGACTTAGGTTTCCAATGACATATAGAAAAAAAGTAAATTTGAAAACGGGTTTGTATATATATAGATATGTGAATGAAACTGCAGCCGAGCCCTGATTATGTGACCGAAGTGTTGAATACTTAACTCAGCTATTAAGTATCAAACAGCGCTCAACTATCGCGTATGAAATACTTGAACCAAGTATCAAGTACTTGAATCACGTATCAAGTACTTGAATCACGTATCAAGTACTTGAATCACGTATCAAGTACTTAAATCACGTATCAAGTACTTGAATCAAGTATCAAGTACATGAATCAAGTATCAAGTACGTGAATCAAATATCAAGTACGTGAATCAAGTATCAAGTACGTGAATCAGGTATCAAGCACGTGAATCAAGTATCAAGTACGTGAATCAAGTATCAAGTACTTGAATCAAGTATCAAGTACGTGAATCAAGTATCAAATACGTAAATCAACTATCAAGTAATCGAATCAAGTACCAAGTACTTGAATCAAGTATCAAGTACTTGAATCAAGTATTAAGTAGGATAATCAAGTAGCAAGCACGCGAATCAAGTATCAAGTACTTGAATCAAGTATGAAGTACTGGATCCGAGCATAACATACTTAAACCAAGCATCGAATACTTGACTGAAATGTCAAATACTTGAATGTACTGCCAAATTCTCCCATTGAGTATCACTTTCTTGAACAAAGTGTTACTCACATTCTAGCGAATCATATTTTATCTCAGATTACGAAATTTTTTACTACTGAATGGCGAAATCTTCTATTTCCAGCTCGTGGACATTAGACACAGCCGAAAAATCGAGATAGATTACTTTTTATGTCAAATAAAAATTTTTACGTATTGAAATCTGTTGTTTATTTTCAAACTTACAAAGATTAAGCAGATCCAATATCATACCACGAAAAAAAACCCTTGGAAAAAAAACGCCGTGCCTCTTTTTTTTAACAAGAATTGATTTTAAATGTGAAATTAGATCTCACTAATGGAGTTAGAAAAGTCTTGTTCGGTAGATTGTAAGAACCTCGACTCGCTCAGGGCTCTTCGACACTGTATAATGGAAAACTGAAACTTTCCTGAAGAGGTGGGGGGAGGGGGGGGGAGAAGTGTTGATTTTTTTTATACCGCGAGAATAAATTCTCACCCATTGGTAACATTGTAGCCCTCGTGGCAATGTGAAAATCTATGAAGTATTTGGCAAAGTGCGGGGGACAAAGTTTTACATCAGAAAAGTTTTGCGACCCCTCGGGAGCTTTCGCTCGTGACCAAGTACAGGATTGAGAACGGAAGGGGTGGAGGAATCAGAGTGACATTCTTGTAATTAAGGGGTATACCCTCGTTTCTCCCCGTATATATAGCCACTCGTGGCCCTTATTCCAAAAAAAAAAATAAAGGTATTTTGTAGATTTCAAAAATTTTCATAGTAAAAAAAACTCACCCACCTACCCACCCACCCACCCACCCACCCACCCACCCAACCAACCAACCAACCACCCACCCACCTACCTACCCACCCACCTACCTACCTACCCACCCACCCACCCACCTACCTACCCATCGACCCCCTTACCCACCGACCCATCCACCCACCCACCTATCCATTCATGACCCACCCACTCACCTACCTACTTATTCATACCCGTTCATCCACCCACCTACCTACCCATCCATACCCCTCTGCCCACCCACCTACACCCACCCATTCGAACCTACTCACCCACACCTCATCATCAATTTTGAATCCTAGCACTCATATTTCGGTCGCCACTTAGCACTATCGACTTACACTTCTGAAATAAAATTCATTGCGGGATTTACGCGAAAGACCCACGCTTATTGAACCCGTAAAAACTGCAAGCTTTATTTAAGCGACGCTTGCCTGATTTACTATTGCAGCACACGCTGCGAATGAGCGCGGTGGGGGGAGTGCCGGGAGAAACGATGGTAGACCCTCTTAATTACAAGAATGTCACTCTGCTCTCCTTCCCTCTCCCAGGGCTCTTAGAATTTTTCTGACGGAAAACTTTATCCCTTGCGCATAACCAAACACCTGATACAACACATCAATTTTTGAACGAAGTGTGTGTGTGTGTGTGTTTCTGTGTGTGGTTCTGTGTGACTGCTGTCACCGGTATCTCAAACCTATGTTTTCTTATAAATCAGGGGACGCACTTTTTTTCGCCTCCCCCCCCCCCCCCCCCCCCCCCCCCCCCCCCCCCCCCCCCCCCCCCCGCCCCACCCTCCACCCATGAACCGCGGAAAAAGGAAAATTTGAATTTATCTCGAGAAGCGCTCATTTCATAGGAAAATCACAATATACCCTTTCTGCGGAAAATTAAATTTTCTGCAAACGAACATTAATAATGTTTTCCCCCAAAACCATTCATTAACAACTTAATTGACTTTCTGAAGAAATAATCTTCGGCGAAAATTACACATCGGATTTTTTTTTGCAGTGCCCGGCGGGGTCACGCTCATTCAGCCCACTGGTTTCAACATTTTCATTACCGCCTTAAATAACTCCGCCTTAAAACATAGCAAGTTTTTTTACAACCTTAATACGCGTAGGAGGCCCGTGTAAATTCCACAATGAATTTTCTCACTTCCTACTTTGCTTATTTTCTCGTCTGCGTTATACTCATGAGCAATAGTAGTAGATCATATTTTTCAAGGGAGATTCGAAGTATAACGAGCTCAGGATCAATGGGCACGGCAATTTATCACAACAGTTACTGATGGTAAAAATCAGAGGAAAACTGAAAACTTTTCCCCTGATTGGCTCCGTTAGGATTAGCTCTGAGTGAGAATCGATTTCTCTGATTCCCCTGATTAGCACTTGAAGAAGCATAAATATAGCGACGTCGAACAACAATAAATAAAACTGGGCATTTCATAATTATTCCAATCATTGACGCGGTTGAGAATTTCATTGTATACCTCGAAACAGGTGAAATGGATAGTCGAAATTAATCCCTACGCTAATAACTTCTCGTGAATTATAATAATTCGGTGATTTTTTATATGTATGGGAGAAATATCCGATGAATTATTTGCCGTGATGATTAATCGCCCATTTGAAGGTATCGGAAATGGAAACGGAAATTCTGAATGTGGATGAATTAATCCAGAATATTGAATGATTGGATATGCCATTTTTTTCTCCGTCCCTCTCTCTGGTAACCACGATAGTCGTGGCCTTCAGTAGTATTCCGAAAGGGAAAATTGGACACCCACCGCCAGAAACAGCCGCCTCCCCCCACCCCCCGGGTTGGGTTGTGTTCCCGCCCGGCCTGTGGTCTCATTTTATGGGTACCATGAGAGAATATTTCATCATGGGAAACATTCTGCGGAGGCTAGACGCGAAGGAAGCAGATATTACACCCCCGTTTCGTTCGTGTGTGTGTGTGTGTGTGTGTGTGTGTGTGTCTGTATGTGTGTGTGTCTGTGTGTGCGTGCGTGTTCTGTTTGCCGAATATTTCCTCTGAAGCCTTCACACATACACATACACACACACACACACACACACACACACACACACACAAATGCGTCAACACATCTTTCTGAAAATAGTCTGAAATTCTTTAGTAGCGATCGGTTGTAATCCGGGGACAGTGAAAATAAAACAACCCCCCCCCCCACACACACACACACACACACACATACACACACACACACACACACACACATGTGTCAGGATGGTGTCAAACATGGAAAAAGTCCAATATTCCATTATCATTACACTCTTCATTTTCGGGGCCATTACAATAGCATCCCCTATCGGAAACTTAAATAATTTACAACCGATGATAAATTTCTATTCATAACGCTATCACAGTCATTCTGACATGACTCATATATGACGGACATTACATTATCGAGGGCCCATAATGATCATTGATAATCTCATTCGTGGGGGCGCAAAACCAACTCACCCAACCCGCCCTCCCCCCCTCACCGCCCACCGATACTTCACCCACTCGACCATAATTTTAGCGCTCAAATGAGTAAATGCCTAGTGAAATGCTGGGCACGATTACGGTTTCTAATTAGTTTCCACGTACTATATACTCCAATATACTCGGCCCTCCATGTATGTTTGTCCATGTGTGCAATTTGTCCAATTCGTCGAAATGGCAATGAAACTTTGTAACAAGCGTGAATAAGGTTGGAATAGTCAATAGTCCTAGCACACATCAATGGAAAACTATTTGCGTATGTAATGTACTATACAGTATGTAGCAGTCAGGGCACGCATTTGAAGTCATCAAATCAACATCATCAAAGTTTTCAATTTCGAGGCTTGATTGACAATTCTGGGCGAACATTTATCCACACATATATGGTAATGAAAAATGGTGGAGTTATTATGTGCCCCCGTTGAGAGCACAGATAAAACTTCGCGATTTGTAATTTCTCTTTCCCATTCTTAGATTTTCCGACACGTCAATTAAGTGTTCAAAGACTGGTTTCAGAGAAAAAATAGGAATCATGAAATTTTGAATACTGGAATACAACAGGTGTCGCTGCCTGCGACTATGTCACGTGACGCGCTGACCAATCACAGTGCGCATCGCGCATTCAGACTCTCCTGTGCAAATGCGGGCTAACACGCATGCGCCGGCGGTAGTCGGACAACTTCGGATCTAGACCGAATATGAAAGTTTGAATAGTCATTAAAATTTCGCGGCACTCTAAATCAACCAATAACTATTAAATCACTACATGAAGGTGAGTCAAATTTTGATCGAAGCTAAGGTACGCCGAGAGACTCCAATTGCGACATTGATTCGCTTGATCACAACTTTCCTTCGTAAATAATGATTGATTAAAACTTTTGGCGATTTTCATGCTTCATGTTTAAAAAAAAACCGGAAACTAGTGCATGAATTTCTTTCAAAATCTAATCAGGTCTCATACAACAACGTTTTTTCGGGGAACATTCAGAATATTTTTTCGCTTACCGCTTGCCTGTAAATTTCAAAACGGTGGTTAACTCATCACACCGCACATTTCAGATATACCAATCAATAACATCAAAGTTTTAGATGTGCATAATGATTGGCAATCCCTGGGCGAATATTTAACAGGACGATAGATCAAAAATGTTGATGCCCATTTCAAGTTAACAAAATGAGGATTACGATTTTCACGGCACTGTGCAATTATGAGTGTTTACGGAGCGATTGATAATGCAGAGGATGGAATAGGATTGAATTCATTCCACCTTTCCCACTCTCCGATCATTAATAACGATATGAATCATTTCAATGGCCTTTTGAATTCAGGGTAAAAATCAGAGATTGATTTTAGTATTTAATGACCCGAGTGAAAGGTTAACTGATCCAATTTGAATGTTTTTTCTCTCCAAATTTTTCACAATTTATGATATTTTTTTGTTAATTTTAAATTTTTAGGTTTTAGATTTAGGAAAATTTTAAGCTTCTTTAAATTTTTTCATTCGCACAATTTTTCAAATAATGAAATTACGTGAAATATACATTCTTTACAATTTCTAAATTTCTCAATTTTCAACTTCAAAATTTGAATTTTCTCCACGTTTTGAGCATTTTTAGATGATTTTTATCAACTATGTGTGGGTGGGTGGCTGCGTGGTGAGTGGGTGGGTGAGTGTGTGGGTACGGGGGTGTGTGTATGCGTGTGGGTGTGTGTTTGTGTGTGGGTGGGCGGGTGCATGTAAGTGTGTGTAAGTGAGTGGGTGTGGATGGGTGGGTGGTGAGTAGGTGGGTGGATAGTGTTGGATGTGGGTGTGGGTGAGCAAGTGGTTAAGTGTGTGTGGGTGGACAAGTAGGTCAATGTGTGCATTGACACAATATGTGTGTGTGCGCTGGCTTGGAGCTGCTTCATGTTTGGTTAACAAAATAATTCACTTAGCGCAAAAATGATAATCAATTTTTCTCCCCGGAATAAAATTCCCCACGAGAAATGTTCCATCAAATTTGTCCGCCAAATACCTCGTTCACGAGATATTATAGTTTCCGCGGACAGTTCAGGGACACCGACAGTGCTGAAAAGTCCTAAATCGGGAAGTAATTGATGTGGATCTCACGAACACACTCCGTTCATTTTTCGTAACTACTGGCGAAATTTTTGACCTTGGCAAATTAATCCTCAGACATTTTGTCTTGGATATTATGTTCGCGAAGGCAAACATACAAAATCTATTTGGTCCAAGTAAGGACAAACAGGCAATGGACAAACAGAAAAGATAACAGCTGATCATTACTCACACCTTCAACGCGGATGCCTAGCTACGAAACATTGCTATGTATACCACCAGGCCACCAAAGCTTACCTGAAACAACAGAAAATAATTGCGTTAGTTGGCTAACTCGCTTTAGTAGTAATTGTTTCAGGGCCCAGTCTACCTCCCCCCCCCCCATATTCTCTCTTATCCACTACCGTACAACATTAAAAATGATCAAACTTTCGGGCTAAATTCAGTTCATAATTTTCCCCTCATTTTGAATTCAATTAATTTGCATATTTCATTATGTTCAGTGGGGGAATGAATAATGCAACTACCGGCGAACCATAGACTATTTGGCTTTTTGCTATTACTACGAGCTATGAAAACTGAAAATTAATTAACGGGAGAAATTGCTGGAGTATTACACCCGAGATTGATCGCATGTGGAGAAAAACGGGGACTTTCGTTCCTATTTTCTTCGTTTTGTTCATTCAGTTTCGAATATTTCGGTCAATTCGTCTAAAGAAAGAGTCCATAAATCATTTTGGACACGTGTGTGTATGTGTGTGTGTGTGTGTTTTTACGGACCCCTCTCTCTTGTACTCTCCACGGTAACTGCTCTTCAGCACTCCTCCGATAGGGAGTAGTGGACACCCATCCATGAAGCTGGGGCCGACTTTCGTCATTTAGGCGATCGTATTTCTAAACACAGGGTAAACCTCCAGAAACCCCTATGCTACCGTAGCAGGCGTCCATTATGGAGCTTACCCCCCCCCCCCGGCGGGTTAGGTTCCCGCCCGGCCTTGGGGTCTCATTTTATCGGTATCGCCCATAGCACACAAAATGTATGTGTGTGTGTGTATGCAAGTTTTTTTACTTCTCTCGGATCTCTCTCCGAATTCACAGATAAACCAGAACAAACCAGTAACACGACTGAGCATCAATTACAGGGCGAAATTCGTCGGGAAATTATGGACGAGATGGATAGTTAGAGGAAAAACAAAACTGTAATTTGTTTCATCCAATGTGTCAGTCATTAGCTCGAGGACAGAAATAATTTCATAGGGACCGAATAATCAGAGCGGTGTACTTCAACTGAGTGAGTAGCCCGTACTACTTGGTGAATTGGCCGTGACTAGGAGGTCAGTCCGTAAGTAATGACACAGCGATGATTAGTTTTTGTTAGTGAGTAAAGCTAGTGGACAGCATTGTATGAAATACTTGGCATAATCCACTTATGCATTTTCCTTGAAGAATTGTGTTGCACAAGTTACGGAGAGTTGTCCTTTGGTGGCAGGAGTAGACTGGCGGAACGGTGTGGGTATTGTTAACGAATAAGTTTGATTGGGAAATTGACTTGTCTCAAGTATGCACTCCTTAACTATTAACGCATGACTTTGCCGTTGGTTCGATATTAACGATTGGCACAGTTGAAGAGAACAAGCGACTATGGTCAACTTCAAGTGTGCATTCGGTAATAGCTCAACGAGTTCCGTTAATGTCGCATCTATCAACCTCATCGTCAACCGCCTCGGGGAGTCAACCTCATCAACCTCCTCATCAACCTCCCCATCAACCTCGCCATCAACCTCGCCATCAACCTCCTCATCAACCTCCCCATCAACCTCCCCATCAACCTCCCCATCAACGTCCTTATCAACCTCTCCATCAACATTCCCATCAACCTCCTCATCAACCTCCTCATCAACCTCCTCATCAACCTCCTCATCAACCTCCTCATCAACCTCCTCATCAACCTCCTCATCAACCTCCTCATCAACCTCCTCATCAACCTCCTCATCAACCTTCCCATCAACCTCGCCGTCACCTTCTCATCAACATCCACATCAACCTCTCCATCAACCTCATCTCAACTCGATGGTGAAGTTGATTTTTTAAATATGACTTCCCAAATCGAAGTTATTCCCTCAAAAACTTGGTGTTGTAATCTTAGGAAACATTTCTATCAGTTAAAAAAAAAGAAAGAAGAGATAACGTCCAAAATTTTATGAAAATTTAAAATTTACATCTGAAGAATTTTGAAAATTTGAAAAAGCTTAGAAAACTGGAAAAGTTGGGATAATTAGAAGAAGGCCGGAATTGAAAATTTTCGAAAAATTTCAGAATATCAAAACATTTTCATGATTTGACGAATTTTAGAGAGATTCGAAATTTCCGTTCAAAGCTTCTCTAATCAAAAAATGTCTGTCTCGAAATAGAGAGAGAATTTTGCCCAGATAATGTTATTAAATTTGTAATTTTGTTCCTGTCCGTTTGTGTTCTGTAGTGTTGATTGTGGAGACAGGACAATTTATCTTCGGCAAGGGGACCGAAAACGGAAGAGTTATATATAGCGTGACGATCGCGATAGGATGTATAGGTGCGAGTGAGAAGTCATTGGGAAGTGAGACGCGAGATTGTCCATCGGGAGATGAGATCCAAGTGCAAGGGTGGATGCTAGGCGAGACTAGACGATTCAGAAGAGGGAGAGGCTGAATTCAGGCAAAACCATCCATCTTCGTTCTGGATACCGCTACTTGTTTCGCCTGTTTGTCTCCATGGACGTAGAACACAGACCGGCCCAGCGCGAGTTGAATGAATCCGTTTATCTGAATTGGCTCAGATTGGCGGTGAGAGGAGATGTATCAATAGGTTGTTTTTTTTCTGCTGTGAGATAAGTAAGCGATTTTAGCAATTTTTGGAAACTTTGAAATTTTTGTTTTTTTTTTAATTTTTGAAATTTTTGAAATTTTTGAAATTTCTGCAATTTTTAAAATTTTTGAAATTTTTGAAATTTTTGAAATTTTTGAAATTTTTGGAATTTTTGGGATTTTTGAAATTTTTGAAATTTTTGAAATTTTTGAAATTTTCGAAATTTTTGGGTTTTTTGAAACTTTTTCTGCTGAAAATTCCAATTGTCTCTAAACTTTCAAAATTGCGTTTTTTTTTTCAAATTTCAGACTTGCGACGTGAAGAATTGGAACGTTAGAAAATTTTGAAAAATTTAATTTCGACAAATATCTGAATATGCCAAATTTTACCAACATTGACCATCGGATTTTTCCCGCCCCGGTAAATCAGTTTCATTCCCATCTTTAATGGTCGTGACCATATGAGTGGAGTGAGGAATAATAAATAAAATTGCGAACGCATCGGCATTTGACCAGAAATTATGCCCTCTATATTTCATAAACCACTGACATCTTACGACAGAATTAAGTCTATCATTCCAATAAAATATTCCATACATTATGGTGTTGGAGATCAAATTTGGACCTGAATCTTCACGCAATAAATGATATTCAATGCCCAGTGACCTCAACAGACCCGGTCCATTTAAGATTTACTCCTGAATCATTCCGGAATATTCGCAAGTAAACAACCCTCCAATTCATTTAAAAATTCCGAAATTAAACCCCATGTGAGACGGTTGTCTGCTACTGTCCACTCAGGGCCACCTGCTCCAATGCAGCGATGGACAACTAACTCAAATCCTGTTCAAATTTGATCTAGCCTCAATGATCCAACATATCAACACTGCATACATGATGCAGGCATCATTTATGTCAATAAACAATTATAAGATAGCGGCAGTGGGCGTGTGATAAGACTGGCCTTAGCGCACGAGGTCCGCGGATCGAATCCCAGTACGCGGAGTCGCCTTTCGGTATAGCAGTGTGGAATTCAGGCTCTAATACCCTACGAGAAGTTGAATGTCGCATAGGCCTTGCCGCGGTATTGCACCGCGGAACTCAATGTTAAAGGTATAGCCACTTCAGCTGAATGCCGCAGAATTTCGTCCAATTTCTACTAGGGTACGGATCCATCGGCGAACAGATGTATCGTAAAAGAAAAGTCAGTTCAAATTGAGGTTTTCCACGGTTTCCTTCAATTACTGGATCAACCCAGTGTCATCATGCCCCAACACATTGTATTCGTTGGTTCAAACTGTGTGAAATGTTCAATGCATTGTACATTTTGGGAAAAGATTGTTACTGAAACATTCAGAATGGAAATTCTGTCCTAATTCGAGCCAATTTTTTCCCCCCATCCCTAACAATCGTTACACTCTAGTGGACAACGGTCACTCGGTTATTCCACTCCTCAGGCTGTACTCGATTCTAACCTTCCCCCCTCCCCCCCCCCGATTTACTCACCGACAACAATATTCCCTCGTATACGTAACGGTTCCCATAATTCGTACTCTCTATCTACACGCGGTTACATACGCTTGACCCTACTACACTCGATTCGGCACAACCTTTGGTCGAAACTTGCATTGGCATCTTCTCTTGCGGCTAACAACTTGGGACTGATCATTATACACCAAGCGAACCGGCCAACTGCCCACTGTCACGGTACTGGTCACGATGCGTTACTTGGAAATAACACGTTTGCTTGGGAGGGGGGGGGGGGGGGGGGGGGGGGGGGGGGGATCGTCCATCGGACGCTGACAGCACCGGTGGAAGCCCATCGGGCCAACGGTAGAGAGGACCCAAGCTATGGCAGTTAGGTTGCCAATAGGGAAAAACGTTAGTGGGTCAGGCGAATTCATGGGAATCCAATTTGGACACCTCCAGGCTTCCGGTTCTCACTTTTATCCAGGTAAAAAAAAAACTGATGAAATGTAAGGTAGGATATATTGCGAGGAGAAAAGGTACTCTGGTGTTTACATCGTCGGAACTTGTGTGTCCTAATCTATAGGGAGCACTGGTGGATGATAGATTTTGGTGGGCTGGAGCTTCCTGCAGGGATCTGGACCAGAGGACCTGAATCTCCGTAAAAACTGGCCATATCAATTTGGAGATGGAATGAGTCAGGTCAGTCCGCACCATCCGACTTGGAGCACGACCATTTGGCTGATTCAACACCTTCTTCGGTTACACCAGTGACATGTATTATAAACTGAGAAGAATAACGAATGATTCATCTTCCGGACGTCGACTAGGGGGTGTACATTCCATTCGACATAACGGCTTGTCCTCGGGTGGTCTTATATACCCCCTGGAGCATTGCCAAATTCAGTCCAGTTGGTTGGGACAATTCAACACTGCTATTTTACGATATTGTTGTTGGTGTGAAATGTTGGATGGTTGGGCTGGGGGGAAAAAATGGGTGGAGGAAGATCACTTCTGGGATTTATCGACTGTGTTGCGACCTTAGGTGATGGCATTTTCACAATACACCAGTGGTAAATACATACATCTACAGCAGGGTTAGCCATGTAACTCTTACCTCAGCTCCACGCCTCCTTTGCCCATCCAGACGCAATGCATGAGACTAGATAAGGAGAACGTGAAGTATCTATCTGCATACTCTCTATGCAAAACTTGAGCATTTAAGGATGGTATTTACGATTGGACATATCTCGTATGATGCAAGATTCAATGCATGCGAAGACATCAAAGAGTTATATATGCATATTTGCTGATAAAGTGTTGCAGAGACGTATAATATTGACTTCAACTCCTAACTGTGGAGATGCTTTATTTTGGAAGGGTGGAGATGTAATTAGGAGATTGGGAAATGTCTGAAATTGACGTGAATCGTTGACGATGAGAATTTGACGAAAGCTGAGTACCAATCGAGTTTTAATTTTAAATCCGTCAGTTTGGAAATATTTGAAGGCGTAAATTGGACTTCATCTAAATTGAGCGCATTTCAGTTTCGGTGAATGTCGAATGGGATGCTGGAGAGATTCCATCTTGAGGTTAACTCAGTTACCAATTTTACGAAGATTCCAAGCAGAGGATATATTCTACCTCAAATTTAAGGAAGGTAGATTAGAGCAAAGTCCATTTTCAGTTTGAAATCTTTCATGTTCCAGCAGAATGGCTATAATAATTCTTATTGGGTCCAAGAGTCGGAAATGGGTCACCAATGGACCGGCCAGCACAATTACTCTGAGAATTGGTTCCGCAGTAGTTCGATTTTTCCTTTTGCTGGAACAGCAGGGGAGGACGAGGCGAAATGGAGCCAGCGGGCAAAATGGACGCCGGGGTAAAATGGACCTCGGGGTAAAATGGACTCCGGAGCAAAATTACCCCGGGGCAAAATGGGCTCCCAAGAAAATTTTCAAAGCCCTCGGAATCATAAGTGAGATTAGATTTTTTTTTTTGAAAATAACAGATTTCGAAATCGCAGTCAATTTTGGGAAGTGTGAATTTTTGTTTTTTCATGCTATCGCAAAAACGGTTGGAGATACGGAAAATAGTGTTAATTCAATATTGGTCCTTGGATGAAAACACACATTTTATGTCCTATGATCTGTTCTCAATTTGCCATAGCTTATGAAATAGAACGATCGGAAACGTTCGCTCCGTGAACCGTCACTTCCACATTTTTTTTTTCAATTTGTGCAAATGGTTAATCTTGTGGATGCATTTATGATTATTTTTTTCCCTCAGTGGAAATAGCGAGTGAGGAAATATACGCCGTATGTAAATGTCGTATGATAATCGATTAGCGGACGAATGAAGGAGACCCAGGCGTCGATTGCATCCACCAGAGAGATCGCAGCTGGATAAATATTATCTCTGACAGACTATCGGTGGAGGTTTGTCGTTTTTTTCCCTCTCATTTATGTATGGTGATTTTTATTTATACTTTTAGGACTGCACTGGGGAATTGACAAAAAAAAAAAAAGTTTTTGTAGAGAAGCAGCACTCGGCTGCGTTTTAACGAGTGAGTTTCAATGGGCCCAAGGGCGGTGCCAAGGGCCAAATGACCATCACATTTTTTGAATTCAAAAAATATTGGAATGAAATGGGATGGGATTTTTTTTTGTATAACTTTTTCCGGTACTGTACACGTTCAAGAGGGTGACGCGTGAGAGGAAATTGCAGAAACGCTCGTTACTTTGATGGGGCTGATTTTAGCGCGCTTTATCATTGATAAAGAAGGATGAGAAAAAAAAATATCCAGAGACAAATACGGACAAGTGGTGCTAAATGAGTGTGACATATGGCTACACCCACTCACCCACCCCCACCCACCCACACCCACCCACCCACCCACACCGTCCCACCCACCCACCCATCCACCCACCCACACCGTCCCACCCACCCACCCACCCACACCGTCCCACCCACATCCAGCCACCCACCCACATCCAGCCACCCACACACACACAGACGCGCGCGCGCATGGAGTATAATTGCCATTCCCAAATAAAAAATTTCATGATGAACTTCCGATAATGCGGAAAATTTCTGTGAGAAACACTTGCAATTAGCCACATACAAAAGAATTACAATAATTTCTCGACATCGAAATGTTAATTAAATTGCCATCTTTCAACCGCGTTGGGATGAAAGGACGCTGCTAATTAATTTTTATGCGAAATTCGTTTGAGTGCGGCGTAACAAAAATGGAGGGGAGACGGGGGACTTTGGAAAATTGGCGATGGGCTTCGGGCTAATACTATTAATGTGCGGCAGGGTATCATTCATAGACACGAGAATACACATACTATATCTTGCAATGAACGCGAATTGTTCGGACACTATAAACATTGTACATACATGATTTTGTGCAACGAAGTAATAATCATTGTGGTGGTTTTTTTGAATTTTCCCGATGCAATTTAATTACCGTTGATGATTGAAAATTCTCGAAGCCATGATCTAGGGGGTAGCAAGTTGTCAGCACCAACCTTGACCGCTATGTAATCGGTTTAGTATATGTACTTATTGTTCACTTCAATATTGATTTATCTTCACCCCCAATTTGAATAGACTTCAACATGTTCCGTTGATTTACCAAAATAATTGAATTTCATGCTTATATTCATCATTTTCCCATCACTCCAAACTCGCGAAATTCAATTATGTAAGAGATTATGCAGAGATGGAAGCAGGAAATGGTCAAATTTTAATCGAAACTTTGCTTGCAGATTCTCATGCTCGGACCACCGATGTATTAGCCCGGATTTGAAGTTACATTGGATAATTGGTCCCAACTTCAATATTGACACAATCTAGTTTCTCCCGCGCAAAATTTAGGAGCGAAGCGGTCAATGGTGTTAGGGCGGTTTTCGTCTTGCCCATTTTTCAGCGCCTGTAAAAGTTCAAGCAAGATGACGGAATTTTTATGTGGACCTTTTTTCTACAGATTTGGATCCGTCTCTTAGTTGGGCAATTTTTTTTTTCTTTAACAAATTAAAGATTTGGATGCGTTTCGATTATCCACTTCGGCACTGAATTCAACTATCATTAATTACGGGTTTCAATACAGATGAAATAAATGTATAATAAACGAGTGTGTGTGTGCGTGTTCTGAACATTTGGAATGAATTAAACAATATTGCCCTAATTATGAGTACAAAAAAAATCGGAACTTTTCCATCTAACTCTTACCGTTCGTGTAATAGAGCCATAAGAATGATTAAAAATTTTAACCAGTGATATGTTCTGGGCTGTGAAATTTCGTTTTAAATTATAGAAAATCATGAGAAGTTCCGAAAAAATGTAGAAATTGAGTATTTGAAAACAGAGGGAATTGGAAATTTTGAAATAGTTCAAAGTGAGAAAATACAAATATTTGAAGATTTCAGAAAATTTTTGAAAATTGAAACGAATGTAAGATTTGGAAAATGGAAAAATAAACAAACAGTCAAACACTTTAGAAATTCCCACAATGGGGGAATTCTCAAAAATTTCTCAAATTTCACAAATTTGAAAAAAAAATCTTATATAGCCTACAAGATTAAAGGATTTGAAAAGAATAGTAGTAGGGTATAATGTCGAGATTACAGTCATAATTACATATAGTTATGATGTCGACATTAATTCCAAATAAGGGAATTAGTAATGAAAGAAAGTCACACGTAAAGTCTCTCATTATAGAGAAAGTGCGAGCGCTGGGATTCCTGTTTTCTTCCATATACAATTGAATATAATGTTATTTCATTTTATTTCATTTGTATTTCATTTTTTTTTTATTTTTTTAAATTTTATTTAATTGTATTTTTATTTTGTTTTATTGTATTTTGTTTCATTTCAATTTTATTTTGTTTCATTTTGTTTATTTTATTTGATTTGATTTTATTCCATATCATTTTACCCTATTTTATTATATTTTATTTGATTTCATTTTATTCAAATTTATCTTATTCTATTTTGCTTTGTTTCCATTTCTTTTATGTTATAGAAAACAAAAATATATAATAAAAATTTAGAAAATCTAAAATTTCTAAAAATTTTAAAAACATTTCAAAAATCTCAACAATTTCAGAAGTCCGGAAAATTGTAAAGAATTCCAGAACTACAAAAAAATTAAGGCTCATAATCTCGACTAACGTTAATTCCAAATAAGCGACACGGCAATTGGAAAAATTGCACTTCAAGCCCGTCATTACAGAGAAAGTGCTGAAAATTCCTGGCATTTTTTTCCCCCACAAAATTACAGTTAAACATGATCATATATGGGTGTCAAGAAGCATCAGTCTACCTGGCATGAGCCAATGCATAAATTACAGGATATCAGGTATAGTCATTGACTGTGCTTGGCTGAACTCAACCGGGGAAAGTCTCAACTGTTGACTCCTCACGTAATTCCACGTTTTCATTATTTCCAATCTCTTCAAACAAAACTCCATGCCAAACCGATGATTTACAATCCGCTCAGTCCCCGCGAATTACCAATAATTTAATGCCACTTTCAATTAGACAGATTAATTGCCAATAAATCCATAGCCAATCAAATTGTTGCATGTAATACAAACATAAAATTTCCCGATAAATATAAAAAATCCACGCACCCGTAGACTAGCTCGTTCCGAAAATTGATTAATTTTGTTGATTCTTTCAGCAACAATTTGCAATATCTCACTAATTGTGTGAGATAGCGTGAAAGGTCATATGACCTGAAATATGCATTTTTACACGTAGAGAAACTTTTCCAATACATATTTTCTTGTGCCTCCAACGGTTGCCCCGAAAGAGCGTTATAAGCAATTGAAATTGTTAACAAACAAGAAATACGACCGACTAAAACTGTCAAAAGTCGGCCCCAGCTGCATGGATGGGCGTCCAGTAGGCCCTACCGATGAAATACTCAGGCAGCAGCTACCGTGGGCGCACAAACGAGAGGGACGGAGACAAACACACACAGACCCACCTACCCTTTCACTCACCCATCCACCCACCCTTTCACTCACCCATCCACCCACCCACTCACCCGCCCACCCACCCACTCAGCCACCCACCCTTCTACTCACCCACCCAGCCTCCCACCCACCCACTCACCCACCCACCCTCCTACTCACCCACCCACTCAACCTCCCACTCACTCACCGTCCCTCCCACTCACCCACCCTCCCCCTCACCCATGCACCCTCCCCGTCACCCACCCACCCTCCCCCTCACCCACCCACCCTCCTACTCACCCACTTTCGGGTAAAAACTTGCCAAAATGATTCAGTGGGTCATGAACCGTGCAGATATGATGAATGTGAAAGTTTCAAGTTTCTCGGATATTGCAATACCTTCTCCTATCGGAAGGGTAAAAATAGGAAAAAGCAACGATCAATAAAACAGGGAAACATCACAAATTTGTAATATTCTCAGAGTAATTGAACATACATTTGTCGTTAATAAAATTGATGCGGTGGATATAAACACGAGATTGTCATATAAATCATACGATTCCTGAAATTTTATTCGATTACAAGTGTATACAAGTGGACATGAATATTCATGGAAAATGTATCGACATTTGACTGGAATATTTCGAGCACTCTATAATATTCAAAGTTATGCGTCATACTCATTGGAATTCCGGCAGTTGATGATACTTCAGTAATTTGTCATTTTTCATTTTGATTAATATTTATGGCAGTTGGCATTCAACAATTCGCACATTCATGATTGCAAGATAATTCATTAGGATTCTTTCTATTAACGTTTTTTTCGTCTTCATGTGAGAAAACTAGCGGGATTTATACTGGGTGAATGGTCAGGGGCCATTAGGGGACGATAAATATATGCACTCTGCTTCTAACTCATTCAGCGTATAATTAAATAAAGATTCTAATCAAGGAAATCATCAATATTATTGAAAGTTTTGCAAATTGTGGAAATTTGAGAAATGTCAAGAAAGTTGAAAAATTTGCAAAAAATTCGGAAATTCTAAAAACTTTGAAAATTTTGAAAATTTAAAAAAAATTGAAAATTCAAGAAATTTTGAGAATTTAAAAAATTTTAAAAATTTAAAAATTTTTTTAAATTTGAAAAAAATTGAAATTTTAAAAAATTTTAAGTTTTTTTCCAAACGTAGATGAACATGAAACCTTGCAGAACCGCAAAACCGCATTCAGTTGAAAAAACCACCAAATCATATACACCATCAGGCAATCACCAATTCGCGTACTCACGATCGCAAAATAATTCATTACAATTTCCCCCTGAAGACTTTTTTTTTCACATATGAGAAAACTAGCGGGATTTATAGTAGGTGAATGGTCAGTGGCCATTAGACGACTATAAATGCGTGTCATTAACGCTTTCTTCGTTGAAGCACCCTACATATACACTTCTGTAACATTTCATACACCATATCATGATCCAATGGGCCTGGCTAAATGTTCCTGTTGGATTAACGGTTTTCATCCAGCTAATATGAGTATTCTCGTAAAAGTGCAAAGTCACACTATATTGCCCAGTGGCAAAGTGCATTTTACCTTCACGTCAATGTGTACCCTTCTCTTTATGTAGTTAACCTCGATATGTGCTTCCTTGTTGAAAGGAGGTTGAAAAAAAAATAGATTGCAATGTTCGGATGATGCTTCAGGGTGAATCAAAGAATGAGAGCATTCATCTGGAATGTATTCAAGGCTTGGCAAAAGCAGTGCTGAGGAGATTTTTGTTAACTCCGCTTGACATGGAATCGAAAACCCGGTCCGTGCTCAGGTTCCCCTCATGAAATGGTTCTCCCTTAGAGGTTAATCAAACTTGCACGTTATTTCTAGCAGCAAAAGACTATTAGAAGATTATTGCGGGGTCCAGCAACCTGATGTCCTGCTTAGTCCATCTCCATTCACCCCATTCAGTATCAGGCCAAGTTATGAACCTACGCAGTACATCCTAGCTGAATGCCAAAGATGGAAGCAAGAAAGCAGATTCCTGCTTTATCCGGCTCCTATCAGCTTCCTTTGATGTCAAAGGTTCTAATACGCCTTTGATCTGGACCTTGTTAGATCATGGAGTTCAGTAACATGCAATCATCATCAGCTCTTCAGGTAACAATCATGCGCAGTTGATGCTGACTCTGAATGCCAAAGATCGAAGGAAGAAAGCGTTCGTTTGAGATCAAGGGTTGGCAAAGGCTGTCCGGATTCGGTGAGCCGGATCAAAAGGATCTCCATGAGCAGCTGATCGAATTTACCTGATTGAACGAATAGGTACATCCTGCCTTGGGTTTGATCCGAAGTCAAACAGCCTAGTACCTTCGTGTCCTCATCACACTCATTTGGTATGAAAACATCCACACAGTTCAAACCAGGCAGCACAACGCCAGGAGCACAAACCAGGATGTACCTCAGCTTGTGCAGCCGGCTGTTACTAAACTTGGTGAATTCCACGCTACTACACCGAAGGGAGACATTGCTGTCGATACCTCTCCATCGCATTTGCATGTTAGGAGCCTGCATGAGGAAACAGCAGCAAACCTGTGCTGATCCAGACCGCTACTTCCTAAGACACCTCCCGCTCATCACACAATCCGAAGACATTCTTGACCATTCGAGGATCTGAACTTAGGCATCCAAGCAGCGGTACCGGCCAGCTTCGCCCACTTGCTCATTCTGACGTCGGTAATAGTTGATTCAGACTCCGAATGCCAAAGATTGGAGAATGAGATCAGTTGTATAAAATTGAATTCAGGCTTGGAGCTGGCCTGGGAAGCTTGGGGATTCCCAAATGGTGCTCTGAAAGTGGTTGACCAAATTCGGACTTCTGTAGCGGTACTTCTGGATCGGACGGAACAGGATCAGGCCAATACAGAAAACCGAAGTTTTGACCAAGGTATTTCATGGTGTTCTTCCGTGAATGAGCTGAGCTTTTTACCGACACCAGTTTCTCCAATCTGTATTGGAACTTTATTTAACATTCCAGTTCTATTTAATTTATCAGAAGCATCAAAGCATTCAAACAATTTCAATAACGCCTAAAACATCAAGTTTTGCTGGTTCAACTAGAAAACAATATTTTCTAGATCGGCTGGATCAACCCCTTCAAATAATACGGAAAAGTTTCAAGTTTACTCGAGAGTACATTCTCCGAACTAATTCTCCGGGAAACTATTCTTTCTCCATTCAGTTTTACTCTTTGATGGGTACATTTACCTTCTGAAATACTTTCTTACCAAAAATCCCTCTGAAACTTTTCACTCGACTGAATTTACCCCGATCTTTATTATTTTTCTCCTTCTCGTCTCACATTCCTCTATCAAAATTATGCGGCTAAAAGTCGTTCTACTTCAAATGTAACCCGTCCCTGCACTCGCTCTTTGGAAAGTTTGAAGCGCGATCAGTCGCACCGAATTCAATCCAAGTGAATATATGCTGAGAAACTTTTCAAATGCTAACGTTGATGCTCCTACCTCACTTATGTTTCTTTTTCGTGACCTGACGCTTCATATTGCCTCTTAAGGCACCAAAAATACCATTTCTTTGTCAATTCTTTTGTAATAACAGAGAAGAGAATAGAATCTTGTTATTCGGATCACTATATTTGCCGCTCAGAACTAAAGAGGGTAAGCTCAAAAGCCATCCGACCTAAGTTTTCGGCAAATATTTCAAAATCTAAGAAACATAGCGGCAACTTGATAAGGACTTTTTTTATAGAGCATACTGAAATCTACAATTTTCTCCTTACGTGAATTTCGCTATCTTTTGTAGATTTTGAAATATTTATCAGAAACTCACAGCAGGCCGGAAGAGCCTTGACTCAATTAACCTTCTGATGTACACTTTTTGTTCACGGATAAGTGGTGAAATGGTTCTACAGTTGGGAACAACGCTTGAGATTAATGATGCGCTAGGTTTCATTGGAGCCGGGTTTTTCGAGTAGACAACTATATCTATATATACGAGTCCGGCCGCGCGAACCTCGCACGCGCATTTCCTTTTTTCGCCGCGCTGACTGGTGTCGCGTCGGTTTCGATCTTACGCTTTTCAATAATTCCGATATGTTTCGAGACGTTGTTTGGTCCCTCCTTTTTACTATCGAAAAGAGGCTTTTATTGAAGAAATTTAAGGGAGGACAATCTCCTTCCTCTCCCTCTCTCTCTCTCTGTCTTTGCGTCAGTCTATTAACATTTTAACATTTATTCATTTATTTATTTTAGCATTAACCTGACACATAAGACTGATTAGCAGAAATGCATATTTTACTGTGGTATATATACATATGTATTACAAGCTCTATACCACCAAAGAATTGGAAATTGTAATATCGGCACCATTCATTTTTACCACTTTTTATAGTTAAAATATTGTACAATTATTATTTAAGACTGAGTGGCATAATTAGATATTGAGAACATCCAACAATTTCGACTGTGATATATGTGTGCGTAATTAGTGTATAGTATCGCTGAACAAATCCCATAACATGTAACATTTTTTAACATTGTTTAAAATAAATGGTATCTCTCTCTCTCTCTCTCTCTCTCTATATATATATATATATATATATATACATATACTTGTTATATATATATATATAACAAGTATATATATATATATATATATACATATACTTGTTATATATATATATATATATATACACATACTTGTTATATATATATATATACATATATATATATATATATATATATATATATATTGTTGGATTTTCAGTAAAATTATATATGTTCAAAATTCAACTACCTCCGCATTTAGGGTCTACCTGGCTGTTGGGAAAGGACAGCATCAATTTTATTACTTTTATTATAAGCAAAATTACTGTGCTGGTTTTTCCCTGCACAACGGGATCCTGTCTACAATATCCACAGAGGGTTGAGATTCAGGGGGTGGACACTATGTCGGCACACAGGTATAGGAGATAATTGCAATTACTTAGTTTTTAAGGTTCAGTTGTGGGTAGACCACTGCATCAAGCGCACGTATCTTCTGACTGAGTAGAATCAAGTATTTTGAATAAAAGGTAAAATCCAAATATTAGCTGTGTCTTTCTACTCATTTAAACCCCATAATCCAACATATATATATGGTTATACTGGTTTTTCCACATTTTTACATTTAGAGAATTGGAAATTGACTTTAAAAAATTGGTTGAAGAATGTTATTTAACAAAAAAATGTAAAAAAAATTGGGATGCTTTTTTCATCATCGAGAAAAAAAATATATGAATTGAATGAGGTTAGGTCAGGTTTCAAAGTTGTAAATTTGGCGTGGAATGCCCCATATACAGTTATAATATATATATATATAGTTACAACAACTGGTATATACATATCACTTGCTATCATCATCTACTGGGTACAGTGTGTGTGTTTGTATCGACGAAAAATTTCATCCAAGTTTTACCAACACGATCAGCTGTCGCAGCTGGGCGCTGTTATATCATCGCCCAACCAATTAGAAGTTTCGTGATAACAAAGAAAGTAGGATGGCCCTCGTACGTTGTAAGAACTGCTGTTGCACGAGGGTATTTACTTGTGTATCAGATTAGAACATAACGGTCACGTGAGCACTACCTCATACGTCATAATTAACAGATTATAACGTGAAAATTGCAGAGGCAGAAGTTTCAGATGTACTGTTATCAATTTTTTTAACGTAATTTCAATCACGAACATGAAACAATTTTGCTGCGTCTTGAATTTTTTTTGACTATTTGAACCTCGAGATCTGATTTTCGGTCTTTTATTTTACGAGGAAAAACTATTTCTGTCCTTCATTTTTTGGAATGGAAGTTTTTTTGAAATTTCGACAATGCTAAAGTACCTTCCGATAACGCAATCCGATCAATCAATTGAGTTTAACGCGAATCCGCATGAGCGGTAGATGCACCTCGATGTAGCTCTTGTCGGCATCACATGAACCATGAAAATCACAGTAACGTGGCTAATCGGTTAATGTTCCCATTGGGTGACTCTATTATATATCCAATGAATATACCAACTGCATGGTAATAAATATGTGATGGAAGAGGATGTAACCCACAGCGTTGCCGCAAAATTGCAAAGACTCTTGTGACAGACACTAATGAATTCATAATTACAAATTTATTTGTTTGCTTGCTTTCCCATTTTGTGGAAGCCCAAATCTGAACTGCAGCTTCATCGACAATCAGAAGTGCTTTGATGCTGAACGATGGAGCTTATTGGATTCAACAGCACCTGAGCACGAACCTCTATCATCCAGGTAGGCAGGAGACCGAAAGCTACAAGGAAGCACTGTTTGAAGGTATTCATTGCTGGTGATGCAGGAAGGTCAACGTAATTCGACAGCAAAGGTTAGAACCTACATCGTACTTGCAATACCTCGATTCGGAAACCAGTTGGGAACTTTGATCTGGAGACCACAATGCTTTAGCCAAGAAGGCAGCGTTCAACCATTCTGATTGATTGATTCGCAAGGATGAATCAGAGACTTCAATCCGGAAGAAGACAGTGCATACATTCAGAAACATAACAGAACTTCGACTTGGCGGAACACAATGCTTCCATTCAGAAACGACCAAGAAACTTTAGTTTGGAACCATACAAAGCTTCCATTCAGAAGCAAAAGTTCGGCATATCAATGCTAAGGGATACAGTACTTCCAGATGGTTAAAAATGCGGGCAAGCTTCAGTTACATAGCAGAAGTGGCTATCTGTAGTTTGGACGAATCCAATTCCTTCATTCCGTTCCAACGCTGGAAGCTTCCATTCGAAGTCCAAATCTACGGAATTGCTTGGCATCACAAACACAGTTGGTTCCAAGTTGACTGCGATGATTCCACTTGGAAACAGAACTTGATAATGTCTCCAATGCATTGGAATCCCGTCATTGATAAGCAAACATTATAAAATCCACTTTACAGGACCTCAATGCTACCATTCGATGGAAAAATGTTCAACTTACGGTTGATATTTTCTACCGGAGATATATTACCTCCTTAATTGCAATGCACTGAGAATTCGCGGATGGAGGGTCTATATAGTTAAGGTAATTTAAGTTGTTATTATCCTGGTGCGCGCAGGACAAGTGCTCCCGGTTCAATCAATGTCTAGGGTCTTTGGAGATGTCGACTGAGCCGACTCAAGTCCACTTTACCTCTTTCTCTATCGTACCATGGGGCATTGCGTGCTGAATGCTCGTCGAAGCGATGCCGCGACTACGTCTACCAACCGAGATGCAAACCACTCAATTATAGCGTGGCTTGCGGCATTCAAAGATCAAGCCCCAGCATACCGTACTATCTTACCCCGAGGCATTGCGGTTACTTTGGTTTTCGGAATATACTAACTATAGATATAGTTTGTCTTTGAAGGCGTCTTCTCTAATCTGCAATCCACCCATTTGGGGGGTATCTGCTGATCAACGAGTTTAGCCATGAGCTAGACGAGTGTCAATATTATCTTACGTAAATTGTTAAAGGACAAACCCTTTCTACTCATTTTTGGGTAAACAGTTTGAGGGAAAGTTGGTGACAATTGTTATCGCGGTCATCAAGGTTGCAATTGAAGTATTTACATGGTAAATGGAGGGTCCAAGATTTTTGAGGGAATTGTGACTCGTGTTTTAAGTGTGCTAAAATGCCTCCCATCAAATTCCGGGTAAATGTATGTGTGTGTCTGTGTGTGTGCTTGAATTCGTTTTTGGGTTAAATTGATCGAGCAGTTTTTTGTTACTAACAACGGGATTGTTCCCAACGCTATTTTGCAAAAACGGTGAGAGATACGGCAGAAAGTGTGAAATGAAACTTGTTCTTTAAGCCCACATGCACATTTAATTTCTTATGACTTTTTTCCATAGTTGTCTTAATTAAGGAGGTACGACGGGTTTAGCCCGCGAGCGGTCGCACTTCTATTGGCGTCTCACTCCCACTCGAGTAACGCGCATAAGTCTCGTCCTGGCGCTTACCATGCGCCTACTCAAATGTTCATAATTATCGGCTGATGAATGGGTTAAAAGTTTTAGGATTTGAGAGGGATTAGCCAAATGGGAAGGTGGTATAACTCATTTCCTCCTTCCGGATATTGATATTAAAAATGTTGGTGGATAATATGGGAGGCATGGTACAATGATTATCGCGTGCCGATAACATCGCTCAACGGATCTCAACGGCATTAAGGTGATATCGCTCGAGGAATTTATCCTGTGCTTGAGAGCTCTCATTTTTTGTTCTTATTTGAAGTTGTAAATGACGCTGGGCACTGCGGGCACTTTTGATCGCGATTTTCTCTACCAGTGTTTTCTTAACATCTCCACGATCCTTATCAAGTTCAGGGGCGGGGGGGGGAGAGTTTCTTCAATCTCGATAAACAAGCTGACAAACTTATTTCAGATTTTTTTTTTAACCGTAATTTCAGGGATAAGCGCAGATTGATCCAGAGGTCAAATTTACAGATTGATCGCGAGATAAAACCGCGAAGTCAAATTTTCAATTTCTCCTGTGTGTGTGTGTGTGTGTGTGTGTGTGTGTGTGCGTCTATGTGTGTGAGTGGGTGAACACACGCATGCTTCTGCAAGTAAGTGTGTGTTTGTGTGTGTGTGTGTGTGTGTGTGTATGTGTGTGTGTGTGTGATTTTCAAATTTGAGTTGATCCAAATTTGATTTGTGAAAATCCAAAATTTTGGATCTGTCTTGCTCCACAAAAAATTTGAAACATTCTTGCAACAAATTATTTTCAAAGTTTATTCTCACAATAATATTGTGTTTTTCACGTGGCAAAATAAAACCTCCTACAGAAAAAAAAATCCAATCAAACGAAGGAAGTTACTCGAATTTCGTATGCGCAGACTTGTTTGGACTTACTTTATTCAGCGATCTTATTTGAATCGTCGATCATTTATCAGAGCAAAAGGATTTCTCCATTCTACTCGCCAGAATATTGGAGCTACGTTCCCGGCAATGTTGGCTATAGGAACTGTGGAAGATTGAGTCTAGGGTGATGATGTACTCGCTGTTCTTGTTATTGAACCCTCCGGCAATTTCCGGTGGTTCAAAAGCTGGTGAGAGAAAGAAAATTGCTGGTGGAAAAAAATCACGAGGGAGTTTTTCAGCAGCATATGTAGATCTTTAAGGATGTGTGTCTATTTGGGTGGGTGAATAGAATTTTTAAATTGCATTTACAATTCAATTTCTGCGCAGCTTCACAGTATGAATGGACGAAAATTTCCTGATAGCATATAGCAACTTTGGTATTGATAATTTTTCGTTGATTATTTGAGAACGAATTATGAAAAAAATTGACATGAACATTTTTAACAAAATTTCTGTATGTATACGTGTGTGTGTGTGTGCCCACAATTTTTGGACAACGATTTCTTCCAAACGAATCACCCGACTCAATAATTTTTTTTTTTTTTTAATTTATGCGTCTTCACGCAGCTGAGACCTGATTAGATTCTGAAAGAAATTCATGCACTAGTTTCCGGTTTTTTTAAAACATGAAGCATGAAAATCGCCAAAAATTTTAATCAATCATTATTTACGAAGGGGAGTTGTGATCAAGCTAATCAATGTCGCAATTGGAGTGTCTCGGCGTACCTTAGCTTCGATCAAAATTTGACTCATTTTCATGTAGTGAATTATTAGTTATTGGTTGATTTTGAGTGGCCCGAAATTTTAATGACTATTCAAACTTTTATATTCGGTCTAGATCCGAAGTTGTCCGACTACCGCCGGCGCATGCGCGTTTGCCCGCATTTGCACAGGAGAGTCTGAATGCGCGATGCGCAGTGTGATTGGTCAGTGCGTCACGTGACATAGTCGCAGGTAGCGACACCTGTTGTATTCCAGTATTCAAAATTTCATGATTCCTATTTTTTTCCTCTGAAACCAGTCCTTGAACATTTAATCGACGTGTTGGAAAATCTAGGAATGGGAAACAGAAATTACAAATCGCAAAACAGCGGACTTGTTGAGCGTACTCAGCAGTTCCGTGAACTTTTACTAATAACGCCGGATATGTGGGCTATACTTTGCCTATATAGCACAATAATGCTTGATGCCACGGTACTGACATGAAATATCACGATTTCCGTGCAATCGATCGTTTACAAAAGTGACACTCGTGCAGTGAATAAAATGGGGCAACAATTGAACATGTACGGTGGAAGAGTTTCCTAATACGATACAACGTCAAGATATCTGTTGACTCGACCCATCGCGGATTGGGTTGGGGCGAATGAAGGGAGATTGCGATGTATGAACTGAATTCAACCGTCGCTCAAGTTATTCTCACGGAACTTTCTGTTCACGAAATTTCTGATAGAACATGCGACCCCTTTTTTTATCGTCGATAATGCCAATCCAACTTTCTACGTGTTTTGTGGAGAATCTAGACTGCGCGATGACTCGCGAGATACAATAGTGAACGATATTTGTGGACTTTGTGGGAGGGGGCGGGGGGTTTAGCACGATTGAATTAACTGAAGTAAGCACAAATAGAATCTGAACAAGTTTTTGAAATTTTTAAAATTTTTGAAATTTTTGAAATTTTTGAAATTTCTGAAATTTTTGAAATTTCTGAAATTTCTGAAATTTTTGAAATTTTTGAAATTTTTCCTAAATCGTTGAAATTCTCCAAATGATAAGCATTGCCGCAGTTAAAAAATTTTTTTTAGCTTTCGACATTTCCAAAAATATCAAACCTGCGGTAACTACACAATCACCGAAACTGGTGGTGTAATTTCCACCAAATTTTTTCACCAAAGTAGCCATCCCGCTGACGAGAAAATTCAACTCCTGCAATTGAATTAGTGAAGTTTCAAGTTTGGCCATTGTGTTGTTACTTGGCCAAGTTGTACGAAAACCCACTCGTAAAAGGGGATGAGTAGTGCAGTGAATTTTGTCATGTGGCTGGACAAATCTGGCCACTCGAGTGGGTTAGCACCCGCATTACAGCATGATGGGCTTGAGTATGATGCGTTGTCCATGGGGTACAGAGCTCTCAGGAGGGCTCACACGCGACTCACACACATTCAATGGGCGTGTCATGACCGTACAAATGGTTTCAATTCTCAAACAGCCGCCCTTTTAGTGTGAATATAATAGCACAATACTGGAAACTTGGACAGACTGGCGGTTGATGGAGAGCAGGAGGGACTGATGTCTGGATGATGGATTGGCTTTGAATTTCGGTTCAGGCATCTTACGCATCTAGTTCATTGATGAAATTCCAACCTCCCTCTCTAAACCCATCCATTCATTTCCGACTGCCCCGTTGCCGCAGCGCTTCCTCGGTCTCCAACTTCCATTTCGAAAAAGACAATTTTTTTTTAATTACCTGAATTAGTTATCTCGAAAATATCCCATAACAATATCACAGACTCTCACCGGCCGGCCTCCCCGCCATTTGTGCCACGACATTTCAAAACAATACGACGCGCGGCAACAGCGCTTAGAATTTTTCTACTACGCATCTGGTAGCACCACGAGCGCTGCGCCGCTTTTCTCCATCCGCACTTTATTTGAAAATTAATAACTAATTATTTTCTGGATAGCAGACTTATCAACTGAGGATGTCATAAATCCTGATTGCATAAATCATTTTTTTTGGGTAATTCTAACAGGTGGATCGTGAGGGCTACTTGTAAGCGCCACGAAACCCGATTCGTAGTTTCGAGCGGCTCTAGTTGGGTAAATAATGGAGCTAGAAAAAAAAAGTCTCAATATGAAATGTTCTCTGGTTCATTAGGAATCATTCGGGCTTTATTAATTATACCGCTATCTGCAATGGTTCTTCCATAAATAAGGGGTGAATGTCGGAGGGAGCGGAAACTCCTCTGGTCGCTTTTTATCGAGATTTTGTTTTTTTCCAAAATATTTGAGTTGATTTTTTATTACAATTTTCTCAGTTCCTAAAATTTTGAAAGTCCAAAATTTTCGAATATCCGGAAATTTTTGAAGATTTTTAAACTAAATGTACGTAAAAATTTCGAGTTTGTCAGAATGTAAGAGTATTTAAAAAATGTCAACATTTTGAGAAATTTTAATTTTGTGTTAATTTGTTGGAAAATTTTGGAAATTTGAAATATTTATCAATATTTTGGTGTGTTTGTGAGCAGTGTATCCGTGGGTGACTATAATAGTAAATGATGGAGAGTGTTTCGGCGAATATGATAGTTTTGATGTGGGCATGTGTGACGCGACAAAAAGAGCCCATGGTAATTATGCAAATATCTGAGTTGAGTGCGGTGGTAAATTGCTGGTGGGTACATTGCGTACTTGGCAAGTACCAGTGGCATCATAAGTTTAATGTGTATGTATATAGTGTTGGGAAGCATCAAAGTTCGTGTTGCCACTTGAGGCCCACATTGTTTAAACCCATGCCAGGTGATAATGTATCTCGAGTTGATGTCCGCGATTATTATCTCTACCCGTGTAAGGTCTTCTGAATTTCCTTGTCTTATCAGTCGCTGACCTATTACGTTCTCCTCTCTATCTGTTTGTTTTTACGAGTTTGAGAATGCATAGGTTTTTCGTTAAACTGCTGGATGGCGATTGTTCTCATTTTTGTAATGTGGTTTCTCAAATTTTTGAAATTTTTGAAATTTTCGAAATTTTTGGAATTTTTGAAATTTTTGAAATTTTTGAAATTTTTGAAATTTTTGAAATTTTTGAAATTTTTGAAATTTTTGAAATTTTTGAAATTTTTGAAATTTTTGAAATTTTTGAAATTTTTGAAATTTTTGAAATTTTTGAAATTTTTGAAATTTTTGAAATTTTTGAAATTTTTGAAATCTTTGAAGTTTTTAAAATTTTTGAAATTCTTGAAATTCTTGAAATTTTTGAAACTTTTGAAATTTTCAAAATTTTCAAAATTTTCAAAATTTTTGCAATTTTTAAAACTTTCAAAATTTTTGAAATTTTTGAAATTTTTGAAATTTCAAAAAATAATAAGACATTTTTTGCGTCCCATGACATCCATTTTCAAATTTGTGAAAGTTCTTATTCCCCCCCCCCCCCCTCCCCCTATTTCCATTAACGCATTACCGAACAATCTCATTTATCACATTTTCTCTCATGTCTCCAAATAGGAACGTGAATATTTCACCAAGTAATTCAAATAGTATTTCACTCAGCTCTGACTATGGACCACGTAGGCTGGATAAACTGTAGGCAATCAGCCTGTGTAATTTTCTCTCGTGCATGGGGCCCTATATAACGTTGATAAAATACCCTCGGTCTGGATCAATAACGCAACCGTCGCAACCAAGAAATTAATTAATCTCAAAGCTCGGGCTGATCGTGGGGGAAATTAATTGATACGGCCTAAGTAATTAGCGCTCATCCACTGACACTGCGCAACGCCAACAGTGAAATAGGCTCCTTTGTGGCTTGTCACTTTTGCTCAGCAGCGCATTATGTTATAAATCTTCCGATCCCTACACATAACCAGCGGGCCGAACAAGAGTGATCCATCAGGGCCAAATCAATAACTTGCCGATTCAGAATTTCCATCCGCCATTAATTCGGCGAGTACCTAAGTTGCCACCGTTTTGGCAAAAGATGGCGCTACCAGAAGGGTAATCTGAGTTTGGCCAGCCATTTTTCTATATATTATTTTCATATATACCCTTGTATATTCTCAATAGAATTTTTTTTTAATTAAAAAAATTTTTTTTTTTTTTTTGATAAAAATAAAAAATAAAAAAAAAGTTTTACAGCTCTCTAATTCTCCCAAGTGGGATACACAAATTTCCCAGGTGATCGGCCGCCCCCCGGACCTCTCTCTTTTAATCACAGAAGGCGGTAACTCAGGTGAAATGAATAATAACAATTTATGTCGTGGGGCTTTTAATTGCCCGAGCTATATATCTCCACCAACAGGTCTGTATCAATTTATTCGTCTCATTGCGGCGACTCCGTGACTCAATGGAAGGAAAGTAACATAGAATAATCTCCTCACTGTCGATTTTTTTTCCTCCGCTCCACTCTCTTGTACCCCCCCCCCCCTCCCCCCACCGCCGCCACGGGTTGGGTTCTCGTGCGGCCTAGCGTTATCGTTTTATGCGCACCAGAGAATTTTTTTCTTGTGTACTGTGTGATGCATACGCAAGACGCTGGAAGTTATTACCCACCAAAATGCTCGCAAATGCAAATACTTTAGCAGCCAGAAAATGGGGAAATGCCGGTGGAAACTGGCCGCAAAAAGAACGAAAATGATACCTGTCAGGTCCGATACAACGTTGATAGGCAGAATGCCAAAAATGCTTAACCACGCTTCACTCGGGTACAGACGGGGGATTGCGACCGGGGGCGGGGGGGGGGGGGGGGGGGAGAGTGGACGATGGTTGCAGTCGTGCACGAACAAAAATAATGATGCGCCAGAACTATTTTCCAGCTTGCTGACCCGGGCATGGACCATCCACTATCTTCTCTCTTCACTGGCCTTTTTCGTAACTCCCCCTCCCCCTCCCCACCCACACCTCGCCCACTTCGAAACTGCTTGTGCCTCCTCATGCAGATTTTCACAGACATACTGTTTTTCGAAAATGAGATGAAAATTCTTTTCTAGTCCAAGTTTCTCATGGTACGCTCGAGTTTAATCGAATTCGAATATTGTATACTGATGGTTTCAAGATGTTGGAGGTACCTCGTGCTTCTCATGTCTGCATATCCGTGAACAGAGGAACAATCTTATGAAACGTTATTTTGGCATGAGATGCGGACGGTCCACCAAATTCCCAATACACCGCGTCTGGCCTCGAAAAAAATTTCTTTCAAACGGACCAACAGAACAAAAGCGTCCAGTTTGCTTGGGCTTTTTTTTATCCGCTTTTCCCCAATCGGCTCGCATTTTTGCTTTCACCACTGCCAAGTACAAAAGGCTCTCTTTTGTTTGTGGATCTTCTGCATACCAGTGGAGCTGGGACAAAAAGCTGATTCCCAAGGATACCGCCCAGTTATCACGGTCAGAAAAAATAAACTGTAATTGGAGGTTGTGAAAAGTATCTATCCTGATTTTCAATTAATCGAATCTGTATATTTGATATTTTATATTAATGAATATTAATTAACTCAAATATATATATATATATATATATTTACACCCGGCCTCCCACTCACCCACTTTCTCCCCCTTCCCACCTCCCCCCACCCACCCTTTTCCCCTTCCCACCTACCGCCCACCCACCGCCCCCCCCTTCCACTCACCCCCCCCCTCTCCCACTCACCCACCCACCCACCCAACCACCCACCCACCCAACCACCCACCCACCCACCCACCCACCCAACCACCCCCCTTCCCGCCCATCCACCCTCCCACTCACCCAACCTCCCACCCACCCACTCCCCCATTTTCCTACACCCAAACCGATTTCCCATGTTCGGGGTCAAAGTAATAACCTCTCCTAATCAAAAATTGAATTTTTTTCTCAACTTTTCCATTGAGTAAATTGTGATGACACGCCGCAAAATTGCACCAGCAGTTATAATACCCAAAGAAAAAGTCCTATAAATAAAAGCACTTTTGTTCATTCAAGTGTTCATCTACACAGACGATACGTAAATAATTCGATTTAAAGTGCAGTTGCTAGAAGGCTTCAATGATTAACCAGTATTTACCAGTTTGTTACGATCCTCCATGGACTTGCGGGGGCTTTTGTTAAGCTTTGTGAGTGGTGAAAATGGAGAAACGATGTGGGACAAGTGGATCGCTAACACAAGTAAATGTGCAAACATGTCTGGAGTAATTCAATAGCAGAAAATCTGTAGGTATTCTCACTGGAATGAGCTAAAACAAACCTGCTCATAGAGCTCACGTCCTTTTTGCTGTACAATTGAAGACCATGAAGATAAATAATAAAATACTCAGTGTCCGTTACCCAACTTCAAGCACCCCATAGCTTCAAATAATCACTAATTCTAATTGGAGTAACGTAAAAGATGTTCTGATTCCTTGGGACAAATATACCACAGCAAGTTCTTGATTCACCTAACACAGCTTTTGGAGGTTCCCTAGGAACTGCCAATTCCATTTTACTAGACTTTGATCCCACCCAAGTGAAACTCAGCATCTTCTTGGTCTGGGAAAAACGTGCGAGGCTTTGTGAATCCTGGTTTGGATGGTACTTCAGATCTCAGGATCCAAGAAGACCAGAACCCATCACAGTTCCACCCGAAGCATATCAAGTGATTCCACAAGCAAAGCAACCTTCCAACGGAGGTCTACCTATCAAACCAGCTGCTTGGATTCCCAACTTCAAATCCCATATTGGACACCTATTTTTTGGATTGTCCGAGAAGCCGACCTAGGTTTCCTGTGCTAAGCACTGAAAACTGATCAGCTGCTAAAACCAATCCGCCTCAAGTAACTGCCGAGTCCCATTTGACTGGCGCCAAATCAACTTTATGTCCCACATCATGCAGACCTGAGGAAGGTCCTCTTCAGGACACATCCACAGATCAACCTCCACCAGCTCTTGATTAGACTTTTAGCAGACTCATGAAATCAGTCTCGAGGCCACAGCTCGTTATCGATTTCCATCCATAGCGTAGCCCTATAATCACGCTTGCGTGGATGCATCCACTTCAGTTGAAATGAAACCAGGTATTTTATATACGCAAAAGGCGACCTGAGACAAGTGGAGAAGGGGAACACGTTTTTCTCGATTGAAACGAGAACGAGAGTGGTTCAAAGAGGGTGGTCGAATGGTTAAACTGGCGTGTGTGTGGTCGTGATTCGTCGACTCCAAGAGGAGTGAAGTACGTTGTCGGGGAAATAGTGCCTGAGGGCATCGATTGAAATGGAGAACGATCGGAAAAGGGCCGGCCAGTGTTCCTTCAACCATCCACTTTCCTGGGCAGAAATGCCCTTTTCCAATTATCCCGCGGGACGTCCTCAACTCTCCTCTTTTTTTCCTTTTGCCATTCCTTTTTTCGAATCTTCCCGCCTCCGCTTACACCCTAAAAGCACGCTGCTCACATTTCAACCCCGGGGAGCATAACAACGGGGGTACCCTCTGGAGATGGAGGGACAAAAAATTTCGAGGGATGGAGGAACTGGGAAATTCTAGGCGAGGCCCAGAGGGTTGACTGTTGACTATAGTGCATCCTGGGAGCGTTTGCGATCCTTTCGAGCACTCGTAAATGCCACGGGGTGTCTTCTCGTCAGCAGTTTTCCGCCCAGGAATTTTCAACATTGTCTACCTACCACCTACCACTTCCTACTGGCATCCCCCAAGTACGTGCCCGAACAAGACGATAAACCAATGGTAGGGCGACACTTCGATGTTCAACGATGAAATTTCAATCAGGATGATGGAGAGTGGTAAGATTAAGTATTTGGGATGAGCATCTCCATGGTAACGTCAACGGTGAATAGAATTAGAGGCTTGAGGGGGGGGGGGGGGGAAGGCAAATTTCCGTTCCACTTTAAACAGAATTTCCGCAGAGGCTCGA
Source organism: Asobara japonica (assembly GCA_026005395.1). NCBI lineage: Eukaryota > Metazoa > Arthropoda > Insecta > Hymenoptera > Braconidae > Asobara > Asobara japonica. The sequence goes on along the minus strand of BQMI01000479.1, from coordinate 3,033,416 downwards.
ATAAAAAAAAACCCAAAAGGCAAAAAAGTTGACAACAATGCCTCACTCATCATCCCAAAGTTTTAATAAAACTATGCTGTTAAAATTATGGCAATAATCCGACCAAAATATTTATTGAATTATGGCAGCTCGTCAAAGGACAAGGAATTTAATTATTGATAAACACTGGTGCGCAGTTTCACATTTTTTTCTATGCCGGAAATTTTCATCATACCAATGGTGTATATAGGAGAAATTCGCTGGCTTATATGATGCAATAACTCTTGTAACGAGTTTATGTGCGACACAAACGTCCCATCGGCATTGGGCTGTCGTTAGGCATATGGTTTTTTTTCAACGAAGCTCCTGCACAAAGCCCAAACATTTTTACCCTATAAACGAGACAGGATGTCCCGCGTTTTAGTGATAAAGTCTTCAAAGTTGACGACTTGTCGCATAACTCACCGGTCATGTTGTATATTGTGTAATGGAATACAGGTAAACATGTAGGGGAGTGCCCGATGCTATTTCGACGAGTCGAATGTCGATATATCAGCTTAGAGGTGAACAGTACTTGTTCCATACGTATAGGCAACCATTTTGGTTTTTTTTTTCTCATCGTTTTAACATGGTTGGCATATTGCAATTTTTTTAATTACCACCTCCTTCGTCTTACGTAAATGTTTTTGCCTAACTTAACTAAATACAGGATGTTGGCACGCAACACCATCCGTCCGTCCATCCTAACGCTTCAACGAGCTTGGACAGCCGAATCACAATTTTTGCGGACAGCATCATATAGGATCCTACATCAGCTATCTTAATAACTGATCCAGGAAGCTCGACCTGCCCTGAGCCTACCTCACCCCCCCCCCCACCCACCCACCCAGAGCCCTTCAAATTTCCACTCGACCAGCTAGATTCGCTCATAGCCTGCAGATAACTCAATCAACCTCAACTATACATGTTATCTCAATTAAATGGACCCTGACACATACAGTCAGTTGTGCACAGCATTAAAGTGCCGCAAGCAACCCTACGGCATTTTATAACACATCTTGTGTGTTCACTCGTGCCACGATTGAACAACGTCACGCTGCCCATTGGGTCAATGAACGACCCCTTGCGTTCTATGACTTGACGTTATGGTTGCATATGGTGAGAAAGATCGATAAAATCTCACAGACCACATTACGGGACACTTGGTAATTCTGAGAAGATGATTTAAGACAGTTTAAAAATAATGAACTCGACTTGATACTTGATCCAATCACCTCTGTCTAGCTTGACCCATGTAATTGCCTCATTACAATATTTTCATCGAGACAATCAGCGGTTTGCACTTTACAAGGAACAAAACTAATGTCTAAATTTCAATTTTTTGAGTCTAACATACGGGATTTGAATTTTTTCTGTAATCTTTCTCACCATGGATGAAGATTATGTTAGTAGGGTGGGACTATATATTCATCAAAAAAATTACTTCTTGACTAGCATCACTAGGCAAGGTGCTAAGGCTGAGGGATCACGAAGCTTAGCAATGTGAATCTAATAACCATAAATTTCCATAAGTTAATGTCAAAATTCGTTACATCCAAATTCGTAGATGAGGTAATTCCTCTCGCGACCAAAGGCGGAATATGTTGATATGGAATAGCAGTGAACAAGACAGCAAATTTTTTCTCCATAGTGCTGGCGTCCTGGGGAACCAGAAGATTGGGAGCATTGACTATGTCCTACAAAATTTGGGGTAATGCAAATGTGGCTAGCCTTAGATTTTGAGATACCTGCGAAGGTCTTTTCAGACGAGGTCGAAGGAGACTTGAGGAAACCAGGGTTGTCGTATGATTTGCTAAGTTGATCTTGAGCTTGCTGGATGCCGGATCACCCGAACTTCCACCAGAAGTAACCATCATGTTCGGTCTTGCACTGTCTCTATCACTGACATAATCCATTACTTTGACCCTTATTATGGTGTAATGTACAATAGTATGGAGGTGTTCTTTTGCTGGCACCATTTTGTTGGCAAATTAGTGGGTGGGTGGGTGTGTGACTGGTTGACTGGGAGGGTGGGTAGATAGTGGGAGGAGGGCTAGGAGGATGACCAAAGGGTGGGCGGCTGGGAGGAAGGGTGGATGGGTCACTGGGAGGGTAGGTGGGTGGGTGAGCGGAAGGGTGGGTGGATGGCTGACCGGAAGAGTGGGTGGGTGACCGGAATGGTGGGTGGGTGACCGGAAGGGTGGGTGGGTAGGTGACCGGAAGGGTGGGTGGGTGGGTGACCGGAAGGGTGGGTGGGTGGGTGACCGGAAGGGTGGGTGGGTGGGTGTGTAACCGGAAAGGTGGGTGGGTGTGTGACCGGAAGGGTGGGTGGGTGAGTGGCCAGAAGGGTGGGTGGGTGGCTGACCGGAAAGGTGGGTGGGTGGGTGACCGTTAGGATGGGTGGGTGGGTTAGTGAATGGATTAGCGGAAAGGTGGGTGGAGGGGTGACCGGAAGGATGGGCGGCTAGGAGGGAAGGTGTATGGTGTGTGTGTGACTGGGAGGGTGAGTGATATTTATTCATAGTGCTGTTTGTTTATCGCTATTTATGAAAGTAGATGGAATCAGCAAAGGAGGTACAGGGTTGTAATTGAGTGTCCGGAGGATCACTTGGGAGCCCTTAATGGCCTTTTCGAAGGCGTGGTTATTGCAATCGGGCGCACAAGGGAGGGGGGGGGGAGTGAGACAGAGAGATTGAAACACACGGTGCGGTCGTGTTGGCTTGATAGTAGACGCCCTGGAGATATCCAGCGGCGCGCTAACGCGAATTTAGTCGAGATATTGCCAGAGTGAAATTGGCTTGAACGAGAGCGGAAGGGCAAGGGGGGGGGGGGACATTTGCACCGGCGTCACTACACCCTCCGACTTCTCAGCCATTCGATACACATGGTTGGGGGGTGGAGTAGGAGGGCAGGGGGGCATACACGTGATTATTATTACCAGTGTTATCGTTGAAGATACTTCGGTGGTGTTCAGCTTCACCTCGTAGTCACACCATTAGGGCTTTGAATTGCTTTTTCGTGCGACACAGTATAATAGGCTATATTGCTGCAATTGTGGGGAAAAATGTCCCCGGGATGAATGGTCTAGGGTGAATATTCCAGGTTAGCGGAGAACACTCACTTCAATTTGCAGTTAATTCAATTATGTTGCGTCTGTTGCATTGGAAAACTCAGGTTGGAGATTTTGAAGCACACGTAACTTTAAGTCCATGTTTTTGAAGACTTAGTTTGTGTATCTGAAATTGAATCTTCGTTGGAACATGAAGAGGAGGGAGGAACATTTTTTTATGAAGATATTATTGAAAAATTGATTTTCCCAAAAATCGAAATTTTTCCATAAAATATACTCAAGATATTTCGATATATTTTATGGATTTTCCGGAAATTGTACGGAGTGTTGAAGAATTTTCTTCATCTCAGAGGCATGTAATCTTATGTCACTTTGCCCTCAAGAGCTCGTGAACCCTCCGAGTTTTACGAGTATGGGGGTATGGGTATTAATAAACACCTGCTGTCGAAGTTTGTCGTCACTTTTTAATACCACCACGTTTAACGACGTGACAACCAGACCGACCCCACTATTGACAACCGAGTATTGATCGGATTATCACATAGATTGGACAGTCAGAAGTCATAAAACTGTACTCAGTACTGTCATGATTAATAAAACTGGGGTCATATCAGCGATAACACTTCGCTGAACTTTTTACGAAGAGATACCTTTTTTGTCGAATCCCTAGCAGCAATCATTGATAAGGCTATTCGTTGGTCTTTCCATCCGTTCAATCCTCGAATATAGCAAGTTTTTTGACGGGAATAGCAGATGTGATGGCCAAATAAGAAATATCAACCAAATCGACGTTAACATGAAAAGGGACCACTTTGTCGATTTGAGTTTCCAAGTCATTGGCGCTTCCAATTTAGCATCTCCTGTTGAAAGAATGGAGGAACACCTAATATCGAAGGTCCATTTGGACTCCCAGGATCACCATCAAGGTTCCATGCTTTTGCAAAGCTCAGATCCGTGCATTAATACTGTCCATAACTCCGTAAAAAAAAAATAACTCAACAGTCTAGTGTAGGAAATTTAATTAGATCCTGAAGCCGCAAGTATTCTCAATTTAATGGACAGAAACAGGGAGTAGACGTTAAGTAAAGTGAATACAGTGAATGGGATGCAAGACATGGAGAATTTGCCTGAGTAGAAGATGAGGCAGAGGTTGGGGAGAGATTGTTCAGCTGTGGCTGATGAGGGTTACACACAGGAGCTGTTGATGTAGATGGCTAGAGCCTCAGCTCAGGTGCAATGTGCCCTTCGACCCGGCGTCGTTCCACGGCTAATCCTGTGATAACATTGATTAAGGTGACGTTGGGGGGGGGGGGGGGCGGGGGGAGTGACCTGGTCGTTACGTAATATACAATCGGATTTCTGCAAGGGGAGCCAGCAGGAAAAAATTTATCCTACCCTAAAAATCGTTCTCCATAGATTTCCTAACCCCAACTTTGACCAATTTTTATCAATTTTTTCTCTTCGTTGTCCCTGATTAGTTACTTCAGTGTATGGGGAAGTTTCTTGAAAATCCCTCTCTTCAACTATGGTGACTCACGATTCTACCGTTCACTCTCGGTTCACCCCCGCCGTCTCCAGCACATGCTACTCTCACTCACTTCCCGCTCCCGTTGATTCCGTTTTCTCGACTGTCCGTGACATATCACGAGAGTCAAGGCATTTCGACATTACACTGCCGGGTGTTACACCTGAGTTTATTATCGTGTTGTAGCTTAAAGGGCAGTAGATAAAGACCATTGGAGAATTCATGGGCTCCATGTTGAGGAGGAACTTTAGCTTCTATTCGAATGAAAAAAAGTGTACAATGAGGGAAGATAACGATGATGTCATAGGACCAAATGACAGGGACAAGTTTCCAAGCTTTCGAGTCCTTCAGATTAAACTAACACTATATAGGCGCAGTATAATTTTTACTAAAGTTTTCTCACAGATTTTCTCTGCTCTACTTCATACATCAATTTGTACAAAGTTGCCCATATGCAACCTGCCCAGATACCTCCAATGGTAAATTGAATCAGAGCTAGATAATGATAATCGTGGGAGTACCAACGATTTGCACATACCTCCAGGATTTAAGCCTTTCATCCGGGTACAACAGTCTGACCTAATAAAGCACTAGCAATTACCGTCAGGCAAAATAAAGTGTCTTGCACATATGCACAGTACTCGTGAGCCATCCAACTACGGAATATACGATGTGCATGAGAGATACGAGACTTGGCTCGTTGTCTGTACATCATGTTGCCTCGTTCCTTCATACATTTTTGCCCTCCCATCTGTGTCATTTTTTGCCTTTTTTTTCGCTCTCTTCTATGGATGAGTTCTCTGAGTTTATCCGTTGCCACAGACTTGACGTGATGGGGTGAAGGGGAAATGTAGATGCAACCTTGTTACAAGGTGGGTGCAACCAATCACTACTCCAAGAATATTAACTAAAAAAACCATGATTAATACCATAATTTCGATGATAAATAATGTTGGTCCAATTAGTATATATGTTGAAAACATATCGCATGTGGAGGATCCAACCAAAAACGAGTTGATAAGAAAGTGACCACCGACCGAACGTGAAATTGTCCGATTGGTCTCCGAGGACATGCTGACAACAAATTTGTACACACAAGCACACACACTGACACACAATAGTTAGAGCTGTGGTGTAGTAGGTAGAGTGTCTACCTACTATGCCCGTGGTCCTGGGTTCGCCCACAACTCACGGATAGAACCCATCAACTCTTTATGATAGAACCATGTTCCTGCGTGTCGACCAACAGCAGAGCACTCCAGATCATCTCCAGGGCTATCAGCGATATTAGAAATCGGTGTAATCCAGTCTGTTGCAGGCAACTAGAATCATCCAGACTTCTGGAGCCAAGCGATTAGGTTCGACTCGGACCAAGTCTGTCCGTTGTCCTTTGGACTGATCGATAGATCTACCTAAGTTCATATAGCAATGCGCAAAAATGGTTATGAAGATTACCAAGGTCCAGAGTTTCCTGGAGAAGGTTCAGTTGGGTGCTGAGGATGGGTCGATCCGACATTTGGCAAGTGGAAGACAGTGTCCGCATAATCAAGTATCGGACGGCATATTGCCGCATTAATTTTTACAATGCGATTTGTGTCAAGATATGTGTCCGTGTATGCTGGACTATGGAACCTGACATTTCTAGAAACACATATCTTTTTATAGTTAGCTTTTCTTCATGCAAACTGCTTGAGCACCAGGTTATTTGTGATGTTTCATGGCTACAAAATGGCAAATGGAGGTAAATATTTCAAATCGTAATTTGATCGACGGTGGTGAATGCTGAGTAGTGCCGAGAGGGTATGTAGAACGTACGTATAGCTGTACACAAAGATGATTATTATAAGCAAGATCTGCTGCCATATACGATAACTGTGCCGCTCTCCAGTTATGCGCCACCTTCACATAAGTGCCCGGCACACCGCACCTCTGGAAAATGGGTAGACGGGGGGGGGGGGGGGGGGGGGGGGAGGGGGAGAGTTTTTAGGAGAATCCCAAGGGTCGGGAGGTTACCGCATATCGACGTGTAGCGAAACTGACTGCTTGGGTACATAAGGGAGCTCATGTACATGTGACGAACATGCTGCAACATGATGCAAGCTCGATACGACGTTTAGAATTTATTGATTTTTTTTAATCCCTCTCCTTCTTAGGTACTGAAGTTACGATTTTTCGTGTCGATTTTAAAGCCGATAATATTTGACGCTTTTGAGAAATTATTGAGTTGGAGATCGTCAATTTCTGAGACATCCGAGGCTCTTTAGGAAATCCGGAATTTTTCAACGGTTTTGAATTTGTTAGACTTTAGAAATTTTTTTTTGCATCTCTGAATATGTTTCAATTATTTAAAAGGGTTCACTTCGAAAATGGTCAGTAGCATCGTGCAAATTATTGGACAGAATATCAGTACAGGAACGAAAGTGTGATATTTACTCATTGCCCGATCTGCGTGAAATGATGGAATTCTACAGACATACCTGAAACAGAAAAAAAAATTTTTTTATTTTTCAATATTCACATAACTTTCCTTCCTGTGTGTAACAATTCGTTTTAAGGGGGTACAGCCCTGAAATTTCTAAGTTTCCGAATGGTGTGGTAAACCATCGGATGATTCTTAGAACTTATGGGGGACTACCAGGAAATGATATTCACGCATATACCATTGGGGTTTGCCCCATGTGGGTGGAGAGTGTCGGTGGGTAGGCAGGCGGGTGGATGGGTGTGGGTGGGTGGGGGGGGGGGATGGGTGTGGGTGGGTAGAGGGGGGGAGTGGACGGGTGTGGGTGGGTGGAAAAGAGGGGGGGGAGTGGATGGGTGTGGGTGGGTGGAGGGGGGGGAGTGGATGGGTGGGTGTGGGGGTGTAATATTTTATCCTCAAATCGGATCTTGTACCAGAATCACATTGGATATTTCATAACGTAGATACAGTGTAAAGGACACATAAAAGCCATGTTTGTACCCACGTAGTCTGTGACAGACAAATAAGAAAATGGAGTGTACATCCTAAGGCACACATATTTATGCAGAACATTTCGCGGTAACCTCTATCTCTACTAACTCTTCTGGATGACGATGAGGCGCACTCCAGACGCATTCGAATGATGCATTTCTTCTGGATATTACGTAACATCCGGGCATTTTCCGTCTGGTAATGTAAGGAAGGAAAACTGGAGATGAGTGCTGTCTCTGCTGGGCAATTTCGTTTTATTTTCTGAGGTAAAGCCGGGCCGTGAGACGATATGGCTTGGGTTCAGGTGCAGTGATGGTTTCAGAGAATGAGACTGAGGGGTTTTACCATAATTCAGGGATTTCGAGATAATTTTTAGGGGAGTAATTTAATAGTAGTTAAGCTCGGTACCAAAAAAAAATATGAATCGAACGTTGAGTGAGTCAAAGACCTCAATGTCCGTCTTTCGCATAATCCATCCACGAAAAACATTACTTAATTTGTGTATGTTACAAAACCTACTTTGAGATTATCCCCAAATCTTAAATGGAAGATCCCCAAATGGGGGATGAAAAATCCCAGGTTTGGGGATACAATAGCGCTAAATCAGGGGATAAAATATCCCCAAATGAGGGGGAACAATATCCCAAATTGGGGAATAAACTAGCCCCAATTCGAGGGTGACATACCCCTAAATGGAAGATGGAATATCCGTATCGAGGATATTTTGTACATACCCCCGCATCAACGGTAGAAATATTTCTCAATGGGATTTTTAAATATAGCCAGATCGGATATTTTTCCTACCGAATGTGTGAATTTTATCCCAAATAGAGCATGCAATTCAAATTTATCGATAATTAAATTCCGGAAAGGCGTACGATTCTGTGGTTATCTGCCAATTTTAAATTTTCGATTGTTGAAACGTGGCGATACTAGATATTTTATTAACTGCGCACTTACGAGACTCAACAGAATGTGAATTCCACTGTTTTTAATCATTCTGAAAACATTTTGAAACATTAACGAAAACTGAAATTCATGAATCAGAGATTTGAACACTCCAAACTTTATCAAATTTGAAAATTTTCAAAATTTTCAAAATTTTCGAAATTTTTACAATTTTTAAAATTTTCGAAATTTTCAAAATTTTCAAAATTTTCAAAATTTTCAAAATTTTCAAAATTTTCAAAATTTTCAAAATTTTCAAAATTTTCAAAATTTTCAAAATTTTCAAAATTTTCACAATTTTTAAAATTTTCGAAATTTTCAAAATTTTCAAAATTTTCAAAATTTTCAAAATTTTCAAAATTTTCAAAATTTTCAAAATTTTCAAAATTTTCAAAATTTTCAAAATTTTCAAAATTTTCAAAATTTTCAAAATTTTCAAAATTTTCAAAATTTTCAAAATTTTCAAAATTTTCAAAATTTTCAAAATTTTCAAAATTTTCAAAATTTTCAAAATTTACACAATTTTCAAAATTTACACAATTTTCAAATTTTTCAAAATTTACACAATTTTCAAAATTTTCAAAATTTACACAATTTACAAAGATTTTCAAATTCCCAAAATTTTGGAAAATAATAAAAAAACTGCTTCAATTCAAAATCTCAACAATTCCCCGAAATCTCCCTAATTTTTCAAAAATTCAAAAAGCTTCATATATCATAAATCACCTGGCTAATCTAGAGTTAATATTCTTCGAGTGAGGCCTAAGATTTCCGGTCGGAATTTTAATGCCGAAGATGCTAGTAAAATCGCTCAAGTGGGTGAGCCGGATTAGATACTTCACTACGTCGGTAATAGAATGTCTATTACCCATGGATGTAGGTGGAAGTTATAGCTTCAACTTATATTCCACGTTCTTGGTAACCATGTACAGTTTTCATATCATAAGTATGCTTCCCAGACTGGTGCTGATGAATTTTCATTGCGATTATTGTACAAATGGAAAAAGAGGTGAAGCGCAAAATCACTTTGGGAAAAGTTACTGGTACCCAGCCGAAAGATAGGAGAACTGTCCTCCTGTCTCTCGCACCTTACGCCCCATTAATTTTTATTATTAAATTCACTGCAAATCCTAACTCCCTTCGTCGAACAACTGTACTTATACCTATTTCACATACACTAAAAAAAATAAATGGTATGGGGTTATCGCCGTTTATGGGTGAAAAGTATAACTTGTCGATGGCTATTATTAACATTCAGAGAATTCCTCAAAATTGCATAATTTTACCGATTTTAAAGAACCAAAATCTTGAAAAATTGTAAAAATTGTGAAAATGAAAAAACTCAAAAAAAAAAATCTCAAAATTCAAAAACTTGAAAAATTGTGAAAATGAAAAAACTCAAAAAAAAAATCTCAAAATTCAAAAACTTGAAAAATTGTGAAAATGAAAAAAAAAAAAAAATTCTGAAAATTCAAAATGAAAAATGAAAATAAAATCCAGAAAAAAATTTGAAACTTTGTAAATTAAAACAAAAAGGTTGAAATTTGGAACGAAAAAGTCAAAATTTGAAATAATCGGGAAATGTCCAAAATTTCCAAGAATTCAAAAATTGCAAAAAAAGTGCGATGAATATACTTGACCCAGTAGTTTGCAAAATATACCCTTCGCAATTTTCACCAATGGTCATTATAAAAGACCGCCCAGTATTCTAGATTCACGTTGAATATCATTTTCACATTTTTATGCCCATCGCAATGATAATTGTGGTTTACAGGGAAAGGCTGGGTTATAACTGTGGAATAACGCAGTAAAATAGAAATCGTTTACATTGTTTCGCATTTCAATCGACCATTCAATGCCCATGAACTGAATTTCATTTTAGATTTTATCAAAAATATTCCATGTTTTGTTGAACATTTTTTTCGCAAAATGTGACTCTTAATTGGATATCAAAACGCAAACAAGGTTTCATGCATTTTTCCTTTTCAGATTCCCCATTTGCCGAGTTGTAATAACAATGTGTATTATTTGATAAATACAACATAACGAGTGGTTCTATGGAAAAACATTATGAGACCTTTTTTGTAAAGAATTTCATTCCCGACAAAAAAGGTCACGTGTAAAATTTCTCTCCATCGATTCCCTTTCGAGATAGACTCGAAAAACGGCCGCACAAATTATTGGTGGGTAAATTTTTTTTTCACTCTTAAATAATGACAAATTACAGAAACTGGTTCCCGGTTCCCCGATTGCCATTTTTTTTTTAATAACAGATATATAACAGGGTTTACCAAGTTGAGACAGGCTAGAGCCATTAAGGGGTACTTTGGGAACAGCAGAAACTCGAATGCCATGGGAAATAATAACAAAGGGATATTATGTATGATTACCCAGTATCGAAGAATCTTTCACGGTATTTATTTTTAACGAGCTTGACAAATTTGCGTTGTTAAGTACCCAACGCCGCTTTACTTTAAAACAAAATTTGAACCAAATTTTTCCTGGAAAATTCAATGTTCTCAGCTCAAATTTGCCCGTTTTACCCCCGGAAAATAGGTGATTCCCTTAATTTCTTATTTTTGAAGGAGCCCCCTTAAACACTTCTCGCTAAAAAAATTTTTAAACCTGCTCAAATTATTTTTTACAAATTTTTTAAACGAGAAATTTGTCGAAAATTTAATGTTCTCCACTCTAAGCCGTCCGTTTTGCCCCTAGCGAATTGATTTTCTGTACAGTCAGTGTGCAAAAGTAGGGTGCACGCATGCTGCATGCTAGCTTCAGCTTCATATTTTTTTTCTTTATCATATTATAAGGAAAAAGTTAATCGGAAATGCACAAGACTACTTGTTTGCTTCTCCAGACACGCACCAGACAGGAGATTACGCTCTGACTCCCCACAAGCTATAACACATACAGATAAACGACCAAGTAAAATGACAACACATTGACAATGAAGGAAACTAAAACGAGAGCACTAGGGACATATTGCCGAGGCGTTAGCTCAGTGGGCTTTTCGCATTGGGAAAACAAGGTGAAAGTTTTGAACCAGGAAACGACGGTAGTTTGACGACCGTTAGCGCAGCTCACGGTTATATTCGTTGTGACACAATAAACTGATAGAGATAGGGAGAGAGAGAGAGAGGGGGTTCAGGAATAAATTGCAGTATGTGCGCACACAACATTTTCATTTCACGCAGATCTGAGTCATCTGATTTCCATTCATGCTCTTCTGTTTCATTTACCTCTTTTGCTTTCGCGTGTAAGCTTTGTACGCGACAAATGATAAATTTCTGATCATGACCACCAGCCCACCCACCCCCCACACTCACCCACCCGCCCCCCACACCCACCCGCCCCCCACACCCACCCCCCACCCCCACCCACCCACCCAACCACCGCCCCCCCCCCCGCACAGACCCAACCACCACCCACCCCCACCCACTCACTGACACCCATACACACACACACACACACAGCGTGTCGGGGCTTTGGCGTAGTGGTAGAGTATCTGCTACTACAGGGGGGGGGGTGGCTTCCATCATAGGCGCCGGCCATCGTAGCACTGGGGTTTCTGGAAGTTTACCCTGTGTTTAGAAATACGATGGCCTAAAAATGGAGAAAGTCGGCCTCAGCCGCATGGGTGGGTGTCCGGTACGCCCCCTGAAGGAATGCTTACACGGCCGCTACCGGGGGCGTACAAATGAGAGGGATGGAGGAAAAAACATACACACACACACACACATGCACTGTTAGCGCTTTGGTATAGTGAGTCGAGTATCTGTACTACGTGAAACGTCGTAAGTTCGCGCCCAGCCTCCGTTGAATGCTTCACATGACGAACAGGGGTTCCTGGAGGTTTACCCTCTGTTTGGAAATACAATGGCCCACAGCCGAAATTCGGCCCCCGCTGGATGGATAGGCGTCCAGTACTTCCTCCCGAAGAAATGCTGAAGAGGTATTTTGGAGGGGGGGGGGGGGCGGTGCAAAAGAAAGGGACGGATGAGAAAAATACGCACACATTGTTTTGAAATAACCTAAAACTGTTGAAAACGCTTCAAACGTAGACATCGGGAAAATCGATCTTTCGAATTCGGGGCAAATCAATAATTTCCACTATCGAAAATATAGTATTCAGAAGCAGAAAACGTAACAACCTACTTGTTTATTATTCATTTGTCTGTTATCCTCACCATCTCTATTTCACGTTATATCTTCTTTTTGTGAATACTCGTTTTGCATCATTTTGAATACGTCAGCGAATCCACAAATTGCGTTGATGTAAAGCTCAGTGGCGATTTCACACCGGCAATGGCACAATACGTAATAATTTTTTCCCTCTTCGTTCACACTTTTTTTTATAGCCCTTCTACATGGGAAAGTTCCAATTGAAAAAGAAGGCTTATTGTTCAATTGAAAAAAAAAGCAGGGAATGAAAACGAATGCAGTAGGATATGACATGAAAATATTTTTGAAGGATTGAAAGAGATAACAACTTTTTTTTTCCATTTCTCAATTCTTCTTCACGTTGTAAAAAAATTCATGCGAGAAACTGAGGGGTAATAAAAAATATATACTCAATGTTTTTTTTTTCAGTTTCAGTGGGATTATTGCAGAGTCCATAAACAGCATTTGCGACGATGAAATTGAATTGAAATTGAAAACCACCAATAGGTGATGCCTCGATGGCAAAATGGGTAAATGAAAGGGCTGTAGTGCACCATCGAAGTATTTTTCATCCAGTTTTCAATCTCTTCACCCACCCACCCACCCCCCTACACCCCCCCCCCCCCTCCCTACACACCCCCCCCCTCCCAGCCACACACAACTACGAACCCGCACGCAACCACCCACCCACACCCACCCACCCACCCACTCACCCACACCCACCCACTCACCCACGGACACACCCACACCCACCCACGCACCCACCCACCTACTCACCCACACCACCCCCCCTACCTCCCGCCCACAGCACCGATAAGACCTTAGAGGGTGAACAAACGCCTAGATTATACCAGAAGATTTCCTGAAATATCTCAAATCAGAGAACTAATCTTTCGACGATGAACGCTGCAACGCAAACTGATTATTCAGTGGTGTGATGTAATCGAATGTAGTGTCCATGGAGGCAGTACGGATGAGTAGATACAAATGTATGACTATGTAACAACACCTGCATAATACGAATGGACGGCTTACGGGGCACATTGGGTTACGTCGCCTGATGCATTATTACTCGTAGTTACGTGGTAAATGAAGCGTATAGTAAGCGAAAGGGGCAGGCGGGTTGAAAAGCCCCCCCCGGCGCCATTTCGGTTTAACGCAATTTCTTCCACATTCAACTGATGAAATCTAACCAATTATCTTGGTGTAAAGAGAAGCGGTATTATACTGGAGATGAGGGCTGTTACATGGGTTCTTATTCAAGGCGACGCCTTAACCGGAAGGGGGAGAAGAACACTCGAGGCAGGTTTTCTTATTCGGATTCGACTTAAAGTGGTGACTCCTAGACGAGAATAAAGAATCCAAACGGTACGTGCGTCCGGCAGTGAAGGTAAAGTTGAACGAAATTCGATGTCGTGAAAAACGCACGCAGAATACTTGGTGAAGCAATTGCGGAAACTAAACAAAGTGACATTGTGAAAAAGTGAAGGTGGTACCATAGAGAATGAGAATGATAATTGTGGGTTGGGGGGGGGGGGGGGGGGGGGTGAAAGGGGGAGGGAGGGAGGGGGTGAAAGGGGGGAGCGAGGAGGGGGGGGGGGGGGTGAAAGGGGGAGGGAGGGAGGGGGGTGAAAGGGGGAGGGAGGGAGGGGGGTGAAAGGGGGAGGGAGGGAGGGGGGTGAAAGGGGGAGGGAGGGAGGGGGGGGGTAAATCGTCAATGAGAAATCATAGAATGGTAAATATTGTTAATCGCTAAACTGAATCTTCATTTTTTCCAAATTTTGCCAATTGCATTTTTCACTACTGCAAACAATTGTATACGAAAACTCACCAAGCTCTTCTTGTAAATGCATTTGAAAATTACTGGGCTCCTCAATTTGCATAACTAACAATCCTCAATCCCGTCAACTTTTCACACAACAAAAATGTACTTTAATTAAGATTCTCTCGCTTGTCACCACGACCAATTAAACTAATTCATTCATTATCAAAGCAACGAACAATATCTTCCTGGAGAAAATTACCTGCAGCCTTTACCCAATGTAACTACCCTTTTATTTGTCCTGTACACTGTGAGCGGTTTTAAGCTCAAAATTAGCTGTTGTAATTTGTCGCACTAGGTTTTACACATGAAAAGGGGCGCCCGACTCGCTCAGTAACATACGCTCGTAACCCGTTTGGGGAGAACTAGGAAGGTAGCCAAAAAGAGAGAGAGAGAAAGAGAGAGAGAGAGAGAAAGGGAGAGAGATAGAGACGAAGGGAAAGTGTGTTTCGTTTTAAACGGGCTTGTTTCAAGTTTCGTAACAAATTGTAAAAAAAACCAGTGACGATATGCTCTGTGCCATATGTATGTGTGTGTGTGCTTTGGAATTTTTGAAATTTTACAAATAGTGCAATTAATTTTTTTTCAATTATTGGAAATTTTCAAATTCTCGATTTGTCAATTTTAAAATTTGAGTTGTCTAAAAATTTTTAAAATTGTTGAAATTTTCTTAATTCGCAAAACTTAAAATTGTCGTCTCTTTTAAAATTGCTGAAACTCTTGCCGATTCAGAATACACGCTATATATGTTTGATATATATATATATATATATATATATACATATGTCCTATGCATTCTATACTTTGATGCATTTGTCGTGCACTCGTCGAGTACCAGGGAGGAGGCCGAAAAAAGTGTGAGACAACAGAATGTATGCCAAAAATGGGAAAGAGTAAAGCGCGGATGCACAGAAACGTGTAACCCACGGGCGCTGGATCGTGCAAGTTGACTGAAGCGTGGGTATGTACATGCACATGTATACACGCGAAAGGAGGGAAGAAGCGCGAAAAAAATAGAGCGATATCCGCTGACGCAGCGGGAGTACGTATATCGATTTTCATCGTCGCTTTATGCGCTCCTCCTCTCTAGGACTGTCACAGTCACCAGCGTCCTGTTCTTTTATTAAAAAAAACAAAAAACAATATCAATAGAACCGACACCTTAACTCTTGAGAAGTCGCCCAATGCGACCAGTTTCTGATAAATATCTCCTGATCTAAGAAAGATAGCGTGAATTGTGTGATAACAAATTTGTAGATCTCGTTATGCTCTACAAAAAAAGTCATTATCAAATTGCCGCTATGTTTCTTAGATTTCGAGATATTTACCAAAAACGTAAACCAAGTTTAGTTAACCCAGAGCGGCCATTAGGGGTATCTCTCTACCCCAGGCTCAAATTAACCAAAATCAATTAAAAGGATTTTTTTTTTGGTTAAAAGAAAAATTTTGAAATGAAAAAATTGAGTGCTCAAGCCACTTTCAAAACCTAAATCTATCTGACTCTCCGAAGGCGCCGCTCTATCAGTAGATAAAAAAAAAATTAAAAATTCTTCACTGTCATACAATAGCGCGTTCTCCAACATAATCCCCCTCATCCAATGTTTTTTTTTACATTGTATATGTATCCGGCTTATCTAGTGGATATTACGATATTGATAAGACAAGCGTCGAGGTTAATCACCGGATACTGCATACGGTTTGCGTATTATATTCGTGTATAATTAACCGGCCCGGTGAGTCTCTATGCACCCTACTTGCAAAGTTGGGGCTAACTGCATTAACTTTAGATGGACTTTTGAGATATTCAAAGCGCCGAAGCTTTGTTGACTTGAAGTTTTTTGAAACTTACAAAGCACCTCAGGAACCATCTTCATAAATGTGTGTGTGTGTGTGTGCGCGCGTGTGTGTATAATTACGAATGTTCATCTCTCGCTCATTATTTTGATGTTGTTCTCATTTTTTGAATGATTTTTTTGTTTATTTTTAAATTTTTTTTACAAATATCTTGACTTATTTCGATTTAATCCTACTTTTTGTTTTTTTTTTTTCAAATAGTATTGGCTTCAAAAAAATCGCTCCATCATTGTAAAAATCGATCCACATAATTACATTAATTTCTATGATTGGTTTATCCGACTGCACTTGACCTGACTCAGCTTGGATTCTAATTGGATAACATTTTGGAGACAATCGAATCGAATTCAATTCAACCATCAGCTTTTCATTTGCCACCCTCTGATCGATTCCGGCAAGTCTCGACTAGCCCTATTTTTCGTGCGAACTTTTTTTCAGCGCCGGCCGTTACTCCTTTTTTTTCTATTGTTGGACCCTATGGACTCATTTTCATCGCGCCCGATGGCTCCCGCTCGATTATCCCAGGCGGAGTTGCAAAAAAATTTGATAAAAAGGGACAAAGTTCTCCAAAAAATTACCAGCAATGTTTCGTTATTGGCGAGTGATGCTGCGTGCAGTGAATAATCATGGAACGATCCTAAAACTCAGGTGGAAAGCGGATTCATAGTTCTACGAATCAGCTTCCGCAGTTCTGGCGCTAGATGGCGCCACTAGAAGGTTACGGAGAACTCGCCATAATCAAACGTCTTCGTCTGAGTTCGACTATATGGACTCTGTATTAGCTTTACATTTTTTTTTTCGTGCGACAATGTCTAGTTTTGACCTACATAAGCGTCATCTGCGAGAACTTTTGATCAACTTTGTTAATCTGAAGAAGTCTGCCGCTGAGGCACATCGATTGCTTGAATAAAATGTAATGTACCATTATGTCACAATAAATCTCTATTCTTTCATGAAAAAGCCGGAAACTCATTTGCTCATGTAGCAGTTTCGGCTCGGCGTTGAGGCCAACTGGATGACTGGTGAAATAGACAACGTGTACCACGTTTGGCCTATCACCATATACACATGCAGACATGGGAGAAGCAACCGCGTGTTTACGTCTGTACGGATTAATCACGAGCACATGGCGCAAACACTCGGGGGTACAGATCAGCATAGGGCGGCTGATAGACCATGGTGAAATGACAAAGTTGCGGTTGAATCGGATGTTGAATGACAAAATAAATTTGCGCAATGTGTGTGCAAAAGTGTGCAACGTGCTGTGCAGTATAGCGAAAAAAAATGATGGAAATCCGCGATAGGGGAGGTTCTGCCCCCCCCCCCCCCCCCCCCCCCTATATAGGGTCCTTATCGAGTTGTCGGTATGTTTCTTAGATTTCGAGATATTTACCGAAAACCTAGGTCGGGCCAAAAGAGAGTTCACTCGATAGCCCACTTCGTTACTGATATGCACTCTTCGTTCACAGATAAGTGGTGAAGTGGTTCTGGTTACAATCCTGAAGTCGATACAAGCGCTCGGAATTGATAATACGCTAGTTTCGATTGGAGCAAACCGGGATTTTCGGAAATTAGGGAGACTTCAAAAATGGAGGAAATGGAGTGATTTGCAGATTTTTGAAAATGCAACAGTGAGACCTCCTTATTCCGCGGTCATTACCCCGAGTGATACCACAATCGGAACGAAATATGAACAATCATTCTGCAATTGCATAATACAAATCCACCATTTCCGTGTATAATGACCCTATCGGCTTATTGACTCGGCAACTGTTCCATAATCATGGTTAGAATAGTATATCGGGAAATGTGAAAGACAGGCGGACACTTCGGATCCTTCTACACCTTTTACATTTTTCAATTGCATTCTAAGTAGATAATTTCATATTTTGGTTATAGGAAAATATTCATTTAGATATTTAAATTTTAATAGAAATAGAGAATGTCTAAATAGAATTAAAATTTTCCAAATCTTTAATATTCAATTTAAAAAAAAATTAATTTTCAAATTTACAAAACTTTCAATTTGTTATGTTATTATCACTTCGTCTCACCTTTTGATAAATTTAAATTTTTCTTTTATATGATTTGCATTATTTCGAAAGACGATTCAATAATCCCTCTGGAATTGCATAATTGCACGGCTTTCATGCAAAATGACCTTATCGACTCATTGACGCGTCAACCAACTGTTCCATAATCATGATTGGACTACTAAGCCGAGTATGTTGAAAACGTCGACTAGAATGAAATGGGCATTCTTACCTCGCAAATCCATGAAAAAAAAAAACAAAAAAGAAAGGAGCGGAAATGAGAATTGAGAAGGTTGGAATTGGGGGTGCATTGTGAAAGAGCGCGGTCTCGTTTTATGCTAAGCAGTCACGAATGGATTAAAAGCTAGAGTCAACTGGGAAATATAGCGCTCGTGACGATTAAAGTAGTTCCAGTAGAAATATGTGGAAAAAAATATTTTTAACTTCCCGATAGGAAAAGTTATTATGATGACTCCCAAAAAACATGAAACTGGCAGGAATTTTCTGTCGATCTGTGTGTGTGTGTGTGTCTGTGTTTTTGCCTCGCTTTTTTAGTGCGCTCTCTTGTACTCCTCACAGCAGCTGCTCTTCAGCATTCCTTCGAAAGGGAGTAGTGGACACCCATCCATGTGTCTGGGACCGACTTGCGCCATTTAGGCCATCATGTTTCTAAACATCAGGGTAAACCACCAGAAACCCGTGCGTTACGATGGCGCGCACCTATGCCGCCCCCCCTACGTCGGGCGCAGACAGAGTGTGTGTGTGTGTGTGTTTTTGAAACCCCTGTACTACGATGGCGATGATGGGTGTGTGTGTGGGTGGGTGTGGGTGTGTGGGTGGGTGTGGGTGTGTGGATGGGTAGGTGTGGGTGTGTGGATGGGTAGGTGTGAGTGTGTGGGTGGGTAGGTGTGGGTGGGCAGATGTGGGTGGGTGGGTGCTTAGGTGTGGGTGGGCAGATGTGGGTGGGTGGGTGGGCGGGTGTATGTGGGTGGGTGGGCGGGTGTATGTGGGTGGGTGGGTTGAGGGGGGGGGGGGTGGATAGGTGTGTGTGTTTGTGTTGGGCGAGTGAGCGCCCCTCGCAAACTTTAAGTATACTCACCAATATTGTACAAAAACTTCTACAACCGATAAAAAAAAATTGTAAATATGTTTTTGGAATGTTCAAAATGGTTGGAGCTCTTATTATTAAAAGTTAAATGTATATGAACTGAAGTTGCATAACGAAGCAATTATTTTCAAAATTGGGGAAAATATGTTGCCCCAATTTCCCTGTATGATACATTCATAGAGTGATTTCCATTTGCTAGAGTTGCTGTCAGTAGCACACGATAAACTAGAGAAAGTTAAGCTCTCGCAGTGTCCGAGCAAGCACGCGATGTACGTTTGTCTTCACTACCCCCAGCCTACACTTTGATCCTCAAATAAAGTAATTAAGGCCTTAAAGCTTGATGAATTAGGTATTTGACGTTTTAATTGAATCCGAATTTTTTTGACACTTTGGGAGTTTTAGACTTGTTGAGCTTTTCAACATTCTTGAGTTTTGTGAAGTTCTTTTATGCGTGGTCCGCAAGACCTCTTCCTCCCACCCCCTCCCACTTTGCCCGCCACTACTTTGATCATCAAACAGAATAATTAATGCTTTGGACTCGAACGCATCACTCGAGATTAGGTTTTCATACTGAATTTTGCTTTCCTGTCAAGATTTAATGAAATTCAGACTAAAGTCTCAAAGAGAAAATTTTATACAACCTATGCTATGAAACAACAGTTCCATTAAAGGTGAGCATATTAAAAATTTCTATGCTGGCATAATTTTGTGATATTTTCATCATCTCACCATTTAATTTTGTTTTCTTTTTTAAGGAAACGGAGTTTTTGAACATTTCAGAAGTTTGAAAATTTTCAACTTTTTATGATACATTGGACACGTTCAAAATTCAAAAAAAAAATTTTTTTTTCCATTTCTGAATTTAGGGGATCGTTGGAGTTCTTAATTTTGTTGAGATTCTCTATAATTTTTTTGATTGAATTTTTCTTAAAAACTTTTTTTTTTAATTTTGGAAATTTCAAAATTTTGAAATTTTCTAAATTTTAGGAAACTTTTGGAAGTTCCCCAAAATTCCGAGATTTTCCAAAATTTAAGAAATTTTCAACAATTTTCAAAATTTCCGAAATTTGGAAAATTTCCAAACGTTCAAAATTTTCCAAAATTGAGAAAATTTCTGTAACTTTCTCAAAATTTGGAAATGTTAATTGCAAAAAGTAAATTTGAACTACCCAAAGATTTGATCATTACAAACAGCACAATATTATGCAATTTAACAATTTATGAAACACCTAGTTACTGTGCACCATTTTTTCCGTAAGTAAAAACAGTAAAATTTCGCAGTTTCCCAATTATCAATATTTTCCAACACTTGTAATTTATATTCTATCCATCCGTTCTCCACAAATAAGTGAAAAAAAAATTCAAGCAAGGTTGCCAGTGATGGAGTAAAGGTTTCCCAATTGCAAAAACTTCCTCTTCCAACATAAAACTTTCCTGTTTTCCGTCTAAGCAACAAAATTTCCCATTCATTAAAAATTAAAGAATAAATACTATTTACCCTTTCCCCCGAAAGAAAAAAAAATATGTACTATTTTATTCAAATTCATGATCGTTAAAAAAGTTGAATGAAGTTTTCTCCCCTGGTTTTTAAATCTTTTATAACCCCTGCAGCTGCAGTTTCCACAATGCCAATAAGTCCACCATTTTTTTTTTCGCTCCCCATTTACGGAATAAAAAGTCTGTACAACAAAACACTTTGAATTCTTAACCAGAATTGAGCCCACAAGGATTCACTCGTTGCATATCAAATGTATGAGAAAAACTTTCTAGTCATGCGCTCGAGGAGTAAAATTTTTGAAAATGTTAAAGACGTTCAATGGACCAAATTAGCTTCAGTGTTCTCCAGCATCATCGTTTTCCCCTAAATATCCCCAACAACTCAAATATCTCGAGAACGACTCACTTTATGAGAAAATGTTATAGCACACTTTATGTAGAGAATTCTATGGCGGAAAGAAAAGTCTTATACCGTTTTGCCCCAAAATGAGTTGTTCTCGAGATAGGACCGAAGTTCCCGTTGCTCCCGGATTTCGAAAAAAGGATCTGTCTGCTACGTTATTTTTCACACGACGAAAAATTTTCTCATGTGTTTCGACCGATAGTAGCAACATTCCGTGTGGGTGCGTGGGTAGGTGGTGGTGGGTGGGTGGGTGGTGGTGGTGGGTGGTGGTGGGTGGGTGGTGGGTGGGTGGTGGGTGGGTGGTGGGTGGGTGGATGGTGGTGAGTGGGTGGGCGCTGGTGGGGGAGGGGGAGGTGTCCATCAAACGAAAACTACAAAAATTTTCTGAAAAACTTGGAACTTTGCGATTTTGCAATTTTTAGAAACCTCAATGGAACGGAAATGCCAACAATTTTTTCCCCAATTCTATAATAATAACTTGGCACAACGAGACCCTGAATTCTTAACCAGCATTGAGCCCACAAGCATTCCCTGACTGCATTTCACCAGCATTTGGAGTTGGTAGAAATGAACTTGTGCAGTAACTGGAGCGAAATAAAGCTCCTAGTCGCCCTCGACAGTAAAATTCACGTGCCCAAGTGAGTCTACTTACCTGATGTTCAATGCAAAGTAGCACGAAAAGTCCCACCAGACGGGAATATCAACGTACACATAACTTTTTCCTCAACTGAAAAATTCAATAGTCTTAAACGCCTACCCTTTTCTCCAAACTCCGGAAGTTACCCTAACTCGGTTCCGCTAGTAGTGAGACCAGGAAAAAAAATTATGGAATATTTGCTTAACCCTTGACAGCTCGCGGTGTGGTCTCCTCGTCGCCGTTCTCCAAATATTTGAATTTTGGGGAATCGCAAGTTTACATGCTGTTTGAAAGCTTTTCCAAATTTTCCAACATTACTTAAAATTATCTGAAATTTTTCGAAAAATTAAAAAAAAATCCCAAACGATCCAAACTTTTCTAAACTTTAAAAAAAAATCAAATATTATTGTAATCTGCGATTTGATAAGAGCAAATTAATGAAATTTATGTGTAATAAAATTCTTTCAAAAACATTAATAGAAGAAATAGTCTTTCAATTCCTCGGAAATATAATTAAAATAAATTGAATTCAGAAAATTTCTTTCCCAGGTTGAGAAAAAAAATAAATAAGAAGTGTGAATTATACAAACAGTATGCATCTTTTATTTTGTCGGTGTACTCCATTTTTTTTTTGTTTGTTTATACTGGCTGAGAGAAAACATTATAGACATGAAATAAGTAAAAAACACGAACATCAGAATATCCAGCCAATGAAGAAATTCCATTATCTTGTCACAAGGCTCCCATACCATGGGGTACCATGAGAAGTCGCAATTACACAATTCACTGCTATCATCCGTCGCTTTTTTTGATTTTTCTTACATTACTCATTTGGGCCACGATCGAAGTCACATGAATTCGCTCGTGGTCCACAATTTTCCAATCATCCGTGAAATACAATGAATTTGAAAATGTTCAAAATTTGGATTTTAATTTCGTATTTCCAAATTTTTTTTCTCTCCAAATTTGAAATATCTAAAAAAAACTAAAAAATTCAAAAATGCGCAAATTAAAAAAAAAAATTTTACCTCACAATTTTTCAAAATTTAAAAATTAAAAAATTAAAAAAAAAAAAAAAATTTTGATTACAAAAAGTCGAAACAAATTCCAATGTTGAAAAAGCGCGAAAATTTTGAAAATCGCACATTTTTCGAAAAAATTTCGAATTTCGAAGATTTTTTAAATTCCGAAAAATTGTTAAAAATTTGAAGTGTTTGGAAATCTTTCAAATTTTCAAAATTTTCAAAAATTCAGAGCATTCTATGTCATCCGGCATTAATTATTCAATTGCTCTTACAATAGTAATCCGGACCACGATCGAAGTCACATGAATTCGCTCGTGGTCCACAATTTGTAATTATTCTCGAAATACAACAATCATCGTTTGCTCAATTTGCATCCCACATACGCAATCACTTAATTTAATATCAATTTAATTCGACACACTGTCATCATGAATTTCAAGGCAAACCTAGTATAATGCCTCCCTCGTTGATTACAAAATTTCAAAATAGTGGAACATTTTCCGAAGTTGTAATTGTGTTTTTAGAGTGCAAAAATTTGGGAAATTTTTGAAAATTTTGAAAATTTTGAAAATTTAAAAAACCATGGAAATTTCGAAAATTTGAACAGTTTTTTTTGTAAATTTTGGAATTCGACAAAAACAAAAAAAAAATCCAATTCCGAAAAAATTGCAATTTTTAAAAAAAATTCTCAAAACTTCAAAAATTACAAACTTTGAAAATCTCCATCAAGTCTGGTCCAAAACCAACAGTGAATGTCTGTGACACTCGAACCTCCGATCTCATATCATGTAGCAACTGTCTCCCTTGTTAACCACTAATTTTCAAGATAGTTATACTCGCAAAGTGTCATACAAGTAGCTTGTGGCAACTTGAGGCCCCACCTACATATCTATATGTACGAAATATACGAGTCATATATCACGCCCGTAATGTGAAACAAACCATAAGTAATCAATTGAGCAACTTAAAAATTTAGCAAAATGAAAAACAAAACAAAATTAAAAATGTCCGAAGCTCAAAACGTTTGTCAAAAATGAAAGTATCTCAAAAAATTTTATATAAAAAAAAACGTCAGAAATTCGAAAAAATTCAACATTTTGGAAATGTCAAAAATCGAAATTTCCAAATTTTTAACCAAATTTCAGAACCTAAAAAAAATATATATATTCCAAATAATTGTCAAAAGTTCAAAAATAAAAAAAACAATACCAATAATATAAAAAAAGTAAAAAAAATTATGATCGTCAAAAATGTAAATTGAAAAATGAAAATTCCAAAAGATCAATGTTTTCCAACTGGACATTACGTTGAATTGAAAATACCCTTTCTCCTAATAACACATGCAAAACCTATCAAACACATAATATATGCCTCATACATGTTCTCCACATATTTCCATTCGCCTAGAATCAACAGAGAGCCTCCCTATGCATATGCACTCTGTATATTGCCCG
The DNA here is from genome assembly GCA_026005395.1 of Asobara japonica. Taxonomy (NCBI): domain Eukaryota; kingdom Metazoa; phylum Arthropoda; class Insecta; order Hymenoptera; family Braconidae; genus Asobara; species Asobara japonica. The sequence goes on along the minus strand of BQMI01000479.1, from coordinate 3,008,908 downwards.
TTGGCAATAGGTGATACCAATTGCAATAACCTAGTGTACCAAATATGGCATCGATATTCTGTAATAATTTGCTCGCAAAATTGTTGGATCCGTTGGTATTACAAGAGAAATGAAGATGAAAGAATGTACTAGGAACGGGATATATGCAGATAACAAAACTCAATTCTCGCCCTGAAAATTTTTCATAAAAGGCCGATGAACCCAAGGTCACAGCAAAAAAGGTGTGTGTGTGTGTGTGTGTGTGTGTGTGTGTGTGTGTGTGTGTGTGTGTGTGTGTGTGTGTGTGTGTGTGTGTGTGGAAACAATCTGCCGCAATTTTGCTCACTCTACAACATTACGGCGAGGCGCCGCTCAGCGTGAGTAACGATTTTATCTGAATAGTATACGCTTTTTTCCCTTCAACGTGATCAATTTAAACAGAGAGGTCTACATTTCTCACTCTTGCGAGTTATTTGACACTTATTGGTTGAATGCGAGCGACCAAGTGGGAAAGAAGTCGCCTATGGGGGGCCATTTTTTCCCCTATTATTCCGTTTACACGCACAGCGGAGTCACGTGAACATATATATATATATATATATATATATATAATCTTTCTCACTTTAGCGAACTACCATCAACGGACTCCAACATAAAGATGATTAATCATCGCTTCGAGAAACGCCCATATCCCTTGAATGTGTGTACATGTGCGTGTGAAAAGGCGGGTAGGAGGGGGGTGGGGAATTCCTACGCAACCGAACGCGACTTTTTTCATTCCATCGAAACGCAACTTCCCTCATTTTTTTTCGTTATTTTTTTCCCTATTGGCGTTTTCTGAAGAGAAAAATAATGATGGAGAGCGCGGATATGGGGGAAGCAAAAAATGGGCACTTCACACCCCATACTATACCCCATATGAGAAAAAACATATATGAAAAAAACTCATTTAGAGTCCGAGCATTTCAATTTAAGAATGCTCGCCCTACACCTGTCAATGCTCGTAGTCATTTTATTTCTTGGGCTGACTGGAGAGACAACGATTTTTTTCCACTCATTTTTCTATGCTCAATGTGCGAGGAACCGCATTTTGCGGCTCATTGCCGCTATACAGAAATAACATTCAGATTTTTCAGCAAATTTTTTTTTTCGTGAAAAATTTTGTATAAATCTCATTTATTATGTATACATATATATGACGAAGTTCGGTATTCTGGTGTTATTGGATTTTTCTCTCCATATGGTACAACCCCGAAACTGTGTTCAACTTGGGGAACTAAATGATGATTAATAGCGGCGGGAAAATCTTAAATACCGCGTTCCTATTGGCTGAGTGCCGGTGTGTGTGTGTGTGTGTGTGCGTGTGTGAATTCGTGCAAACCCCAGGCTTGGAAATTGATCCGGCATTTCTCTGTTGTTACACCTCTTATTACCAACTCTTCAGTCTGCGGTCGCGTGGTGAGCGCGGCGCCGCTTGATGCTTTTTTCAATTGTGTGATTTTTTTAACAATAATTAATCTCAACATTTCACGGCAATCGAACGACTTCGTTTCAATCACTAATTTTCAAATAATACAATCATGAATATGATAATTTTCTTGCCTTCAGTTCGATCGAAAATCGAAAAATTTGCGGACCCTAGCGCGACCTCTCCCGAGAAAAAAATTGGATGAACTAATTTATTGTTCCCCCCAAGAACGCCATATCCCAATTGTCCGCTGTCATTCCTACGATACATCCATTACACCCTTAAGCGGGGAAAAAAATTCTTCCCTTCTGTTCTCCCCCATTCACAAAATTATTCCTTAACGACCGTCAGATTGTGAAAAAAAAAAGTCTTTTGCACCTTCTCCCATTTTTTCCCAGTACATTCTTCCGCTCCCTCCACATCCAACCATCACACACAATGTGATAAAAAAAAGCCGTCAATATGACGTAACGAGGAAAAATAATAACGCGAAAGTGCGCTCAATTAAGAAAATCGACGATACAGGGAGACAGTTGCTTCTGCAAATTTTTTCTGTTGATTTTTCTCATCCTCTTCACTCGTGCAAATATCCATCAGCGAAAAAAGCGTGTATCCCAAATTTTTTTCCTCCTCTTTTCTTTTCATGTCAGCTATTTACAACCACAGATGATGCGCTAATGAAACTTACGGTGTTTATCAAACCCATTGACACTTCACTCTAGAGCACACATATTATGTCACTCGTCAAAATTAAACATAAGAAAATTCTTTTGCATAATTATTCTGTTTATTTCGTTCTTTTTACGATTGGTACGGGAAATTGGTGGGGAGGGGGTCAGTGGGTGGTTGGGGGGGGGGGGGGGGGGCGGGACTAATGGACGAAGCGACGACGAGATCGCACAGCGAATTAGTCGAGCTATCGTCATTATCATTATCTTCGGTTTAACACAGTCAAGTTTAATATACAAACATACAGCATAACATGATTTTTTTCGCCACTTTTTTTATCGTCACAACTCCCCACAATTTTCTCATCTCATTTTGTTCCTTTTTTTTCATATCATGGACATGTGTATAAATCACTCCAGGGACTCACGTATGCGTTAAATTTATCAGTAAACGGCGCAGGCAGACTCAGGATAAGTTGAATAGAAAGAAAAAAAGAAATGAAATTTGACGAGAAAATTATTCTCGTGTTGCGTGAGGTCCCTTTGCACCTGGTGAGACGGCCACTTGCGAATCGATTTCACCAGATGAACGCATACAGCCTTATCGCGATTAATCGCAATGCCAGAAAGCGGAGCTGAGTAGAATAATATTTGAATTGATAATTTCAACTATTCAAGTTCATTTCATACCACGATGGAATTAAGAGTGATACCACAGTGAAGTTTCCAATAAATAAATTTTTGCCTAAAACATCGAAATTTGCAAGAATACAGGAAAAACAAAATGGTATGAAAGACAAATTTTCGCAAACGGCTTTTTTCGTCACTTTAATAGCTGGTGAAAAAGCTTGAATTCAGCCTCGAAAGCTTGATTTGAACTTGCTTCGTGCTTTAAAATCGCTTATTTTATGGCTTTCAAAAGCTTCATTTGCCTATTTGAAATGTATGAATTAAACTTTTGGATTGAGTTTCAACAAGTGCCGATTTGAGCTTTTGGGCGGCTTGATGTGAGTGACTAAAAAGCTTTATTTGAGTCTTTAAAAGGTTGATTTAACATTTCAAAAGCTTCGTTTGAGCTTTCGAAAAGCTCCGTTTGAGCTTTCGAAAAGCTTCAGGTGGGCTTTTCAAAAGCTTCGATTGAGTGTCTCAAAAGCTTCATTCGAGATTTTCAGAAGCTCCCTTTGAACCTTCAAAAAGGCCAATTTGACTCTCTCAAAAGCTCAACTCAAGCCTTTTAACACTTGAATTGAGCCATTGGCGAACCTAAACCGAGCTTCTCAAATCCTCAAACTTAGTAATGCAACCGGATTAATTAAGTCTCAAATCACAGCTTACATCGCTCAAGTTAAGCATCTCAATAGCTTGGTTCCAACCATCCGAAAGCTCAATTGCACACGTGTAAAAGCTCATGGCAAAAATTTACAATGTGGACTGAGAATCCAAATCAAAAAACAAAATTGTTTTTTTATTCTAAATTGCCATAAATAAAATAGAATTGCAAGCGCAAAAGCACAACCTATTTTGATCGAGCTTCGTTACGAAAAATAAATAGCTAACTCCTTATTTGCCTCTCCAAAATAGGCAAGCACTATTTATTTCAAATACCATTTTATCATGTACAATAAATTTGAAATAGTATTGGTGTTAATGGTGTCATTGAGAGAGAAGTAGAGATGAGGCTGTGAGAAAAAAGAGGTGGAAGAAGAAGATGAAGAAGAAAAAAAATGATAAAGATGAGACCACCGTGGACGTAATTAGGATCGAGTCGAGTGAAGGTGCGAGAAATAAGCGAGAAATAAGGCGTCACTACGACTTTATCACCAAGCGATCACGATCGATTATACCAATCGATCGCAAGTGAGAGATATGCAATGGCCCCAAGGCTTAATGGATATACAGAGGAGACACGCGAACACCATAGACTCAACATAATCGACAAATATTACCAACTATATTTTACTCTGTTTTTATTTGAAAAAAAAAAAAAAAAAAAAAAAAAAAAATATTATTATTTTCTGCACCGGCTTCTTGTGTCTTACAGACCTCATTTCTCGTTAAAAGACCTATCATTAGCATCGACAATAATCGACTTTCCATGTTTATCAGTATATCTTTGTGGAGACCAACTTTATGCATTCCAATAATTGAGTCATCGTTCACAACGGATACTTGTCAATTGTAAATTTTCCAATAATTGAAGCGAAAATGAAACGAAATAATAAAAAAAAAAAAATTGGACGAAATAAATAGCAAAAATTGCGAACAAAGATGCAAAAAAAATTGCATATTTTAATGATTGAATGTATTTATGCAGTGAAATCCACAGATGTTGTGGATCGCGGAATTGCAAAAAAAAAAAAAAGTGGGTATTATCTTTGATTCTGTGGAGTACGCAGCACGCTACGAATCGTCATGAGTAAACATTGCACACATGTTCATGAGAAACGACATGCGATTATTTTGTATAAAAAATATAACACGAGCAAGATAAATAAATATATTGAATGAGAGGCGGGCGGTTGGGGGGGGGGGGGTAGCACACGCGTCCCGGGAGACACGCAAGGCTTTTGTGAAATGATATTAGTATGCAGCGTAGTGCGAGATATCACGTGGGCGAATTATAACAGTTTACCGACCCACGTCGATATGCCGGTGCCATTATTCAAGCAGTGAAAAGAAAGAAACAACAGATAGGATTAAAGGTTACAAGAGTTCATGCGACCCTGAATTCAAACAAATCCAGGGTTAATTATTATGGATTTTCACTTCTGACACTTTTGTGGATGAATTTTGTTGGCCTGAGCGATTGCAGAATGATCAATTAAATGGATTAGCACTCTGGACATTAGCTTCAAGAGGTGGTGTCTTCCATAGCAGACATTTTTCAGACCTTCATCCTAGATGTAAACTGCAACGAATTGTCGCCAAATGGCTGAGAGCAGAAGTAGCAATAAATAAAAACAGCCCTTGGACCATAACCCGTGCTAGACATTTAGGATCATGCAGCATTGAGCCAGATAGGAGCTTCTGGAACAGACACTGCAGAAATCGTGAATGCGTCAATGAACAGCAAGTGGCAGTTGCACTAGCAGTTTGACAATTAGTATCAAGAAAGTCCATGGAATATTTGTTATGACCCAGAAAGACCGCGTCCATCTCCAATTGCCTGGGCCAACCCAACCCAATCCTCTACTATACTCCAATACTATCAGAAGAAAGTGAAACCTCAATCGTAATCGTGACCTGAAGCAGTGACCAAAAAAAATTGTCCTAATTTTCTCCGGTGAAAGTGACAAGTCTAAAAGATAATCATCATCTATTTTCAATATCGCTCTCAGATATATTTGGATCCGTGCATTAGACTGAACGTCTCGACTAGCATATCGATTCGCAGTGTTTTCATCTCGCCGCTTATGCCCTTGTGGCTCGTTGAGATTTATCCACGAGGTCGGTGGTCTCCTTTTCCGTACTGCGTTATTCATGGTTAAAAAAAAATGACAAAAATAAAAGAGAAAGAAAAATGAAAAGGACGGTGTGGCGCCAAAGGGATAAACTAGGAAAACAGTTTCGTGTCTGTGGTGGATATTATGAAATGGTATAGGATAAAGGATTTGCGGATAAAGCTAGTGGCAAATAGTGTGCAGTTGAGTTGATGGCCAAGGTAAAATGGGAAAATATAGTAATATAGGCTTCAATTAACCCTGTTGTACCGCCTTTGCCAGCGGAAGTGAATAGGGGGCAATGGTTGAGGGACCTACCGTGAATAAACGCAAAACGGATATGGGGACCTCCAACTACTCCAGCTTTCATCATTTTAAATGTGATGGGAGGAAGAGAGGTATTATCGATAGAGACCGCCTGTCTAGCCTAACCACCACTGGTCTCTCATCAGGTACATCACTTTGCACCTCTCTTGTGTACTTGACTTTCCCAAGGCCATACTGAAAGTTTACAATCTCGTTTTCACTGAGAGAGGGCAGACTAGTGAGTACTGCTGTTTCGTTCACCATTTGTCTGATGGATAATGATTATGGCAGAGACGATTTAATCATAACGTTGGACATTGCCAATGAGTCGTTGAGATTTGAATGATAAGATAAGATTAGAAAAATAATGTCGGAATCCAATTTCCAACACCAGTTCAGTGTTTCATAGGTTTACCATTTTTGGTTTCTTCTTCATTCATGAGACTTCAACGCTCCTGGGAATGTCCAATGTTTGTTAATCATCGTGGTGGGATAAATGTGAAACATGCCCAAGACATCTTTCCACTCGTCAATCCTATCACGTAAAACTTTGACGTGCACTAGCTGCACCGTTACAAAAACACAAGGTAGATGTGGTGGGGGGAGAGAGAGATGGCTTTGCCTGTCTTGTTTCGTGGTTTATTCATCTGTCTACCCCCTTTTACTAGTCAGCGTTGTACGTGAATACAACCAACGAGGTTTCAGCTAGAGAGGAATCCGGGACATGTTCCACACTGTAACTGCGGTTTGCAAACTCCATGGTACGGTACAAATGTACCTGGGGTTGGTTACAATTTTGCACCCGATGACACTAGCTACAGCGTTAACGCCCGTGAATCCTCTGGCATTTTGATGGTTATAGAGTACTTTACATTCGTTCTATTCTCATTTCGTGTTTGTATTTTTAGTTATTTAGTCCGCTACTTTGTTCCCTCTCGTTGCCACTCAACCACGGCAATCGTCTACTTGTTATTCACGCAACATACGCTGATCATCTTATCGATCAGCACTTTCCCCCTGCACTCTAACTCGTTCACGCTAGCTCTCTTGCATACACACAAAAAAACATACACAAGCATTTTGAATACACCAGCTCTCACTCGATGAGTTTTGATATTTTGACTTATTAAAAAACCATGTTCACTCTTCAGCCTGCAACAAGGTGCGAAAATCTTGCTGCAGTTTCGACTCATGATAGCTCCAAATATCACTGTAGTCCTCGTTGTCATCCACAAATGGTGATTTCTCCTCCTCAGTTGGTGCTGAACTTGGTGATGATGAGTAAAATTTAATTTCAAGATCACGATGTCCATTCAAGGATGTCACAATCTCCGTGGATACCTCGAGACTTTGTGTAGGTGTTATGGAATTGCTCAAGGCACCAAGACCAGTGACATTTGTACTTGGTGTTACACCCGACGATGCACTGCCTGGCCAAGAGCTTCTTCCTCTTGTCACCTCTGCCTGACCTCGATCACCAATAACCCCAACATCTCGACTTGGTGCACTTATTTGTTCGCTGAAGTAACTTGTTGGATCACTCCAGCTACGTCTGAGTAATGCACAGCCACTTGGCTCAATGCGATTCTGACAATTTTGGGGATGATGGGGATGGTGCTGGTGGTGAGGATGATGTCCACGAATTGACTCATCAACATCATAGTAATCCTGCTCCGGGCAGGATAAACTTGGACGCGACATGTAGAGTGGTATTTGAGGATATTGCACACCAAAATCACTGCTCTGTGGTGGTGGTGTTAAAAATGGTGAGTAACAATTTTGCTCAACATCCCAAATGAGTCCAGATGGATCACAGTAACGACACTGACAACACGGATCATCAACAAGACCTTTTTCACAACTCGCCTCGTAATTTATATATCTTGGTACATTATTATTGTTATTATTATTATTATTGCAACGCGTAACTGGATTATTGATGTGATGGTGATGATGACTGCGGTAACCCTTTGTAAGTCCCTGTGCACGTACATTACTTGGCAATACAACGTTACGGTTGTCGTCCAGTACTTTCACCTGCACGTGCCTATGCCCGTACCTCTGCCTCGTGTCTGTAATCTCCTGAATCGACGTCGATGTCTGTGTCCTGGCATAACTTTCTCTCACAACTGGTGGCCTTCTGTGTGATCGGTGTGATGCCGGTTCATAACGTACATCGTAACAAACCGGTGCATAGGGTTTAAGTGCTACTAAATTTGCATGTTCTGTCACTTGATTTGTTGGTGGTAATGGCTCATCTTGCTTGGTGATTTCTTGAGTCACTGGATTCGTTGGCTTTCTGTCTTTCTTCCTTCGTTTGCGGGGCTTTATTATACGCGGTAGACTGTTTTCGGAGTTATTGGAACTCTCATCACTAGCAATACTCAGCGAATCAATGTTGGCGATATTGGCGTTTGAATTGTCGGGTTTGGGCGGCTGGCAATCGTTCTTTTGATGCAACTGCTGATTATGCGGAGATTGCTGGGGTTTTCGTGGGGCTTCTAGTGTCCTTTGACCACGCTGGCCACATCTACCAATTGACATTGTTGTGTTACCAATGTTGTTATTGGTGGTACAAAAATTATTGACATTAGCACCGGTTGTCAGATTAACACAATTTTGTAATTTGCCACGATTGTGAAAACGTCCCGCCAGGATGAGCGGTGCACCCTGTGTGTGAATGGCCAAACGTGACAGGGGACTACGGTTTTGCAGGTGACCCGTAACCTGCTGCGACTGCTGCTGTTTTTGCTGTGTTTGATCAATCGCTGATGGTTGATTCTGTAGTTGTTGACAGGGTGATGGAGATGAGCGGTGATTACTCCTCCTTGGACTAGATGTCATAGATATTAATGGTGCACCTGTCCAAGTGCCATACTGGCATTGCTCTTGGCCTGATGAATAAGTTTGTTGGTAACAATTTGGATTACCACGCAATAATTGCTGGTTATCCTGCTTCTTTAAGATCAATGTTTTCTGGAGACTTTGTCGTGGGGATGAGGATATAAGACAACTGCCGATGTATCTCTCCACCTCCAGGCCGCCCTGAGGACGGCTCATCTTACAATTTGCAAAAAAAAAATATGTAACACTCGCCACTGCTGAATTACCCACGTAATTCAGTTTATTCCGCTTTGCAGAATTCGGGAATTCAGGTCAAAATTTCTGATGTTCCACAAGATTGACACTGCGTCACAAATATCACACACCCGTCATGGCAATGTAAATCCAATAGTTAGACTGAACAATTTATCCCACATCGTTAGTCATTTCCAATGGTATTCACATCATCAATCTAAATAAGCCCGAGCGCCAAGGGAATACTCATAACCGGGTCAACAAGGAAAACAAGGCAAACTCAGTAATGGGATTTGGTACATGGACAAGAAAATTTGCCCACCGTGTTTCGCCGCGTCCCGAGCGACACTGAAGCACCTTCACTGGCTGGTACTGAGACAAGCACTACGCTACGTTAAATCCCCCACCACTCACTCCCCTGGCAGTTTCCATCCCTACCACTAGATGGATTTTCACTGTGTACGTGTTGTAGTCTACTACTGAAAACGCCCGGTGTGTCTCCTCCACCACCACCGCCATCTGGCACCAACCCTCTCCTTGTCGTCTTCTCATTCGATTCTTCTCTTTTCTCCTCACCCAACTCGGAACCGCGAAACTTTGCCACGTCCGATTCGTACGATCAACGCGCTGTTCCTTCCGGTCGACGCCACAATTTACCGTGCAGCTATGTCGTAAAGACCAGGAGCCCTACCCCCCCCCCCCCCCCCGCCCCCATAGAACTTGGACCGCCATGTTGTCATCAATATCCTCATTGTTTCGTACAATTTATTTATTTTTCCCTCGTATCGCTCCATTTCTTTCGCTAATTCTTTCTCAGTGGTTCCGGTCTAGACTTTAGGCGGAAACCAACAATTCTCGATTGGAGCTTCTCGAGGTTGTTTATAGGCTCGAGCGAGGAAAGGTCAAAATTCAATGGGTTTACGTTCTGCACGCGAGACTCATGGACGATGATGATAGCAATGAAGATTTCTATAATTCTCTTTTTGAGAGTTATGAGTTATGAAGCGGTGGAAAATTTTGAATGAGTATAAAACTAAGGGACGAGGATAGCTGCCGAGGGAATACTGTAATTACGGGTACCTGACACACCCTTCCCCTTAAAGAGACAGGGCCCAAGATATTAGAGAGACAACTGAAGATTACTTGGGTCAGGGACTGCGGCAACATTCGGGTTTTGACCTGCAACGAGCTTTGACCTTACGCTAGATAACACTTGTATTACCTAATTAACTTAAAAATTATAGACCGATCTGAACTTATCCAGTCTTGCGAAATATTCACTACCGTTATCACACAGTGGCTACTCTGATCCGTAGTATTGCCCATGTAGTAATGCTTACCAGCGGGGACGTGGGTGAATACAAATAGAGAAAGAGTGGAAAAAAAAAAAAAAAAAAAAACAGTGGCCAGTTAACAAAAATAATAATGGATTTTATAAACACTTTTGTATACTCACACTCCCGTACGATAGGGCTATGTATCTTATAAGCATTAGTAAATTAATTGAATGTAAGAAATGAAGATTTCTAGGAGACCCAATGGCTTCGTTGGAGAACTATTGAAGGCTAATAGCAAGCTAATATTTCTGGAGCTTACCTCTTAATGCTGAGGTATTAAAACTGTGAATGGTTGACGAGCTCTTACAATGCACAATATGAACATTCTTCATTGGAGAAGCGTGATATGCTTGGATCAAAATCCGGTCCATTTCCAGAATTCGAACCATCCATTAGCAAAATTTGTCTGAATTTCCTTCTCATCCTCAGGAAAAAATAATGAAGTACAATTCTTTGCTTCAAACTAATGAGCGTATTCTTCAATTAGAAGAGAATATTTTTGAAACAACTATATTTCAATTTAATTAGTAAGTTTTTTCTCTTTGCTACCAATTGTATAGCCGCTCACTTTGTCGCGTTTGAATTCATTAATGAATAACACGTTAATTGAAGATCGGAGAAAGGTGAAAGTTGGTGAAAGCGTTGGAAGGAAAGAAAAAAAAAGGAGGCTAGAGTGAAGAGATATCCGAGGCGATATGGAGGCGTCACCCCCGCGATCTGGGTCGACAACGAGTGGAAAAGTGGGTCACGAGTCTTAGTCAATTACCAGTGGCGCGTCACACGCTCTCCGTCTCGCCGGGCCATTGGATACGGCGAGATGTCGTTTGCTATGTGAGCGCCCAAGTGTCTGGAGTTATTTAGATATATCCCGAAACAACGGGAACCCACTAAAATTCCACTCCGCCTCTGGGCCATTACAAATTCCTGCAGTTTAAAATTCATCAAACTTGGACGAAGGTCCAAACGTGGTCCAAAAAAACCGCGGAGAGCAACCTCCATGTTAATAGCTTCTCGATGGGTTTTGATTGTACATTATTATTATTACATATACACAGATGTTCGGATGGTTTCCATTGATGTTAAACTGTTCTTTGAACAAATTCCGGTTCGAGCAATGAAGGTCGAGGCAGGTAACATCAATGAAATGGAAATCAACGAACGTTCTTGGATGAAGTATGGCTCTTTTTGGACAGCACATTTCGCCCATTTTTTTCTATGGAGTTTTGCTTCTGAATGCAGGAATTTAAGAGTCACATCAATGGACAGTCAGTTGGTTTCCAGAATGCTGCCTTGTTTGAAGAGTATTCCATTGAATCTGGGGAATTTTCCTCGGGGTGCACCTTTGACTCATCAAGTGAGCGTTTCGAGAGCCGGATGATGAATTTCCTAATGTAAGAATTTGACTGCAGTTCAGACAAGAAGTGCCTCCCAAAGGGACCAGCAGCTGAGAGCGTCAATACACCAAATCATTACAATGTGTTAGAACAATCAACAATTTTAAGCTCATTAATTGAGGGCAGGGAATTTTTGGCGCCGTTTTGCGTTTGGCGCCAAACGGGACCAACTACACCACAATCGATGAGCAAATCCTCATTGAACATGAGACACCAAAAAGTATAAATTTGCGATAAATTTATTGACGATTTCAATGATTGATCACAATGTTAAGACACACACACACACACATACAAAATCTGTTGTCTTCTCACTTATCCAGAATTGTTTCCCCCGAATTTAGTTTCGACTATAATCCCACTCACGCGGAAAAGTCTTTTTACCAATTCCGATAAGAGAGTTAACATTTGCTTTGAATACAAACGGAAATAGCAGATGCTAAATATGCTCGTCAAAATAATGTTGGACAGTTGGCAGACAGATAAAACATCGATAATATTGGAGCTTGCGTCATATTTACTCAGAGAACTATAGAGTTAAACTTTCAGTAGATATTTTTAGTGTTCAAGACTTCCAAGAAACTATTTGCACTCCTTTCACTGGGCTTTATTTTCCTTTGCTTTTACGGCAGAATGTTATTTAATAATCGTAAAATTTTGTTTGTGTTGTTTTTTTTTCTATTTTCGATACAAGGTATATAGAAAATAGATACATTCATTTCGTTAATGAACGTATACGAGTTTCTTCGAATGAAACAAATCGGCGAAGATTAAAAGGTACAGATATATATGTCTATCTCTATATATAGATATATATATAGATATGTATGTCTGCTACGTGGGAGGCCTTAGGTTCGCACCCGGCCTCCGGCCTTCGGATGAAAAATTTTCTGTGGTATCGGCGGTGTCCATAAAATGAGACGGCAACGTCGGACGGGAACCTAACCCAACTCAGGGGGGGGGGAGGGGGGGGGGGGGTCCACCGTAGGTGCCCGCCATCGGAACACAGGTTTCTGAGGATTTGCCCTGCATTTAGAACTACGATGGCTCAAATGGCGAAAGTCGACCCCAGTCGCATGGATGGGTGTCCAGCGGGCCCTATGCAAGAAATGCTGAAGAACAGCTACTGTAGGGAGTACAAGAGAGAGAGAGAGACTTGAATTTTAAACTGGATTGTTAATCCTCTGCCCCTTAATGAAACTTGTAAACATCAAGTAAGCACTTAAGTAAATAATGAAAAATGAGTGCAGAAGTTTATACTGTAGATTTCCCCAAATGTTACTTTTTCGCTACGTAACTGGCTGTTTTCACTTTTTTTTTTTGTTGCAATTATTGTAATGACGGTTTTTTTGCTATGACTCGGTAAAAATAAACGATACTTGGTATTGTTGAAGTTTCTCACTTCCTTATTGTTTGGAGGCAAATTGGAAGGGAAAGCAGTGTTGAGGACGATTGTTATCAATTTTAGAGTAGTCCAGAAGTGAAGTGGTAAATCGACTTGTGTGGAAGTGTCTTCATTGAAGGAAACATAGTTGTATGACCAGGCAACATTAATTCTGACATTGGCAATAGCCAAAAATTTTCTTTAACGTATTTGCTGATGTGACGCGATTTCCGAAAATCCGAATTTTTTTCGTCACATACCAACCCAGGTATATGTATGTCTTCCCTGAGCGAACCGATGCAACACAAAATTTTTCCATCTTCCCGAAATAGTTCGGGATGAAGAATACCGCGGGTGGTTTTTTTCCCCGTAAGCGAACGATTATTACAACTCCTGCTGAAAAGTTTTCCAAGAAGGGCATCCATTACTGTGATTGTCCACAAGTTTATGGCCCATGGTACACGCGCACCACCATAAATTCTGTCGGCAAAGATGGACGGAATTACGGTCAACACATTTATCAATAAGTTTCCAGCACACTGTCCGAAATTTCTACTCAGGATAGCACGCGTGAGAAAATCCTTCAAGATTCCCACAAGATATTGTATGAGTCGTCCGATAAGGTTCTGTAGCCCTACGGAATTCTGCAAGATGCATGTATAAATCCTCTATGACCCTACAGCAATCCTGCCGAGTCCTATAACAATCACCAAGGACCATTCCTTTTATGTGTGTATGTGCGTGTGTGGGTGGGTGGGTTGGTTTGGGTGGGTCGGCTGGGTTGGGTTGGGTTGGGTTGAGTAGGTGGGTGGGTGTGTGGGTTGGGATGGGTGGATGGCTGGGTTGGGTTGGGGTGGGGTGGGTGCCTGGGTTGGGTTGGAGTGGGTGGGTGGGTTGGGTTGGGGTGGGTGGATGGGTGGGTGGGGTGGGTGTGGATGGGTGAGTGTGTTCGGTTGAGGTGGGTGGGTGGGTTGGGTTGAGGTGGGTGGGTTGGGGTGGTTTCATAAACCCTTCCTCGGATGTTAATTATGCGATGAAGCGCAATTTCAAAAAATGTGTCTAACTTAATTGGATTAGGGTATTGATCAATCCTAGACTTCCCGACAGTTGAATTACTAAAGGCGCAAATGAGCTAATGCTGATTGTCAATTATCCAAAAATGAGAATTGCTTATAATGATCAACCACAATATTCTGCTAATCGTCAATATTTACAGACAATTACTAGGAGTCCCTAGAAGTAAATTCATCATTGCGGGTACCTCACATCATGAATAAACTTTTCAAAAACCAATATTATTCATGCGCCGGTAAATAAATGGTGAATGATGGAGCGAAAAACGTGCACCGTCAAGTTATTCGTGAATAAATAACCAGAGGTGAAACATCCCCCTTCAAAATATGCGACATTACATTATTGAAAATATAATGAAAAATTTAATTCACTTACGATGATAACGATTATGACAAAACAAAAAATGATAATAATAGCAGAGACTCGTGCGAGTGTATAAATAAACTGACCAAAACCCGTTTATATTTAATCAATGAATTGTATGAGCCACTGGTTACGCTACTAAGCGCACCTACTACCCCATATGGTATCGGTGGTACCCGTAAGACAAGACCGCTAGGCCGGACGGGAACCTAATCCGACGCCGGGGGAGGGTTCCACCACAGGTGCCCATCGTAGCATCGGGGTCTCTGCGGGTTCCCTCTGTCCCTAGACACATGATGACTGAACCGTCGAAAAACGGCCCCAACCGCACGGATGGGTGTCCACTATGCCCTACCGACGAAATGTCCAAAAGCGGCTACCGTGGGGATTAAAAGACAGAGGGAGGAAAAACAGACACACACCCAGAAATGGGCAGGTTATGCTACGCTAATTTTTCCCATACGTTGTTCTTTACGTACGTTTTTCAATGCATACAGTTTAGTATGTTATATCTCGAAATAAACCGCTCTATGTTTAAACACAAGCCAGCATGTTTTGTAATATCAGTGTTGCTGGTATGTTCCACCGTCAATCCACCCCGATTCTTGCACAGGAAAAAGACTTTATCGGCTTTCACGTCAATAACACTTTCCCGTAAAGTCTTGTCGCTGGATTGGATCTATTTCCAATCGTGCGCTGTATGCCAGTTTGGATTTTCGTCTCGTTATCTAGAGATTCTCGGGTAAAGCCATGGGTAAAAGGGTTGGTGTGGGAAATTGGCTTTGACAGTCACTAGAAACCTATCTTTGAGCTCGGAAATTTGTAACAAAGCCGGACACGAGTATTTTAAGTGGTGAATTTGAAACACGTACGCGTCTACCTACACCGGAAAAAATTAAAATCTACGGCAAAAATTTAACTACCGAGTATTCTGAAGAGATAAAAAAAATCTAAACTTCTGCCTTCTACCTTCACCTACTTCGAGTCCTGGTGACACAATACTGTAATGTACTATTAATGAGTTTAATTAGTTTAATTACCTTTGAAGTCTCGAAAAATGGAGATGTTGGATGAAACTGATCCAACTCTTTCAATTGTTCCAATGATTCCATTGGGTCTATCATAAAAACCATTAGAGATAGGGCAAAAAGTTGTGAATGAATATTGTTCCCCTCATAAAACTACATATTTTATTCCATATGACTTTCTCTCTTAAGTCTCATAATTAAGCCAATACGGTGATGCCAAAGTTACTTGTTCAACGCGGACGCCATCACACCCATATGCCATATCGCCAAAACGACGAAAGAAATTTGTTCTTTCTGGTTGGAGAAGCATTTTTCCGTAAGAAAAAAATCTTCCACGACTTTTGTATAAACCCAATCGTTAACGAGATAATCGACTTTCCACTTCAATTTCCATCCTCATGCTGTCTATACGATACAATGGGAAACCTAAAGGGCATACAATGGATAATTTAAACTTTTCTAATGCGATGGTGAAGCCCTGGGTGTTACTCAACCAATTGGCAGAGCATTGGCTCAGCAAGTTCATGTCCGAAGTGTTAACGAACGTGGTAACTTTCGGTTAACATAACCTGGCATGTCGCAGGGCTATGGTTGCGACAGTGGTTACGTTGTATCGGAATATAACTCCCCCACCCCTAACCCTATCACCATGGCAGACGAGATAAATAGCTAAACTTGCCACCCCTAGATGAGGGTGTTCACCTCTATAGAAGCCTCTCCCCAATTTCGAAAGGGAACATACCAACCTTCGTGGCGCTAACTGTTATACTCGACAACTCAATTTCGGAGTAGCCAGCTCCCAACGATGATGAATAATTACCAAGAGGGGGAAGGTGGGTGGGCAAAGTTGATGGAAAGTGTATTCAACGTATTTCTTGGAGGAAACGGATCATACGTAGAACTTGAATTTACATTGACGATATCCCAACGACATCTAAAACAAACATTGTGTGATCTGCAGATGAGGTGGCGATCTGCGCCTCCGCATGGTCTAACATACTGCTCACTAAACATCTCCGAAATCACTGAAATCACCTCAATGACTTCTCCGTAAAATGGAACATGAGGATCAGCAACAGGGAAATCGAAATTATTAATTACAAATAAATCCGAGACCAAGAACATGAAGACCAGTGGAGAGAGCCGTCTGATCATGGAGAGCGTTGAGATAGAGCCGTGTAGCGCGGAACACCTGGGGCTCATCTTAGATAAGAAACTTAATTTTAATGAACATGTTGACACGGTCAGGCAGAAAGCATATGGAATGAAAAATCTAGTTAATTAATGGATTAACAGGACCAACAAAGTTGGGACGAATGGCAAACTGACGATATATAGAATGAGTATTAATCATATTTGCTTAATAGACAAACCCATAGAATGAGAAGGCTAGACTGGACGGGAACCTAACCTGATGTCGCAGCACAGGTGTTTCTGGAGGTTTACCCTCTGTTTAGAAATACGATGGCCTAAGTGGCAAAAATCGCCCCTGCTACATGGATGGGTGTCCAGTAGGCCCTTTCGCTGAAGAGCAGCTTTTGTAGGGGATACAAGATAGGAGGTCGGAAGACACACACACACCCAAGGCGCCAAAAAAATGAGAATTCCATTCATACCATACTCTTCCCATTTGGGCTAATAGAATAAATTCCCCTACCACGAATTTCATTATCGATTCGACCGTTTTGTGGGTCATGTCGTTTATTCATTCGCATAGTAGACTAAGCATGATCGAAAATCACTCGACTCATGAAATTTATTTTCCATTGAGAAAACCATACCAAAAGAGCTGAATAACGAATTTACTTGATTTGTACACTTTATCGCCTAGGAATTGGCATTTATGGTGTCATAGCTGTATTTCATGATTAATAAACGCCATTTTTTTTCCAAACACCTATGAAAGCCACAATAATTAATAGCTTTTGTTATCGAAATTGAATAAACTCCGATTGTATCCTTGGAACCCCGGGGGAGGAAAAAAAAATACTGCGTCAACATAAACCCGAGAAAAATCGACTGCTCCCATTTCGCATTGGATATACTGATTCTTCACTTTCTTGAAATGTAATTTCATTGATCTATTGATTCAATTGATTTCGTTTTTTTTTTCAATTGACAAAATTGTTTGATTTTGGAAATTTAAAATTTTTTTAAACTCCATTTTGACATCTTTTTCGTTTTGGCAGCGCACCTTCTGCTGGTCGCGCTATGAGCAAAGTGCCGCACTCGATTTTACTTTCTCTATTTTACGTGCTTCCACCAATAGTCATTGCGTATTGAAGTGCCTGAATGAAAATTTCCCGGAAAATTGATAATAAAAGAGGCGGCGCGCTGCTATACGCGCGAGCGCAACCGACGAACGGTCGCATATAGTACCTTCCCATCATACACTTACAAAATTGGCTCTTTCAACTCGCGCTATGCCAGAAAAAAGGTTGAATGACCCATTTCTTTCGAAATTTTTCTCGTTTTTAGATTAATAAAAAAAAGCAAACCCCGAAAAACAACGCCGCGGAGACTATAGCGCGACGTCCAAAGGGTTAAACCGCCTCCCCCCACCTCACCAACAATTTTTTCTTCCAAATGGACCCCTTTAAATCTAAATCATGAAAATCCCGTGAAAAGAAAAACGATAAAATGGCTTCCACGTGCAGACGAATGCGCACAAGTGTGTATTCAAAGCCGACAAATAAAGGAAATAAAACCGACGGAACAGTAAAAGAGAGAAAAAAAAAAGGAAATCGAACAGAGAGAAAAAGGGAAAGGAGAGTGTGTACGGCTGTCGCTGAGTAAAATATTGCCAAAGGGGGAAAAGCGAGCTAAGAGTGAAACGGGCATTGTTCGGTCATAAAGTTTACGGAAGTCGCATTGGTGTGTGCAATATCCGACTGGCTCGGGCAAAATTGTGATGCGAATTGAGAGGCCACCTAGAGGATATGAAATGCAAGTTTCGTCCACACTCCGAGACAAATGCACTATGCATATGCATATATATAACAGTGTGCCTTATCTCAAAGATTGTATCAACTGTATGGAGAGAAAAGTTGAAGACAAATCGCGGAAATATTTCCCGCGATTTTTTCTAGAATTTTTTTTCTACAATTATTTCAGATTTGTCTCGAAAATAAGCTATTTCGCTCAAAACTGCTAGAGAACTTTCCTTCCCCAAATGAAATTCTCTACAAAAAATGTTCAATAACCTTTTTTCGTAAAATCACTCGTTTACGAGATATCCAAATTCCCGCGCATCCTCCGAAAAATAAACGATAATTGTGGAGGAAAATCCTGAATTGAAAAGTTCTCTGTGACTCTAATGAGTTACACCCACTTGTTTTGGGGGTTACTTTTTTACAAAACATCCACCGCATCCGTCAGCGATAATTTCGAAACACCCTGTGTACATGTTGCCGCGGGTAAACGCCATGGGGTGCTCGAGATGGTACGGGATTGCGCACGTGAAGAAGGACAGTTGTATTGAAGTGAGAGGGATAAAAGAGGGAGGTAGTCAAATGACATTCCCACGAGCCACTATGTTATGTACACGTACGCGACTGACCCGTGCGAAAGTGCAATTATACAGATTAGTCAATGCTAACCAATTATCACTCGACTAGTGTGTGTTATGCTGAGTGAAAGAAGTGAATAAATTACTACTGTGCATGGTGAAATATTGCCGTTGGGGAATTTCATAGTTGGTTATATTGCTTATTCAGTTTTTTTTTTGTACAACAGGACAGATGATTCCCATGTGAAGGGCGGCATTGCCAGTTTGTTGTAGGATAATTGTTCCAGCAAAATCTGCATGAAAAAAAAAATGCATACCATTTACGTTTTTTTGTAACTTTCGAAACACTTCTTCATTATTTATTAGAAAAAAAATGTGTGTTTTCCCCCATCCCTCTCTCTTGTACATTCCCACGATAGGATTTCTTCGAAAGGGAGGACTGGACACCCATCCATGCGGCTGGGATCGACTTTCGCCGTTTTAGGCCATTGTATTTCTAAACACAGGGTAAACCTCCAGAAACACCTGTGCTACGACGACCCTATGCCTATGACGGAATCCACTTCGCCCCTGCATCGGGTTAGGTTCCCACCCGGCCTTGCGGCCTCGTTGTGCGTGTGTGTGTGGGATTGGGTGGGTGGGTGGGCGAGCGGGTGGGTTGGTGAGCGGGTGGGTGAGTGTGTGTGTGTGTGAGTGGGTGGGTGGGTGAGTGGGTGGGTGGACGACTAGGTAGGTGGGTGGGTGTATGGGTGGGTGGGTGTATGGGTGGGTGGGTGTATGGGTGGGTATGTGTGTGAGTGGATGGGTATGTATGTGTGTGTATGTATAGGAAGTCATCGAAAAATGTTTAAAATACCTTCCAGCCTGAAAACATATTCATCATCCAAATTACCAAAAAAAAAAAAAAAAAATTATCCAGTAGAAGCAAAATTTTTCTCTCACTATGGGGCATCAAAATTCTGGGTTGCACCGAGTGCCACTAATATGGGTCAGAATGGCCACCAGTAATGTCCCTATCTCTCTCTCGTTTGGCAGTTGTATCCAACTGCATATTGAGTTTTCAGTCTATTCTATCTCGTTGAGGAGCTAAAGGTTATATTTAAACTACAGTTGCAGTGAACGCTCCAGATATACGGCTCAAAAAGTAATTACGTGGCACAAGTTGGAGGTAGATTAAAAAGTGTAGGCTATGGGTGGGACAATAAAACCTCAATGAGACCTAGATTTGGATTGTCTATTTTTTAAGCGAGATTATTATGAATTTCAAGATTTTCGTTATATTCACATAGCGTCTTACGGATGTTCAGTCTCGAAAATGTAGAGAAAAAGAGCAACCAGTATTTTGTGTGTGTGTGTGTGTGTGTGTGTGTGTGTGAAACCTCCTTCCTCGCACTTTCTTTTTTTAGGATTATAACTACATTTTAACACACACACACACGTAATAGTATATATATATATATATATATATATATATATATGTGATTACTATAGATTTCCTATCGGCACGTTAATAATTAAAAATAATTTCGAAAGAGTCAATTCCATATTCTCCACCCTCACGTACCTCCCCGTCCACCCTCTCGCTCCAAGCTCCTCAAATTCTCGTTTAAAAGTTAAAAGCCTGTATTTACGTTTCCGGTATACCCCCCAATGCACATTTGACTTTTTACAATGCCACATAAATGGCCCCTGAGTCGGCAAATGGCTTATTATAGCAAGCAGTAGTACAACTATCGAAAGACGACTCTCAAGAATGTCATGAAATAAACCGACTGAGATCGGTGCTCTCTGCACGTGCTAAACTCACCTCTCAGAAGCCCGTAAAAAGTGGCTAAAACAGTTTATCCCTTTCCCCATTTCTCTCCCCGGACCGCCCATCGGAGAAAAAAAAAAGTAGATTAACCCCATGCCCCCCAAAGCTCTTGAAAATTGTCCCGCAAATCCTCCAGAATTTAAACTCATTCATTTACCTCCATAATCATTTTTTAAACTAAATTGTAAAACGAAAATTTGTGGACCAAGTGTGTTTGTGCCTCCATGGGGAATAGAAAAAAAAGTGAAATTTTTTGTTTTGTTTGAATGTACAATTCTTGCCTGACATTTTTTTCTGAGATTTTTCAATCACTCGAGGACTGTTTGATTCTACCTACGGTTGCGCCTTAATTATGGAGGTTAGGTGAAAACATCATAAGACATAAAATGTGTATTTTTGCATGAGGAACATTTGTCTTTTTACACACTTTTTTCTATTCTTAACCGGTCTCGAGATACGACGTTCTGAACGCGGTAAGATCAGGGGTGGTATACAGGTAGATAGCTATAGACGCTTTCCACAGGTTTCGCTGATAACTCAATTTACGAAGCTTCACTGCATGACATAGTGCGATATTTTGTAAAAAGGCAACATGAAAAAAATATTAGCTCATCAATTATTAAGAAGTGTTATTAAGAAGTTATCAAGAACGTGTGAAATGTTGCACGGCCATGACGGAATTATTACCAGGATTATATTAGCTTAAATCATAAATCCGCTCGTGAAGAGATAAAAAATGGACCCTCAAAAATTTATGGAATTCATAAAATATTCAAAATTTTCGTTCCCCAATCTTGCAGAATTGTACGTTTTTTGCAAATGTTGCATTTTTTGTTCAATTTGTGAATTATTCCTTGAATGTTTCTAGTTTGCTTTGAAAATTTCATTAGCTTTGGAATATTCTGAAATAATGGGAATTGTCCAAGTTTTGGAGATTTCTTAGAGGATCAATGGAATGACCAAGTGAATGGATGAAGGGATTATTCCAGATGTCTCCCTGAACTACTCAAAATCGAGAAGAATGTATTAAATAATTTGGAATGGGATGGTTACTTACTACCGACATTGCTTGTATTGATGAACTTCAGCACACGTACCTGAAATTCATAAAAATTACAAATTATTAGAAGACGTTTATTGAAATGCATCATTTATGTGGTAATTATGCATAATTTGTGTGTGTGAATGTATGTGGGTGGGTGGGTGGATGGGGTCGACATATATGGGTGAGTGGGTGGGTGGACGAGTAGGTGGGTGGGAGAGTGGGTGGGTGGGAGAGTGGGTGGGTGGGAGAGTGGGTGGGTGGGAGAGTGGGTGGGTGAGTGAGTGAGTGAGTGAATGGTTGGGTGGGTGGGTGAGTTGCTGGGTGAGTGGGTGGGTGAAGGATAGTTGCGTGGGTGGATGTATGTGGGTGGGTGGATTTTTTCATGTAAATCGAAAGGAAATTTCTAAATAGAGTTGGCTGATTCATTTGCATACATCATCTTCCTAGTTCCCATATGACATAGTTTGGGATTGATTAAACCGCCAAACGTTTTTTGCACTGCAGTTAATTGAATTAAGCAATGTTCACCAGGCTCCTTAGAGGCACGTCAAAACCCTGTTTTTTTCCCACAATTCAACACTGGTTAATTATCTTTCTGGAACGCGGGAAAACAAAAGGCTGGCACAAACAGAAGTCGACAAATGTTTTTTTCTCTCCATTTTTTTTTCTTTTTGAATCTTCTGTGTTTCAACGATGGGAGGACAAGGTGTCTGAAGGCAACCCCCTGAGTTTTCATTCAGGAAATTTTAATTATAAAGACACCGATTAATTCAAGGAGACGAAGAGAGACACGTCGAGCTGATGAGTGGGCGGAGACAGATGGGGGATGGGAGG
Organism: Asobara japonica; assembly: GCA_026005395.1. Lineage (NCBI taxonomy): Eukaryota > Metazoa > Arthropoda > Insecta > Hymenoptera > Braconidae > Asobara > Asobara japonica. The sequence goes on along the minus strand of BQMI01000479.1, from coordinate 2,986,189 downwards.
TGGGAGGGAGTTGCGGCATTCAGCCTCCGCATCCCAAGCGTATTTCCCTTGGGATAAAACCACCGCAGTATATACCAGACTCAAGTTTTCGTATATCTTGGGAAGACGGTCGCGCACAGCCTGGTGCCTGGTCTTGTTTACTCGCCACATTGTAACTATTTGCTCGCATTTTTTTTTTATTACATTCCAAGTTTTTTGATAGCGAATTCTCTCCGGCAAGGCACTTTAGTTTTTTTTCGCTTTTTTCAACTCTGGACTTTTAGGTAGTTTTGGAGGGTATTTCAATTTTTTCAATTTTTTTTTTCATTTTTGGAACTTTTCGCTATTTTTAAAATCTTGAAATTTTTTCTAATTTTTCTCTTGGATTTTTTATTTTTTTTGAAATTTTTAACTTTTTGAAATTCTTCAAATTTTTAAAATTCCAATTTTTAAAAAAATTCTTGAAATTTTGGAAATTAAAAAAAAAATTACTATTTTGTAAATTGTAAAACGTTTTGAAATTGTTTATTGTAGAAAATTTCGGTAATTATGAAACTACTTCCATTCGACAGAACAAAAATTTTTACTAGGTATTGCGCAAACATTTTTTTCGAGCTTTTCGTTATGACCTAATGGAGTATAATACTGAATTCAACTTTTCGTATATCTTGAAAGAACAGTCGCGCGCAGCCTGGTACATAGTCTCGTTTACCCACCGCACTGTAACTATTTGCTCAGTTTTTTTTGTACATTCAATTCCAACTTTTCCCACAATGGCTTTTTTCTCGGTCCCGCTCTTTCACTTCTGTTTAGCGCATGTCACTGGGTCCATTTCAGTTGAGCACAGAGATAACTCTAGGCTTGTATGCACAATTTGCACTTTCATCAAAAGAACCTCCAAAGTAGACCGCTAATCAATATCATACCAACTATTGATATAATCATATCGTTGCATTATCCCAAAATCAAAGTCTCCTTCAGCCTGGTGGAAGTTTCTGATAAATTTCTCAAAATCTAAGAGAGATAGCGTAATTTGCATGATAATCAAATTTGTAGATCTCCCCACGCTCTACAAAAAAAGTTTATATGGAGTTGCCGCTATGGTTCTTAGATTTCGAGATATTTACCTTGCGGTCGGGTCAAAACAGACTTAACTCGATAGCCCACTTCGTTCCTGATAGACAGTCTTCTACCCAGGTAGGGAATTCGAAGCTTGAACGATGAGATCAATCTTGGTCCGACCTTCGAGGTCGAAGCTTGGACTTGATAGCCTCGATATAGCTTCGTTCCGTGTATAAGCCTAGATCAAACCAAGCTCAGTTATATCAAAGATATCCAAGCTTTGTTGGTCCAGCTTGTGCCAAGCTTGGCTCAATATTAGCGTCCCTAGCGTTGATCCACAGGCAGAATCCAATCTACGTCCAATATTGGATACATACCTACATCCAAGCTTACGAGAATCATCCAAAGCCAAGCTTCAGAAACCATATTGTGCTAAGCTTGGTCCGAGCTCAGCTTTGTTAGCCTTGAATCTTAGCTTCAACAAGCATGAATCCCGGATTGCTCATACAATCTAAACCCAAGCTTCTGAACTAAGGTTGAACTAAGCTAGATTGAAGCATATTTTTCCTAGTTTCGATTTACCGGCTTCAGCGAAACTCTGCTTAATATTGGAGTCATATATAAATCCAGGATTGCTGCACCACCCAAACCCAAGCTTGGAAACGAATGTTCAACTGAGCTTGGTCCAACCTCAATGTTCCTATCTTCGAAGTTTGAACCAAGATAAATTTTGTAGCTTGGACCAAGATTAATTTCGATGCTTCGACCACGAGAAACTTTGGAACTTGGACGAAAATGAATTTCCAGGCTTGTACCAAGATAAAGTCCGAAGCTTGAATGAAGGTAAAGTTCGAAGCTTGTATTAACCTACGTTACCAAGCTAGGACGAAGCTTATTCTCTAAGCTGGGATTGGTGTTACATTCGCATGTTCTGCACAGCTTGGTCGAGGCTTCAAAACACAGCTTTGGCGAGGCTTGGTCAAGCTACGTCCAAGCTTTGAACAAGCTTCATCGCATGGTCAATTCCCACCTGGGTACATACAAACTTTTGACCGATAGTGTAAATATACAAATCTGAAAGTTAAGTAATCTCGACTTTTAGCGGGATAAACTTCATCCATCGGAGTTTAAAATATGCCTTTCACTTGATAAGTTTTACCGCAGTTGTGAGGAAAGAGCTATGAAAACTGACGCAACCTACAGCTTTTCCATTTTTTAATTTTCCTTTCCTATTCGAAGCATTCTGATGACACACTCAAATTGTTCTCCGATGTACATTACCGCTCCTTTTACACTCCAAGTCTATGTGTTTTCCCCATTCTCTTAAACTTTCAGATACCTCCTATTTATATCCAACTGCGACTCTCGTCCCCAAGCGTTTTATCTGTTCATTTGGCCTCAGTTAATGGAAATTCGTTCGTGTGCGTTTTAATATCGGTCGCAGTAAAGCTTCTATTCGCATTCCTCCCTCTACCACTGCCACTATCCACCCCCTTGGTATTGCGCCATAAGTCGTCGCGTAATTACGTGCTGGCTTTACAGATAGAAAGTGAAAATTATTTAAGTCTGTATAAACTATGAACTGGGATTATTTCTGAGAATTAAGATTTGAATAAATATTTTTTCGAAGTTACGGATTTGTCTCTGCATTTGGAACTGCAAGGGTTCCAGATATTTTCAATACTTTAATGTATGTGTATGTGTGTGCGTGTGTGTGTGTGTGTCTGTGTGTGGGGGTGGGGAGGGGGGGGGGGGGTGAGTTGGTGGGGTGGGTGGGTGGGTGAGTAGGTGGGTTGGGTGGGTGAGTAGGCGGGTTGGGTGGGTGGGTGAGTGGGCGGGTGGGTGGGTGAATGGGTTGGTGGGGTGGCTGGGTTTGGCTGAGTTGGGTGGGTAGGTGGGTGTATGGGCGCTTATGTTTGGTGTGTGTGAACGAAACAATGTGTAAAAAATTGCAGAGGCCCTTTTCCCGGAAAACGAATTCTATATTAAAAATACCACATCTAAAGTACTTGTTAATGAGACGGTCAACTTCTTCCCTGAATTTCCGTGTCAATAATATCTATGAAATACAATGGGGAAAAAACTGGAATTTAGAAGAAGTAATTTTTTCGTTGCTTGAAGAAAGTCTTTTGAAGACTTTTTTTTTTTGCGAATTTCGTGGAAACCTGTAATATTCTTCATAATGCGGAGAAATGCGTGGTATGAAGCTTTATCCTGAAGTATAGTACGTAATGAAAGACCCCAGACGAAAATGAAAAGTCGAAACTCCCGAGACCCTTTTCTGAATTTCTTTTTTTCCCACCGTCCTCCACTTTTTTATGTTTTCGTTCTTCCTGACATTTTTTTTTTCTTTTGCGCTCACCCAAGTTGCTTTGGCTTCTGAAGCCCTCCATCATGGAGATACTTGGGTTTTGCTCAGTTTGCTTCATTTGGGAGTCGTATTAATTCAACAAAAAAAAAAAAAAAATTGACATGATTTCAGAGAGATGAGAAAAAACAATTCTTTTCGTTGGAGAACGTAATGAGATTGCCGGTCGTCAGTCGTGTGATTGGATAAACATGCAAATTTAATTCTCAAGTACAAAAAAAAACGTTGATGATACGTTTAAAGAGACCTTCCAAAAGGACAAAAAAATTTTGAGTATGCAAAATTTTTCCCCAAGTTTTAACTCTGCTTGGCTCGCGCCATGTCCCGAGGGCCGGCATTATTGTTATTTCCAGGATAAATCGAAACATATCGTGAATTGTGCAATCAGGATTTATGATATCCTCAATTGATATGTCTGCCATCCAGAAATGACGATTCCATGCTTACATTATCGCAGAATAATTAGTTATTAATTTTTAAATAAAGTGCGCATGGAGAAAAGCGGCGCAGCGCTCGCGGTGCTACCAGATGCGTAGTAGAAAAATTCTAAGCGCTGTTGCCGCGCGTCGTATTGTTTTTAAATGTCGTGGCACAAATGGCGGGGAGGTCGGCCGGTGAGAGTCTGTGATATTATCATGGGATCTTTTCGAGGTAACTAATTCAGGTAATTAAAACAAAGATGTCTATTTCGCAATGGAAATTGGAGACCAAAAAAACGCTGCGGCAACAGTGCAATGGGAAATTCCTCATATGAATGGGACTTCCGTAGGCATTCAGAGATAAATATTGAAACGAAAAAAAATGGTGAACTGAGAAGAATTTTTTGTCTGTTTATTGCAATCTCACTTGTTGCAAGGTGAAGGATTAATTAATGATATAACATGGATACGAGCATCGTCATGATTGATACAGATCATCACCTTTGATTATTAATTGATGTTATGTCGGATAAGATATGCAAGTAAGAGCCGCACTATCAAGATAGCTGCATTAGAGCACGTTCTGGTACTCTAAACGTTGCTCTCTCAAGTTCTCGTAATTTGCTTTGTACTGTTCTTCAGTTTAATTTTTTTTTTCTTCATCAACGCATCGTTAATATCCATGAGAACGAGATTCATCACGTTTGAATAATCCGGGGTCTTCTATTTTTTACTTGAATTTATCAAAATTTTTGAGGACTTGAACATTCTTGACGAGCATTTTCTGGGAGTTCGAAATTCCTGAAGTTTTGAAAATTTTGAAATTTCTGGGAATTTCACAAATTCTCAAAATGTTTGAAAATTTGGAATTTTTGAGATTTTTGAATTTTTTAAAATTTTGAGACTTAATTGAGAAGCATTTTTAAGATTTTTAAGAATTTTGAGAATTTAAGAACTTTAAGAATTTTGAGAACTTTGAGAATTTTGAGAACTTTGAGAATTTTGAGAACTTTGAGAATTCTGAGAACTCTGAGAATTTTGAGAACTTTGAGAATTTTGAGAATTTTGAAAACTTTGAGAATTTTGAGAACTTTTAGGGCTTTGATGAAAATTTTTCGAAATTTCATGTCTTTCTGAAGATTTTGGAAAACAACTAAAATTTTTCACATAGCGCAATTCCTCTTCATCGGGCGATTTTCAAATCTCGCAACAATGCGCCATTTTGTCATTTTGGGAAATGTTAAAAAAACGGTCAATGTAGCTCTTTTTGTTCTCGAAGTTTCCCAAACTTTCCAAGTTTCATTTTCGATTCCGGCAACAAATTTCACAGAACTGTGAATTTTCCGAAAAAATGTTAATTGAGGTCAAGCGAGACGACATACACAAGTAAGACCCACACAATCAAGATAGCATCGAAAATACTTAATGCTCAACCCGTTCTCTCCCCATTTCTTGGAATTCCCTTCATCCCGTCGTCGATTTATTCCACTTTGCACTTTTGTTCGTTCCTTACTTCTTTTTTTTTCAATTTCTAAGAAAAATAAAGAAATCCGTAAATCTCGCGAAGCGTCAAATTCTAAAACTTCAAAAATGTCAAATCACTTGAAATGAAAATAAATATCTCTCTATTTCAAATGTTAATTGATGTTACACGGGATAAGATACACAAGGAAGAGCCACAGCATCAAGATAACATCAAGCGTACTTAGTACTCAACCCGTTTTTCTCTCCCCATTTCGCTCAATTCTCTTTGTTCCGTATTTCATTTAAAATTTTTTTCATCAACCTATCGTTAATACCCATGGGAAAGAAATTCATCCCGTCTGAATGATCATTCAGCCCCACTCCATCAATTGTACAACATGAGTAAACACTCGGGATCTCAGCTAAGGCCACAAAATAGCAAAATGAAACGTTGAAGAAAAATTTATTGATAAATAGCCGCAATCAACTCCGCCACACATCCATCAGTGGTGGAAATATACCTTTGGTATCTTATCGGGCATTTGTTATAGCCATTAATCATTATTGCTGACACGATTCATGAGAAGTGCAATGGTACAGGGGGAGAATAGCATTGAAGATTGTCTCTTAATCCCTCTTACTCGATATTAACGTGAGTTACGTTTCCCGCGGAAGAAATGCTTCACTATTTCAGATAAAATTTTTTGTGACCTAAGAACTTGGATAGCTTTGAGAAAATCCGCCCATCCACCCACAGCCACCCACCCGTCTACACCCACCCACCCACAGCCACCCACCCGTCTACACCCACCTACACCCACCCACACCGACCTACACCCACCCACTCACCCCCACCCACACACTCACACCCACTGGCCCACCCACCCACATCCACCCAGCTACCCACTCACCCCCACCCACCCACTCACCCCTAGCCACCCACCAACCCCCACCCACCGACCCACCCACCCACACACACCCACCAACCCACACACACACACCCACCAACCCACCGACCCACCCACCGACCCACCCACACACACCCACCGACCCACACACACATATAAAATGATGTCAAGATATATAGGTGCACATTTTAGTACCTGTAAAAGACTAATTACGTAGTGATCAGTACGGTACACTTTCCCGAAATGGTAAAATTGTGATACAAGCTTTCATAGAGTATCTCGTATATCATTCAATGTGGGATATAGAAACCTGTGAAATGCGATCTAGATACGGGCTATTAAGCGTATGCAAAACTGAGTTAATTTCATTGAACTCGCCGCCTTGGGAGGAGGTTTTCTATGGCAAGAGACAAAGTTTTCGTTAAACCAGAGGCCCCCACGTGCCAGTACCACCCCTACCACGATTCTGAGCATGAATGGCGGAGCTTTAAACGCTCAAGGAAGAATACATAATGAGGTGCGGAGGGGGGGGGGGATATATCTGTGTAAAGTGGAAAAGCTATAACTCTTGTGATTGTGAGCAAACTAAAATACAACTCGGGTGCCCGGTGTTACCCATACGGATAAATATATGCATCGGAGGAATATATATTACATAAAGTGAGACGTCGACGATATTGTTTGAATTAGTGGTTGAAATGTTCGTGGTAGGTCCAATGATCTCGTTATTATAATGAATGCGAAAGTGAATTTTTGTCTCATTGTGTGTGTGCGTGTGTTTCAATGCTCGAGAGTCTTAACCTATTTTGTAATTAAAAATTTGCCAAACAAACAAATAATTTGAAATTCCAAAACTTCAAATTCTCCAAGAAATTTAAACAATTCAAGAATAATAATTTATTTTTCAACTTTTAGTCGGCAAATTTGATCGATTGGAGAGAAAAAAATTCTTTCTCTCTTCATGCAGTAACTTTTGAACTACATTTTTTTTCATTCTTTTTTCTACGTATAGACTTTGAACTTGGACAGTTGTGATCTACACATGTGGGGTCTTATTAGCTATGCAGTTATCGGTTTCACCTCTCGAAAGATCGAACTATGGTTATCGAGGGATTGCGAAGCGATGTGAGGGGAGGCTGCGGAGAAGTTGGAGTTTGTGCTGCTATCCCGTCGAGAGCCATTCGTGTACAAAACTTGGGGGCTCGTATATATTGTTGCATCGTAAATCGTAGATTCCCGGAGGGGAAAAGGTCGTGCGGGCTCTTTCATCCATCGATGGTACATTTTCAGGTTTCTTTTATTTATATTTATTCATTTTATATGTAAATTTTTCGCCTCCTCAGTTTCGATATTGATGTTGGAATAATTTGGACGAATATAAAAATCGAAAAAAAAAATTGGAAAATTTTGAAAATGCTAAGAAATTCAAAAGATTCAAAATCTCAAAGATTCTATATATAGTATACCATATATATAGATATACTCAAAGGGCAGGGCGACACTAATAATCTTCCGATTTTCAATGGTCCTCACACACACACACACACACAAAACGAATTTTTGAAAAAGCGAAAATTTTACGAATCTCAAAAACAGTTTAAAATTTCAAAAAGTTCAAAACTTTTTGCAAAAATTTTGAGAAACTACGAAAATACCAAAAACTTTAAAAACTCTGAAATGGTGATGTTACAAAAAATTTAGACATTAAGATTTCGAGATGGGATTGCAAAAAAGATTGCAGATTCCCGGAAGAGAAATCCGATCCTGTTTTTATTTAGTTATATTTATGCATTCTTCATGTAAATTTCTTTGTGCCTTAAAGTTGAGACTGTGTTTTATCTTAGTGTCGTTCCGAGGTTGTGATATGATAATTTAGAAGAGGAGATTTGTGAACTTTTTGGTATAGGTCAGACGAATCTTATATTTAACACTCACGCCCAGTTATGTGAATATAAGGGACTATAGGGAATAGCAAAATTTTCAGGATTGTGGGAAGAGTATGGAAATGTTCCAAAAAAAATTCAGAAGTTCAAAAATCGGAAATTTCGGAAATTATATAAAATGCGAACATTTGGTTATCGAATCGGCAATCGATAATATTACAATTCTCATTTCAAAAGTCTCAATTTTTAAGGAAATAAAAACACTAATTTGAAAAATTTCAAAATTTCACAAATTTTATAAATTCCAAAAATTTTGAAAATTTTAATAATTTTTTAAAAATTTCAAATATTTCAGAAAATTCAAAAATTTCAAAAATTTCGAAAATTTCAAAAATTTGGAAAATTTCAAAAATTTCAAAAATTTCAAAAATTTCAAAAAAAAATAGAAATTTCAAAAAATTTCGAGAATTCCAAAAAATTTTAAAATTTCCACAATTTTAAAACTTCTAAAAGTTTCTAAATCTTGATGAATTTCCAAAAATCGCTTCTCGGCGCTGTTCTAGAATTGCCCGTATGTCGCGCGCAGACTTATGCCCACAATCCCCATTTTCAGGAGAAAGAAGTACGGCAGCCCTAGGTCGGAATTGGGAATAGGTTTTTGGAAAGGGGGACTTGGGATACAACACAAGAACTGCGAGAGGATGCAACAGGTTTTATATAAGCCCCTCGGCTGTGACAAATACGAGGGGAGGAACGGTTGTACTTGTGTTTCTTTTCCCATGCACCACTCTCTCTTTCCTCCAACAGTTCTTTTTTTTTATATTTCTTTGAACTAACGACAACAGTATTCCAGGCGCTAGTAAAACGAAAGTAGATGAAACCTGAAAAGTGTTTGCAGAGAGTGTTGTAAAGGCTAAGAGCAATGCAGACTTTTCTATTTCAGAGTCTTGAAGAATTCTACAACTGAGAAAAGAAGTGGGGCGAGAATGGGATAAAAAAGATTGAATTTTAGTCTTGATGATGGACTACAAATTTAACCAAACAGCTATTCCATCAGAATATCGCGACATTCCGATTTAGACTGGAATGCAATCAAATACAGAAGCACTAACAAAACATCAGATTTCCAATCGAGTTGAATCTGCCTTGGCCCGACCTAAGTTTTCGGTAAATATCTCAGAATCTAAGAGATATAGCGGTACCTCCATGAGGACCTTTTTTGTAGAGCATGATACGATCTACAATTTTGGTTATTATGCAATTTGCGTTATCTCTCTTAGATTTCCAGATATTTACCAAAATCCCGACGCACCAACAAATCATCAGATTTCCAATCGAGTTGAGTCAGTTCTGGCTCGGCCTAAGTTTTTGGGAAATATCTCAAAATCTAAGAGATATACTGTCACCTCGATCCAGACCTTTTTTGTAGAGCACGATGCGATCTACAATTTGTGTTATCATGCAATTTACGCTATCTCTCTTAGACTTCCAGATATTCACCAAAATCCCGAAGCACTAACAAAACATCAGATTTTCAATCGAGTTCAGTCTGCCTCGGCCCGACCTAAGTTTTCGGTAAATATCTCAGAATCTAAGAGATATAGCGGCACCTTGATAAGGACCTTTTTTGTAGAGCACAGTGAGATCTACAATGTTTGTTATCATGCAAATTACGCTATCTCTCTTAGATTTCCAAATATTCACCAGGAAGTGCTATCTCAGTTCTGCCTGATGCTAACATTCGAAAAGCGTTAAGAACCATAGGTCATCTACCTACTGTGCAACGCGTCGGAAACCATGTGGTTCACACCGGCCGTTTGACGTGGCCAGCCCTGATCCAAAGCACCGTGCTATTTGTCCCTCGACATTAGAAGGAAGGATGCAATAAAAAAGCAAATGGAATAAACGTCGAGTGGTAATTAGCTGGTACAATGGCTTCATTATCGTACTATTGAATGGGGTTGGTGTAAAATAAGATTCTGACAAGCTCATCGTCTCGGATTTCACTTCCCGTGGCTTTCCCACCCTTTGTCCCCGACAACCAAGACGAGGTGACTTTACTACGTTTCTCAACGTCGCACTTGCCTCTGTTTCTTTCTAACCCATTTTAACTAGCTCACTTGGTGCTCCCACTTTCTTTCTCATCATCTACGGTTGGGCTTTTGGTCTCACTTGAGAGGCGGCCACTCAAACTTCCGTTACTCAGCTATCGTTGAATGGCAGGTTAGAGAAAACCTGGATTTGCACCCTCATGAAATATCACAAGAAGGCCAACGTTGACCTAACGACATGTTCTACCGCTAACGGATATAGATGAATCGAACCAACTGGTGTGTCTCTCAAGCTTGGATTACATGATTTGCCAACCCTATTCATGGAGATGGATAGTAAGTGATTCGGCGTAGTGGCAAATCGATAGTCTTGATGGATGTTAGGATGTATGCATGGCGTTTATGGAAGTCCCAAGGCCAAAAAGTCATCTAAGATTTAAATGACAAGAGTCGCTAGAAGCATCAGTCCCTAGGAAAATTGACTTAGGTCAATTGGAGTCTTGAATGATGTTTTCGGGTTGATAGGGCAATGCTGTGTCATCCAGAGCAAGGCAAGTTGACTTGTCCAGGCTCCAACCCATACCCAGGTGGGGCATTCGAAGGTTGAACGATGAGATTAATCTTGATCCGACCTTCCATGCCGAAGCTTGGACTTGACAGCTTCGACATAGCTTCATCCCATGTATAAGCCTGGATCAAACCAAGCTCAGTTATATCAAAGATATCCAAGCTTTGTTGGCCCAGCTTGTGCCAAGCTTGGCTCAATCTTAGCGGCCCTAGTATTGGTCCACAGGCAGAATCCAATCTACGTCCAATATTGGATACATACATACATCCAAGCTTACTAGAATCATCCAAACCCAAGCTTCAGAAACCATCTTGTGCTGAGCCTGATCCGAGCTCAGCTTTGTTAGCTTAGAATCTTAGATTTAACAAGCATGAATCCCGGATTGCTCATACCATCTAAACCCAAGCTTCTGAACTAAGGTTGAAGTAAGCTGGATTGAAACATATTTTTCCTAGTTTCGATTTACCGGCTTCAGCGAAACTCGGTTTAATATTGGATACATATATAAATCCAGGATCGCTGCGCCACCTACACCCAAGCTTGAAAACGAATGTTCAACTGAGCTTGGTCCAACCTCAATGTTCCTGTCTTCGAAGTTTGAACCAAGATAAATTTTGTAGCTTGGACCAAGATTAATTTCGATGCTTCGACCACGAGAAACCTTGGAATTTGGACGAAAATGAATTTCAAGGCTTGTACCAAGATCAATGCCGAGGCTTGAATGAAAATGAAGTTTGAAGCTTGTATTAACCTACGTAACCAAGCTAGGACGAAACGTATTCTCTCAGCTGGGATTGGTGTTACATTTGCATGTTCTGCACAGATTGACCGAGGCTTCAAAACACAGCTCTGGCGAAACTTAGCCAAGCCTCGTCCAAGCTTTCATCAAGCTTCATCGCATGGTCAATTCCCACTTGGGATAGGGATTCATTATTGGGGTCAAAACTTTTGGAAGAAAACACGAAGAACCCATCGGACATTGATCAGCATGAACCGTTCTATGGGTCAGATCAGTTTTCATGCATTGGCATTGCCCCATTACAACCCCCTCTTGGCACCCATTACACATTATTCACCTTTGCACTACTACAGTGACAGTACGAGATCCCCTAGCATCTACATGGTACAACGCTTTCGGCCCTCACTCCATTCAATCTTGAAACGTCTCATCCACCGCACGACTAAATAGCATTGGTTAAGGGGAGGGGGCGGTGGGGGGGGGGGGCTTTTGAAGCCCAGTGTGTGGTATTGATGACCAAGCGTTCAAACGTGATGTGTTAACATAGCATACTGTTTCTCCCTATATCACTAGCGATGATTCAGGGACTTTGTACTAATAGCCTATGTGTCAAGTACCATCTGACAAATAGTTACAGTTACATTTCGAATTGGAAGTGTTAAGTACTTTCAAGTTATCAAGTTGCTATAGGGTTCTGCCTACTATGTCAAAGGTCCTAGCAGGAAAGCAGGACTGCTCCGCGTGTGCTCTCGGCGGTATCCATACAATAAGACCGCACGGCTGGGCGGGAACCCAACCCGACGCAGGGGGGGGGGGAGGGGGGGGGGGGTCATCATAGGTGCCCGTCTTCATAGCGCAGGTGTTTCTGGAGGTTTACCCTGTGTTCAGAAATACGATGACCTAAAACGGCGAAGGTCGGCCCCGGCCGCAGGGATGGGTGTCCAGTGCCCCTCCTCAAGGAATGGTCAAACAACTGCCACTATGAGAAACACAAACGAGAAGCACGGACACCAAAAAACATCCCCATCAAAGAAGATCTCAAATCTGGAGTGTTAATAAGTAGTTTCAAATTATTAACTTGATATTGTCTGAATCTGAAAGCACTGAGAGTTGGAAATGATAAACCTAGCAGCGGATTTCCTCCTAATTCTATTCAATTATACGAAAATCTTCGTATTAATGGTACACCAAGTGTTGAGATTATCAAGACAGTGAGTGGGGTAATTTTAAATTCGTTGAAAGTTAATGTCAGAAAATTAATCAAAATTCTTCCGTTGAATCAATTAGCGGCAAATTACGTGGTTTAACCGCATTGCCTTAGGAGCATAACACATTCATGCCTTATCACATTCATGTGGAAAATTGGACAATGAAGCTCTACTGGCTCTTGATGGCTATCGTAATTAACACACACATGCGTACTGGTGAATGTCACTTTTATCATCGTAATTACATTTTGTGGTTAACTTTCTAGAGCGTAGAGAAAAAAATAAATTAAAATGGAATTGACATGAATCTCGCTGCACGTTGAATTCATGATGTTTAGAATTAGCTGTAAAGTAGCGGGTTAGGAGATGCGGCTAGTGGGTGGGTGGGGGGGGGGGAAGGGGGAGGATGATAATAAAAGCGCCTTGAGACCGATATATCGATCGATGTGGTACAGTAAACGTAAACTATCAAAGTTATCGTACGATTTCAGTTGAGATCGTAAAAGCCGGGCACTGGAAAATCGCTCCAACCTTTTGTCTCAATTCCACATCACCCCTGTGCTTCTTCTGTTTAACCCCGCTACCATCAGCCATCTTCCATACGCTTGGTTACTTATGTATCTCCAGCATCTCCAACAGCACCAACGTTTCCAAACAGCGATCATCCAAGTACAATTGGTCCGAAAGGTCTCGTATAAATTACAAATGAGCAAAGCAGAAGTAGAGGAATGATGAAGATGATGCCGACATCAGTGTCCTAGTATATCCAACCTTCAATGAATGCAATGGGCACTTGGACAGTTTCCGAATGACCAGTTCTTCCCTAATGACAGCCCCTTTCTCCCATCCGAATACCCCTTCAAGCAATATCCCAGATATAGCACCACCAGCGACAACGTCGTGTCCAAAATCGCATTTCGGACGCATTACTGTAACCAAAGTTGGACCTCCTAGTATGGAGTCTCTATGGGTATAACCTATCTAGATTTAATCCCACAATGCTCAACCACGAACAACATGCTGAATTCCTCAGCCAATTATCCTCATTCTATAGTTTCTAAAGAGAAACCCTTGGACGCAACGAGATCCAACTGCTCTCGCCCCCCCCCCCCCCACCGCCCATCAACATGGGTGAATCGAATCAGCGGTAAAGAGCGCGGGGGTGGGGCAGGGGCTTGGTTGAAATAGAGGAGACACGGTGAATTGGCGTCGCACTGACGTCTGTGCAACTCATTATGGCCTCAGTGCGGTGGACCTCTAAATGCAGGATTGAACTAGGGAGTGAACCATCTATACCCTTGTACAACACATGCACAAACCATTCTCGAACGGAGAATAACTGGAGCTAGTGGTCGATGGTTGTAACATGGCATGGGAAAGTTGGAGACAACTGCAACTGTTGGGAAAATTAAATAGTAGGGGAAAAGTGAATTGAGATAACACAACCATAACGAGATTTCAGGATTTATGCGGGAGGCCAAGGTTTGTTATTGCTTGATGAACTATTGGTAAGGTTTATAACCGGAAGATTGTTGATTTACATTTTATTTTTTCTTTAACTTCCCGATATAGAGAAGTTATTGTAATGGCCCCGGAAATCAAAACCGGAAATTTCATCATATCTCCACGTTTCAAATTCTCCCTAATCGGTCTGGAGCATTTTTTAAAAAATGTCTGCATGTCTGTGTGGGTTTTTGTGAGTTTACGCGTAGGTATGTGCCCACAATTTTTGGACAACGATTTATTCCAAACGATTTGCCCGCATTTGCACAGGAGAGTCTGAATGCGCGATGCGCAGTGTGATTGGTCAGTGCGTCACGTGACATAGTCGCAGGTAGCAACACCTGTTGTATTCCAGTATTCAAAATTTCATGATTCCTATTTCTTTCTCTGAAACCAGTCCTTGAACATTTAATTGACGTGTCGGAAAATCTAGGAATGGGAAACAGAAATTACCAATCTTTTTAGCTCCTTCAGGTATACGGAATATTGATGCTAAACGATTACGTCCATAAAAATCCGGTCACTATTTTGGTTTTCAGAGCCAACAGCAGCCTCTATTATGAATAGAGAATTTTTATTGGTCAAGTTAGATTAATTGCTCACCTCATTTAGACTAAGAATTGGAATACTGAACCCTGGGAATAACAATGATAACGAGATTCCACAATTTATGTACGAGCAATGTTACGAACGGAGATCTGTGAGTGGAGGATGGATAGGGCTCGGTCCCTTCGTGCGAATTCCATTGGGTGTCAGTTCGACATTTGAAAATATACGGACTTTTCGCTTTTTAGAGGCTCGTGAACTGTCTCCAGAACTAGTGGCAACCGCCCTAACTGAAGAAGTCAACGTACCGGGGAATGCTGAGCCACACTTGCCTACTCTCGCCGTCTGGTCAAGTGGAGTAAGTTTGTTCGGAAACAAGTGGGATTGAGTTGATGAACGATGGTTTGGTTTCGAGCGCAAAACTTTACCGCATTGGCATTTCTCAGCTTGGAGACGTATCGATCCACTTGGCTTAAAGTGTCCCTTTTCTGATTCCCCCCTCAGCCATTCCCCCAACATTCCGGAAGCTTTTCCCAGTGCTGAGTGTGCAGGTATCCTCTCTTGGGTGGGAAATTCAAGTGCTTGGGATATTTGGCTTTGGTTAATTTGAAAAAAAAAAATTGAATTCCATCGGAGTGTTATCTTGCAGTTGACTGCGAAAGGACTCAGTGATATTGATTCTGTCGTAAAAAAAATATTGAATTCTCCAGATGATGTCCTCAATTGATCCGTATGTATCCACCTGCTTTTGAAAATATCAGACACTTTCAGCACTCAATTGTCTTATCGATCATCTTCTTGAATCCAATCTCCAATGTGCATAATAAGTCCACCGTGCTTCTAAAATTATGAGACAGGTACTCTGTATCCTACAAATAGGATGAGCCAAGCGTGCGCCAAGAGGATATAGAATCCCAAAGGAGATTTTCCCATCGTTTCCCCACTCAGTCGATAAGTCACGTTCGTATGTTGCAAGAACGACGACAGAATATGATACTGTGCCGCAACATTGCGTATAATACATACTACGTACGCGTCATGTTACCTCTCATAGTGCCGATGCAACCAGAAGCGACCCCTCCAATCGTCTTCTACGTGATTTCAATATCAATCGGTAGGTACCTAAGTTGCTAAGGCAAAGGATACCATCAACGTGTACCATAATGCATCAATAGGAATGGGGGGGAAAAAAAAGAAGCAACGCACAGTGGTAAACAAGTTAAATTACACTCTCGAATGGACTTTAAGGGTCAATGAACTCTGAGCATGTTTGGCAAATCAAATCAAGACGTAGGCAAAATTTTCACTTGAGAATTTAGCGTGCAATTTTTCCGTAGAGGCTGCATCAAGTGGAGTAGCTGGTGCTGAGAGACGCTGCCGTGAGTGCTCTATGATGGTTTGACCAAGACCGGAACATTAAACGCAGGCGTCCTAACCAGAGTGGCTGACTAAGCTGGTGACTTCGACTTAATGGCCGTTCATTCTCGTCTATTTTCCCATGTATATAGGCACACACACACAGACATATATCCATAGTCATAGAGGTGGCGTTCCAATAATCGTACATCGAGCATTTTGCAGGATACCATCTAGGCCATCGTCAGCCGCACCAACCCCGGCTTCAACTTCCAATCCCCGAGTAAACGCCATTCTCAGATACCACTCCTTCGTTTTCGTTCAATATCGAGTGTCAAGTGAAAATGTCTATCCAGTAAGATAAGGCAAATTGGTACGTTCGAGTTAGGTAAACTCCGTGGGTTAAGCAGGTCGAGTTGGTGGTAATTTTATTTTTCTTTCATTCTCGATAGACACGAGGAGAGTTAGCAGAATTATGTGATGACTTCTGACAATTGCTTTTATGTTTGGGTACTACCCACGCAGATACTTTGATGGCCTATGGGAATTGTCCACCAACCCCCAAGTGGAAAAGTCTCGAAGATTCTCATTGTAGATAAGAATCAGCAGGTATATGTGTATTCTTCTACAACATTGTAGTTTATGGAATAACTTGGGTGGATTTATGTAACATGGAGATGTGTTGTTTGGCTATTGTGGATTATCAGGAAGCGCTGGATCCGTACTTTTTTCCCTGCGCTTCACGGTGTGAATTTAACGACTTTATGTTTATATCTTGTGACAGGAGGTCGACATTTCCATTTTCACGTTGACATAATTCGTCAGGTTCTCGGGAATCCGTAATTAAGGATTGTAATTTTAAGTCGATAACTACTAGTTCCAAATATATTAAGAACGCCAATGTCGTACTGCGCCTGCGCGAAATCAAATTTGGGCCCACGCGGGCGACAGGTCATGCGATGATTGACTCTGGTCCCGGCGGTTGAACTATACCCTTGTATATTTTGTCGAGTGTTAAGCGTATGAATTGTGAAGAGGAGAAGAGTCGATTCCCGAAATCCCGACGCAGTTGTAAAATTCATAGAATAAACATTATCGACAATTTGAAGTGAGTATAGAATATTTATTATAATTTTGCCTTATCTTTTCAGTTTCTTTCTTTCTCTCTCTGGTCTTTTGAGCACGACGAGCCATTGTTCATACCACCTATATTCCGAAATAGAACGAGCTCGCCATCTCTCCTCAAACACAATATCTCAATATCAATATTATCCATGTGAATTGAAATCGATTCCCCCATTCGCAACAACCATCGAATTGAATTGTTGTCAGCAAATGTTTATCCCCATATGGGATACGAAATAGGTTACATCATCCAGGTCCCCTCTGCCTGTGACCATCTAGGTGATGACAATGAGATGTGGAAGACTGATGCACAAGTGGCGAACACATCGAAAACACTCAGTGTCATCGAGTATCTTGGTATTCGGCATTGCATATTATCCAAGGATGCGCTTTTTTCCATCTTCTTTCTCATGTCATCGAAAATGCTTTGGAATGCAGACACGAATGTCCGTTGTTTGTTATTGTCGAGGCTTTCATTCTTGCATGTCGTTTCCAGCGGTCCCAGACAGTTCGATGGGCTACAGATGTGAAGCTGGGTAGAGTTGGACATTGCTGGAGGTGGGGGGGCGGGGGGGGGCAAAAGACAATTGTTTTTCTCTTTTCCGTTTTGTTTGTTCGTCTCTTTATTTCTCGCAGAGGAATGAGAATGGAGACGTACAAAATGCCGCTACATCAAGCGTCCTAACGACTCTTCCCTAGGGCTTGTTTCGACTTCCACGAGTGTCTGATAAACCGAGAGTAGGGCGGGGGGAGGAGGGGGGGAGAGATTGTCCCTCGATATATATACATAACAGTTGGATCGAAAGGCAGCGCCAGAAATATCAAGAAAAACGGGAAAGAACTTTGGCGTTACTGCGTCACTTTATCGAACTGTACCCTCTTTTTTGTATCTGAGTTTCAAAAAGAATAGAGATAGAAGAGAAAAATGTGTACTATCCTCCAAACTCCCTTCAGCGAAAGTTCCCAAGCTCCTGGTATATGTGAAATTTACAGCGAGCAGTATGACGCGCATAAATTTTCACTCACTAGTCTCTTTTCTTCCCAGTCTCTCCTACTCTCCCTCTCCCTCTCTCTCGCTCTCTCTTTCACATGCTCTATCTACATGGTTGGGTGGAAAAATTTTTCCCCGACTGGTTAAGAGACGACGAGAACCAAAACGAACAGAAAAAATGGTACAAGAGAGGAGAGAAAAAAAAAGAGTAGGAAGTAAAATGAAAAAAGGACCACAAGAAAAAAAAACGAATGAGGGAGAAACTTTAAAGCGACTCACGCTCGGGCTACACGTCATCCGGGTGCTCTCTCAGGTATCCAGGGAGGAAAAGTCACTCTCGGCACACTAAAGGGTTTTCTGAATAATTTCTATTCGTACAAAGTGATTACGTCATCGATTTTGTGATACATATATATCGTCCAGGGGCGAGAATTGATTACTGAGAAATGGAGGGAAATTTTAGTTTTATCTTTGCTTTTTCCAAAGCTAATTATCATTTCAATGATCATCACGACCAGGTAGGCTCCATCTTACAATTCCACATTTTTAACTTCCCGATAGGGGAAGTTAGTGTAAGGACTCCCGAAATGAGATGTCTCAGAATCATTAAATTTTAACGTTTCTCGACGTTTCACATGCTTCTGATACATTTTTAGCGTGGGTTATGTATCTGTGTGTGTATGTGCGACAAGCGGTTCCTCTTAAACTTCTGGACCGATTTAACTTTTTTTTATGTTTAATCGACGCGTCTCCTGAGTCTCTACGCCTGAAAAGGGTGTTTTTGCAATTGTACCGTTCGTTAAATTGCGATCAACAACTTTAATTGTTTACAACGCTGTATCTCGAGAACGGTGACAGATACGAGAAAAAGTGCCCAACAAATGTTGTTCGTCTTATGAAACTACATACTTCATGTTTTATTCCTCTTTTTGCTAGGCATCATATTTTACGAGATATGGATAAAAAATCATAATAAACGATCAATGGTCAAATGTGCGCAACTGGTATACAACTTGACTTCATACGTGTATCGTCACACACACACACACACACACACACACACACACACACACACACACACACACACACACACACACGCGCGCGCGCACATAGACTATCGGAAAGTTATTGATGCGACCCCTCGACAGTCACACTCACGTCCCGTTTGTTAGAATTTGTCATTCATGATTAATCCCAAATGATTGACTATCTAGGAATATTGACTGAATTGACTGCATGCAAAATTCTGACGTCAAGTACGGCAATTTATCAACTTATGATACCCTCGAATTATTTACGGAGTTTGCACTTCCACATATATAGCTAAAGTCATACGAACATTGGCGATGTGCTCCATATTCATGATTACTGGTTAGCGTCGGCAAACCCCACCGGTATCCATAAAAATTAATCACTCACCTGTAACAAAAAAAAAGAAACAAGAGGACCACATTAATTATTACGCAACGTAATTGAAAAACATGTTAATAACAAATTCAATCGATGCAATGGAATCTAATGTCTATTCATGAATTCAATAGGTACAGCGCTCAGGAAACACGGCAAAAGCTCGCTTGGGCCCTTTGATGAATTCCATTGATCGAATATCACGAATGTTGATCACGAGCTTCGTATTTAGAGCATTCACTGAGATGCAATCCAATCAGTGCTCCTTCATTCCTAATATTACACTTGCCTCACCTTAATGAAGTAGTCATTCACCCAGAATAGAGATACTAGAATTAAGTTGAGAAGCATGGTTTGCGGAGTGATGAACATATCAATATGTTCCACTCCTGTCACTCCCTCGTCAGAAGCCTACGCCCACTAGATCCCTTTTGTTATTGGTGACTAGGGTGGAACGTAATCGTTGTTGGTTCGAGCGTACCTAATCTCCCCCCCCCCCCTCCCACTCCCAACCTACGTAATGTCTGTAGATGTAGATGGAAGAATTATAGTAGCCCACGAAAATCTACCACCTGCCCGCGTATTTTTATTATTTCCCTTCGACCAATTTTCCTTCATCTCCTAGTGACTAATAATAATATTTTTGGGTTTTAAATTACGTTTTAGTGTCATAAATGACTCTTCAAGTTTCAATCTGCTGTCTTATGCAGGTAGATACAAGATGGCCTACAAGGTGTCCCAGAACTGCGAACTTACTGGAGAGTGAAAAGAGAGCGAAATTCCAAATCGAAAGTTCCTCTTCAATTTTTCTGTCTGGCGCAGTTCCGAGTTGACGAACAGTTCCAAGAATTGTTTTATGTGGAATTGTTCTGGGAACTGAAGTTCCACCTGGAACAGTTCCCAGAACGGTTCCAGATGAAGGATCAATTCTGGGAACTGATTTCAGAACTGTAGTGCCTGAAAGAGTTCCCGGAACGGAACCGCCATGGGAGAAGATTCTTGGGACTGTTCTTAGAACCGAAAGCACTGACCCAGTATGCTAATCAGTACTGTAACCGTTCAATTTGAACCTTCAATAATTTGAAGTTTGGAGTCAAGCAGTTGAAGCACTGCTTAACCCACTGAGCCGTTCCTTTCAGTTCCGAGTTGATGAACAGTTCAAAGAATTGTTTTGTGTGGAATTATTCTGGGAACTGAATTCCCCTTGGAACAGTTCCCAGAACGGAGTTAGAGAAAGGTTCAATTCTGGGAACGGATTACGTAACTGCAGTGCTTGAAACAGTTCCCAGAACGGAGCCGCCATGGGAAAAGCTTCTTGAGACTGTTCTCGGAATCGAAAGCACTGACCCAGTGTGCTAAGTAGCACTGTAACCGCTCCATTTGAACTTTCAATAATTTTATGGGGAAGCTCCATCAGGCATAAAAGTCGAAGAGCTTCCGATTTGGAACTTTGGACTTGTTTCACCTCAAAAAATAAAGTTCGCAGTTTTGAGACACTGTGTACAGTTCAAATGTATGCAAATAAGTATGTAATATATATTTGTGAAATTAAAAAAAAACCGTGAAATATATGTTGCAAAATATTTTGATGTATAATTATTTAATTATATAATTAATAATAAATTAAATAATAATAAAATTAATAATTGAATAATTAATAATTAAGTAATATTATATAATTATTTAAAGTAATTTTGATATTACGTACACAAGAAATTTCGTTCTTTTATAAGTCATTTAATTGGAATTTCGTTTCCTTCAGTAGAATATAGATAAAACAAGAGTTGTAGCCGTGGCTATACACCCTTGCCAGGCAAAATTTTCCACCGATATGAAATTCCACCCTATGCAAGATGCATTCATGAATTCGATAGGGGTGGATAGCGGAATCAGATGGACATGCTCGGCTGGTTAGAATGGCTCACTATCTCCATCCTCCTTCCGTTCTCAATCCACCAAAAGAAGTAGTAGAACCTAACCTCTCAAGAGCCATTTTATGCACTGCCAACCCCCCCCCCCCCCCCCACCCTACCCTGGCAAGTACGAGTGATATGAAGAGCCTGAGTTTCATGGGACGCCAACAATTCCTAGCATGACCCCGTGTAATTACAGATGACCTATCCTGATATACACTGGCATTGTCCCCCTGGCTCCAGTGTCTCTTGGTCTCTTCTCATTCACGTCTCTGGGATAGAAACGCCTCCTAGCACACTCTTTCATCTATTCTCTCTATCTTCCGGATATTTTTACTTTTTTTTCTTCCAACCACTTTACTCCTTCTACGACACTGAAAATTGCTGGCGTGTGTGACTTTCTTCCATAGCTTTCCTTATCTCAACCGGATTACCCCAAGAGCAAACTCTACCAGTGGAATCATAATTACTCTCTTGTGTACCGAAAAGAAGTAAGACGTTTTTGTACTAAGTAAAATCCGTCTTTTGCCAGAGTGTTTGGAGCTATTGGAGCTTTTTACAGAATGAGAAATAAAAAGAGGATAGGGGATTTTCCCTACTGGTACAAGAAGAAATGGAAAATGTGTATTAAAAAAGAGGGGGAAACGGATAGATTGCAGTACCTTGAAGTTTGTGCCGATGAAAGAGTAGGGGAAAAAAAATAACACGAGAAGTTTGAATGACGGCTAAAAGTATTAGACCATCTCCACCAGTTACGTAGAAACATTGAGATGGGGGGGTGTGAGGTGGGTGGAGGAGAAAAAGATAGTAGCATAGAGATTACGTTTCTCCACCTCGCTCTATGTCCCTACATCTTTCTCTTGGATACAACGAACCAGGCCAAGACCGATACATTTGGTTAACGAGATTGCAAGCGAAACTCTCATCCTCCCTTCTACTCTCGGATTCCTTTTAACGCTCAGGTAGGAAAATAATTTGTTTCCAAGAGGGAGGCCAATTACTCCGATGAGTCTTTGAAGAGGGAGTTGTAGGTACTGAAGAAATGTCAGTTACAATTTATAAATAAAGAAATTGTAGCAACCGTAGGGTTTTTATGTCATTTCATGGTGTTCTATTTCATCTTGTTGAGTTGGTGATGGGGGATGTTCTTGTAATTATCAAGCGAACATTGATTCATTCGTGTGTTCAGATGTTGGCGAAAGATAGGAAAATCGTACTGGTGGTGGTGTCGTCAGAACGAACCTGAAGGGGCGTTTGGACACCCCAAGCTGGCAGCTCCCAATCTTGGAGTGAATCTATAGTAAGAAGGAGAGATCAAAGAGAATATCGACAGATATCGAAATTATCGAAAAGCGTAAGACCGAAACCGACGCGCCACCAGTCAGTGCGGCGGAAAAAGGAAATGCGCGTGCGCAGCCGGACTCGTTCGTCAAAAAAGCTCCGAATAACTTCTGCAAAGGTGTTTTGAAAGTTTCCAAAGCTCAAATTATCATTTTTTTTTTTTTTGGTCGAGAAGGACAAGATTAATAGCAGTATTTTAGGTGACAGTTTAGACGGAAATTTTTGTACTCAAGTATGAATAAGGCAGTTCTGTGTTACTGTGGCATTGGCTTCTTGGTGGTGATGACAGCAACTTGGTATACAGACCAAGTGGCCACAACCCTCGTAAACCTTCCCATCTCACTCTCTCACTACCTCATCCTTCCGCTTTCCTTCTCCAACACTTTCTGGTAGATGGTACAATGGTTGAGGTCAGAGAACAGCTATTACAAGATAGCTTCCACCGGTTGGTGAAATAAATGTCACTCTACCGAAAGTACGTTAAGAAAGGTAAGTGCAGAGTGTCTACTCTCTGGTCATAATTTTCATTTTTACTTTTATTCGTTGCACCCTGACACCGAGAAATGAGGGGGAAAAAAGACAACACTGCTGTATATTTGTCATGGAATGTTTATTGTGTGACTCTAATTCTCGACTGCATAATTTTAGCATTCATGTCTTCATCCCTCGTTTGCTTGAAACTTTCCCTCTTATCGCTTCTTTCAAATTCTATTCTACAGAAAAAATGGTAGATGCCTCAATTCAGGTGGTTGTCAATCAGTGAATCTGATTCATGATCGTTGCTTTGCAAGGTGGTGGTCATCTAGGCATCTACCACATTTAATGGCTATGCTCAGTTATTCATCAACATCTCGAAATCGAGTACAGAGCAAAGTAAGGTTACATGAACGGTTAGCAATCTTTCCCGATGTACATCTGCCTCATATTTTGGTTCAAGCTTCTTAAGTATCCCACAATTGTCCATCTTGTCCTTCTCCTATATGTACAGCTAATTACACTCATTCCATTGCATGCTCTTCCACATCTTCGATATCACTGATTCAAGCATTGTCGTTCGTTCTGAAGAAGCTCAGACCCGCTTACAGTGGACCTTCGTTAGTTGCAACCTTCTCCAGTTGGAACATTTGCCCCTGTTTTCTCCAACGCCGAGGCGCTGCCCCCCACTCCTCCGCGTCCACTTCACCGAAATACGTGCGGGCTACCGTCGCTCGTGTTTTGTTTACATTCGGTCAACCGAATTATGTGAAGGTTGAAGGTAAAATATTATTTGTCTCTGTAAACTTCCTAGAACTGACGCCGAGCGTCTCAAAACAGTAGGGGTACCTTTGCAGTTCCAGCGCTTCAGGTTTTACCTCCCCTACTGTCGTAAACGTGTTGCAACTAACGAAGGTTCACTGTAATTGGTTTGTTGTGTTAATCCGGGCAACTATGCACTTATTTGTAAGGAACGTGTCCACCGGTGGCACTTCCGCTTGCACTGATATTCGTCAATAGAATATATATTGTTACAGAATATATATATATATATATATATTATTGCATAATGGCCCAGAGCAGAAATAATATTTTTCATTTACAGAAACGCCGCGAGGAGCGGGAGGGGGGGCGGGAGGGGGCGATTGAAAGAATATTGAGAAATTTTCGGGGCAAAGGGATTGAAAATGCCAGAAATCTCTGTCACGTTCAGTGGACAAAATCAAGAGAGCGCTTCGAGGGATAAATGGAAAACGTTTATCGTGAAAACTGGGGTGTTGCATTCCCTTCGTCTAACTCCCTTTCACGTCATGTTTGGACATAAAAACGGGAAAGCAAAAACCGAGTACGACTGTTGGAAAAGCTCAGCCCAGCCTGCACATACAGAGTCAGCAGAAGCGACCATCAGAGCTTTTGTTTGAACCAGTGAAAAAGAAAGAGAGTAAAAAAAAAGGGATAAATAATAAAAATCAACGGATCTCATGTATCTCATACAACGGACTTGCGCCAGCGATATAGGAGAAGTATGAAAATGTGGAGATAAAAAAAATGTATGCGCGAGGAAAGTGGGAAATAGCACCCAACCGAGCGAGATGTGGACACAGAATATTCAGAAAATTGCGAGAACAAATTTTTTTAATTTTATTTAAAATTCTAAATTCTGAATAAAATCTAAAAAAAAATCTACATTCTAAAAAATTCCAATGGAAAATTTTGGAGTTTTCGAATTTTATTGTTTTCTTAATCTGCAAAATATAGGGCGGCGATCTGCTATACGCGCGACCACAGACGCTAATAAGAAAAAATCCAAATGGGAATGTAAGATCCATTCGAATTCGAGCACAGAAATTTTTCCTCGATGAAAAAAAAACTCATAGATCGAACATGCAGTAGCGACCTAGGGAAAGTATGAAAATGCGAAGATAAAAAAAAAACGCATGTAACAGAGGAGTGGTAGATAGAAGCTAACCAACAGCGATGTGGATAGAGGGTAACGTGAGAGTGGTAAAACGTGAATCTCCGGCATTGTACACGCTACGTTTATCTTGTGAGGAAGCACAGTTTTTCATAAGACACTCATTTCATGGTACACAGAGTGGTTGGATGAAATAAGGAGGCATTGGACGTAGGGATGAAGAGGGAGAGGTGCCTCTGTCTAAATGAAGATATAAAGGTGGATATATCTATGGGAGAGAAAACGCGGGAGATAAATGATAAATGTACAGCTCAACACGCAGTCAAACACTCTGCAATCTCACTCTTTTTTTTTTTTTTTTTTTTTTTTAAGTGAAACTGCTTTCGCGGGGGATTAACCGCTGAAATATCGTTAGGAAAATTGTGGTGAAATGGAAAAATTCATTTCAAACATTTAGCAATGCTTTTCATCCGGAAAATGCAGTCTTAAAAATGTTTCGAAAAATTTTTGTAGCACCTCTAATATGACATTCACTACGTTCCAAAACTTTCAAATTTCTAAGAAGCCACATGAGAGAGTATCTCCAAGTTTCACTTCTGTAGCGCGTAGATCCTACGCACCGATACCGCTTTCCCCCCCCCCCTCCCCCATTTTTCATTCTCGTGCCTCCTCATTAATGGATATGAAGGGAATGGTTCAGCATAGAAATCTCAGTTGACACTGATATTGCGGTCAGTGGGACAATCACCGGAGAAAGTTACCCAGCATTCGTTTCCCCTGTGCTCTTCTTTTTTTTACCGACTTGAGTGCTTGTGCCTCTGAAACTATTTCCATCTCTCTCATTGCTTGGCCTCATTCCTCCCGCCTTCCGGAGGTGGTCGTCTCCATGCCCCGGTCCCCGCCAAGTCTATAAATACTTGAGCATTCATTTCGGGTTTAAGAACCATCCGAAAAAAAACGTATCGGAGGTTTTTCTACATAATCTTCCGAAAATGTGTTTTGGCCCGGCGTAAGTTTTCGGTAAATATCTCAAAATCTAAGCCACATAGCGGCAACCTGATGAAGACCTTTTTTGTAGAGCATACTAAGATCTACAAATTTGGTTCTCATGCAAATTACGCTATCTTCCTTAGATTTTGAGATATTTGCCAGAAAGTTATACCAGGCGAAAGTGACTTCTCGAACGCTTGAGATTAATGCCACGTGAGTTTTTATTAGAGCCAACTGGAATTTTCTGAAAATTAGGTAGCACTCAAAATGGAGGAAATGAAGTCAAACTTTGGACCGGGAGCAGTCGGCTACTGCTTGTCAGCCCACCAAATCCTTCCGACTCTCATCAATCGCAGATCAAGGCCTGATATGGTATGTCCTACTGAAGTTGATGAATTTTTGACTTTTCCAATGGAGAACGGAAAGAGAATAACGGAGTAATACGAATGGAATCATCGTTAATTAAAAGCCATCAAGGATTTCAATAGTGCCAACGGAATAGCTACTCAAACAGAATTAATGTCATCCTTTCATCACAATCACAATCTTCCGTCATATCAATCGTATGATAGTATTTCAAATTCAAACTTCATCTGGTACGTAACTTCGGATTGAGCACATAACTTTGTTCCAGGCGAATACTCCATTGATGTTAAACTGTTTTTTGAAGAAACTTCGTTTCGTTGAATTTAAAGTTTGAGGCAGGTAACGGCAATGAAATTGTAATCAACGAGTTTTCTTGAATGGAGTACAGGTTACTGTTGACGCTTTATTTCGTTCATTTTTTCCGTTTGATGCATTGGATTTTGCAAAAATTTAAGAACGAAATTGGAACACTGTTTTATTGAATCCGGGCTATTCCACACCATCAGGATCCGATGATTCCCAGATCCAGAACTCGTCAGATTACACCAGCTGACAAGTCCTCAACACCAGACGGATTACATCCTGATCAGTCGTTGAGTTCTTTCCATTCCTTGGTATTCCAGAACTTGGATGCCGTTCGGAGAGGTCTGGTATGGTCAGGACTACTTTAAAACGGCTAGATCTCACCATTCAGTCCATGGTTCGCTTGCAGCTGGAGGACTAGGATCGTTCTTCGAAAGGAGCTTCACCCAATGCCAGGTTCCAACACATGTTCTTTGGAATGATCAGGATTCGTAGGTATCGTAGCGCTGCTGACGGCCCTAAGCAGGCTTGGGTATGCCGACGGGTTAACAGGATCAATTTCCTTCGGAATAGCAAGGTGCTGGTCGGAAGAGCTCCAATATCCAAGAACCCATGAACATATCAGGCATAGGTGTTGAGATGGACGGAAGGAACATTATAGAATCTTCAAGAAGCGTTCGAAGGAAGCTTCTCCCAGTATCGAATATCGCTTCTCTAGGAAGAATCTCAATAGACGAAGTGTGCGCAGTGCAAACCATAAAAAATACCATATAAAAAGCAGAAGAATGAGAGTTAATAATAATCTGACTGTTAGCAGATAAACGCCTAGAAGTATTCAAAGTCGAAACGAGTTTTTTCGTCTTATGAATCAAAATTCAGTGCTCATTCTGTTATAGAACACTGGTAAAGGCAGGCCAAGCAGTTTCTAAATCTGCAAGAGCCGCCACAGCCATGAATCTCCTTCTGCTCTAATTGGAAAAGTCCAAACTGTCGATAGTCATCCAAATTTCCAAGCACGTACAGCGTTTCTTCCCCGAGAAAAATATAGCTCCGCGGGCTTAACTCACTGACTATAACCCTCCCAGTTGCTTCCCTCCAACTACTCCATCCCCAAATTGAGCCAGATCTGCTGAAAGGATCTCCGAATATGCCAATACGCAGAAAGAATGGAGTGAAATGATTGAGATAGGAGAAAGTTTGAAGTTTCTTCCTAGCGCTGCACTTATACCGCGGTTAATTATTGTTAAAGAATCAATCAGCTTGACACATTGGAGTGATGTGGTTCTCTCAAATACCCATTCATTAATAGTTGGCGGACTAGGTTTGTCAACTATTAATGAATTACTTTGTCCTTCATCAAACATTGACGAATATTCGCCTGGTCGTATTCAACTGCGCCATTCGTGCATAGTTAACGTGGTGCGTTAATAACAACTAAATCCCTCTGTCAGCACGGTTTTCGGCGAGCCATTGGTATGCCGAAACCAGATTGGTAAACCAGAATGTAAGAAGATACATTACCGGCCAAATCTTTGGGTTTTTTTTTTAATTTTATTCAGAAATCTTTGGGTTCGTTTCCTTGATTTTTGAAGTCTGGAGTTAAATCTGTTTTGCCCCCGCCTAAGTCTTCGGTAAATATTTCAAAATCTAAGAGACATAGCGGCAACTTGATAATCACTTTTGTTGTAGAGCATAGTGCAATCTACAAATTTTGTTATCATGCAAATGACGCTATCTTGCTTGGATTTTTAGATATTTTTGCCGGAAACTTACACCAGGTTGAAAGAGACTTAACTCGATTGACCGGTTCTCTACTGATGTACACTTTATGGGACAACATGAAGATTTTGAAGTAGCCGGCGTTATAAGTCAACGTAATTCCAAGAATTTCACATAAGTCAAAGTGTAGAAAATCTATGCTAACCCATGATACAGTTGAACATCTCTATAAGTACCACATGGAGCTTTGGTTCCTTCGAAATCGCATTAATGAAGCCCCCCCCCCCCCCACCAGGGAGCGTCACATACGGAGGGGCACATGGGGAACAGTATCCGTGGAGGGGCACGAACGCGTTTTGATTGGAACACTAAGCTGGCGCGAGGTGGTGGGGGCATCACTGCCCGGCAGAGCGCATCTGACCGGCTTAGGTGGAGGTTCGACAGTACATCGATGGGACCATTCGATAATCCCCGGCTACCGGCTTCGAACCGCACAAACGTATTCAGTATAATACCTCGATTTTGAGATCCGTTGACTCAACGATTTGTAAAAACGTTTGAATTTATGGTGTAAACGAGGCGGTTTGGAGCAGAATGACGGAAAAGCTTTTTTTTATCAGAAATCAAATGTTCCACGTAAACCATTTCGTAACATTTTTCGGTAAACCCACTCAGGACTGAAATGAAGTGTTTGCAGGAATGCCATGGAAGAGGGATCGCCTTCAAATCGCATTCATTAATGTAGAGTATTGCCACAAATATTTCCATATTTTCCGTCAAACCATTTTTCTGGTCATATTTTATTCGTCGTGTACTCACAATATTCCATCCACTGTTTCATCGCATGAAACGAGCAACGAGTGCTCGTCCTAATACTCGATAAACTGTCCAATTCACAATATGTCAGGTGAAATACGATAAATAATCGAGCAGTTCCAGCCCTCCCAAAATGTCATTAGTAGGTGAATGTGCTCAATACGTCAATTATGATTATGGAAGCTATATATAACCACAAAAAATATTGAAATTGATAGCCCATCGTATGTAATAAATTTGTTCAGAACTTTACCATCATACAATTTTCCCAAACACTTCGCTATATTGAGGTCTCTAGGAAATTAAATAAAATATTGACGCTTCAATAATCAACATATCTATCTTCAATAAAATCGGAGCGACTTGTAAAAAATATAAGTGTATGCCATACTATATGAATGAGAAGAGGCACCGTAAGGAGGCGTGAGTCATATTAACTTGCGATTAATTAGATGTGAACGGTACTCCTCGTCTCTGTTAATCATTTAATACACTAGGCAATTCTTGCGGAGATAATGGGAATTCTGCAAAACTAATGTGCACCGAAAAATTGACCTTCCTGGATTGATTTTTCATTGCAATGCGCGCGAAAATGAACAGTCCCAAATTCATCATGTCTTCGCGTTTCGTAAGCCCTTGCATGGGTCCATCGCATTAATTGTTATGAACAAGTTTAATTGTTCATGACGCTCTCCCGGGAGAACCGTGGGACATACAAAAAAATATGTATGACAAAAATTGTACCACGTGTAAAAATGCATATGTTAGGTCATATGACTTTTCACGCTACCACCCATAATTAGTGAGATATTGTGCGAAATGTCGCGGAAAAAAACGGACGAAATAAATCAATTTTCGGAGTGAGACGATCTACGAGTGCATCTGCGTGTGTCACAAAATAAGTAGCAAAAATTTGTTACTGTGTGGCCCCGATAGTTCACACTCATCCAGTCCACTACTTGGTCGTTTCCTTTCGGACATTCTCTCACCGCGTCTCGCAGCATCCCCGTTACTAAGTAACATCTTGAAAAAAAATAAGAAGAAAAGAGAGGAGGGGTTACCAATATCACGCACCTGATCCTTGACATTGAGAGAACTAACGTTCAACTGAAAGACCCCGTCGATTGAGGTGTATATACATGGTGGACTTTCAGGGTATGGAATCAGCGGGTGGCGGGGGGGAGGGGGGGGGAGAAGAGGGAAATAAAATCTCGTGAAGTACTCCATACACCAGTGGTAATGAAATAAATCACTGTGTTGTGATAGCACGCGCGTGTGAAAATCACTTGAGTTAAGATAGAGAGGTAAAAAGGACGCGCAGTGAGATATCTCGATGGGTTTTTTTTTTTCTTGGTGGAAAAAACAATTTCAAGGGGTGAGAAAAATGTTAACTCCAGATCAATCGTGCAATTTATGGCAATGAAAAAGCAAGGCAAACATGGCGGAATGCTTTAAATCTTACCGACAGGGTAACGGTATGATTATTTACAACAGTGGTACTAATTATCGGTGCTGGGTACTGTTGTATGATCATCAAATGGAAAGAGTTTTTTTCCTTTATGAGCTGCACGGTGGAATACTATTGTGTGCCCAGCTCACGTGCATTTTTGAAACCTTGTGTGTGTGTGTGTGTGTGTGTGGGTGGGTGGGTGGGGCGGTGGGTGGGTGGGGGTGGGTGGGGGTGGGTGGGTGGGTCGGTGGGTGGGTGGGGGTGAGTCGGTGGGTAGGTGCGGGTGTCGGTGTGTGTGCGTGTGTGTGTATGTGTGGGTGGGTGGGTAGATGTGGGTGTGGGTGGATAGGTAGGTGAGCGTGTGTTTGCAGGTATTTACTTCTGAATAGATTTAGTTATTAATGATTCCGTGCCTCTGCTCGCACACACAGCCCCCCCCCCCTCGCCCACACACACACGTAAATAAATTTGTAGGGAAATATTTTATTTTTTCCAAAATTGGTGTTAGTGCGATAACTGGCCGGAATTGTTGAAAAATCATGGTAGCTAGAAATCGAAGTTTTTTAACCCCCCCCCCCCCCTCCCACAATGCATTTCGGTCAGATGCATTTCGCGCGACTAATTTTTGTTCAATTCCTAGGCGAACAGCAATCTAAAACGGTGGGATATTTTCATCAAACATTTCCATCCGTGTTGTTGAAGTAGTATTTTACCCAGTTAATTATTGATCTGAATCTTCACTTTGGCGAAACAATGTTTCAGGATAGAGAAGTACTGATGAGTGAAAGTGAAATGATTATGGGCATTGGTATCGCGCAGGCCATTGGTTTTCCTAGGCCTTTTCCCCGTAAGCAATAGTCCGCTCTAACGCTTGATAGTTGAGATATAGTCCGGGGATTCCCCTAACATGTTAATTCAAACGACTATTGCATTGTCTGGGCTCGGACGGATGAGAAGACCAGTTTCTTGCAGATCCGATTTCTCCTGGTTTTCTCAGCTCTCCAGTCTAAAATTACAACACGCGTTTATTTATTTTTACTTCGTTCCGTTTTGTTTTTTTTTAATAAAAGGCCAACGAGCCTTGCGGTCCTCTTATTCAGTAATCACATGCTTCCGTTCCTGGCCAATTTTTTTTTGTCCTACCCTGCCATTTGCGCGAATGAGAGCGTAACCTGGAGGTAAAATGTCTCGAGTATTTTCCCAATTTACAATTCTTATTCGAAGGGAGGTAAGGTCCATTTGTGGAACGCAGTGCAATATCAAGAAAGATTGTGATTATGATCAATGAAAAATTCTCAATTTTCAAAAATTTCAAAAGTCACAGATTCCCAGGGAATTTGAAGCTTGAACGATGAGATCAATCTTGGTCTGACCTTCGATGCCGAGGCTTGGACTTGATAGCTTCGACATAGCTTCATCCCATGTATAAGCCTAGATCAAACCAAGCTTAGTTATATCAAAGATATCCAAGCTTTGTTGGGCCAGCTTGTGCCAAGCTTGGCTCAATCTTAGCGGCCCTAGCATTGGTCCACAGGCAGAATCCAATCTACGTCCAATATTGGATACATACATACATCGAAGCTTACTAGAATCATCAATTCCAAGCTTCAGAAACTATGTTGTGCTAAGCTTGGTCCGAGCTCAGCTTTGTTAACTTTGAATCTTAGCTTTAACAAGCATGAATTCCGGATTGCTCATACCATCTAAACCCAAGGTTCTGAACTAAGGTTGAAGTAAGCTGGATTGAAGCATATTTTTCCTAGTTTCGATTTACCGGCTTCAGCGAAACTCGGTTTAATATTGGATACATATATAAATCCAGGATCGCTGCGCCACCTACACCCAAGCTTGGAAACGAATGTTCAACTAAGCTTAGTCCAACCTCAATGTTCCTATCTTCGAAGTTTGAATCCAGATAAATTTTGTAACCTGGACCAAGATTATTTTTGATGCTTCGACCACGAGAAACTTTGGAACTTGGACGAAAAGGAATTTCCAGGCTTGTACCAAGATAAAGTCCGAAGCTTGAATGAAGATAAAGTTCGAAGCTTGTATTAACCTACGTAACCAAGCTAGGACGAAGCTTATTCTCTAAGCTGGGATTGGTGTTACATTGGCATGTTCTGCACAGATTGACCGAGGCTTCAAAACACAGCTTTGGCGAAGCTTAGTCAAGCCTCGTCCAAGCGTTGATCAAGCTTCATCACATGGTCAATTCCCACCTGGGTTTCTCTTCATCAATCTTCCCAAAAAATGTCAAAATTAAAAAAAGTCGAAATATTCATTACACACGTATGAAATAATTAGATACTTTGAGCAAATATAACCCGAGTAGTACACTGCAAGCTTCACTGATCGATAGCCAAAAAGGGTTTACGTACTTAAAGCCAGAATCATATATTACGGTATTATCATATTCTTCGATATAGTAATGGCTGTTACTTTCATGAGATCAAACGAGTAGATCTTGGTGACTTTGACACATTCTCACGAATCGTTGTCCACCGAAAAGTCACGTTCCGCGATTTTTCCGAGGCGCCAAAGCGCGGTGAAGGATGATGCGGATGTTGTCTAGAAATAAGAACGAAAAACTATTTTTTGAGTAGTTGAGGAGTAAATTCATAAATTATTTCTCCCTTAACCTAATTTTTTCCTAGCTCCTCGTTTTTTTCATCACATCTCTCTCTGTTGTACTCCTCACAGTAGTATCGAGATCAAGAAATTTTCGTGTTGAACAAACTCCCCAAAGCAACATCATCAAAATGGCGCATCCTATAACTCTGCTGTGAACTGAATCGGTAATTGTTATAAAAAATTTCTCTCATTGTAGAACTCTGAGACGATAAGTCGCAGCTCAAGTTTCCCTGGAATTCCGAGCAATTCGAACTTGTCATATTGCATCTTGTGCAATATATACTATCGCTTGTCAGGAATATGAATCGCAGTTTGAGGGGGAAACATTCAGACTGATAGATCTATAGAAATGGGATGTAATGGCGGGCCCAAGAGACTGAACTCACTGGAGCGATCAGGTTCCACATCGCTTTTGCCATAAAAAATGTGGAAATGTGTTTCACACGATTCAAAGTATAACGAAATCAACTTATGTCACCTGTACAAAAATATGAAAATTTCTGGATCTTGAAATTAAGTTTAAGGAGCATTTTCCCAATTAAGAACTCCAGTTGAATTCGAATCTACATGAGAAAACAAATTATGAATCAAGTACTACTTGAATCAAGTAGTATAATTATTAGCTCGACTCAAGTAACGATAGACTAAATTCATACAGGGAGCGACTTGAGTTAAGTAGCGAAATACTTGAGTCAAGTAGCAATAAACTTGAACCAATTAGCAATATACTTGAGTCAAGTAACAATATACTTGAGCCAAGTAGTAATATAATTGAGTTAAGTACCAGTATACTTGAGCCAAATACCTATATAATTGATTCAAGTACACGTATACTTGAATCAAGTACGAGTATACTTGAATCAAGTACGCACATACTTGAATCAAGTACGAGTATACTTGGATCAAGTACGAGTATACTTGGATCAAGTACGAGTATACTTGGATCAAGTACGCGCATACTTGAATCAAGTACGAGTATACTTGGATCAAGTACGACTATACTTGACTCCAGTAGCGGTCGACTTGAATCAAGTAGCACTCAACTTGAGTCAAGTAGCACTCAACTTTAGTCAAGTAGCGCTCAACTTGACTTAAGTGATGATCAAGTCATCAAGTAATGATCGACTTGGATCAACTAGTTAACGATTCAACTCACGAAAATGCTCCGAGGACTCTTTTGGAAGGATGTATATTCACTATATACAGGAAAAAAAACTCGTCAATTCAAGATGCCCTTTGAATTTGAAGCTACGCCAGAAAAATCTCTTAATTAAAGTAGATTAGAACGAACGTAGGTTTCATATTTGAATCGATTTTTTTTCCACGTACAAGTTTAATTTATATTTATTTTCCTGCGGGAGCTTCGCCCTCTCAACGACTCACTTGAACTCTTACATGATGGTACTAACATCAGTGTAAAATCCACAAGTCTTACTCACGGCTTGTTACAAGAATACACAAGATTTGCGTAATCCGATGGAATTTCAGAGTCACGAAACACGCTGTGAGGTCACCTCGTGAGGTTAGCCCACATTTATTTATTTATTTCAGTTTTCTTTTTATTTTCATGACATTATCGCACGTACGGAATTGAGCCGCTGGCTAGGTGTCATGCGTCACGAGCTGAGCGCTATTTCATGCAAATTAAATGGACAATTTGAAGTAGTTCCGTAGGTTTGAAAGATGGGCCCAGACTTTGCCATTTTATTTCACCTTTCAAACAGTATGAAATATATTTTTTAGAACATTTTCAATGATTAGCAATTAATATCCAAATCTTCATGAGCATTATTTTCTGGTAAAGTTCTATGCCAATACTATTTCATCCTTCTCCCAAATGTCTTCCGTGCATTTGGTGACATCTTCACGATTGTTTATTTAGTGCAATAACAGGTTCTACCTCACATCACCGATGACCCAGTTTCTGCCATCGAATTCAATAATTTATGGCTCTGGCTAGCTGCAATGCCCTCTGAAGGATTTACCTACTTTTTAGGTAGGCGGGGGGTGGGGGGAGGGGGCTAAATTTCAATAAATCAAAAACAGTTGGTCTCACGCCAAAATGTAAGCCAATCCCATCATCGATGAATTCCAGATATCAAATTGTTTCCAAATTTACAACCATCTGGTGCCCCCTCCACTTTGCCCTCCGCCCCACTCCCGCCGAGTCATTCAAGTCTCAAGTCGGCCAATCAGAGCGTTGCTCCCCCCCCCCTCGGCCAGTGGCGGTCATTCTGAACTTAGAAAAGCTGCGGTTTACTCTCAAGGTCACAGCAAAATACCAAACATTAGCAGGCAGCTTGACTTTTTGAATTCTACAAGTCAAGTCTCTTTCGACAGTTACTGGTAAATATCTCGAAATCTAAGAAAGATAGGGTAATTTGCATGATAACGAAATTTGTAGATCCTACTATGCTCTACAAAAAAGGTCTATATCGAGTTGCCGCTATGTTTCTTAGATTTTGAGATATTTACCGAAAGCTTAGGCCGGGCCAAAACAGACTTGACTGGATAGGCTCCGTTACTGTGGTAAAGTGGTTCTGTTTCCAATCCAAGTCGATACAAACGCTTGAATTAAGTAGAATCCAAAAATAAATGAAATGAACCTAAACGGCTCTACGGTGTATATAGAAAAAGAATTTAACTCAAAACGTTAACATCAGCAGAATCTGAGCTTTCTATGTTTTCACTCATTAAAACTGGGGGTCAGATAGAGGATAGTGTTCATGGCACATCGCTCACGTAAACCTCTTCAAAGGAAACTAATAGAATTGTCTCTCACCACAATATCAGTCAGATTGAAGCAGAGTCTCCTTTCTCCATTCCGCTTCACCTAATTGTACCTGTGGAATACCTGCCCCTTTCTCTTCATCATTTGCTCTCGTTGGCACTCTGGAATTATGTCGGCACAAAATACAAGAGCCTAAACCGAAACAAAATGCTAATCCTAGGTCAGCACCTAGGTCCACCTTCAAATTCGAGAGAATCTCCATTCAGTTGCGGCTGAGGACAACTCCACTCAAGTAATTAAAATCTCCGTAATCTGGGCTACATTAACCAAAAACAGCTGGTCAGGTTTAGGCTAGTGTCAATAGCGCCTAGCTCACGTTGATTGCTTCAAAGGAAACTAATAGAATTGTATCTTACTGCTCCATCAATCAGATTGAACCAAGCCCCTGATCATCCATTCTTCCCTATCCAATTGTACTGTCCAAAATAATTACCCCCTTATCGCTATCCCTAATATTTCCAAGCGAACGGAAGAAAATACAGCAGGTCAAAGTAGCATCATACTGAAATTACATCTAGGCAAAATCACAGGTATGCAGGCGGGAATTGTAGATCAACATCTGTTGAAACATGAAAAAGCCGAAGAAATTATACAAAGGCCCAAGCGGTGCAATGAGAAGGTGAGATCCAAGGCAAATCCACTTTGAAAGATCGATATGTATCTCAATTGGAGTGGTATCCGTGATGGTGGGAGCATCTACAGCGGCTTGTATTCCAGGTTGGTAATGGCTAACGAGTGTCGGTGCCAAGTTTACGAGGCAGAGAAGGAATCGTAGGACCCCATGATTTACAACGGTCATTGGGTCATGGCCGCAAGACTCCTCTTTCCCATAAACGCAGATACTAACCCCTTCTATCTCACTTCAACAACCCCCTTGTGGAACATAGACGAAGAACACAAATACAAGTATCTATCGGTTCAACTGTTCACTCCCCCCCCCCTCCGTCCTTTTACCATGGTGTTCCCTTGCTAGCTTACACTTGGCTAAACAAGACCCGGCTTTTGATAGCCCAGTCACGAACGCACCCGCAACAAACGGAGTAACAACCAGTTGTAATTAGTTTCGCGGCAATTTCGCATTGGACGTGCTTTAGTTGTATTCACTGGAATATCGAGTAATCGAACTCGAATGGACAAATGATGTTAACAGGGGGAGGGGAGGGGGGGGGAAGCAAATGGATGCAGAGTTCTTGTTGATTATCCGCTCTGTGTGTGTGCGTGTGCGCGTGTGTGTGTGTGTATGTGTGGGTGGCTGCGAGGGGGTGGATGGGTGGTTGTGAGTGGGTGGATGGATGGCTGTAAGTGGGGGGAGGGTGGGAGGGTAGGTGGGTGAGTGGGTGGGTGGGGTGAGCGGGTGGATGAATGGGTGGATCAAGGAATCATGTTTCAAACCAAAAATAGATGAGACAAACCTCATCGCCGAATTTCTCTGAACAACAATGTTTATTTCTCAATAATTGAGCAATCAATCGGCAAATTACTAATTACGAGATTAAACGTCTCTGGCCAGTTGTTCCTTGACAGTGGAAATAAATCGATCGTTTTCGAAGGCGTTGGCATGTCGAGGACACGCGAGAGAGGATCGTTCCTTCTAAGCCCATTACCACAGGAAATCCATTCACCTTGGCTTGCCACACGTTGACAGATTCAATGGATAAACTCAGTTGCGTATATCACCCGGTGCAAACGAGATAGTAGGCTGAGATTTACCCGCCCCCCCCCCTTTCCCACCTGCCGCTACCCTTCGCAACGTTCTGCCTTCAACTGCTTCGGCATGTGTCTTAGAACGCAGTAGGTTACTTAACTAGCAAAAGTTTAATTGTGAAATTCATTAAAGCAGTGTTAATTAAAAGTTGTGTATCCTATAGTTGAGGCTGAGAACGAGATCCTGTTATAAGCTAAATGAAATGAATTTTAACAATCGAAAGTTATATTAAACTTCTAGCGAAGTGATCAATAAATTCACGGAACGAAAGATTCTTGATTTGTAGATTAAGTGGATCTGCACTTGAATATTAAGTAGTTTTTGACTTAAAAATCACCTGATCCTTCAATTAAGGATGGTCTCAGCTTTAATTAAGGTACATCAGCAGAGTTAGAAAAGATGAGATGAGCCCGCAATGTCGACAACACGTTGAGGAAAGGTTGCGGCGCTTGTGGAGTGGGGCGACGATTTACATGCCGCGACGACGTAACCCAGTTCTCCCTGCAAGCACTATACTGTACGGTTTCCACAGTATGCTGTCGGGCATGATTGGATAACTCAAGAAACAAGTTTACCAATAAGAAACTTGCACGATATTTTTTGTATGTTTTCAAATCTATTTTCGCATAATCTATTTTCCATAGACAAATTTTTTTCGACAGGCCAACAATGCATTATGATTGTTTAAAAATCTACAAATTTAAAACACCCAAAGCATATTACAGTGCAAATACGCTGAGTGAGCGTCTCTATAAGTGTCCGCGGCTCCGCAGCGCGAGGGGAGTCTTGCCCCCACTACTCCCTCTCCCTCTTCTGCTTTCCCTTTTGCATATCTGCGGCGCTCTGTTCGATGCGCATCCGTGCGTGCGCAATAATTGGCACGTCCTCGTGACGGCCGGCTTGTTTACCCGACAGTTCGGTATTTAGGTATATCGGGTGGTGACCGAGTGGGGGTCTCCGTAAGTGCGCGTCCCAAGAATCCAGAGCCCTCCAGGCGCGCATTTAGGGAGTTCTCATTTTACGAAAATTTGAGTTGATAACCAAAGTAATATAAACAATTTCTACGCTTAGGATTCATTTTTTGTGCGTCAACAAAAAAAAAACCAATTGAAAGAAATCAAAAACGTGTCTATTGTCCTGTGATGGTGTCCATCCCCACCACGGCTTCCAAACTTACTATGTATTCTAAGACATACCTGAACATTAGAAGGTATTAAGTATATACGTAAACCACCTATAAAAGCTGTAAATGTTGGTCTTACCATGGACATCTCAAAAATTGGACCCTAAAATTTTAAGCCTCGTTTTCTACGGCACTTAACAACATACTAATCCAATTTCGCGGATTTAAATGCAATGCGTTGATTACTTAAGTAGCAAAAGTTTAATTGTGAAATTCATTAGAGCAGTGCTAATTAAAAGTTGTTTCATATAGTTGAGGCTGGGAAAGAACCGCACGCAAGATGATAATTCACAGAGGCAATGGATAAAAATGAAAACTCCATTTGTTAGTCTGTTACTTTTCGTGTTCATCAGCGCAGGAGAATTATTCCAAAAACATTCAAAATTTGGAAAAACTGAATAACATTCTTGTACAAAATTCTAATAATTTTCCATTTATGACCTGGATCGTTGTACATCATTTTCAAATGGCAATATCCGGTACCACCCTATTCAATAAATATCCTTGATACGGAAGGAATATTTTTCTGCGCATTTGTTGAATCAGCTAGTGATTAAAATATTTTCCATTTTTTCTTTCCTCTGTTATGCACAAAGTAGTTTGTTTTTTCACGATATTGGTATGTTTGCATTTTATGAGATTTTCCAGAACTAGACTCGTTTATTCCAAGGTCTGTGGATCCCTTTAAACAGCCCCGAGCAACCGAGAAAAATGCAGGAAGGTGTGTTATATCGTACACGCGCCATCAGAAACCGGTTTTTTTTTCTCATTTCTGTCTTTAGGGTATGTTTTCTAATGATTCCTTACGGTGAAAAGGGGTCACCTAAATCCAAAAAGAACCATGCTTAAGGTTGTATGTAATGAATAGAACTAGGAAATACGATGAAGCTTAGGTTTCTTGATGACAATGCTGCTACCAACTAACTACTCCGGCGATTCTCACTGAACTTGCTGCTTACACACACACACATGTTACATCCCCCCCCCCACTTACACATACATACATACGACATATATGCAACCATCCACCCACTTATACAATCAACCCACCAACCCACTTAATCAGCCCACCCACCCACCCACTCACCCAAGCAACCCAACCACTCACCCAAGCACCCCACACACACACCCACCCAACCAACCCACCCACCCAACCAACCCGCCCACCCACTCACCCAATCAACACACCCACCCACCCAATCAACACAGCCACCCACCCAACCACCTATACACACCCACAGACACACACACAGGTTCTAAATATGAATACGTATCCACAGTTAATTTTTTAACTGACTATGACCCACTAAAATTTCTAGAGCCCCTATAGCTATATTTCTCAATACGGTACCCAATTTTTTTTGAAACCCAAAGAATTATTAACCGTAAAAGTTGTGTATAATAATGTACAAATTTGAATACATATCGAGTATTAATTCGATTTCTAAATGCGGCCTTCGTTCTAACGGCATTCCTACCAATGCTCAAGCTTCTAATACATCAATAAATTTCTCAATAATTTCACTGAAATAAATCTGCATTAAATCCAGTTGATCAGTACTTTTGAAATAGCTACAATTTTCTACAATATGGTAATAATTTCCCATTAATCCAGCATATAAATTATTAATTGAACATTGAATAATTCACCAACGTAAAACATGTCAACTTTCCATAAATAATTAAATACTGAATAAGTGAAGGTCTGGACTGCATGAAATAGTGATAATTAATAAATTTATTTTCAAGTAGGGTATAAAGAGTAAAGTAATATTATCCAATTTATTTATAAACTGAAGTGTATTAATATTATCGTGCTATTGACCTGCCACAGAGGATCAATTAAATAATGAAATTGAACGTTTAATTTATCAATTCGTGCATTTACGGTGATAAATGATGAGAGGAAGACACATACATATTTACTAGTGAAAAATCGATATGACGAGAATCCCCTTCAACGGTGCAAAATGTTCCCATAAAATTCTCATAATGGCGGAAAATTTAGGTCGTGAAAATTCAGTGGCATAGAGGAATCATGGAAAAAACGCATTCATTAATATTTCTCCATTCAGCGTTTTTTTTTTAAATTTAATCTTTTGAAACTACCAAAATTTTTATCAATTTCCCGATAGAGGAATTATGTGTAATCAGCGCGAAAATGGAAAGTGTGAAAAATGGGAAGATTTCACTTTCAAATGACTTTTGAGTGGGTGGGTGGGTGGGCGGGTGAGGGTGAGTGGGTGGGTGGGTGGGGGTGAGTGGGTGAGGGTGAGTGGATGGGTGGGTGAGTGAGGGTGAGTGGGTGGGTGTGGGTGTGGGTGGGTGGGTGTGGGTGGGTGCGGGTGGGTGCGGGTGGGTGTGGGTGTGGGTGGGTGGGTGTGGGTGGGTGTGTGTGTGTAACGGTTTATGAAGTCAAAACTTTGTTCTAATTTCTCGTCACAAATTACGTAATCCGAATTACGCGGCGTAATCGTAACTTTGGTCTGACTGGATGTTAGAAAATCTTGAAAAAAC
Organism: Asobara japonica; assembly: GCA_026005395.1. Taxonomy (NCBI): domain Eukaryota; kingdom Metazoa; phylum Arthropoda; class Insecta; order Hymenoptera; family Braconidae; genus Asobara; species Asobara japonica. Next base: position 2,944,495 of record BQMI01000479.1, on the reverse strand, counting down.
ATTGTCTTGTAGAAATGCCAAATCGGAATTTTTTTGGTAACCTCAATAGTCTGCATTCATATAGAAATGCTTGTTACCAACTCCTCCACCATGTAGAAGTTTTTTTCTCCCGTTTTTTGTCTCATGTGAAGATGAGTGAAATGCTCGTTTGAGCAAATTGAATTGCTTTCTCCAGAAAATCTAACAAAATAAATCTCTTCTTTGCTTGCTTTAAAATTAAATTAGACGTGTCGGGTGCATTGTTGGCTAGGACTTCCCCCCCCCCCCCATTCCCCTTAGTTTCGTGGATTTTCAATGAAGTGGTAAAACTACTGTGGAATACCAAAGAAGAGACAACATTGAGGCCAAACGAACGCAATCGGCAAACTTTGGGAGGATCTAATTGAACGAAATGGCTGACCTTAATTGACAGGTAACGGCGGCCAGTTGTCTACCACGTGCTGCGACCTTGTGCTATTGGAATAAAAAGTCTAGGTCTGTATGTTTGAATGGGAGACAATTTAGTGAAAGAAAATGGTAAAATATGAAGGTGAAATCACTTCTCGATGTTTTTTTCCCTCCCATTCTCATTGTTTTTTTTTTTTCTAAAAAAAAAATCTTGTTTCCATTTGTTCTTTAATTACATCGAATATTGAAAGGATTGAATGCCGGATAATGCAGTCGGGATTCGAATCCGGGTCTCGCATTTACGTGCCCGACACTGTTCCAACTAAGCCGTCAAGTTTACCAAATTTTTCACCTACCAAATTGAAAGAATATTCTATCCTCTACCAGAGAATTTTCATTTTATTTTAACCGCGTAGGTGGGGGTGTGTGTGTGTGGGTGGGTTTGTAGGTGGGTGGGCGAGTGGGTGAGTGGGTGGGTGGATGAGTGGGTGGGTGGATGAGTGGGTGGGTGGATGAGTGGGTGGGTGGATGAGTGGGTGGGTGGATGAGTGGGTGGGTGGATGAGTGGATGGGTGGCTGAGTGGGTGGGTTGGGGGGGGGTGGGTGGGTGGTTGGGTAGGTGGGTGGATCTGTGTTTTTACAAGTTTTTATAAACTTCATAAGCCTCCACAGCTTGTTAACGAAGATAGACTTTCCGGAATTGATTAAAAGATAATGGGAAAATTGTAAATAAAAAAAACTTATGTACGGGGTTGATAGAAGCTACCTCGTTTTTCTCGATTTCAGAAAGTTCATCCGCACATCTCTTTCCCCTAGGATGATTAGAAAGTTATTAATCCCACTACCACGCTCCCGTCAAATAAAGAACACAAAGTTGACGTAAATTTCTCTCTTCCCCGGTCTCTAAAATTTATATCTCAACCGTATAACCCGCAAAAGGCGGCCTGCGCAGTAGATTTCCTCGTTTCCCATGCCATAATCAATTAGATTGAAGTATATGAGGGAAATGTTGGAAGAATTATTTTCCTCATCGCAAAAATTTCGACGGTGAAATGGGGAAACGAGGCTTAGTTTTTGTTCAATATCTCAAAATCCAAAAAAATTGGCACAATGTTCAGAAGAGCTTTTTTGTAGAGCCTGATTGTCTCTACAAAAAGTTTCTTATGAAATTTTCTCCATCTCTTCTTACTTATGCAAAAATTGAATATTTCGGAGAACGTCGGCACGCCGACCATCCCGCGACATGAGAAAATTTCTCCTAAAATTTTCCCTCTCTATCCAGTCATTGGTTGGTACCCATGAAGGACCCTAAAGGGTGAGACCGATATGCCCTTTATTCCACAAAAGACGCATTGAAAAAAAAATATCACCTTAAGCGAATGCTCGTCACGAAGCGTAACTACATGCGACTATCGCATAGCTCCGGAAATCTGCCTCCTGGCTAACCGTTAAATTATTATAATTTCTAGTTTTAAATAATGGTTCATAGGAACTCTCGTATGGCTCCACCTGATATACGCAGTTATACATCACTCGTACATTTTTTCTCTGCTTTTTTTACAAATTAGACACTGAAGTATGTGTAGAATTTACTGTGAAAATATTTAAAAGGGGAGCGCGCGCCTAGTCCTGGGTCGGAGGAAATTGCAAAATGTAAGGAACGAGGGAGATAAACGTTGTGGAATATTATTGTCGTTAATCAAGCCTCCCCCCCCCCCCCCACATACCCCCTCACCCCTTTTAAAGTGGTTAAAATTTTTACCAAGAACTTACGAGTCTCATAAAGCTCTCAGCTGCATCGCCGGCCACCACTGCTAATGTGAAAATCATTCGAATTATCTCACTTGTTACCGAAAAAAAAAATAGCGAAGAATTTTCTCTTATATCTGACGAGTCTGGCTAAACTGCATAAACACGGGTGAGATTGGAGAATAAATTGGAAGCGGTCCAGCCGTATTTTTTAGTCGTGGAGCGAAAAGATGCTGCGCGCAATTTCCCGCTTTGATTTTTCGATGAGAGAAATTTTTGCAATGATTTATTTTGTTTTCGCGTTTGAACACTTTTTAAACATTTTTTTTTTGCAGTGAGAAAAATGTGGGCTTTGAAGAGATCTCAACGTCCCTACGATTTTTTTTTCAATGAAAATTCAATGACCAGTGAATCATTGGTTCCCAATAATGACGAGGAGAATCAGAGGAATAATTTAAGGGAAGGAAATATTGATAAGGAATAATGGAATTTTTAGTGGAAAAATGGAAAATGTATTCCAACCGATGTCTCTGATTTTACATAATTTATATAATGAATTTATACTGAGTTTTTTTTTTTTTTCATTGTTGGAACCATAAAAAATACGAATGAATGGAACGGTGAATGGAATTATAAATGCCATAAAAATTTCAAGATGGATTTGAATATTGAGAAAATGGAAACTTCAAAACTAAGTTTGTATTCGTTCAATTGAGATTTTTTTTAATCCTTCAAATTATCTGGTTTTCTATATTTTTTTTGTATTTCTTCAGATTTCCTGAAGTTTTAGAAAATTTTCATACAACAATTTTTTTTTTAATTCCGCTTTTTCTAGACAAATTTTCACAACTTTTTTCAGATCTAAATTTCTCGCTTTTTTAATCTTCCCTTCTCAATGCTATAAACCGAAAATTTATTATTACCTAAAATTTCCAAATTTCGAAAATTTTCCAAAAAAGTTAAACAGATTCAGAATAAGTTAATTTTTTTTGTTCTTTTCAATTTTTTACCTTTATAAAAATTTTGGAAAATTTGAAATATTTCTGTTTGGTTCAATTTTCCGGGCTCACTCCTCGGCATTTGTATCAATCAAATTATTGTTTGCTCTTTAACTATAGTAAAAGACTACAAAAGGGAAACGCCCTCGTTCGAGATTTGCTAGGAGGGCAGCCAACGTTAAATAAAAAAAAATGGCAATGGGGACCGGTTAGTTTTCCTACGAACGATAAGGTCTACTCGTTTATAATAAGTTGCTTCTAGGTTTTGCTTTAATTTTTCCATTTTATTTTGTTCCATTTTTTTTTTTCAAAATCCTCCACCTCGTAACTACCCACATATTCGCCATTTGTTAAGTTTCGCCCATATGCCTGAAGAGTGAATGTCTTATCGTTTTGATTCGCCTCGTTTGCCAAGCTTGCCTCCGGAGAAAGGCAGGAAATCGTGCACAAACTCGGCACGTGGGTGTCGGTGTGTTCGTGCACATTGCCTAGTCTGATGTACAATTTACCATTACAATAATGAGTTGAGATGGAAGCCAAAATTTTCATAATTTTTCCTGATAAAAAATGATGATTAAAGTGTCCCATGGGACATGTGGGACATTAATAAAACGAAGAAAAAAATCGATTAGTAATGCTGGTTTTCCCGGATTTTTTCCAGAATCTTTTGATTTTGTAGAAAACTGCTGTCCCATGGGACATGTGGGACATTGATAAAACGACAAAAAATCGAATAGTTATTCTGGTTTTCCCGGATTTTTTTCCAGAATCCTTCAATTCTGTAGAAAACTGTTTTGTCCCATGGGACATGTGGGACACATGCCAACAGGTTAATCGGGATAATAAAAATCACCATTTGCCATTTTGGTACAGATTCCCGTGCACCTGGATCATGGATCATTAAATTCAATGACTTCACTCTATGCAAACAAATAATTCTGAATAAAAAAAAAAAAGATATTAAGTAGGATGAAAAACCACAAAAATCAATGCGACCTCTTCAGCGAGTGAACTCAACATTATCATTTTCTCTTTATTTCATTTTACGACCACTTTATATCTCCCCGAAAGCTGGAGCTCCGTATTTATAGGAGTAACGAAAACATTTATTTCACCGTAGTGAATAAGATTTAAATGGCATTGGTGGTAATTCTCTGGTTTCACTAGACATCAACCAAGGGCATAATTGTCACCGCAGCGACCGCCATTTGACCCAAAAAATCATCATCTAATAAACTTTCTAACGAGTGTCTCACCGCCGGTAAATTAAAATTTCAGAGAGCTAAAGATAAATTTAACATTGCGAACTAATGGAGTGTGTTAAAGACTGAATCTCAGAATTAGCGATTATCTCGTTAACAAGTGATTTTACACCAAAATGTTGTCCAACATTTTTTGTAGAGAATTTAATTTCCGAGAAAAAATATGGAGTATCATTTTTCTGTAAACCCACTCGTTCACGAGTTATGTTAGGAAGAGGTTGAAAAATGTGACCAAGCCACTGGAAGAGTTCATTGAAGTCTCAAAAAGTTTCGCTCAGATAATCCAACCAATCAATTAAAACATGATCTATTTTTGTTAGACACGATTTATTTTCGTTAAGAAAGTTGAAAATAAAAAAATATAAAATGGAAAAAAAGGCCGAATGAGCCCAGAAAAATGGGACGCTGGAGGGGCATCCACATGCTAATACCTCACTCTTTGAAGATTCTATAAGAGCGGTGGGGGCAGAGCCAGATATAAAACGGACAAATCTTCATGACGGCAGATGTGTGAAAGTGGCACGGAAATGGGTCGCACTCCGTGTCCATAGGAATATCCCTCGCAGTTGAGTTGTAAGAAGTCACTGGATCGCAACGAGATAAGAAAACCATCTTTGATACTTTCTACAGAGAAAAATTCACTGAGTACAAGAAAAAATGTCAAAACCTCTTGTCAAAACGTTTTTTTCTGTTGTGAACCATCGGTGTGTGTGTGTTTTCCTTCTCTCCCTCACCCTTGTACATCCCGCGGGATTTCAGCATTTTTTATGGGAGTATTGGACACCCATCCAATTAGGATGCATCCCAGTAGGACCCCCCCTTGCATCCGGTTAGGTACCCACCCCCTTGCATCTGGTTAGGTCCCCCCCACTTACGTCGGGTTAGACCCCCCCCCCCCCCCATTGCCTCGGGTTAGGTTCCCCCCCCCCCCACTGCGTCGGGTTAGGTTCCCTCCCCACTGCGTCGGGTTAGGTTCCCTCCCCATTGCGTCGGGTTAAGTCCCCTCCCCCTTGCATCGGGTTAGGTTCCCGCCCGGCCTCGCGCTCTCCTTTTATGGGTCGCGAAATACCACACGGAATGTTCTATATAACAATGTTTCGCATGTTCCTCAAATTTTCAGGAACAAACAACTTAAATCGTTAGAAAAATTGATGCATCGAACAATCATATAAAAAGGTACTAGCCACCTCTCACTTCTGTATCTGGTTATTTTCCTTCGGGGAAAAATTGCCCCCCTGAGTTTCGTTTATTCCAATATGTGGTAGTACAATTTCCTGGCAATTGCAACTTATGATTACAATTCGTGATCTCATTTCATATTGTAGTCACTGTAGGTATATTGCCTGGGTAACTTGGGTATTACCATATTGAGGGGCTCCAGACATGCTCCAAGTTTGCGTCATGAGTACATGGTTATTAAAGAAATTAAAGCAACTTAGGGTTGGTGTTTTCATTAAAGTATCAAGTACGAGCAATATAAGATTTTCTTGGTCTTATTAATTGCGGTGGTGCACACGTATTAAGACCATCCCCGAACAGAGTCAGGAAGTAGCAAGAGGTAATGATAAAACGAGAGAATTTTGAAAATTCAATTCAAAGCATTGCGAATTGTTTTTCTGATTGTGAAAAATGCGATGCAAAAAATTTTTGTTTATTTTTTTTTTAAAGCCAAAAAATTTTTGGATGTACCCAGCTCCAATAATTTCGGCTCAATCGTGAAATAACATCATTGAAATTACTCCAAGCCTCATAATTCTATTACACAAGGAACAAGGGCCCACCCTGAAGTTCTTGAATGAGGAATGAAACCCCCGCCCCCTCCCCCCCCAGCCGCCCTTCCACCCACCCACCGCCCGCTAGCGAAGAATGTGAAACCGGGTTCAATGGCACTTGCCAGACTAGTACCGATGAATTTGGCCATCGATTCTCCAAAGTCCTAAACTCCACGAATGCAATGCCAGCTCCGAATGTCTTTGTGGCAATGTGGGAAAGGCTAAAGAGGCAGAGATCGAACCGAGTCTCCACCATCTACACACCACTGAACAGTTGGACCACCCCCATTGGTAGGATTTAACTATAACAGAGTGGTGAATACCAATGATGCTTGAGCGAATTTCATACCAGCATTGAATATCTTCGCTTCATACCCCATCTTCTGAATTCAAATCCTTATTCCCACTTCTGCATCCTCCAACACACACTAAAGTAATTCCCATTGATTTTTTTTTTGTAAAAAAAAATAACTCGAGCAAAGTGGTAAAAGTGCTAAAGCCGGATAATAATTCAATTTTCACTTGAAAAGCAGTGTTGGAAAAATATTTCGAAATTGGGGAAGTGGGTAAATTTTGGGATTCCTCAATGTCGAAGTGTTCGAAGGGCGGAAGATTTTTCCGTAAAAGAACAATGCTGTAAACGTCATAGTGAAATACCCCCCCTCCCCCCACATACACACACACACACAATGTTCTCATGGATTCCAATCGATAGCAGCAACGTTCCGTGTGCTAGCGCTGCTGCCAAGGCTTGGACGTGATAGCTTCGACATAGCTTCATCCCATGTATAAGCCTAGATCAAACCAAGCTTATATCAAAGATGTCCAAGCTTGTGCCAGGCTTGACTCAATCCTGGATACATCCAAGCTTATTAGAATCATGCAAGCCAAGCACTAAACCCAAGCTTGGAAACGAATGTTCAACTAAGCTTGGCCCAACCTCAATGTTCCTATCTTCGAAGCTTGAACCAAGATAAATTTTGTAGCTTGGACCAAGATTAATTTCGATGCTTCGACCACGAGAAACTTTGGAACTTGGACGAAAATGAATTTCCAGGCTTGTACCAAGATAAACTCCGAAGCTTGAATGAAGATAAAGTTCGAAGCTTGTATTAAGCTACGTAACCAAGCTAGAACGAAGCTTATTCTCTAAGCTGGAATTGGTGGTACATTCGCATGTTCTGCACAGATTGGCCGGGGCTTCAAGACACAGCTTTAGCGAAGCTTGGTCAAGCCTCGTCCAAGCTTTGATCAAGCTTCATCGCATGGTCAATTCCCACCTGGGCATGACTCCTCCGAACACGCCAAAGCGCAACTTCTTACTCCGCTCATGCCACCCCAAAAACACCTTACCATAATTTTACGTTAAATAAACGTGTACCATCATTCACATTATCCATCTCAAAATAAGTATCCTACGTGATATCTTTTCGTAATTTTCTCATGGCTAAATCCGGGCCATTGTTTCATGTTGGTCGCTGAAGCATTGAAATTGTGGCAACAGTGGATCGGGGGGGGGGGGGCTGAGCGCAAAACCGGAAGAGCATAAATGGCGAACGGGAACCCGGGGGGGAGGGGGGGGGCTTAACTGCGCCAAATTTGAATTCAAGGCCAAGGTTATTGTTCTTGCTCATAAACTCAATACAAATGTTGAATAAAAACGAAAGTAGTTCAACCTGTTTTGAAGGTAGAACGTGTTTGTTATTTCGTGAAAATTGTATGTCATTTAACATGGATGAATGGCTGTGTGTGAGTGTCCGTGTATATGTGTGTTGGCAAAAAATAGAGGAGAGATGTGAAAGGTATATCCAACCCCGCCCCCCTCTCCACAGCCCCCCCTACCCACCAACCGGAAGTAGCCTTTGAAAATAACGTGTCTCCTATCTGGCACACACGTATATGGTATACATGGGTGGTTAATAATAGTTTTGCCAGTCAGGAAAGTGCCTTGTCGTTTTGAAGGCACAGTGGCTTTTAAAATGTTGTAGAAAGTGAACGGCTACGTAGAAAACGAGAAATGACTATTTTAACAGGGCTCAACAAATGTTAGATGATGAAAACAACTGGGTGAATGAAAATTTCAGCAATGGGGGGGGGGAGGGGGTGGGCTTTCATGAAAATTTAATGGAAATATTATTGCAAATAGCTCCGAGGAATGAAGTCGAGTGGCCTATCCACTTGCGGAACACTTTATTATAATGAAAATTAACATTTGTGGAGATTTTTTACATTCAAATGTAACTGGAAAAGCAAGTGAAATATTCAGGAAGGGTAGATATTGACCTACATTGTGCAATAGATGTTTCACTTCTGCCAGGAGAGACGAGAGACGAGAGACGAGAGACGAGAGACGAGAGACGAGAGACGAGACGAGAGACGAGACGAGACGAGACGAGACGAGAGACGAGACGGGACGAGACGAGAGACGAGACTAGACGAGAGACGAGACGAGACGAGAAATCACCATATTCTCGTCTCGTCTCGTCTCGTGGCACCATTATTTACTTCTTCACCATACTATTGCCATGTCATCATTTAAATTTGTTTAGGAATGTTAAAACCGCCAAGTGATTTCTCTATTCTGTGGTTTCGTGCTGCCAACCTCTTACTGAAATTAAAACGACTGGAAAAAGTTGTGCTAACTGCGTCTGATCCAATGGGAGCAGACAAAAATCTCTGTGATTTGTAATTCCATAGGAGCTTCCCTAAAAATTCAATTGGCTCCTCAACGAGTGGGTTTAAAGGAAAATGTTGAGGGGTTTCTGGAGGTTTACCCTGTGTTTAGAAAACGATTTGGCAGGAATGCTGAAGAGCAACTAGAGTGGGGAGTACAAGAGAGGGACGGAGGAAAAAAACTGAACAAGATATACATATTTAATTTTTTCGTTTACTTTTTTCATACTTTCTAAATTTACGAATTCTTCTAATCTTCATCATTATTCAATTTTTCGTCATTCTAGTTTTTTTAATCGTCTAAATAATCTAAATAACATTTTTTAGTTATTCCCTTCTCACTCTGTGAAACATTTTCTTCAACAGCCTCTGTAGAAAATGTTTTATACGCGGGGAAAAAGTGTGGGCAGAGGGTGAAAGCTGTGTGTATTCTCAGAGGTTCGCGATAACACCAATAAAACTCCTTATTGAACTCGATAATTGCAAGAGTTTCTCGATTTCTCAGATTAATTGATATCCTCGAGAGGGAAAAAATTAAACAACAAAGTACGAACGAAAAAACGACGATATGAAACTTGGAAAATTGTTACACCAATTATTGGAGAAAATTTCAAGCTGTTTTATTGCTTCAGACACATATATTTTCCACGTGTAATAATCGTGTGCTATATGGGAGTTTCTGTCAAAAATTCTGCAAAAGAAAAAAAAAACAAAACTGGAAATAACTTTTCAGTAAATTTCTTCTTTTTCGGTCCTCTTTTTAATACAAACATTCCGATCAATTTTTTCAAGAATACTAAATAAACTAAATTTGATAATAATTCTTTTTAATGTGCTTTGACTTTTTTTATTATTTTTGAATATAAAAAAGAACTAGTGGGATAAATTCATTTGGCCTATGAAGGTCACAACGAAAACTTCCTGATTTATAATTTGTACACACACAAACACACAGGAACACACAGACGCGTACACGTGCTGAACCCTGTCAGGTATCACGTGGATCACCATTAGCCGTTGAATGCGACGTCCATAGGCGCATGCGCGTTACGGGAGTGGGAGCGAGACGCACACAGCAATGCGGCCGCTCGAGAATTGAACCCCCGATATCTCCTTAATTACGCGAATCAGCTCAAAACTTGTTTGACATAAAATGTGTATTTTTGCAGGAGGAACAGATTTGGTTATTACGATTCTTGCGCTATCTCCAACCGTTTACGCAATAGAGCGTTATAAACAATGTATATACCGAATGCATCCAAGATGTGATTCTAAGATTCACACACACACACACAGCATCTTGAAATTTGTTAAGAATTACGTTGGTATACTTGTAACGGAGACAGCGAAAGGAATCTACTTTAAAGTTGTTGCAATAGCTCTCCAAGAATCGCGATGTGAAAGAAATTATTCAAAGTCCCAGGTAAATTTGACCTTTTCCAAATGTATCTCAAGAAGAGCCTAAAAGATTCACTACCTCCAACTCAAGAACGTCCGTCACTAACAGAAGAGCAGAGACTGAAAAGTTTAATTAAACCTGCAACTGCTAAATGAAAGTATCCACTGAAGATTATTTCCCTTGTTAATTGACAAACTCATCAAGGGCATTCGGTTAATTGTTTTCATCTGGTGTAACAAATAATTGAACTCCCTGATGAAAGATAGGTCCAAGAATTTGGCTCACCATATACAGCAGTGGTCGACTCAGAATGCAAGTGATTTTCCGGTATACGAACAACGAAAACTGGTGTTAATTCGTCTTGCGCTGTCATCCTTCCACACAACAGTCAACCATGTATAACTCCAGTAAATTTTCAGGAAACACAAGAGAGATAGCTCAAAGTGGTTGGACATTTTCGCACCCGTCCCTTCCTCATTCGGATGCGTTGAGCATGCATAACTGTCGAATAATGAGTTGTATTTTGTTTCACCTAAAACTACTGGACTGTTTATGGCACTTTCACCCATCGGCCTACATTCATACGCCAGTCATGTTTTGCAGTTGATTGTCATAGTGAGGAAGTGGTAAGGAGTATATCCGGAGTGACTCGCATTACGATGTATTTGGAGGTTTATTTCATACCTCCTGGTCAATACCAATCGAAACAGAGATCCGTTCTTTGGTGGTCAAACCACGATGAGAGAGAAACCACGAAGAGAGATCTACTCTTTCCATCGGACGAGAAAGGAGGTCTGTTAATTAGGATGAGACATGGCGACGGTTCAGGTACTTCTAGGAAACTGAACCAACTGTCCAAACTACCTGCTGCAGACAATTTGTTTAGGTTTATAGAGTATTTTTCACTCTTCAAGTTGATTGAAGAATTATTGCGTTCCACAATTTTTCGTGTGTTAATCTGTTGGTTGTCGTATTACATCTGATCTGTGTTCGACACTCATCAGAGATCGCTTGAAATTGTTGTGTCCCTTCCTCATTTGGATGTGTTGTGCACGCCTAGCTGTCGAATAATGAGTTGTATTTTGTTTCACCTAAACTAACTAGGCTGCTTCTGGCACTTTCACCCATCGGCCTACATCCACATGCCAGTCATGCTTCGCAGCTGATTGCCATACTGAGGAGGTCAAGAGTTTTTTCGAAGTGACTTGTACTGGAAGGTTTTTGGAAGTTGTTCGATACCGACTGAACAATACTGATTGACCACCAAATCTCGTATGAAGTGGTAAACCGAGATAAGCAGAGAGACGAAAGATGAGATGATACCAGATGAGAGATCTATTATTCCAGCAGGCAACAAAAGAAAGGAGATCAGCTAATTAGGATAAAAGAAACCGAGGAACGAGACGAGAGAGGAAAGCCAGGAAGGTGGCTTTCTATGAGCTCGCCTAAAAATTGACTGGCGTCAAATCCTCTGCAGGGAATCAATAGACAGCTCTATATGGTTGCCCACTTTCGCACAAGCTCGTTGTGCATTTAGATGCGTTGGGCATAACTGTCCAATATCGCGTTGTATTTCATTTCACCTAAAACTATTGGACTGATAATGACACTTTCACCCATCGACCTACATTCACATGCCAGTCATGGTGAGCAGCTGATTATCATAGGCAGGAAGAGGTCAGCAGCATATCCGGAGTGAATCACGTTATGATGTTTTTGGAAGTTGTTCTGTACCTGCTGGACAATACTAATGGACTTGCAAATGTGTGAAACGCCAATGTGAAATGAGTAATGAGAGGCTGGATGAGAGATCTGCCTCTTCGCCACAAGAGATGATGAAGGTTGGGATGTCTGCATAGCTCATCGAAACCATATGAAGACTACTACTATTTCGTCCAGCAAAGGAGGGAAGTAGATTCAGATACGAGAGCATAACGCTGTAAGCACTTGCTTTTCATGAGTTCCCGGTAAAATTTTATGGATCCAAAAGCTGCACAGGAAACTCTACCGCGATAACTCCAATGTTGCATATTTTCAAAGCTGCCACTTTCTCAGTTGAATGCGATGAGCATGCATAACTATCGAATAATGAGTATTTTGTTTCACCTAAAACTACTGTACTGTTTATGGCGCTTTCAGCCATCTGCCTATATTCACATGCCAGTCAGGTTGTGTTGTTGATTGTTATACTGAGGCACAGGTCGGACATATATCCGGAGTGAATCGCATTATGATGTTTTTGGGAGTTGCTTTATACCTAGTAGACTATTCTAATGGACTTGCAAATCTGTTGTGAAGTGGTAAAACAAGATGAGTGGAGAAACGAGAGAGATGATAATATTAGATGACACATGTCCTGTTCTTATCGGAGGAGGGTAGTAAATAAATCTGTTAATTAAGGCAAGTGGTGACGATGTCACAAGAGTCGCTTAGTGTTTCTATGCTTTCTACTGAAGGCTTCCACTCGCGTAATGCTGCACTCAAATGATGGTATAGTATTTATTAATATTCCATATAAATAGTCCAGGAATCCGGACGGCATTCTTTTCAGGACTTGATCGTTCTCGACGGATCAGGCGCGTTACATGGCATCGGAATGGTTCGCATCGTGAATTCCGGATGCGGGCCCAATTGGTAATGACGGACCCAGGCCCTTAAAAAATAGCGTTATAGAAGTTTTACGGTTCCACGAGAACGTCCCTAGTAGGCCCGGATTGGTACCCAGGCTAACCCAACGCGGCCCAGAAAGTGTCCCTACAGAAATTCCCACTCGGGCCGCTGTTCTGAGCATCTCTAGTTATTGATGTGATGAGGGTCTATAAATTAATACCAAAATTCACTGGTCTTCAATCCTGCGCACAAAACTGACGAGCTCCAGATTTTCGCTCGAGCACTTCATTAAATCGTTAAAAAAAAATCGATGGTAACGGCTCCGTTAAGTAAACCTAGCCATAAGCGGCTGGAACCACCGCAGAATGACGATGTGGATTAAGTAAATGGGGTGAGAAATTGGGGAATACGATATCGAGACGTCAATATAATGCCAAGTGTTGTCGATATCTTGAGTACCCCAACATGACACAAAGCGAGCGCTCGCAACAGAACCGCTTATCCTGGGCTTTTCTTTCCTTTATCGAAAAACCTGAGGAATTAGGTCTATGTAAAGAAGAATAGTAAATAGGAGATCGTTGACTAACTTATGAGACAATCAAATACACACAAATATTCAAATATTTTTAAAAATCCAAATGTGGAAATTAGCAAATAGAAGGAATTGAAAACAGAAAGGAAGGAAAAGTTGCAAGTTGCCTGAAATATGAGAAGAACACGACTGAAATGATGCGGAAGCCTAAAAGATCGATATTACTATGACCTCTATTTTTTTCGACGATTTTTTCTGATTCTTACACAATTAAAATTGACCATAATTATTATGCAGCTCTCTTCAGCAATGTTTAAACTATATGACAAAAGCCATTACATGCATACGTAAGAGAGTTATTAACGCTTCTCATGCTCGAGTCCGCTGGACCCTTGTGTGTGGTTTACGTTATTTTTCGGAAGTGTTTGGTCAAGCATATTCCACCTATATTGGCGACGATATAAGAATTGCTTGAAATTTTGACATAATGTTTTTGAAGCGGTAACAGATGCCTGTATGAAATTTAAGATTGATTCACAACACCGTTTTGTAGTTATTACCTATCAAAGTTCTCAATTCCCACGGCCTCTTATGGGAAAAATAAAAATAAATACAGTTCAAAATATAAAAATTTGTTGAAATTTTAAAAATTTACTATTGAAGCAGATATAAAGCGATTGTAAAAATTTCATGACGATTGACTAAAATTTTGTTTCATTAATTTGTTTAAACAATATAATATTGATCCGCAAAATCAAATACAATATAATAATTTTCTATGGCTAGCACTTCAACTAATTAACGCATTGAAATATTAATTGAAAATTATTGGCAATAAATATAACGAATTATAGAAAGGGTCATAAACTTTTGTTTTGACTATACCGGTTGAATATCCTTAACGGGTTAGAAATGGTCAGCAATGTCATAAAAAAGTGGAGATATATTGAAAAATCAATCTTTTAAAATCCAGGGTATTTCAGTAACTTCCCCTATCAGAAAGTTAATAAAGCTCGCAACAATACATTCATTAAATCCGTTAGTTATAAAAGCTGATAATAAATTTCTGAAAAATTGCAATTTGAAAATATGACGTTTATGGGCATAATAACCTGTGACACAGCGAACAATGTCCTAATTCAAATGTAACAATAAAAAAAAAAAGAAAAAAAAATTTCCATGAATGTGAAAGAAACATCAATCGTCAATTAATTTTGTATTGCATGTAGCATGGAAAAGTTTCATAAACGGTTTCGACCCATTAGTATCCGATATATCAAAACATTAATTATTACCAGAAAACAATTCAGTTTCAATTACGTCCAGAATTTCAAATGCATATAATTGATATTATGAAATATTAATAAAGCCAAAGTAAATTAGTTTTGCACTCAACTGAAATTTTGATCTCATTCGCATGATCAATTTTACAAGAGATAATTGAGTAATTTTATTTCAGTGCTGATGTTATTTTTTTACAGTTTCATTTTATTGACTTTCCCTAGTTCAGTTAATCTGAAAGAAAAATCCAACGAATGGAGTACCATTAGCTTTCACCGTATCGCCATGACAACTCCAATGAATAAAATACGAATAAAATGTATCACTGTTCATCAATGCTACATTCCCATCGTACTAAAATACAGAAAAATTCTATTTGCAAGAGGCAACAAAACTATATTAAAATAGGATAGAATTAGCACTAACTATGATGAGATTTTTGTTGAGAAAAATTGATCATTTCCATAAGTTGGAAAATTCAATTTACTCTTTCATCGAAAATGTACCATGGACGTAATTGAATGTTAACGGTGGGATATAAATCCACGAGGTGAGTTGGGAACTAACGTTTAATTATTAGCTTCAAGCCGAATACATAGATCTGTGAATGTGGAATAGTGTACCAATAATTAATCGAGCCATTTCGAAAATGGCTCTCGCTAAAATTTTGAAAATTATTGCAAAAAAATTGTAAGCGAAAATTTCCCGGAACGATTTCTCGTGAACAAATTATCCGATCAAGGTCCTGTATGACGCAATCGAAGCGTATCGCCATAACTTAGAGCTGATTAGTTTTTCGATCTATATATGCCTGCTTGTTTATATTGTTAGTGACAACGTCAATTGCTTATGACGCTGTATCTCACGAAATATTATAGATACACAAAAATGTGTCCAATAAATATTGTTCCTCATAAAAAAATACATATTTTGTGTCCTTTGACTTTTTTCGTCTCTTTAACCGTTTCGGCGTTAGAGCGTCAAAAACAATTGCAATCATTCAGAGAGCGCTATGGTGAGAAGGACGAAAGATTGGGAAGAAAGTACACACACACACGCAGACATCGGGAAGTTATAATTTTGACCCGCGGAGGGCCAAACCCACAGCCCATTTATTCTATTTTGAGTTTAGCAATTATAATTAAAGTAGAATTAAAATGATAAATAACAGAGTTTTTTTTTTAATCATAAAAAGAATAACAAATTGAAACAATAAATTTAAATTTGCCAGGTGTTTCTCTCATCGGCTCTTACCCACCACAATCTTAATTTCTCTAATCAAAATTTCAACGGACGAGGATCAATTTTCTACCTGTACAAATGTACAAGTTTTGTTTTTCATGAAAAAGATGTAATGTTGATCGCTCAAATATATTTACATATATTTTACCTACTCTTAAATGTTGAACATAACTTCAAATTTTGCTGTTTTTTTTTTTCCTAGAAGTGCTTGTTCCCCTTCCTCACACACTTTTGAACACTGCATAGGTGAGTAATTTATTTATTATTGCCAACTCTAACAGCAGTATTGTCCTTGCTCGAATTAATTCACATTACCTTCTTCAATGATTCCTTTAAAAAACACTGATCAAATCGAACGGATGAGTTGAAACCTAGACCTACTTAGATATCATAATTGTTTCTTCTTTTATTACCTCGTCCCAATAGCGAATATCTGTCACGGAATAAATTTAACATGATCGAGAATCAAGTTTGGCCTTTAGTGCAATTTTTTACAATCATTAACTTCCCGATTCAGGGAAGCCTGATGACTACTACACCGGCCCTACTGGACACCCATCTCTGCTGATGGGACCGGCTTTCGCCATTTAGGTCAAAATATTTCTAAAAACGGGGTAAACCTCGAGAAATCGCTACGATGGCGAGCACCCATGACGAACCTTCCCCCCCCCCCACCCCCCCCCTTCCGCGTCCGGTTAGGTACCCGTCCGGCCTTGCGGTCTCATTGGGTACCACCGATAGCACATACGGAATGCTCTTGCTATCGGTCGGAATAATTCACTGGACGCAGGGCGCGAAGTGTGTGTGTGTGTGTGTGTGTATAATTCCCCATATCCGAATATGGAATGTCATAATAATCGATTTGATAGCATAGTGATTCTATAAGGATCAAATCAGCATACAGGTTTTCCATTTTTTTCTGAACCATGTTTCTGTGTGTACCACACACTGTATAATTCGGCATCCCTCCTGTTTTTTTATTCTCCACTATACTATGCAAAATCATCCCATTCGTTGGGCTCCTTTCTCCGCATTACAAAAAAAAGCAAATCAATGAATAAAAAGACCGATGTCTCGGTTGGTTCAGAACCAATTTTACAAAAGCTGCTCGGCGTCATGTGGCTCAACCGCTCGCTTGGAAATTTAAGTCTGGAGGGGGAGGGGGGGGGGGAAACGATTTTCCGGAAGCCTTCACGTAGCCAACTCATGTTGCCAACGATGAAATACCTTTCACTGGGGTTTAAAACCAATTGCAATACGTGACCCCAATGCCATCACTCAAATAAGAATCATTTTGCCTTGGAAATTTGTTGATAATCGATTCAATCGGCCAAAGAGAATCCATTCAGTCGATTCGAAGAGAAAGCAGTAATGGAAGATTCAATCAATCAATTTTATGTGGCATATATAATGTCTGCACTCATTAACCAAGAGGATTACAGAATTAATCCACTGAGAAAGGTGGAAATGTCATGTAACGACAATAGAATAAGGAGACCATCGGTCAAAAGTTGGAATCCATGGCCTTCATTTCTTAAGTCTACCACTTCAACGAAGAGTTTTGGCCCGTCCTCCGTTTTCGGTAAATATCTCAAAATCTAAGAAACATAGGGGCAACTCGATAAGGACTTTTTTTGTAGAAGACAGTGAGATCTACAAATTTTGATATTACACAAATTATGCTATCTCTCTTAGATTTTGAGATATTTATCAGAAACTTATAGCAGGTCGAAAGAGACAACTCGATTAAACGCGTCTTTCCTGATATACACACACCAACACACAGCCCTGCTGGAGAACCATGTCAAACGCCAGTGTGAGTACCTTCGAACGTGCGGACATCATCAGTCACACCATCATCCTATCGATACGGAATCCCCTCAATGACAAATTCAGCCCCAATCAAAGACTAGTGAATGGCAATATTAATCTCAAAAAATTAAGAAGCGAATGTAGGACAACCAAGCTCCTTGATTGAAGCATTTCTCCGCAATAAAAGAGGAGAAAAAAACCCCCCCGTTGAATATTTGACTAAGATTAAAGTACCGCCTCAAAGGAATGTGGGTCTCCCCGGGGGCGCAACGAAAAACCATCGGTACCCTGAAAAATTGAAGACTCTTGGATTTGGAGCGACTCCAGCAATTTCCAGTATCACGATCTCATCTTGGTACTTCAGACGACGTTCAATCCACAGAGAAATAAGAAATGAAGATCAATGATTCAGCCTGCCATTGAGAAATTGTCAGGAATGATTTAAA
Organism: Asobara japonica; assembly: GCA_026005395.1. NCBI lineage: Eukaryota > Metazoa > Arthropoda > Insecta > Hymenoptera > Braconidae > Asobara > Asobara japonica. The sequence goes on along the minus strand of BQMI01000479.1, from coordinate 2,926,332 downwards.
AGAGAAGAAAGCCCTTTTCACCAGTGAAAGCAAAACCCAGTCCATTTCAATCTGAGCGCAATAATGAACCAATAATAATATTTTCAATACTTCCACGTAACTAATTACTGATTAAAAAAAGTAGTGCTCAGTTACTTATATGTCTGCATATATATTTTTTCCATGTGGGTAAGTCCATTGCGAGATCCACTTTTTCAGGATTGTCTTAAACGTTCAATTCCTCACAATTTCAAACAGCCTGACAACATATTTATTCTGCGGAATGTCAGTTCGGCAACGCGTATTCCAGAATGGTACAAATTGTGTTAGAATCAAGAATAGAATCTATATTTACGGATACGATTCTACTAGAATCTAATTTTTCCATGTACAGACCTTCCCATAGCCTCCAAGTTCGGGGACTGAGGTTTCCGCGTACGCGGAGTTAGAGAGTACCCCTTCCACGCTCGCATTAGGCGTGCCCACAGACAGAGAGAGAGCTAATACGATGACGCGAGTGAGAACAAGGCATGCTTCGCTGCGCCCTACCCCCTCCAACACGCGCGACGCACTGCAGCGATACGGCCTTACCCCTCAAGCCCACGTCTAACGTGGCGCGGAGTGGGGACGCATTCCCCTCGGCTCGCTGCTGCTGGCAGAATTACGGAAAGCCCTTCGCACAAAAATTCAGTACACCCTAGCATCTACAATATTTTTTGTGCGCTTGCTTCGAATATTGGCTTTGAATCAAACTATACCAATATTACGTTGTTCAGGAAAGTCAAATAGTACTTCACGCAGGTCTCCCAATTCCGGTAATGCTGAAATGGGTCAAGCTTTAAACTCTGTAAAAGGTTTAAATCCTAGTTATACAGAAGTCAGTTGGCTGTGGCATTCCTCTCTCCCCCCCCCCCTCCTTCACCACTCATCACTTCCACCCTTATTTAATCCGCTTAACTTTCGTTCAGTGGTCTTCGTAGTCAAGATTTCCAACGTTAAGTGATTCGAAACGTGCCTTCCAACAGTGATAATACCAAGTTCCATGTATTGGAGTAATAAAAGAAGTTGGAGATTGCAAGATGAGTTGAACAGAGCTACAAGTTTGCCAAAGCGGATATGAAATTCTGAAGTGACTTGGAGACTGTCACTTGATACATTGCATTATTTCAAACTTTGCTATTGCTTATTAAACTTGAAATGCCTATTAAGGTTGGAATAACCTCATCACTGACGCAAAAGCGAATCGATTTTACAGTCCTTACTATATTTTTTTCTTTTTCTAGGGAACATTTTGCACGCCCAGGACACTATGGTTTGACATACAATAACAAATTTTTTTTTTCTGCTATTATCAGTTGGAAGACTGGCGCTGTAATGGAGAGACCCGGGTTCGAATTCCGACCGCACGTATCGGAGATCTTTGTTCTTCCTAAAACATGGATTTAATTCCAATTGATGCCACATCCGGTTAGCTCGACTGGAAAGTGTCCGGTACGTAAGTAAGAGACCCGGGTTTGAAATAAAAATACCTGCATATCATCCATCACGACAAAAACATCGATGACAACTCTTTGCCAAGGTTCCTCCATTACTAGCCCTTCTACTTGTTGCATTACCACCAGAATGGCAAAAAATACGACTGATTAGTTTCTGCAGCCTGCCATTGAACGCTGGCTACATCTCCAACACATTTATTTCTCTTTTTCTAAATATCTACTTGAATTCATCGAACTGATCTCGTTACAGATAATTTTTTTCATAATTCGCATACAGATGAAATGACTGTGATAAATCTATGGAGAATGACGAGAGCGTCATGCAAGAATGATAAAAGTTGTGGAACAATGGTTGATATATACAAGAAAAAGGTAAACCGGGAATGAGATAGAAGGGGGAGTTAGTGAAGGGGGCTCTAGGGCAATCGGTGTGGACAACGTGCAAAAATTCAATAGGGTAGAAAGAAGAATACAATGGGATTGGTGAAGCACGCCCTCCTTCACTGCATCATCTCAAAGCCCCACAGGACTTCACCCATAGAACATCATGGAAATCACAAACGTCCACCCACTGGCGCTTGCGCCTTGGCACACCCACTTGACCCCGAATGATAAAAGAAATTAAATTATGTAGGCAGTAATGTGCCCCATGCGCAGACCTCCCCTCAATGAATATATACGGCCAAATAATAAATTTTACATTACGAAGGTGTATGTGGCACACTGGGGAACCAATATTCTACTAATTTACGCTCTTTCTACGAATTCAATTGATGCGGTAAACTTGGTTAATGAACATTTAAGAATGAATGCTTCGCTGCGTGGGTTCCTGGGTGTGAGTGGGTCGGTGGCTATGAGTGGATGGGTGTCTATGAGTGGGTGGGTGTCTATGAGTGAGTGGGTGGGTGGGTGTATATGAGTGGTGGGTGGGTGCCATGGGTGGGTGGGTGGGTGCCATGGGTGGGTGGGTGGGTAGGTGCCATGGGTGGGTGGATGGCATGGGTCGGTATAAGTGGGTGGGTGGGTGGGGATGAGTATGAGTGGATGGGTAGGGGTGGGTGGATGGCTTTTCTCTGACTTCACAAAATTGAAGTAAGATGGCGGTATTGATATGCAAACTTTTTTTGTGGGGCAAAATGAGAGCTCTAAATTAGCATGGGAACAAATTTCGATACCCATCTTAGTTTTTATAGGTCGTTAGCGAAGAGTGACGTAGGGCTAAAAGAGACTCAACTCGATTGACCACTTCACTATTAAATTCCATTCCTGCGTCCCTAAGCCTTCTAGAGAGCCAAAATTTAATGATATTCTCTGCCATGTAATTCAATCCTTATCACAATGATGGACACTACTCGATTTAATGTAATCAATTTTCAATTAATTATGGAAGAATAAAAAGCTTTCAAGCAAATTTTATATTTAAACTGTATGACATAAAAAATGTATACTACAGAGTTCCAATTTTTTATAACTTTTTGGTTATCTCTATAACAAAATGACACTTTTTATAACATCACTATTGGACTATTTTATGCAAAAGTTTCTCAAGCGATTCGAAAAGCAAGATATCAATTGTTGCAGTATTTATTTGCCCCTCAAAATTTATCTCATGTTTCTCATTTATGCGAGGATTATTTAAATTACATTTTTGTGAAAATTACAATGACATTAAATCGAGCGAAGGTTGTTAAAACAATGCAAAATTTTTGGACAAATTGCCGGTGCTCATTCGCTGCAGATTTTCATCACAATTTTACCAATTTAATAAAGATGAAAAAAAATATTTAAAAAAATATCAGTTTTTCTAGTGGCCAGTCATTTTTTAATTACTCAAAATGTCGGAAATACCTAGGACAATTCGCATGGAAAAAAAAAATTACTCAGAATCTTAGGTATAATATAGAAATCAGCGAGTGCCAAGAATTGGAGAATGTGATACACGAAGAGCCATCTTTCAGTGATTGAACAAAACAGAGATGTGTTTCAAACGGTAACCCCGCAGAATTGAAGATAATTCGAGCAAAGTTAACACCTGTCTATTAGACTTGACGGTCCCCATAACAAAATTTATACACCATAGAAAGTTCATATAATTGCAAAATGAAAAAATATAGAAAATTCTTGCTAATGTATATATTTTTCTATGTGGGTTGGTGCAGTCGAATAAAAAGGTTCCTTCCAAAGTCTGACATCGCAGAGATATGAAAATGCATCACACCCATAGATCTCCTGACACTTTGAGACTTGTCTGTGTGTTTGTGTGCATTCAACTTGGGACTCAATTTCTTCGTTATTCGTTAAGACGCATTTTTGTTTGAATTATCTCCCAATTTAGAATTATCAGTTTAGAAAAAAAACAGGAAAAATGACATTATTAAAAATGGAATTTTCTACAGAAAATATTTCATAACATTTCCCCCTTAAATTACGCGTCAACGAGATAATCAAATTTCCAAACAAGTTTGACAAATCAATCGTTTCCATTGATATTAGGAAGTTACGCTGTCGACCTGTAACAGGTGACACACACGCACACACAAACTTCCCAGTTATCAAAGTATCAGTACATGTACCAGTGATACGTATAACACTTCCCAGATATTCATAGTGCTTCCCAAATAATATCCATTTCAATACTTGAACCCAAGAGAAAGAGCATTACCTAAACTCGAGGGAAATCACTTTCTCAGGATCAAATTTCATATCCATAATTGATAATTTTCGGTTTGTTAAATTGAATTTAATGAATTCTACCTTGTAAATTGTCGAGCATGTACGACAGCAGCTTGTGAGTCCCCGATGGCTCGCCGTAGAGGGCCATCATCTCCTTACTGAGTGGATTCCCATGTAGTCCAAGCACTTGTAACTGGAATAACTTTCCTAATTCGTACGGTAATACTCGGAGAAAATTCTGATTTAAAAGCAACTCTCTGAAAAAAACAATCAAATACAATTATGAGTTTTTTTTACCAATTAACCAGATGATCACATTAAATGATTACAAATTTGTATTTATACAAAATATGGGTTCAAAATTTGAAAAAATAATTCTGGAAAATATTGAAGCTGCTATGTGGGTGACCTATAAAGGTCCCCCAACCACGTGACACCGAACGTCGGAATAATTGAAAATTCGAGTGTTTATAAAAAGCCTTTCAATAATTCATTGGGACAGATGAAGATTATTTTTTTTCAAGTATATTACAAACATTTCTTCGCAATTTTTTGTTTTTATACGAAAAACTATTGAAGGATTTTGACACAACGGATTTTTCCATGTTGGGATGAAAAAAGTCAAGTTTAGGATTTTGTCCATCCACTTATGAACGTCAGGAGCTTTTAAAAATTCTGCAGAAGGTTTGAAAAAATTTTGGAAGTACTTGATTATATACTCGTCTAGTAATTCCCTACTAAAGTTCCATATGATTCTAGTCAGAAGTCGTTTCATCTGAGAGATACACTAAGAGTTGTAGAAATTTTGCAAACTTCAAAAATTTGGAGAAATAGTAAACTGTTGGAACACACAATAATCGAGCTTAAAAATTTGAAACAACTGCAACTTAGGGTAATACTCTCGAACAATTGGGATTTAAGATCAACCCTCTGAAAAAAATGATGACGATGAGCAATCCTTGTTTACCTAGGTGATTATCCAGTTAATCAAAAAATTGTCTCAGATTAATCTGTCTCAGGTTAGCTTCCTGGGCACATATTTAGTATGTGGTATCATACAACACTGCATGACAATTTCCGAAATTTGAAATATGCGAAATATTTTTTAAAACGTCGTTTTAGGAAAGAGCTTTTCATATTAACTATGAAAACACGCTGCATAATACTCTTGAAAATTATAAAAATTCCAAAATATTGATAATTACTAATATTTCGAAAATATTCCGTTTTTCAATTGAAAAATATAAAAAAAAATGTTCAATGTCTCAACTGTCAGTTTCACACATTTGACAAATTTTGCAACCATCGAATTCGAGTTTAGACATTTTTTTTTGGGACATAGGCGATTATAAAATTATTCGAGATAATCCAGTAGCGAAGTGGCAAACGGAAATAAGTGAGGTTGAGATTGCAGTGAGTTTTTAATGAATATGAATATGAATATCTTAAAAGATAAAATAAAAAGCAAAATTTTTATGAAAAACATTTGTGTCGATCACCTTTTTCTCGTCAAACAATTATTTATATAAATTCAACTACCTCGCTTAGATTACAAGATAATTTTGTTCATATTTGAACCTTTGAATTTCCAAAATATTCGCCGTGTCTTTTATTTCTAATTTCTTACTTTTAATTTTCTAATTTTGCCTGGAATTCCCTTAATCTTAGAAGGTTTTAAAATATGACAATTTTTAAAGTTTTGACAACTTCGAAAATTCTCGTAAACCTCATTCGTATAAATATCAATTTATTCAAATTTTCCAATTATGGCAATTTTGAAATTCCCAAAATGTTTGCAGTTCTTTCCATCTTGTTAATTTTTGCTGAAGTATTTTTCAATTCTTTCAATTTCCAAATTTTTTCAAAAGATGACCATTTTTTATTATTATATACCTTCCAATTTTTTTTATTTTCATTTTTTCAAATAATTAAAAATCTTGGTTTTCCAAAATGTTTGCAGTTTCTCGATGAGTCAATTCGTCTATTTTTCGAGATAAGTCAATGTTTTCAAATTTCTAAAATTCTAATAATTGTCTTTTTCAATGGTTCCAATTTTCCAAACATTTTTCACCATTTGTACCTTCTCCTCTATCCATAATGGTTAACCATAGATTTGAAAACTTCATTTAATTTAAAAACCCCACAATGACTTACTTAAGGTAGATGAGGTCGCCAAGTTCAGCAGGCAAACTCCGTAGTTTATTACTACTTAAATCAAGTACTCTCAAATGCGCTAAACGTCCTATTTCAGCTGGTATCCTTTGTAAACTATTATCATTGAGATATAGCGCAGTTAAATGAGTCAATTGCCATATATTGGGACTCAAATTTCTTATACTGCCTGTTATCTCCAACTCCGGCCAATAAGATTTTTTACCAGAGTTGGCGTCCTCAGTTGACATAATAGTGTGAGCGCGACGCGGATTTGAGCTTTCATACTTGTCCTTATGATTGCGGGACATCTTGAATCCTGTCGAATAATTAAAGCGTCATTAATTGTTCAAATAAGTCGAAATAGATACCAAAAAAAACATTACGGACAGACAGAAAATTAGGTTTTTAGTAAAGCGGTAGAACAGTTCAAATCGTTTCATACGGTATAACTCCTGATTAAACGATGATAGAGGTGATTTGATAACCTTTTTTGTAGAGCAGAATGAGATCTACAAAAATGTATATGGAACATATTTCGCTATCTCTCTTAGATTCTGAGATATTCAACAAAAACTGTGATACCGCTTCGCTATTGGTTGAGCCCTAGATTGGTAGCAACTCTACTTTACATGTTCAAGTTCGTTTAATACTTTAAAAAGCACTGAAAAAAATTTCGTTTAATCCGAATTGAGTATCAAGAAAACTCGATTTTTTTTCTATATATATATATATATATATTTTTTATTTAAATTTAATGAAGAATGAAAATGAACTTAATAATCTTCTGTTGCCTTTTCCAACATTCTGAAAAATAGGTGACACCAATCTATGTCTCATTACCAAGGGTTAGTACGAAAAAATGAATGAAAAGAATGAATTTCAACATATTAGTCTTTTTAATTTCCAATTTTTACCAGTAACTAACCTACACTATCAACAAGGATGGGAATTTGATTCATGCAGGAATTGTCATTGAAACTGGAGTATTTTATAATAAATGCCAGTTTGACAGGAAGGATCATCGTGATAAGGGACATGATTGAGGATATCCAAGAAGCCGCATATGCCCCCAATAATGTTCAGCATTAGGCTGAAAATTTATACAATTACTTGAATGACAGGTGAAAACACGTGTTGCGAAAATCAGGAAAAATTGTGAGTACCTGGCCAACCTCAAATGGACAAAATCCATCCAATTAATACGTGTTGTTATGATTGTTATTTTATGAATAATTATGTGAATTAATGGGATATGATAATATGTGTAAATGAAATTGTGAAAATATGGGAAATTGAATTTTTAAGGATAAGTAATGATGAAAATTTGGCGCGACCCATAACCTATGATAGAATTACTCAAATGCAATGGTACAGAAATTTTTAGGTTAAATAACCACAAATACCAATGATAATGTCATACCAATAATCTAATTAATTTCACCGTGCAATTAGTGCATAATATAGTCAATGTTTTTATTAAATACCCGATTTATAACGATTTGGTGTACCCCACATTATCACTGAGTCTAGGTATAATGGAAAAAAAACGGCAAATTTAAGTCTTAAACGTCATTAATATTATACCGGCTATTATATTAACTGTTAATATTAATTAAAATACACACCTTCATCTACCTCTTAACACACACAAAGACGTTTAGGGTGTTTTAGTCCGAGTCAAAAAAAATTTTCACGTCGCGTAAACAAAACTACCTTGACAAACACTGACTCCATTTATCAACTGCACTGTGTACCGTGGATTATGGAGGTAGATGTGAATGTGAGTGGTGAAATTGTGGCGTTGTAGTGGGTTCACACAGTGACGGAGCGATGGCGCTGCCTGTACTGAGGAGCGGGCAGTATTTTTAGGAAGTCGATCTGATTATTCCTTCAATTATAAAATAATTTGTCCTTCTTCTAACACAAGCACGAGTGCGCGTCGCGCGCTAAATTACGATTTGACATTTGAAGTATCAATATATCTTCCAAAGTTGAAGATATTGTTAATCATTGACTCCGAAATAATGAGAGCTTTCAATTTTCCAATTTGGTGCAAGCATCTTTTGTTTTTTTTCTGTAATTATCGCGTACATATAAAATTTGTCAACACTGGATAGAATATGTAAAACACTCGAAATTTCATAAATTAACAGAACGTTGAAAGATATTCTGTGTATATGATTTTCAATAACTACATAAGCTATGACAAGCCGAATCGAAATTCCACATATCGATGATTGAAAAATAAATCATGTCACGATTTTCGAGACATTTCGACTCTAACTATGTTCATTTATGTGTATGCGCTTTTTTGGATAGGATTTATCGTTCTTCTATAACAATACATTAGAGGTAAAAAAAAAACACAAAAAAACATTACCAACAAAATGTAGCGGTTGATATTCTCATTTTTTTCAGCGTTCTTGCTAACCGTTGCTAATCCGTTGGGTTACCAACGGATAGGTCATTGTCGCTTGCCGCCATTATACGAATTTGTACTTTGGTTTAGTTTCCACGTGTTTCAGGTTTGTTATCACTTCACTCCGAACATTGTTGTACCACAAGTTTAATTTCATCATGCGCTTAAAAATGTCAAATCAATAATGTTGACGTAAATGACAGAAAATCGGAGATAAATTAGTGCCATACCGCCAAAATTTATCACTGCCATCTCATGGAGGGGGTCTGTACTATAGAAGCGATGGGGGTCACGTGACCCCTCCAATAAGCGAGTTTCGCATCAACAATATAATAGTTTTGTGAAAATGGCTGCGAGCACCGCAGGTAATTCACGATAATAAAAATAGTGTTTTTTGATGGTAAAGTTGATGTGACATTGAATAAGTTGACGTTTTTATTAGAAAACCGCATTTGTAGGAGCCGAAGAAACCTGTACAAATCAGGAAATGCAATTTGTTGTACTTTGAAAATGACATAACCTCATTGCACGACGATTTTGGAATTACTTAATTTTTTGTATTGTTTGTTACTTCTCGGGATTAGAAGATTGTCATGAAGATTTTTTCGTGATTTATTGTGGAACTAAAAACATGATCTACAAAATCGTATATATAGGATACACGCCACGTGCGCATGTGACATATATTTGTGTTTGCACGTTCGAATTTTTGACGTTATTTTCATAGAAAGAAAATTTTTAACAGCTTTTTAATGATAGCTTTTACAAATTATGTTTTATTGATAATATTTGTCCAAATTAAGCTAATTTTAGATTATAAAAAAAACTTAAGTGCAAAAAAAGATATTACAGTACCGATCTTTACAACTATTTTCAAACGTCAAGGAAGTAAAAACAATTCTCGTGATGACTGGAAAAATCTGTAGACTTTGTGTTATAAAGTTGAGAGTTTTTGTTGGATTTTTTTCTATAAAAAGTGTTCAGCAGTGGGTGGGGCAAAATGGACACTATATTTATAAAAGATCACGAATTGAACACGAACATTGTCACAACCTTATTTTAGAAAAATATAGAAAAAAAATACAATTTCCTATTTTCATATTTACATATTTTTTATGTAAAATACAGAAATAGAGCTGAGAGATTTAGTAAAAAAAATCTGGACGCAAAAGAACATGCATTGAACCACAGACAATTTTGGAAATTAAACTATCTCTTCATTATTCAATTATTATTTTATTAATATTTTTAAATTTTATTCCAGGCAAAGGAATATCTGTTCTCGGAGCTGTTTGCCAATCAAGAATTAATCTCAGATACTCACAATTATTATGTCCATTACTACAAGTACGTGAATATGCAGCTCGTAAAAGTACCAGAGAAAAGCGAGAAAAATTGAAGAAGAAGAAAAAAGTGGAGGTGAAAAAAATTGGATGGGTCCAGCCTCATTTACGCGTGAAAAAAACGTAATTATAGTATAAAAATTTATTTATTGTAGCCATCAAGTCATGCAAATTTTTCATTGATATGTAAGAAATTAAATGCACGTGTGTATGTGATCATGTATTTTTTCGTTTGCCTTGTGGATACCATCAAGACAGAAATTGAAGAAAAAAGAAGTAAAAACAGAAAAAAATATAACAAAGTTGAAACGGGTAGTTTCAGGCAGAAATGGTGATCGTTGATTTTTTTGTGTAAAATTCGATTTCTTCCAAAAAATTTTTTTTTATCTTTTTCCTCTAAACTGCTCAATTTCCAAACCAATTGAGAAAATTTCATTGAAAAACTAACAAACTGGAACAATAATCAATTTTCTTTCATACTTTTGGAACTGAATTTTATTTTCATTAAATTTATTTTGTTTTTTATTTTAGAGAACTTCTGTCGTTGGATGGATTGAAAAGAGATGACTCTCTGAAGCAAACAACAACTGATGATGTCTGGCTGCAAAAATACCATAAATTAAAAATCTATTCCTTTGCAGAGGCAATTCAGTGTCATAGAGAAACGCATCATCCCACTGGTTACAATTTGCCTGACGCTCGTATACATGCATTCATCGAGCTTGATATGAGTGTGAGTATGATATTTCGTTGCTGTAATGAGCATCAATCTATAATTGAGAAAAAATTCCTAACATGAAAAATGAAAATCAAATGTGGAACTCGAATGTTGCACTGGAAGCATCTGAAATGAGCAGCTGTCCCGTAATATTGTAAAGAAAATTGAGATTTAGGAGAATTAAAAAATTATGCAAGATTTAATAAAAATCTGGATGAAATTGATTTTCTTGTAAAAAATTGTGAGAGGAGAAGATTTATTGTGAGTCGTTGAAAATTTGAATTTCGAAAATTCCAAAATAATAGAAATTTTGAGAATTAAAAATTCTCAAATTTTTAGCCATTATTTCGGTTGCACTATTGCAGACTATTGCTCATAACTTTGATTTTTCAGGGACCTACGGAGACAAAGACAGTTGAGGCCTTTACACGCACAGTAGGAATGCCATCCCCCTTTGACCATGGAGAGCACAGGAATGTCGTTGCTTTTGCAAAATCACATGAGATGTTGGATCTCGCTGAAAAGGCTGGAGCCACGCTCACAGGAAGTACTGAGCTCATTTCCAAAATTCAGGTAATAATTTTTTTGGTATTTTAATACCAATCAATATTATTATTCCTGCCCTTAGGATATATTCGAAGATACATGGTTCATATATTGGTTCAAGTTCAGGACTATAGCTGACTAGGTTCAAGCCTAACATTAGGTCTCAGAGCAGGAGCATTTTCTCTGATAGGTTGTTCAATAGTTATTGGAAAATTCGAAGGAATTATTTTTTGTGGAATAAAACTGGATGCATCTCTCTGGAACTTTGATAAGGAATTTCTTTAATCATTCTCTTTTTCTTACAGTCAGGAGAAATAGCTACCGATGACTTCCACAGTTTTGTGGCGCATCCTGACATCCTTACGGAGCTCTCTGTTGTCAGAGGATTGTTGAAAAGAAAATATCCGAGTCCCCGGATGGGTGAGAGAAATTTGAGATAAAAAATAACAGCTGGAACAATGATTTTTACAAATCATAATTTTTGCTGGAACCAAACCTTTCGGTTCTTTGAGGTCCCCCAGAAAATTTTTCACAGCAGACTATTGAAATTTAATCTGATGAAATCGTCACTTTTATGCAAATTTGGACGAATTGAATGATTTTGAGCACTCAAAAAAAAATGAAAGATCGAGGTTCTTTTAAAAAAATTGCAAAAAATCAGATATTTACCCTACTTAAATTTTGGATTTCACCTTTCTGTACAATGTTGATAATTTCAATAATTTACCCAGAGCTTTTTAAAAAATCATGAACTGCATAAATTTAAACACCCCAAAATATTTCTAAATTTGACAAAATATTTTTCAAAAACTTTGGAAAAATATAACTTTTGCCAAATGTCAAAATTTCACTATCGCCAAAATTTCCGAAAATGCAAAAAAAAAATCCAAATGTACGAAATCTTAAAATATTCCTAAATTGCTAAGAATTTCGAGACCTCAAAATTTTCAAAACTAATTAAAAAATTTCAAACGTTCAAAATTTTCAAATGAAACGAAAAACTAAAAACATGACCTACAAATTTAGCTGAGGTAATTGAATTGTTTCAGGTACTTTGGGACTCGATTTACCAGGAATGATTAAGAAAATTTTGAACGGCATCAAGTACAGTGCTGTTTTGAACGAAAGACAACCCAAATTTGCCACCATATCCATACCAATTGGCCAAGTGAGTATATGTGACCTACATTAACAAGGACCACCTTGTCGATATGAGCCTCCGTACACGTCTACAATATGAATAACCCCACATTTTAACTCCAACATAATCTTGATAGTATAACAAAATCATCACGCTAAAGAAGATGGAAAAAATGATCTATCATTTCAAATCGTATTAATTACCCATATTTTAATTTGCTCAAAAATGACTTCCATACGAGTCGATTGAGAGATTAATTCTTCCTTAATTTCTATGAATTCATCAATAATTTAAAATATCCTTTTCAAAAAAGCGACACACATAAATGAACATCGTTAGAATCGAAATATCTCGAAAATCGTGATGTCTTATTTTTCAATCGTCATTCATTTATTGCTCGATCAGAAGTCTATTACTGAAAAAAACAATCCAATAATATATTTCGTTTATTTTTCATGGTACCTTGTCATCCTTTCATGACATCTGGATGTTGAATCTGATTAAATCTCCTGACAATAAACAAACAAAAAAATCAAATATCGGTTCAAAAACCATTTGTGCAAAAAAAGGCGACTACCTCGGAAACTAAAATCGACAAAGTGGGCCCTTTTATGCGAATGTCTACAGACGTTTTATATAGCCAGAGAAATAAACGGAGGGCCAATGTCACTAATAAGAAATTCTCTGAATCTGAATTGTCCGATTTTTTACAGCTACCAATGAGTTTCGAGGACCTCGAACTAAACTTCAAAGCGGTGGTACAAGACGTCTATAAAATGAAGCCGAAACGTGATGGCCCATTCATTTGGAGGTAAAAACCCATGATCCAGTCCTATTCATAATTTCTACGAAAATCTGCTCACAACCCATTTCAGTGATAAGTATCTTTTGACAATTTTTACGGTCAACTTCGAAGTTGAAATAATGGAAATGTGAGTGTGACCATTGACAGTTCAAACTCATAATTTATTCTTCTAACTTCTAACATAATCCATCCTATTAATATTTTCTTCTGACTTGTAACGTAACCCATACCACTACAATAATTTTTTCACTATTTTTAGAACGAGTTTAACCTGTGCCCCAGCACCCGGAAAACTCAAAGTCGACTTTTCGCAATACCTCGATGAAGGCGAAAAGAAGCATGACGAAAGTGATGATTCAGATGAGGAGGAGGAGGCATCGGCTCGAGCTTAGCTTTGTAATCAATTGACTGCTCAGCAAATTTTTTTTTCATTGAATAAAGACAGCGCCAGCAATAACCCAAATACTTTCAATTGTATTATCAGCTGCAATCAATGCTTCCCCCAACAATAGCCGAAGAATTTACGATTGCTGCTTATTGATAGAACTCTTACAATGCAAAATCATTTGATATTTTTTTAAAATTTTTATCACAAAATTATTGGCCCAATAGTTTTAGGGGGGGGGGGGGTAGAATTGCAGGCAGTACTTGTTGTGAGGAGGGAATCCGAAAGAAAAATTGATGATACGATGAACTGATTGTATTTCACTTAAGTAATTATTACTTTGAAAGTTAAATGAAAGTTAAATACTGTAAATACCCGACTGAGGGCCGTTGGGCAATAGCCATTTGTAAGGTTTCTTGCAATAAACACAGTTAAAATACAGTTGAAGCTATTGGAAATTTATTGGAAAAAAGTTACAGAACAGTTTACTGAGCAAACCATCTTATAGAGAAATTGTCTAAAGTATATTGTGTGAGTATCATCGCTTATGAGAAAATTTTATATGATTCTTCTCGACACCGAATTAGTTACAAGATAAAGCAAATAGCAATAATACATTGAATCTATGATATTTGCTTAATGATGGGGGCTAGCCACAAATGTGACTTGACATAAAATGTGTAGTCTTATAAGAGGCATAAGATGTCGTTAATACTCTTTTTCCCATATTTAAGCGTTCCCAAGATACAAAGTTATGAACAATTTAAAGATTGGATAACGATGACAAAATTCGGTGTTTTTGATTTGTGCTCGTGTCAGACTGACTATCTACGATATGAGGGATTAGTTGAAGAAAACTTAGATTAGTCGAAAAAAAAACATACTCACACACCTATCCACCCACTCACTACCCGCTCACACCCCCCCCACCCACTGACACCCGCCTACCCACTCACTCACACCCTACACACCCACCGACCCACCGACCTAACCACCCACTCACACCCACCCACCCACTCACACACACACATACACACCAAACCACATATACCCACAGTACTCATAAATTCTTTCAAAGCTCCTGCAAGATGGCAAACCGTTAAAATTTCGTTTTTTTTTGCAGTCATTACAATAACGTCCTCCTTCGGAAAGTTAGCAAACAACAATTAAAGATATTACCTCCACTTGACTTTCCCCCCTAAAAAAAAAACCTAATCTCATGTTTCTGTCCCCCGTTGCGGTAATTCGAGGACCCCAGGAACGGTCCAACAGGTCGCTATGTGCCAAGGTGTGTAAAGAAATGAGATGAAACGATAGACAGAGAAAAGTTGAACTCGGTGAAAAAAAAGGAGAAGGTAGAAGTGGTGAGCGGCCGGCGTACAGTTTTGAATTGTGGTGGGGCAGGACAGGCTCAACTACCTGCCCGTTTCTGAGCTCAGTCGTTGTCCGCCAGGTTGAAAATCGGTTCGTGTTTCCTGGCTGATACAGCTAAAACTTGGCAATTGCATTTACGCTGTTAATTGGGCCAAAAAAATCGGCAATTATCGTTGATTCGGACCTGTTAGATTGCCCAAATTAGTGTAAGTAAGGCCCGCACACTGTACCAAATTGTCAAAAAATTGTGTATGTTGAGTAGTTGTCCTACTAAATTATCAATTGTTGGTTTGCAAAAGCAAAAAACTGCCCTAGAATAGAGAAAAAAAAGGAGCGAAAAATCATTCCAAATCCTCAGTTCGGCTGTCCCAATGGAGCGCCGCTCAAAACCGTGAAAAAACGAGCCGGAAATTATCGCAAAACGCCGGATAATCGTGTATTATAAATAGCTAGACCCCCAAATTTTCATCCACAAGTTAAACTACCAGCAAACATCACGAGCTAACCCAAAATTGGCGGCAAAAATTTTATATTTTGATTTGTGAACCGCGCAGTCGCATTGACACCGGTGCGCTACAAGTGTGTGAAGTGCAAGTGTTTTCTTTTTGTAAATTATCGAGTGAAACTTGTTGCATTGTGTAATTATGAAATTGTGATTTTAAAGTGGACATGACGATAGCTGCCTGGAATTAGCAGTGCATCAATTATGGTGAGTGATTATCGGCACAGTGTATAATGACGATTCTCGGATTACAATTAGGCGCCAATGCGCCTGCGTTGGGTTTCCAGTTGGATTTGTCATTAAGGATGTTTGCGTATTAACGGAGGGGAAAATAGGGATTTGGGGATAGTGCAGAAGCTCATTTGGCCCATGACTATGCCCGATTTGGGATGGAATATCTCCGATTTTTGGCCGAAGGGCAATGCATGGCCACTTGTAAGGTCTCTTGCAATAAAAGCCGATTAAATTAAACTGTGCCCGATGCAGGAGATAAATCCTCGGTTCGGGGATTTAAATATCCCCAGTTTGGGCATTTCCAATATCGCTGGTGTCGGCATTTAAATATCTAATGTAGGGATATTATAAAAGGAGATATTATAGATGCAAGATTTTTTGAAACTATCTGGAAAAAAGTGGAGAAACATTTAGAAAAAAAATGGGAAAAAAATTTGGAACAATTGAAAGAAGCGGTTAACAAATTGTAGTTATAGCAAATGATGTGCAAAATGCGAGTTTCATGGGGAAAATTGAGTAACGCGGTAATCAATCGAGATATTTAAATTTCCCGCGCATTTAATCCCATGCTTTCGTGCCTGTTGATGGACAGCCCAGGATCTTTTCCGTGTTTATTTTTCGCGGTATTTGACTGCGGTTACTCTATTCAAATTTTATCACATAAACTTATACATTATTCACTAATAGTAAAAAAACCTCAGTGCTTTTTGCTTGCAGTTTTAGAGAACATGCACGACATCCGTAATTGACTGGAATACGCTACTAGGAAACGGATTTTTTTTTCGTCGATTTTTCAATCATTTAGTAGGAAAAAAATTATCTAAAAAAAATTCGAATGTGTAATTTTGTCATTCTCATTTTTCTATGACATATTATAGATATATATACATATACTTATAGTGAAAAAAAATTTGTGTCCTAAACTGCCTTCTTCAAGTCCCCCCAATATGTCCCCATAAATTTCCCATAGTACAATAAAATAAGGGTAAAAATATAATGCGCATGCGCTATTTTACGTATTAACTTTCGCATATATAAACATGAAATTATTTATCACTATTATTTGCATCAAGGACATGTGAGGCAGAGGATCACGTCTATCGCATAAGGCGCACTATTGAATTCTAAGATAAAAATTGCATTTAATCCACGATTAGCAACTGCGAGATATTCGCGTGGAATTTATATGCGGTGATAAATTTCAAATTATTTGTTATGTAATGTGGGGAGGGGGGGGGGGGTGTTAAGTGTTGATTATAATGCATAGGAGATAAATTTTTTATTGATACTCGGGGGGAACTGAACACGGGAAAGCACGTTTTGTCGTATATAATGCGATAGTCCTGGAGTTGCCTCAACCTCCCTCCCTCCCCCCCCCCCTCCCATGGAGGATATTCGCCATGCATTGTTTAACTTCCCGACAGGGAACCTCATTATAATTACCCCATCGAAAATTTGAATATAGATTTTTCACATCTACAAAATTGAAAAAGAACACAGGCGGCGAATTGCTATACGCGCGAGCACATACTTCGGGCGAGCGAGCTCGACTTGTCCAAGCCCCATCAGCGATAAATTCCAAAGGAGAACCTGTCGTCATTTCAACTATCAACTTTATTAATAATGTAATACCTTTATGTAAGTTACAACCCACCTTACATCCCGTTCCCTTCTTACACCCCCGTCATCTATGGCTCGAAGTGAGGCCCCAGTTCAGCCATGCGTTTCCGATGCCGACGATTTACAGATACGTTCAACTTAGGAGCGCAAATGCAAATCATGTATCTCCAAGGCCCAAATCGTTTATTTTATTTCTCATTCCTCAATCCACAATTCTCTGGATCATTATGATAAAAATGTGCATAGAGCAGGGGAGCTCCCCATGCGTTTGTGCCGCCATGGGGAATGGAAAAATTGACCGATCTGTAATTCTCGTCCAACATGCTGTTTTCCCAGATTTTTAAAAACGTCAGATACCCGCGGGTAATTCGCGGATTTCACGCGCCTGACTCAAGCACCACCCACAGATTCTACCTGCGGTTACGCCTTAATTACGCGAGTTAGAGAAAAACTTCATAAGACATAAAACGTGTACTTTTATGTGGCGAACATTTTTCATTTAGGACAATTCTTCCTATCTTGGAGCGTTCTTGAGATATGACGTTGCAAATATTCCGGATTTATATGGTCGGTGTAGAATTGCGAGCTGAAGATTAGGGTTACACACACACACACACACACAGACCCCAAGATTTTTTTGGAAATATTTTAGGACCCTTGGAAGGGTGAGACATTGTCACGCGAGCCGGCGCGAACCTCAACCTTGTGTGTGTGTGTGAGTGTGTGTGGCTTAGAATTTGTCTCTCTAGTCACGTTTATACCTATCGCATTATGATGACTACGGATGATCTTCTATCAGACAGTCATCCTGATGAGCTTCCCGAGTGATGATCCGGTAAGCGATTCTGCAAAACGCTGAAGACATGTCTGACGGTATTTGTAGCATCTCATGATTTATTCCCGTATGCGCGAGGCGGGAGGGGGAGAGGTTATATGAAATTGAATGAAATTGCCGAGTTGAGTGCTTTCATCGTAGGCAACACTAGTACATTGTTTATTGTTTACACCCCATAATTTTTTGCTTAATCGTAACTGTATTGAATGGGGTCACAGATAAGTGAGATAGGGGAGAATAGAATAGAATTCCATTTGACGTGGCCCGGCCCTATCTTCTGTGGAAATTGTTTCTTAGAAGAGCATTGAACTTCCAGACACCTGAGAATATGCAAGAGGCAAAATCGTAGAAAGAAAAACTAATTTTATTGAGATAAATTTCTCGTGACGTACTTCGCAGCCAAAACGACTTCCTGAGTGGGTAAGTGGGTGGGTGGGTGGTTAGGAGGGTGTGTGTGTGTGTGTATGTGGGTGGGTGGGTGAGAGATGGAAGGGTGGGTGGGAGATGAAAGGGTGGGTGAGTGGGAGATGGTAGGGTGGGTGGGAGATGGAAGGGTGGGTGGGAGATGGAAGGGTGGGTGGGAGATGGAAGGGTGGGTGGGTGGGTGGTAGATGGTAGGGTGGGTGGGTGGGTGGTAGATGGTAGGGTGGGTGGGCGGATGGGTGGGAGCTGGTACGGTGGGTGGGAGATGGAAGGGTGGGTGGGTGGGCATTTATCTCATGCAGAATGTTTACAAGGAATTATTTATTCAAAGTTCTAACTGCTTCCCTTTATATTTTTCTTTAGAATTTTATCACGTTGTTTCGTCTATTGGAGTAGTACCTTCTATTTACTTCAACTAATATCAATTCAGCGCGTTATTGCGGTGAATATCAATCTTTTTTTCAACGTACATCCATTCGTGTGAAATGAAATACGACGGTGAGTCTAATCATATCTGGTTACCACAAGAATGAGAATGTTGATGTTATTTTCAATTCAGAATGGTCGCGACTCCATAATTTTTTGACCTTTAAAAATTGATCGGAAACGCATTTAAAAAAAAACAGATGGATCTATAAACTTGAAGTATGCATATATATATGTTCAATGAAAATTATTATAGTAGAGATGTCCTAGGGTAGTAATAATTTGTGTTTGTGTGTATTTGGATTATCAACAAAAGTCATTTTACTCGAATTTCGTGCACGTGTGTAAGAAAAACTGGAACAAATATTCATGCAAGTAGGTTACCTCTATCTAAACTCACATAGCCATGACCAAAAAAATTGTGAATGAAGTGTATGAATTTAGCACCATAATCTTTCATACTCGATGTCTTCTAGATATTTATACAGACTAGATATACGACAATAAGGTTCGTTAACAAACGCCCATGCTTGGTACCTCATACGCAGGTGTAATATCGCGTGTTTATTCAACTGTTGGCTGTGTTAGTTTTTCAGACTGGAAGGTGGAACTTTGAATTATTTATGACAAAAACGGACTTGATGATTTAAGCGTCGAAATAATTCAATGGATTTCTCAATGACAGCGAATCAACATGCTGGAGTCGCGATTAGGAAATCGTTGAAACTTTTCAGCATTTTTCGATTCACTGCCTCTTGGAGACATAGAATTGGATGAGTTTTTCTTTTGCTTATAGATTAGTGTACGCTCAAAAAGTCCGGAAAATTTTTGAAAATTTTGAATTTAGCGAAATTTTATTTATTTTTTACAATTTCGAAATATTTAAGAGTTTCAATTTTTTAAAATTTCAATTTTTTAAAAATTTCAATTTGTACAAAAGTTCAATTTGTTTTCAAGTTTCAAATTTTTTCAATTTCCGAATTTTTATCGAATTTCGAAAATCTATTTTTTTTAATTTCAAGTTCATGGTTGTGTTCAGGAAAGGCCATGGGAATTTTTCTGGAGAATTTTTCGGGGAATTGGATCTGCATAATGCCGTAATGGCTAGGCTCGAAATGGAATAGACAGTGGCACGCACATTGCAAGCACGAAGCAGTTATTATTACTGGTCTGCTGTATAGTCAATATAAAAATTATCACGCAGACGTGGCCATTCGAGAGTAACGCGGGTTGTCCTCTAAATTATAAAGTGAAAGAAAATTAAATAAGGGGGTTTAGACAGCGAAAGTTCGTTGATCTTCCGGCGTTTCCCGATTAATAAATTCAGACATCATTGCAGTGTACTAGGTTTTGGTTGATGGAGGAGATTTTGGATATATTGCGGTCTATTGAGGTGGGGGAATTCAAAAACAAATAATTTCTAACTAAAATTTTTTGGAAAATTTTCTAATCTTTTGTTTTACAATTTTTGGCGTTTTTGAAATTTTAGATTTTTTGATATTGCGAAGATTTTTTTAAATGCGAAATTTTGCGGCATTTGTGGGACTTTCTATATTGTTTAGAAATCCTCAAAAATTCGGAGAATTTCAAAAAAAATTTGAAATTTTATAACTCTCAAAAAATTTTCAAAATTTCAAAAGTTTTAAAACATTGAAGAAAATTTATAGAATTACAAAATTAACGAAAATGTCACCAATTGCAACAAATTCAGAACTTTTCAAAAATTTCAAAAATTTCAAAAATTTCAAAAATTTCAAAAATTTCAAAAATTTCAAAAATTTCAAAAATTTCAAAAATTTCAAAAATTTCAAAAATTTCAAAAATTTCAAAAATTTCAAAAATTTCAAAAATTTCAAAAATTTCAAAAATTTCAAAAATTTCAAAAATTTCAAAAATTTCAAAAATTTCAAAAATTTCAAAAATTTCAAAAATTTCAAAAATTTCAAAAATTTCAAAAATTTCAAAAATTTCAAAAATTTCAAAAATTTCAAAAATTTCAAAAATTTCAAAAATTTCAAAAATTTCAAAAATTTCCAAAATTTCAAAAATTTCAAAAATTTCAAAAATGTCAAAAATTTCAAAAATTTCCAAAATTTCAAAAATTTCAAAAATTTCAAAAATTTCAAAAATTTCAAAAATTTTAAAAATTTCAAAAATTCCAAATATTTTCAAAAATTTTTGAAAATTTTGAAAAACTTTCAAAATTTCAGAAATTTCAAAGAAATTTCCAAATTTTCAAAAGTTTTCCCACATTTTTAAATCCTAAGAAATTTACTGGTACCTGTCGAGCCTCCCGTCGTGTCGTTTGTTTGGTTGAAAGAGCCTAGGAAACACCTATTGCCAAGGGACTGGCAAACGTGGCTGACAAGGGCGGAGAGTTTACCTTGTGAAGTGAGAGAAAACTATAGGTGGCTATCTCCATCGAAGGGGAGGACACGAGAACAGTTCACACTGTTCACATCACAAGACCAAAGAATACTTCTTGTGCAAACAAGTGGGTTTGCACGGGAGCGCCTGTCCTCGAGGAGATAAGTCGCGGATATTTTATTTAACCAATGTCAGCTTTGATTCCACGTTGAAATAATAATATTTCTGAGCAGGTATTAAAACCACCACATAATGCTTACAAATCTTTACTGAAAATTATTATTTTGTTGCATTTTAACTTCTCAAAGATTTTCTATTTTTTACAGTCTTTACAATGTTAGACATGTGCGGAATTTTTGAATTTTTGTCCGATTTTTTAATAAATTTTTCAAATGTTTTAAAGTTTTTCAGTTTTTTTAAATTTTCCAAATTTGTCAATTTTTTCAAATCGTTCAAATTTTTCAATTTTTTAAAACTTTCCCAATTTTCAACATTTTTTAAATTATCCAAATTTTTCAAATTTTTCAAATTTTTCAAATTTTTCAAATTTTTCAAATTTTTCAAATTTTTCAAATTTTTCAAATTTTTCAAATTTTTCAAATTTTTCAAATTTTTCAAATTTTTCAAATTTTTCAAATTTTTCAAATTTTTCAAATTTTTCAAATTTTTCAAATTTTTCAAATTTTTCAAATTTTTCAAATTTTTCAAATTCTTCAAATTTTCCAAATATTCCAACTTTTTCAAAATTTTGAGTTTAAAAAACTCTTTAAAACTCAGGTTATCAATCTTCCTTCAAAATCTTGTTTTTAGAGAAAATCTGAAAATATCACGGGTCAACTGACATATTCGCGTGTAACTCTTACTTTCACGCATCGATTTCCCGATAATTTTCCAACATTCGGGAGCTGATTAATCTCTTCTTCGACATGATACTAGGAAGTACTACTCGTGTGTATCTTTCGCCTTGAAAAATTGATGGTTTCTAATGATGACCACTTATAACATTTTGCGTCACTCTTCCTGGACAGGAAACACACACAGCAAAAATTGCAACAAACTATTTTCCACTTGCACTGAGAAGATGATTTTTAATTCAAGGACAATTTTTCCTGTTCGACAGTATGATATCATGGAACACAACTATTTATAAGTATGAAAAAGTGGTTTCTTCAATTATCTCCCCTCCTCAAATGTGGTAGTGTCATTTCAATTCGGGTGTTTCTTTCTATCTATATATATATGTATAAGGTTGATGTGTGATCTAAAATGTTGATAACGGGATATCTCACGAACGGTCATAGATAGGGAAAACTTTATGCAACAAAAAATATTCCTCACATACACACACATATTTTATATTCAATGATTTTTTTTCTACCTTGCATAATTAAGGCGCAACCGCAGGTAGAAAATGGGGGGAGGGGGGGCGGGTCTGGCACGCGCGCTCTCTACCGCATTACCCACAGGTACCTGAGGGTTTCGGAACTCTTGGAAAATCCAGGTTAACAAATCCAGGATAAAAAAAAACCAGATCGGAACTTTTTTTTTGGCTACTCGGAAGTCATCGGTGCGATCCGCAAAGGGACACATTCACATCCCATTTATTAAAAACGGTGTATCCGTCCGGATACATTTTTATAATTTATTAACAAAAAATATACTCCACTTATCTTTTCTCTCATGTGCTCTGAATTGATTTCTTCCCCTGAGAAAATTCGTAGTCGTATATCCGGACGTCATATGCGTGCACGGGAATAGTTTAGTTGTCGGGTCGACGTTCTCCCCGCAAGGCATAAATTCGCCAGGATAAAAAAGGGAAAAGCATAAAGAATAAGTCAGGGAGATAATGAAGCTTGGCGTAAGACAGGGAAAAAGAAGGAGGATGTACAATGCAAATTTCATAGATGTGAGGCCTGTCGGGCTCCCCCCCGGGATGCACTTGTAAAAAGGAATTGTAAATTCTGTGTCGAAGGCTGTCTTGGGCCACCAGCTCGCGGGGGTTCGTTGGCGATAGGGAGAAAAAATTATTGAACATCTGAGCTTTGCAAGGCTTGTTGTTTTCCAATTTTGAAAATTTAAGAATTTCGGAAATTTTTGAAATTTTTGAATTTTTTGAAATTTTGGAAATTTTGGAAATTTTGGAAATTTTTGAAATTTTTGAAATTTTTGAAATTTTTGAAATTTTTGAAATTTTTGAAATTTTTGAAATTTTTGAAATTTTTGAAATTTTTGAAATTTTTGAAATTTTTGAAATTTTTGAAATTTTTGAAATTTTTGAAATTTTTGAAATTTTTGAAATTTTTGAAATTTTTGAAATTTTTGAAATTTTTGAAATTTTTGAAATTTTTGAAATTTTTGAAATTTTTGAAATTTTTGAAATTTTTGAAATTTTTGAAATTTTTGAAATTTTTGAAATTTTTGAAATTTTTGAAATTTTTGAAAATTTGAAATTTTTGAAATTTTTGAAATTTTTGAAATTTTTGAAATTTTTGAAATTTTTGAAATTTTTGAAATTTTTGAAATTTTTGAAATTTTTGAAATTTTTGAAATTGTTGAAATTTTTGAAATTTTGGAAATTTTGGAAATTTTGGAAATTTTGGAAATCTTGGAAATTTTGGAAATTTTGGAAATTTTTGAGAATTTTTTAAATTTGTGAAATTTCCATTTTCCTCCTCACTCTCCCCCCTCCATTCACCCCATCCTACACGAGTCAAAAAAAAAACCTAAACACAAGCGGCCGTTCGCCGCTTTTGTGATGAGTATGCCGAGGTGCCCCAGCGTGGTAATTAGGAGTTAAATTAGAAATAAAACAATCAGGATTTACGACTTGTGTGATTACGCGGTGTGGATGTTATATGGCGGTAACAATCCCCCATTGATTTTATGTCGTCAGTAAAAATTCCCTTTTGTCGTTCGTATAGTGCATTAAAACAATCAAGTGAATACGATGCACTGTTTGTCGCCCTTCCGAAAATATTCACACATTATTCACACACATGGGCATCGAAGAATGCACAGATTTTTTTCTCACCGCGGATTCTGTGGAAAACGAAGCCGATATACCGCAACGTGTAACGGGCGCTATCGCCTTCTGCTCTTTATGTCTGCCTTAAGGACCTACATTTGTTGAATAGGTGAAAACGTCTGATTTTTATGGAAAATTTTTTCCCAGCATCTTTGTTCTACCTCAAAAGTGAAAAAAAAATCTTGAAGGATTTCACCGTGTAACGAAAAAGTTCTGAATGTTCAAGAACTCGAGTGATCTAGCTCTAGATTTAACTGAAAATTTTCCATCTTTTTCGAATAATTTTGACGTTATTAAATTGTAGGGTGTTCCGTTTATTCGGCATAAATTTTTCCGGCGCTGAACCCGACTGAGCTCGCATAATGAGCACAGCGCCGCCTTAGTACACTCGAATTTATACGTACACCTTCCGCAAGAGATTTGGTCCCCCTGCGTCCCAAAAAGCATGGGCGGCGTGGTGCTCACCATGCGAGTAGGCTCGAACGAAAAAGTCGCGCGACCTCAGGGAGGTCAAGTAAACTGTCCTTTGATACCTAAATCGTCTAAAAAAAAATTACGGACATATCAGTAGGGGTTCATCCCCTAAGTCTCTTTAGGCCTGCTGCAAGTTTCTCGTAAATATCTCAAAATCTAAGAAAGATAACAAAATTTGCATAATAACAAATTTGTAGGTCTCACTGGGTTCTACAAAAAAAGTCGTTATCGAGTTGCCGCTATGTTTCTTAGATTTCGAGATATTTACGGAAAACTTAGATCGGGCCAAAAGAGACTTCACTCAATAGCCCACTTCATTACTGATACACACTCTTCGTTCACTGATAAGTGGTGAAGTGGTTCTATTTACAATGCTAAAGTCGATATAACCGCTTGGCATTAATGATACGCTAGTTTCGATTCTAGGAAAAAATCAAGAAAATGAACCTAAACTTCAAGATTTTATTGAAGTATCATAGATCGATGGAACCTTTGGAATCATCCAAAGGTTCCATAGTTAGAAAAATCCCAACCACGGAGCTCAAATCCACTCAGACTTATCAGCTCAATTACGTTGATTTTTCAAAATAAACTAATCCCGACCATCAGCGCAGGAAGATACCTGCTCACTATCCTTCTGATTCACCTGCCCACGCCTTTAGCTCTAGATTGAGCAGGTGTCCTACCAACCGGCCATTGTGGCTCACCACAGGCAAGTTTGAGAGTTCATATAAAAGATAAAAAAACTAAATCAAAAAGAAGCGAAAAAAAAATCAACTGGATGCTAGCATGATAGCTCCATTATACAAGAGACCAGCTCGTGGTCCACCATCTTTATTCTTGAAGATACGATTTCTGATTGTCATCAATATTTCGATAGCAAAGTAGTTCACCCTATTCTGCCCATCGTTTCTTCTTGGTAAATCATACCACTTGCCGATTTATGGAGAACAATATATGGAAGACGTTGGAATAAGAAGACAGTGGCAGGTGTCGGGTGAAACAAAACAACTGTAAAAATTCTTATAACACCGAAAAAGAGAAAAAAATAGCTAAAAAAATATAGAAGATATTTACCATGCCCTATGTCTATAGATGATTACGATAAAATTATCATTTTTGAGCGTGACACGTGCAAAAATAAGAAAAAAATTAACTTACCAGCGATTAACGGGGAAATCTCATACTCCAAGAGACATCAGCATGTATCATGTTGAAGAGGAGGTGCTGTTCTTCTGGATGGTGCAGGTGAATTTTTGGAGCGCTCCCTTGAAATCCGTGAAAAAAACTAAAATTAAAAAAAAACAGAAATTTTTACAGGTACAAGGTCTCATGATTCGGTGAAGAATGTAGTGAATCTCATGAATGAACCAGCATCTTGTAGCTTCGTTCATGAATTGTCCAACGCATGTAGGCTACATGTATGTATAACTTCAATAGATATATATATATATATATTGTTGCTTCAATATATATATATATATATATATATATATATTATTAACTTGAATATATTATAAATTATAAGGAGCAAACGATCTTTCCTCATTTCGTAACATGCAGAAATGGACACTTACCCGCTGATAACTTTCAAAGAAGTACATCGAATTGGACGTGTGGGGTGTCCTCTTCAAAAACTCGACATCTTCAGAATGACCTGGGCCAAGTCTCCACCAAAGCCATCTGTAATCAATGAAATTGACCACTTTTTGACGTCAGAGTTTGCAAAGAATGTTGGTTGAATGAAAAGTTTCAGGTCCAATAAATCAGCTTCAACATGACCTCTGATTGTTGACTTGAACTTGAAATCTTTTGGTTCTTAAATTGTAAATATGTCAGTCTACAGTTAAAAGGACCATAACTCAGAGAAAAGTCTTAGTATGCGGACTAACTATAACGCAAATGAAAGCTAATTCCATTAGCTTTCGAATGATACGGCATAACGTATGGCTTCGTCAGCAAAGAAGATACAGCTACGGCTAAAATATAGATGAGTCACGGGCAAAATGATATTTTCGAAATTTTTTAGGCAAATTTCATTCGTAGGAAAAAACCGCGGGAAACGCGGTTTTTTTATTTGAAAATTTCTCCAAAAAGAATGAATTTCCCCAAAACCTGTTCGTGGGCTCTAGCCGATTATCTCACGACTTGGACCTTTGAAGATTATGCTTCAGCCGAGCAATAAATTTTTATCGACGAAAATATATCCCGAAAAGCAGTGAGGCTGTAATTTTATTTACGACCAACTACCAGGAGGCATCTCACTCCATTACGCGTATTATAGCGTTCGATTTACAGTTATTCACGGAGATTTTTCGTGAAGCTGAGAATGAAAAGTTACATGGGTTTCGAGATGAAAGGGGGGCGGCAGATGAAGCGCTGGAGTTCGGGTAAGGAGGCCACCACGGCGACCCGACATCACCGTTATATGGGGGGGGGGGGGGGGGGGGGGCGCAGCCTGACTCACCTGAATCTTTGCAATTTGTTTGTAGTAGGCAGGGTGTTTTTGATTACTATAATTTCGTCAATTTGTTCAACTTTCAAAATGTCTACAATTTTCAAAATTTTTGAATTTTGGAAAATTAAAAAAAATTTGATCTTATGAAATTTTTTTTTCTGAATTGAACTTATGAGGTTACAAGCGACAAATTTTCTGTTGTTTATTTCAAAATAATTCAAACTTTGGGAACCTTTCTCAAACTTTTCAAATATTGCAGAATGTCCCAGAGCTGATCTGTTCACATGGAGATAGGGGCAGGCGAGCGTAAAAATTAGAGCTCAATGACGGTATCGACCTATATAGAACCACTGGAATAGTAATTGTTCTTAGTGTTTGTTTTCACGCTGCGATAGATCACACAAGATCCAACTGATATTCGCATGCATTTGATCTATTGGGAATTTGTAATTGGGTTTAGCGAAGCGTGAATCACTGACAAGTGTGGTTTTTTTGTCTCATTATTTGGAGTGAATTGTTGGGTTTATCATGTTGTTGAGCGGATTAGACATGACAGAGCAGCAAAGTCGAGATATGCGGTAGTGTATCGCGCCAAATCAAGTATCGAAAAAAAAGCAGCGTAAGCCAGCGTTACGCATTGAGTACACCCACCCACCTACCTACCTACTGACTTACCCAGCCACCCACTTACCCATTCAACCGCCCACCCACTTACAGACCCACCTACTTACTGTCCCACCCACTCATTTACCCTCCTACCCACTCACCCACATACCGACCCACCCACTTAGCGAGCCACCCACTTACCCACGTACCCACTTACCCACCCACCTACCTACCTAGCCACCCACCCACCCGTTCACTCACCCACCCACCTACCCATTCACCCACCCACCCACTCATACACACACGCATACACAGACAGTCATATTTTGAAAAATGATTTGAAATTAGTAGGAATGCCTGGAAAAATTGAACTCCCATGAAAAGTTAATTTCTCCAATTCGGGGCAGTTCAATAATTTCCTCAACAAAAATGTGGAAAGTCTGGACCACATGTCGGAAGCTGTCGCATTGTTCTCCGGAAATTGAGCGCTTTGCAAAACACAGAAAACGTGATGACGCGCAGCTAAAACCCGACTTTGCAATGGAATTCAGGCGTAAAGGCCACGGTCACGAGCGCCCCACAATTCTCTCAATTCACGTTTCTCCCTTTCTATTCGTTTATTTCAACCATTTGGTATTTTGTTGTGCGGAAATGGAGCCTACTCTCGCGTGTCGCACGTACTCGAGTACCGCTTTAAAGATCCAACGTATCAGCCCAAAAATGCATTTTGTACATGGCTAGTACTTGCCATACACCCGTTACACAACTGATAAAATGTAAACGATGAGCCAACTGGTGAATGCAAATTCGAGAACTGCGAGAGAAATGGACCGAGCGATGGGTAATCATGATGCTGCGGCTGGAATGCAATTACCCGACTTGAAAGGAGATGATAAGAAATGATTTTCTTTCTATCATTGAGTCCTATTTGTTTGTGTGAGTACAATACCCCAATTTTTCGACTAGTTTCACAATTGAAATTTTTTTTTTTTTGCGAGGACAACCAGAAAGAGCATTTAAATGTGCAAAATCCATATCATGTTCAAAATTTTTATTACATCCGTAATATCCGGTTGACCAACCGCAAGCATTATCACTAGTAATTAAATACCCACATCTCCTTATTCTGCGCGGCAACACTGGGCCCAGGATTCCACCCCCCCCCCCTCCCCCTAATGTTTAATCACCCCCGTGAATTATCGATTGCAAAATATATATCAGAGCAAAACGTTATAGCGACACTCCATCCATTAATTCGTATACATTCACCTGGCTTGAATTTTTAACCGCCTCTGTATTTAATACATGCACGTATGTCTGCACGTAATGTTTGTACACAACTTGACTACGTACATTTATCAAATTAATTACGGATTTGCATATAACTCAGGGAGTAATAAGTTAAACGTGACTTTGCATGTGGTATGATATAAACGAGAATGTTGCTAACAAAAATTGTGCTTTAGTCTACTCTGGGTTATATCAATAATGCTTCAGGGATTTTTAAGGATATTCGGGCTTAGTCACCGGATAGGGAGAGCTATAGTCATCAGATTGAGAATGGAATGTGTTAGATAGAAATTTTCAGCTTTTTCAATGTTTTGTGGCGTTCTGACCCGTTACGCACCCACCTACCTACCCACTTACCCACCCACCCACTTACCCAGCCACTCACCTACCCACTTACCCAGCCACCCACCCACTTATCCATTCACCCGCCTACCCACCTACTCACCCACTTACCCAGCTACCCACCCACGTGACTACCTAGCTACCCACCCACCCACCTACCCACCCACCCACCTACCCACCCACCCACCTACCCACCTACCCACCTACCCACCCATTCACCTACCCACCCATTCACCTACCCACCTACCCACCTATTCACTCACCCACCCACCCACCCACCCACCCACCCACACACTCACCCACCCACCCACAAACTCACCCACCCACCCACACACTCACCCACCCACCCACCCACCCACCCACACACACTCACTCACTCACCCACCCACACACTCACCGACCCACTCACCCACCTACCCACCATCGACACTCTCACACAAACAGAGTCGAAACTGTTTGCTGTACTACTTAGAGCAAGAAGTGCTGAAGAGCAGCTGCCGTGTGGAGTATAAGGGAGAGAAACGGAGGAAAACACACACACACACACACATTTTATGAAAAATGGTCTGAAAATGTGGGAAATGTCTTGAAACGTGGAGATGACAAGTCGAATTACCGGAGGCGAAATAATGAGTTGCCCTGACGGAAAGTCAACATATTGCTATTCTAGATTCGAACTGGCCCAACAAAAAATTTTACCTGAAAAATCTAATTCGTGAAGAAGCAAAAGATAGTTTCTTAATCGAAGTTACCTGTGTTTTCGGAGTACATCTTTCACCTCTATAATTTTGTTCTTCTTCATCTGCCTTCATCTCGGCACCTTAATACGTTTTTTTGGGCCCAGACTCCTCGTCTTGCACCTGGCTACCTGAGGTATGGGAGCCATGAGTTCAGACGTTAAATCAGGGAAGAAAAGAAGGAAATAAAATGGTCGAAAGATGGTGAAAGGGAAATATGTACAAGTGTTTCGAGAAAAATCGTAGAATTCGGGGAATATTTTTTGTCTGAAATTTTACGGGAAATGGATGACAAGACCTTAAAGAATGAATGAATGAATGCTGAGGAGGCAATTTATGGGCGACATTCAGCGCAGGTTGACACATATTTGGGAGTTTCACCTTTTCTTCGATGGTATTTAAGTCGAGGTTGTAGGATTGCTATTGTGATGCTTCCGCAAATTGATGATTCGTTTTCCGGTAGATCTACATTAGTGTGTGTGTATGTCTGTGAGTTTTTAAAATTCCTGAAATGTTTGGATTCTTTCAAATTTTTGTGGCGATTTGTTGTGGGACCAGTCGAACCATTCAGCTCCAAGCCCGAATTATCGGAAAATGGAATTATCGCGTACATATAAAATTTTCAACACTGGACAGAATATGTAAAACACTCAAAATTTAATGAATCAACAGAACCGCAAAAAAATATTCAGTGTATATCATTTTCAATAACTGCATAAGTTATGACAACCTGAACAATGGTCATACTTTTGAAAACTAAAGCCGAATCGATATCCCAAATATCGATGTTTATCGACGCAAATGCGATTACCAACCAACTTCACGATATTACCTGACTAATCTGATCAACCAATAAATAAATCAAGATTCAAAAATAAATGATGGCAGACCAATGAGGAAGCGTCTTACGACTTTCGACTCTGCCGATGTTCATTTTTGTGTATGCGCTTTCTCGAATAGGATTATTTGTAGCAAGAACCAATATTTTGTCTAAAGTAGAAACAGATTCATCGGATTGTACGGCCCTAAAGGACCAAATTTATCCAGCTCAAATCATGAAATTCTTTTCCCCATGTAGACCTTTCAATCGGCACGTTGTGTGATGTCAACAGGTTCGTAACACGGGACAGCAGTTTGTGTGCTCTTGCCACCCGATGACTAAGGACTAATCGTTCGGGGGTACTATTCAGCCGCGTTGGACTCGTTGGGGTTTGACTGGGGATTAGGTGGGATTCTGAGGTGTTTGAATGGTGCAGGAGGAATAACGTCACTGGTTGGAATTTGTGGGACACACAAATGGCATGTGGGTGTGACAATCAACAAGTCGACCTAATTACTTCCTGATGGAAATGAAAGTGTCTCATTCACAAATATTTCATGATAGGTTCACCCACCCACCCACCCCCTCACACTCACCCACCCACCCACCCACCCCCTCACACTCACCCCACCCACCCACTCACACCCACCCACCCACTCACACCCACCCACCCACTCACACCCACCCACCCACTCACACCCACCCACCCGCCCAAACACCCATTCACCCACCCCCGCCCAAACACCCATTCACACACACACACACACACACACACACGCACAGACACATAGAAGGCGCTGTGGTGTATTGGGTTGAGTATTTGCCTAAATGGCGAAAGTCAGTCCCAGTCAAGGAAGAGGGACGGATGAAGAAAAATACACGAACACACACGAGCGTGACTCACAACAAGTTATACCAATACTGCCGAATATCGAGAACGCTCGAAATTTCGTAAAAAAACCACTCTTGATTTTGGGAACGATTGCAGCGACTTTCCCCATGGGGAAGTTGAAGAGGTGAGATGTGGGTGTGATCCTTAACGGGTTCCACCAATAATTTGCCGATGGAAAATTCTGAATTTTGTGGACCGAGACGAAGGCGAGTAGAAATTATTTGAAAACTTCAGTTTGCACGCTTCCGCTCGGATAACGCATTAATTATGAGAGATGATGCAGGTCAACATTGGGATTTTTTTTCATCATTTCTGAACGTCAGAAAATTCGCAAACTTTTAGAAGCGTTTGAGCACATGCTCCTCTGACAGCCCCAAAAATTTCAGTCGATTCTGTCCAAGTGGGTTCATCCAAGAAATATGTTAGTCATTCGGGGCGGAGCGGGAGGGGGGAGGGGGCGTGTAGACTGATAGACCCACGTCGGGCACTTAGTCCTCTGCTAAATCGCCCAGAAATTGGCCCTTGGCCAGGAACATATCCTTAAATTGAACAGAGGTTGTAAACGTATCAAGGGCAACTGCAGTGTCAAGCTGAATGCACGCATTCATTTTGCGAATACGCTGGTAATACGAGTTATGTATGGACGTCAGTACTGTGAGGGTGCAATCTGCCCGGTCGTAATTGCAAGCCAGAGAGCGGAAAGCTGATGGATTCTGTTTCCTCAGGGTCCCTCCGTACATTAATTCAATTTTGGTTGGATATTATTGTGGCCTCTACAAGTTCTACGTGAGAATGAACATTTGGCGATTGATGATGAACGAAACGAATTATTCTACGAAAATGTTGTCATAAGTATGGAAGAGGCAGTGAGCACTTTCTTCGCAAGATTTCCATTACTCTCTCCAATGTCATTGAAATTTTCCGCCAACCCCAACCAGCTGTAAAATGTGAAAACATAATCAAAAATGTTTCCGCATTTATATTCCTTGCACGACCCAGTCGCACGCGTCTCCAACACAAAATGAAGCTCATCAACGCAACTTGGGTAAGAAATACGACCAGTGAAAGTATTCATACCCTCAAAATCAAAATGCCCAACTGTGCCAATCCTATTCACTTCTTTTGCACATTTGCATTTTATGAGGAATGAATGCGAATTAACCGTCCCAAAATAACACTAGAAATATAAGGTCTTCATTGAATGTGTGGACGGTGCTTTCTTTTCATTTGCAACCTGGTAGAGGTGGATGCTGCACAAAAAAAAGGATGCCTCTATACACATATACACCCACCCACCCATCCACCCACTTACCCACCCACCTACCCACACACCAACCCACCCACACACCCACCCATCCACACACCTACCCACCCACCCACCAACGCACCCACCCATCCACCCACCCACCAACGCACCCACCCTCCCACCCACTTACCCACTCACGCGCACTAACTCAACCGTTCAGCCATCCACCCACCCACTTACACGCTCATTCAGCCACCCACCCACTTAGACGCCCATTCAGCCACCCACCCACTTACACACACACAATTCATTAAAAGTTTATCAGAATGATACCAAACACCAAGAAAAGCGCAAATTACGTATATAATTTACTTTGGATCACTCCATCAAAATACCAAAGATATATAAATTAGTTGATTCAATACGTCGGCAAAAAAAAATTACCGCAGGTGGTATGATACTATAAAATTTTAATGACTCTGGATCAATGATCGCGAACAAGGTACTGATAGCCACCATAGAAAAGTTAATATCTCCAGTGCTTGGTAACATTCATGCAACTCTAAGCCTACGGTTAGGGTGTGGCACTAAGGCATAGCATACGAGAAAATGAGCATATCCATGATGTGAATACAGAATGTCTTCTTTCTGCTCATTTATAACCTGGGTATCATATACCCCGAGCAGTTGTCTTGTGATTTTTGTCTTCAACAATCGCCAACACCAGATATCAATTACCCAAGTGCGTTGCAATCTTGGGGGGGGGGGGGCAATGGGATTTTTTTTTATTTGATGGAAAATTTGGCGAAATTCTGAACTACTGTTAATCACGAAATTTTGGATTTTTAAGGAATTTGAATAATGGAGAAATTGCAAAATTTCTAAAACCCACATTTTCAGAAACTGAAGCTAAAAAAAATATTCAAGAATTTCTAAAAATCATACATCATTGAAAAAAAAAATTAATATATCTGGAAAAAAATGAAACTGCAGAAACTTTAGCGAATCTAAAAATTCCAAATAGAATTAATTTTTTTTTTCAAATTTTCAAATTTTTAAAAATCAATTAAAAATTCGGGAAAAAGCAAAGAATTTCAAAAAAAATGAGAACGTCTATTTCAAAGGCGCCAGTGAAGTAGTTCGTATTTAGTATTTGAAAAGAGAGCAGTCTTGTGAGATTGAAATGAAGCAGTTCGTAATTTCGTACATGAATAAATGCGGGGTTTGGTGAGAAGTTATCACATTAGAGGATGATTGCTCCTTAGAAATTACGCGCATTAAACATAAGACATGTTTATTCGGAGGTGCTGGGGCGCTATCATTTTCCGTGGAAATTGCACTTTCCGGTGTGAATGACAATTTGGCGAATGACATTAAGGATATTTTTCCTTTGAGCCAACGATAAAAATTTAAGCCAAAGAAGAAACATTATTTACAATCCTAAATTACAATTTTAGAATTTCAAAAATATTGAAAAATCCAGAAATTCATTTCTTTCAATAGTTTCGAGAAATTTCGAAAGAAATGAAAAACAAAAACATTCAAAAAGTTTCACAGTCAAATTTTCAAAATTTCAAAAACGGTAAAAGTGTCGAAAATTTGCAAAATTTCAGAATTTTTTGGAAAATGCAAAAATTAGAAAATTGCGAAATCGTTCAAAAATTTGAAAAATTTTCCAAAATTTTCCAAAGTTTTAATTATTTTAAAATTTCTAAACTTCTCTAAAATTTTCTGAAAAATTTCAAATACTTTTGGAATGCCATAAGATGCCACAAAAATCGTAAAGCTTAAGAAATTGCAAAAATTAGTTGGCACGCAGAAAGTCTATGTCGCATATCCTTTTCTCCCTCATTCGTTCTGCGTAAATCATAAAAAAGATATCACATCCACTCCGGATGCGGCAAAGTGGACAATTGGATTGAGTCCCTCCAAACTAAGTTATCCAATTGTTAGCCCAGCGCAAGTATCTTGATAAAATGTTGCGTAGATTCCTTATATCTATATATATTGGAACTTTTGAATCCTTCAAAAAAATTCGAAAAAAACCAAAAATTTTCGAAAGTTCTTTCTTTGGAGAAATTTTGATAAATAATTTTTAAAATTGAAAATAGTTTGAAAATTTCAAGAAAAATTGGAATTTAAAAAAAAAAAGAAATCTTAATTACAATCTCAAAAATTTTCCAAATTTGGAAAATTTCAAAAAATCCATAATTACTCAAAAAAAAAAAATTGTTTCAAAAATTTCAAAAATCGGAAGAAATTTTCAAATTTCCAAAATGCTTCTGTCCCCTCGTCTATTCTCACTATACCTCACATAGAAGTATCACCTTCATCCCAGATGTGGAGAAATGGACAATTGGATTGAGACCCCACAAACTGAGTTATCCAACTCTCGGTCCAGTCCAAGTATCTTGATAAAAATCTTGCGTAGGTTCCTCATATCTATAAATATCTACCTCCGGTAAAGAAATTCCATATGGAGGAAAACAAGGGGCATAGAGACCGATGAACAAGCTTCGTTGGACCGTAATCGCTGAAGTTTACGACTGAGACCCTCCCTAATTCGCCTTCGCACGATCTCATCTCCTACAAACAAGTCAAAAAGATTACATTTATTCCTAAATAAACGAAAACTTTCGGCTTGTCGTCGCAGTGGGGGTGACTTTATCATCACTGAACAGCGGGGCGTATGCTTGTTCAAGAATATATTCCACTTTGATTATAATGAATACGTTGGTACCACTGGGATCAATTTGGCCTGGACCAAATCATCTCTCGCAAGACCTGATCTCTGGCTTTGAGATGAAATCTCATACCCCAATTTGGATGGACATTGCCTTCAAGAGTGTTTGTCATACAGAGAAATTAAAGAGAACACCGAAGCCAAGTATACTTGATACTAATATATAGGAATACTATATTAATGTACTCAGTTGATTTTTTTTCAATTTCCCAATAGGGAATTTATCATATCTTCACGCTTCATGATACCCTGAATGATCTTGGGACGTTTTTGAGATGATATGTGTGTCTTTGTGTGTGTGTGTGGGTGTGTATGTCGGTGGGTGGGTGCGTGGGTGAGTGGGTAGTTGGGTGGGTGGGTGCGTAGTTGGGTGGGTAGGTGGGTGGTTGGGTAGGTGGGGGGTTGGGTAGGTGGGTGGTTGGGTAGGTGGGTGGTTGGGTAGGTGGGTAGTTGGGTGGTTGGGTAGGTGGGTGGTTGGGTAGGTGGGTAGTTGGGTGGTTGGGTAGGTGGGTAGTTGGGTGGTTGGGTAGGTGGGTAGGTGGGTGCACAGTTAGGTAGGTGGGTGGGTGGGTGGGTAGGTGGGTGCACAGTTAGGTAGGTGGGTGGGTGGGTGGGTGAGTGGGTAGTTGGGTGGATGGGTAGGTGAGTAGGTGGGTACTTGGATAGGTGGGTGCACAGTTAGGTAGGTGGGTGGGTGGGTAGGTGGGTGCGTAGTTGGGTGGGTGGGTGAGTGGTCGGTGGAGTAGGTGGGTGACTTGAATGGAGAAATTAACGATTGGACTATTTTAGGATTTTGATGGGAAAAAAAATTCTCCCTTGAATAATAAAATTAAAAAAAAAAAAAAAATTGATAGTACAACCTACAGCTTTGTCAAATACAACGATAATTTTTATACAACTTTTTTCCCGCATATCTGGCAAACAATTAATACGGACCAGGGACAAGTTATCCCGCTCCAAATAGTCCCACCGATTGTCATCCTGATAATGCCGGCTTAATTCTGTCACGTATATAGATTGTACGGCACAATACCAATTTCATCCCAGTTTCCAATGTCGCGCAATCAGAGTGGTACATGCATAATAACATTCAGGGTCACAGTGAATGGTGAAACGGCATCGCATGAATTCCGGTTTGACATTTCCTCTCTATTTTAGCGGTTATCTTCAGCACCAGCGTTTTCCAGGATTTTTATTTGTGAATTGTGGCAATATATCTATGTGGGGGATTGTATGGAATCAAGGATCACTGGTGTGTAGTTATTTTTGGGCTATAGGAGTATTCTGGGCTGGGTTCGTGGACAAGACAGCCGCGGGGTGGTCAACTGAGTTAATTCCGTTTTCGCGGCACGGTTTTCGGTAGATATCTCAAAATTTACCGGACTGGCAGAATTTTTGATAAAAGCTTTTCTGTAGAGCACAACGAGAGCTACAAATTTCGTTGTATAGAATTTTTGCTATCTACAGTAGTTTGGGAAATATACAGAAAAAACTGACGGCAGGCGAAAATTAATTCGACCACTTCCCAAGTGCATCCATCTCACCTAGGCAAATCGGACTGAATAATGGCAAATTTTATAATTGGTATAACTGCAATTAGGTTTACCACCAGGCGACCTACGTGCCGGCATGATGAGCCTTCCATATATTTCCGATTGCGCTGTTGCCGTAGCGCTTTTTCCGTCTCCAACTTCCATTGCGAAATGGACAATTTTGTTTTAATTACCTGAATTAGTTATCTCGAAAATATCACATAATAATATCAGAGCCTGTCACCGGCCGGCCTATCCGCCATTTGTGCCACGACATTTCAAAACAATACGACGCGCGGCAACAGCGCTTAGAATTTTTCTACTTCGCATCTGGTAGCACCACGAGCGCTGCGCCGCATTTCTCGATCCGCTCTTTATTTAAAAGTTGGTAACTAATTATTCTGCGATTGTGTAGGCGACGAATTGGGTATAGCCTGAGAAAATCAATATCTTGCTTTTCGGCGGGATTTATTTAGTTTTTTTTTTCAATCCCGATAATACGCGATGGACTCTCACGCTCGGCATGCGATTTTGTGGTCCAGTATTTCAATGAATAGATTTTGTTTCCATAGCAATATGCATTGAGGTTGCAAGGGGACTTGCTGCTGCGATGAGTTACTCGCGTGGTAAGTTGTCTGAGTGATGAATTACATATGCGGAAATTTTTTTGTGGTGAATTGGTCAGGAGATTAATAGTCCTGGTACCATTTTTGGCGTATATATATGTCAGGTGTAAAGCAGTTCCAGTTAGAGCTCTACAGATGCGTCAGAACCTATTGAGGATGGTACTTGCAATGTTTAAACGTTTCGAAGTTTTTGAAATTTTTGAAATTTTTGAAATTTTTGAAATTTTTGAAATTTTTGAAATTTTTGAAATTTTTGAAATTTTTGAAATTTTTGAAATTTTTGAAATTTTTGAAATTTTTGAAATTTTTGAAATTTTAAAAAGTTTTGAATGTGTTGCAATTGGTGACATCACAATAGCCTGCCGGCACTTAAATCCCATAATTTAAAAAACCAGTAACGAACGAATTGTTTACTTGTATATTCCTTCATTGTAGACTACATTCGAAAAAAATTTGGTTTTGGATTTAAGTAGGTATTGGTGTGGTCTTACTCATGCGTCATACTCACTTGGTTCACTCGTTCATAATGGAAATTGGGTGAACCAGGGCGCGCCAAAGAGAGCGATCTTTTGTGCGTCACGAT
Source organism: Asobara japonica (assembly GCA_026005395.1). Taxonomy (NCBI): domain Eukaryota; kingdom Metazoa; phylum Arthropoda; class Insecta; order Hymenoptera; family Braconidae; genus Asobara; species Asobara japonica. The sequence continues at coordinate 2,887,518 of BQMI01000479.1, read as the reverse complement.
TGGAAATTCTCAAGGGCAGGGTAAGCTGAAAATGGAGCACGCTTGAGAGTTGATGGAATCGATTGTCCCCCAGGTTATGTACTATCTGGTTATTTCGACAGACCTATATTCGTTTGATCTAAATTTAGAGGACAGTGGGTACGTTAGAACATATATCAATTTTAATTAGTCGTTCCTGTCAATTTTCTCATTCCACTATTTCTATACGGCTCGATGATTCAAAATAATTTGCATTTGAAAGATTTGAAAAAATTTGAAAAATTTTGAAAAATTTGAAAATTTTTGAAAAATTTGAAAAATTTCGAAAAATTTTGAAAAATTTTGAAAAATCTGAAAATTTTTAAAGAATTTAAAAAATTTGAGAATTTTAAAAAGTTTTCAAAAATTTTGAAAAATGTTGAAGAATTTTAAAAAGTTGAAAAATTTAACAATTTAAATTTTTTTTAAAGTTTCACATATTTGCAAAAGTTTCAATAATTCTAAGTCGACAAAAGTTTAATTTTTCTCTTCCTTCCTTTCAATTATATTCACCTATTTACGACACAGGGACTCACACCTCTCATGAATTTCTTCCCCACTTGCATCTATTGGACTACCCAGCCAATGGAATTTCACACGGGGCGGAGTAGGCATTTCCGCGATCGGCTTCTACGGGGCCCGGTTCTCTCGCCGTCCAGATAACGAGACCATTAGGACTGGACAGTGGGATGCACTGGGCGGCAAAACGTATAAACCTTATTGCTACCTTCAAAATAAAAAAAAATATCCACACCTCGCACACCAAATAAACAGGAAAAAGAGTGAAGATAAAAATAGCTTCAGCGACTTACTACTATATTGCAAAAGTATTCATTCACATCCTCTTATTAACATAACTTTTTCTAAAGACTTCAAACATTTTAGAAATTGTGATATTTCTTAGAATTTTTTTTTTATTTTTAGAATTAATGAGAATTTTGAAAATTTTGAAGTTTTGATTTTTTTCTAATTTCTTGAAAATTTAGAACATTTTGAAAATTTTAAAAATTTTGAAAATTTTGATAATTTTGAAAATTTTGAAAATTTTGAAATCTTGAAAATTTTGAAAATTTTGAAAATTTTGAAAATTTTGAAAATTTTGAAAATTTTGAAAATTTTGAAAATTTTGAAACTTCTGAAAATTTTGAAAATTTCTTAACTTTTGGAATATTTTTTGGTTATATATGATAGCTATATTATAATTTGATTCATCTGTACAATATAAATCAAATTACCTGCGTGTTAATCATAATCAAGATTTATTTGCGGCATTAAAAAAATTTCGCGCAACAATTTCAATTTTCGCATGTATTTTCGATAAAAAAATTTTGGTGAAAGTTTAACAACGCGACTACTGGAGAGTTCATTATGGATTCCCTGGGCCATCTTCGCCATGAGAAAAATTAACAGGTACTGAAATATATTTATGCTACACGAAGACATGCATTCGGGAAAGTTTAAGATATTCAGAAATGGAGAAAGTAACTTATAAGTTGTCAACTGGCGTTAAGTCTTATCTCGCTCTTGAATCATTTGCACCGGAAATTTACGTATATGATTAATAGAGAATTACACTGCGCAAGTATTACCTGGGGCAAAACGAAAATTGCAGTATAACTCAACAGTAATTAATTGCTAATAAAAAAATTACTGAGAACTTTTCAATTTTATAAAAAAAAATTTCAAATTTTTTTTTACAAATTAAAATTTTTGCCAGATTTTTTGTTTTGCCAAAAGCTTTTTATTTTCGATATTCAAGAAATCGAAAATGTTGAAGTATCATAATGCCTTCGTTCTATTTTGTATTCCTATCGGCGTCGTAAATTTAATAGAAAGTGACCATACAGTCATACTGCCGAGATTTTCCCGCCGACACGCAATCCAATTATGTTAAATTTATGCAAATTTGACAAATGGTAAGAAATAAAAAATTTCCCACACTACACTTTTACCACTAAATTATGCAAGACCATTTTGTAATGATGGGGATTTTTTATCAACTATTAATTGCTGGCAAGCCATACGGCAACGTTTGTCTCGCTTCTGGTAAGACTAGGGTTAAGTTGCACAGTAATTCGCGGAATCATACGCGTGAACCTGCGATACGAATGATCCGAAACTGAGATAAGGTGTAACGTGAATATTTGAGTGGCTATCAAACCCTCCACTTTCGAATTTTGAACAATTTCAATTTTTTTCAAGAACAATTATAATCTTGTTCTCAAAAATTCGGAAATTCCAGATCTTGGAAGATTTTGGAAATTTCAAAAATTTCAAAAATTTCAAAAATTACATTTAAAAAATTCCAATAATTTTGAAAACTTTAGGAGCGTTCAAAAATAAAAAAAAAATTCAACATAAATTAAAATTTTTCCACACTTGCTGATTAGTAATTGGATATTTGGGAAATACTATTTTTCTTTATACCTCGGTCGAAAGTACGTATATTCGTCATCGATTTCGAAGCAGAAAGTCTAAGATTCGTGCATCGATGAAACGACGCGTACGCCATCTACAACAGCGGGACGAAATTTTTTTTTCCGCGCATCGGTGCGTGGGACTGCTGTCAGTCACTAGTCATCACCTATCTACGATAATGTCAAATGTAACCTCAAAACGACTTCTTTGCAATTAATGAAATATAAAAAAAAATATTAATTAAGGCAATGACGTCCAGTGATGAGTCGATGGACGAGGAGGAGCTTCTGAGGGATTTTGATGCAGAAGCACGATTGATAATCGAGACAGAAACATTGCCAAAGAAGTCAGCTGATCGCTATAAATTAGTTTACGATACTTATAAAAAATGGCAAATGGAACATCAAAATTCTTTGTCACAGTCAGATGAAGCTAATTTAGTGATATATTTCAAAGACTTGAGTAAGAAGCTGAGACCTTCAACACTGTGGAGCATTCGGTCGATGCTGAAAAAAACATTGAACACGAGAGATAATGTCGATATTAGCAAATTTCAAAATTTGAAAATTATGATAAAAAATAATTCCAAAGGTTACAAGCCGAAAAAATCTGCAGTGTTCAAATGGGATGACATTTCTTTTTTATGTTATGCCTGCCCCCGACCAGCAGCACTCGCTTCGCTCGTGCTGCAAATGTCGGGGCAGGCATCAGTATCTATAACACAAATTATGAATTTTCGTACTTTCGACCGGCTATAAAGAAAAATAGTATACACCACACGGGCAGAAGTTTGAAAGCCCTGAACTGCGCGCCATGATGCCCTCGGCTTCGCCTCGGGCATCATCGCGCGCAGTGCAGGAATTTCATACTTTCTGCCCTTATGGTGTAATATACTATTAAAACTTTTGGAAATTTTAAAAATGAAAAGAAGGAAAATTTGTATCAATTGAAGCCACTCTCATATTGATTCCTAACGGAAAATTGCCCTATATTCTCTGACAAGCAATGTTCGGAGGTACTCCCATATGAAATTTTTAGGTGCAATAGTCTATAGATGAAATCACACATTGACGAGTTACGAGTTTTATATAAGTGTCTCGTGACTTGAATATTCATGCAATCTATTGTGTCTCGATATCCTTTGAAATGAAATTCACTCATGAATACGTCACGACCTGTATGATTTACGCGGAATTCCATGACAATTTCTGCGTATTCAGTTTCAATTCCCTGCAGAGTGACATCAATGTGTGTATGGAGAAATGGGAAAATAGGGAAATTCCACTAATGGTCAATTTTTGGGGCAGTCATTCTATAATTCTTCAATTTCGAAAAGCTGTTCAAACTTTTGAGCTGTTAACATCTTCACATTTTTTTTAAATTTTTGAAAAATTCTGGGTTTGCTGAAAAATTTTTAAGTTTTTGAAAATCCTGAATTTTTTTTTGAAAATCTAGAAATTTTTGACACGTTGCGATTTTTCGAAATTTTTTGAATTTCGAAAATTCATGGAATTTGTGGAATTTCTGAAAGTTCGGTAATTTTTGAAGTTCGAAAGTTTTTGAAAATTTTTAAGGTTTTTCAAAAATTTGAATTGGTTGAAATTTTTGATATTGTTGAAATTTTGGGAATTTTGGGAATTTTTAAAATTTTTGCAATTCTTGAAATTTTGGAAATTTTTGGAATTTTTGAAATTTTTAAAATTTCTGAAATTTTTAAAATTTTTAAAATTTTTGAAATTTTTAAAATTTTTGAAATTTTTGAAATTTTTGAAATTGTTTTGCAGTTTTTACAATTTTCTACATTTTTGAGTTTTTTACCATTCTCAGCATTTTTTAATTCTTTTCAGATTTTTTTCGATTTTCTCAATTAGTAAATCTGCCAAGTATTAAAATTTTCTGAAATTTTTTAAACGTTAAAATAATTCCAAATAGTCACTAAACAGCTTAAAAAACTCAATAGTCTTGTACCACAAGTGTTCGCAGTTTTAAAAACTATTGCAAAAGTCCACGAAGCTATTGAGTTATTTACCCTCACTTTCAGAAACTGAGAAGTAGCAATGGTTCCAAGAATGGTCTGAATTCTTCACCCCTAGTGGACCGAAATTCGATGCATTTCAAATGGTATCCACCCGTGCAGCACTCACTCCAGAGATAATTGAAGCAATAGCTCTCAGACTACCCACCCAAAAAAAGAAAAAACTAATTGCAGCAGAATCAGATGAATAATCATCACAATTAAATTGCCAATCAATTGACATGCGATCAATAAGTTAACGAGATGGGTAATAAATATTTCTGACCTTCCATAGCCTCTAAATGAAGCCCGCAAGGTGTTCCCGCTAACTACCGTGTCTACAAACTCCCAGCCCTTGTTCCGACTAATGAAACTCGCTCCACTAATCTCCTTAAGGTATTCAATTACAAAAATAAGCGTACCAATTGTGCCAGGCCAATCAGGTCGACACCAACAGCTTTCCGATTTATTATTTTCCTCCAGCATCAAAGTATCTCCTGACCTGTCCTCAGAGACTCCATTTTCGAGACCGACCAATTAACGTCAATTCGTCATCTGCTTTTCCACATTTTATTTTCCGTCATTAAAGACCCGACAGCCTAAGCCAATGGGAAGGAAGGTTTGGTTCAAAGGAAAGTCTTTAATCGGCAAAAATGATTTCTTCAAACCACCCAAACACAAATCTATAATCACAAGCGTTCACCTCCAGGTTATTCCAAGATATTAACCACAAGATAATTCTCAGTCAGTGAAATTAAACTAATGATTTGTTTGATACCAGCAGGCGTTCGTTGATAACCCCATGCTTTTCTCTTGGCTAAAAATTTTTATTCACCGTCAGCATGGATGCATCACTCCACTCCTGGTTCTTAGTGCAGTGATCCTTTATCTTCAGGAAGCAGAAAGTAAATTTTAACCTCGCCTCTGGGTGTTTTAACGATCTCCTCGTGTCTTATCAATTGGGTCGCAGCCAGGCCGTATAGTAGCAGAGGAATACCTAGAAGGTGTAGGCAAAAAAAAAGCAACCCATTAAATCCCATCTTCATCAGCTACACACTATAATAAAATACTTGTGCCATGTGGTTCCCGGACCACAAAAACCGTGATCAATAACAAAAATGGCTTGAGATAGCAAGAGGCTGACATAATAGGTTTTATCCGATTCACAAAATGTGTGTGTTTTTTTTTCTTCGTCTCTCCCTCTTGTACTACCTACGCTATCCGCTTTTCGGTATTTTCTTTGAAAGGGAGTACTGGACACCCATCCATGAGCCCCCTCCTCCCCCCCCCCTCTGCCACATCAGGTTGGGTTCCCGTCCGGCATACCGATCACGAATCCAGGATTTTTGACGCAGTAGGCAAATATTCTAGCCATCACATCACAACCCCGGCTATGTCTGTGTGTGTGTGTGTGGGTGGGTGGTGTGAGTGGGTGGGTGGTTGGGTGGGTGGGTGGTTGGGTGGGTGGGTGGTTGGGTGGGTGGGTGGTTGGGTGGGTGGGTGGTTGGGTGGGTGGGTGGTTGGGTGGGTGGGTGGCTAGGTTGGTGTGAGTAAGTGGGTGGGTGGCTGGTAATGGGTGGGTAAGTAGGAGGATGTGTCTGTGTTCTGGAAATGATTGGACCAAAAATTATTCGGTAAAGTCAACTTTGCCTTCTCCAAAAACGCTCAGACACATCTTTCCTTAACCTCACTCGTTGCAGAGGTAATTGACTTGTATTTCAAAAAGAATTATTCAATTTCTAGTGTACACAGTTCTCCTCGCCAGCCTTTCAAAGTTGCATATGTAGAGACAGCCTTAAGCGGTAATAGTTATAAGATACGGGATATTAGCCGAAGCAGTGGTTGTAAGACAAAATATCGGAACATGACGAGAATTGTGCGTTGAGGATAGAAAATTTCCGCGGTATTCATCCGGAAGCCAATCATCTAAGCTTTAATGACGCGGGCCGCAGAGCCTCAACTAGGAGAATGAATAGATAAATCTGAAACAACCAACCATTGACTCTCATCTTCATCAACAGTACCATGATAATACAACCCGCAATTTGATTTGCCAACAAAAATTGTGATTAATAAAAAAAATTATGAAAAAAAAAGAATTCCCCCGCCGGTCGCTATTAAATCCTCTCGGCTAACAATTCCTATAATTTTTAATAATAAATTATCTGTCATACAGTGGACTTGACATATCGGAATGCCACCCGCAGGAGCGAGGTGAATCGCTCGATCCTGTTTTATCCCCTTCTACCATACTCAATGGATTATGCAAATACCAAGGTTAATTATCTTGATCGCCTTGTAGAATTTGTCATCAGTACTGAGGTCCACCATTGGCCGTTTTGTGCAGTGATATTTGATATAGGGAAAGCAACCGCTACGCAATATGTGATAGTTGCTACTTCCTACTGGCCAATTGAAGTGTGACATGCCACGTTGATCGTTGACAACATCTTTGTATTTCAGGAAATACGATGTCCATGGTGGCTCGCCAGTCTGCATGAGGTAGCTCGTTAAGACCTATTCATTGTAAATAACAGGTTGGTTAAGCATGGTCTGGCGACATTGATTCCACGCAGAGAATACATTATCTTGCATTCGATTCGCTGGCTAAATGGGGAGATTTTTCGCAGACTAAATGTCGCTGAGCGAACTACTTTGGAAATTTTCTTGACAAATTTGAGGTCCAGTACTTTGGGCGCCAAATGGTCAATGGATTTGTTCACCAATGCTGGTGTGATTGGTACCAAAATCTCCTGGTCCCACAGATAATTCCAGCGTCGGACATTTAACGGTTTCATGACCAAGCATTGGAGAACAATTTTGTCCCAACAATTCAATGGACGGACAAATGATCTATCATTAGAAACGTGAGAATCCCGGAGCAACGGATAAAATTAGGTACAGGACAATCAAATTTTGTTGTAAACTCACCTCAGAAGCCATTGGTTTCCCATTCGATGATAAATTTCTCAACGACATTCCATGCTGAAGCGTTCTCCGAATTGTTTTCAAATTGCGGTTCATTCAGGAGCAATTGACCTGAAAGGTGTCTTTCTAGAGTTGCCCGGGCTTCTGCAATTTTGGTACAGTCATTTGGATGCTGGAAACCAGTGACTAGTTGAAGTATTTTGGGTGAAAGGATGCAGAGTCGATTGGCCAGGTTAATTCTCAGTTACCTCTGAACTGGTGATATACAGTTAAGTGCTCGAGTACCTTTCTAAAATAAACGTGAACACGTCACAGCGAAATGTCAAGGTTAGTCGGCTTATGCAGCGTTGTTGGGGGCATGAAAATAATATACGATGTGTACGGAGAAAATTAGATGGTGGGAAGAAGATGGAGCGGGTTGGAGGAAGCTGGGGCGGGTGGCTGATTAAAATTTGGGGTGTTCCATTTTTGGGGAGAACTCAAAGCGCCAACTGGCGGTAACCGCGGAGAACCCGGAATGGTGTGCTAGACTCCAAAAGGTCATGTGGCATACTCTATACTATGTCATGAAAATTTGCAATTTTTTGATGGTTTAGAAATTTTTGAAATTTTTGAAACAAATTGGAATATCTTGCAATTTGATGGATATCACAATATCTTGCAATTTTTATATATCCATGAAATTATTGCATTTTTTTATTTATTTTGAAGTTGGTCAGATGGATTTTCAATATTCTTCATTTTTTAGTAACTGCAAAAATATTTTAAAATCGGTGGTTTTTCAAATTTTTGGAGTTTCTTCACTTTTTCGAATTCCGGACCTTTTTGCGTGATTGTAAATTAGAAGAGAGACTCGAAATACACGGAAAAATTTGCAATATCTGGGTTTCAAGAAATTTTTAGTCTGGAATTTTCTACATTTTTGGAATTCTTATTTTCCAGATGTTTCAAAACAAAATTTCCATCTTCCAAAAATTCTTCACACTTGAAAAAAAAATCAATTAAAAAAAAAATACAGTTATGCCAATCATATTTGCCCCGATGATGATAATGTTGCACGTGACTCTGGCCGTTATTTCATCTTTTTTATAATTTTATTCAACATCATTGAATAGCATCCAGGGTTTTTATCGGAGAAAAAAATTTTGCTAAAAAAAGGCGGTATTTTCAAATACCTGTTCTTCTCATGTATATAAATTCTCCAAACTATATTCTTCTCTCAGTATCACATGGACCTCGGCAATGACACCCTCCAAACCATGCTTTGTTTACAACCGGAACAATGAGCACCGAAGTCTCCTTCCGGTACCGGGAATAACAATGTTTACACCAGCGCCGTATCAAACACGCCAATTTGCCGCGCAATGGATGCGCATGCGCAACTCAGGAAGTGTGCTCTTCGATATGTGGCGCTTGCTCGCGTCTTCTGTCCGCTCAACTCCAACACCCTTTCCTCTTTTCCACGTTATTTTCACAATTGGCACGTAACCATGTAAATACACGGGTTAATGGGCTCACTGCACGTGCTCATGGAGTTACTTTGCATTCTTGATGGTGGATAGGGTTGCGGGTACTATGCAAAATGAACTTCTGTTAGAGTATAAACAGATCAAGGCGAAGAGGTTAGGGACACTGTGAGAGACCAGCGTGGCAGCCGGGAGGGGCGGCGGCGGTCCCAGGGGGGAGGGGGCGGTAGCGGTGGCGGTCGGCGAGCGGGAGGGGGGGGGGGGTCAACTCATGGAGGGAAGATCCAAAAGAAACAAGAAAAAATAATTTTTGTAGATAATTTTACTCTCAACCATTTTTGTAATTGCTCTCTAAACTGACCTGTTCACCGTTTCTGCACTCTAATAACTTAACGAATGGTCTTACGGAAAAATGTCATAAAGAAGTTTAGGTAGAATATAAGATTTCTGAGGAAAAAGTTTTATATCACTTATTTCTTAATTTATTAGTTCGGGAGATACATCAACTTGAAGATGATATTGGTTTTTCAAAACGGGAAATTGCAAAAATTTATAACAGTTGGAAATTTCTCAGAAAGTTGAGTATATTCTAAAATGAAGGGAGTGAAGGGAATAAAACATTTTATTTCACATTCATTAAATACACCAATGACAACGAATAGTTGCCTAATCAATTACCCATTGTTTTCTGTTCTAGGTAAGTGCGGCTTTTCAACTAGCGACGATTCCCGGAAGTTTTTACCGTGGATAATGCTTTGATATGTGCTTACGCGGCAGGTTTGCATAATATACCGCCAGAAAGAAACGGTTATTGACACTGCATTTGCAATGAATAGGAAATGATTGATGGACAAGCCCATTTAATCTCGAAAGGAGTAAAAATTTTATCGAGATCTTGGTAATGTGAAACGTTTGATTTAGGGGAAACAAAATTATTCCAAGGTTTTAACATTTTGAAACGTTCAGAAATTTCGCAAACACCCAAATCTGCAAAGTTTGAAAAATTTCACAGATTTGGAAAATTCTCAAATTTTTCCAAAATTTCAAAATTTCCAATTCAACAATTGCTAAAACTTCCAAAAATTGTAAGGAATATACAAAATCTTAAATGTCTCAACGGTTTAACAAAAATTGAGATTTTAAAAATTGTAAAAATTTCGAAGATTACAAAATTTTAAGTTTCAAAAATTGCAAAAATTTCAAAAAATTGTAAAAATTTTAAGTTTTAAAAATTTTAAAATTTCAAAAATTTCAAAAATTTCAAAAAGTTCAAAAATTTCAAAAATTTCAAAAATTACAAAACTTTCTGAATAACCTCAATTTTCCTGAATGTGGACGCACGTAACAAAATCCTGTAGAAATTCCCTTTCACCGATATTACTGCATACCACCATAGATGCTAGCCAGAAAAAACCTCCCATAAGCACCCCGTGAAAGACAAAACTTTTGATCTGATCAATTTGTATAGTATTACGGCTCATTCAAGATAACCCCGATACGTAATCTGAACTCGTGCGTTCATGATCAATATATGTATACGCAATATATACCTAATAACGGTATCGATCAAACCGGGACTAGTTTTCCCAACCCAGACCACCATTCATCATCCTCGCAACTCCTGTGATTGATCGACTGTGACATTTTCCCATAAACGCAAAAATTTAACCAAGCCCGTCGGTTTTCCAAAAATGGGTCAATCTTAAAAATGAAAACAATCCTGTTAAAACTGTTAAAAACTGTTGAAAAAAAAAGAATCAGTTCATCAAATTTCCAAAATGGAAAAAAATTAAAAATTCAAAAACTGCTAAAATTACACAAAAATTGGAATAAGATTCAACCTAAAAAATTGGGACCTGAATGTACAATTTTTTATGACTTTTTTGGCTTCGTTCATGTCGATATATTGAGTATAACATTCGTTCCATAAAATTGTACCTTTGCATAATGAAACTTTATAAGTTTACATACAGTTTCCTCGGCGCCCCAGTGGTTTCTTTGAATTACAAAAGGGGAGTAAAGGAGTAAAAAAAGTTACAACTCTTTTTTTATCACTGAAAAAGAGGCTACTATATACGCACTGCGTGGCCAACGTTTGTACCTACAACGCTCGTTAGTGACAGAACGTACGCGCTAAGGATTTAAATTATTGAGACATTGAACCGACAATGTTTGTTTTAATTCGATGAAATGAATTCGATTCATTTAAATTTGAAGACGGTAAACGGTTGAAACATTGAAATTTGAGAGTGCTTTGGAGGTATTTCTTGTATGTACATAATAATTTATACGTAGTATGAACTTGTTGTGGTTTATAAAAGAGTGTATGCTCAAGGGATCCTCAAAATTTGAAGGTTTAGAAAGGGAATTCGCAAAATTCGCCGATTTTGACGTATTTCAGCTTATTTTTAAGTGTATGTGTGTGGATGGGTGAGTGTGAGTGGGTGGAGAGGTGGGTGGGTAGATGGGTGGCTGTGGGTCGGTGGGCGGGTGGGAGGGGTCAACGGGTGTGTGTGTGTGCGTGTGTACGTGGGCGTGTGAAAATTAACCTACAATCATAATGTTCAGCTAAACCTTCTCCGTTGCCTCAAATGAGTTAATATTCTCGATATATTAAATTGCATAATTCGTATTACGTTCCAATCAAACCAATTGACCTCGTTCAATTAAGGTCAATTCAAATAAAAATCAAGAAACCCCGGGAAACGTGCGCGATCACTCGTATTATGCTACTTAAGGATTATACAAACCGAACGTATTTCCTTATTGAGTGCTAAGATCTATCACAAAACCGTGTATTACAAATCTAGTTGTAGACACTTAGTCGCTTTCATATGCTGAATTTGTGGTATGTTTGAAATTAGCAAACGTTGTTTTCAGTAAAAAAAAAATTACCTTCAAAATTTGAAATTCTTCAAACTTTTTGAAACTTTGAAAGTTTTGGAAATTTTCATAAATTTTTGAAAATTTTCAATTTTTCATTTCGTGAAATTGAAAGTTGTTGACATTGTTTGCAATACTTTCTACATCAATACTCATAAATCTGTTCAAAAGAAATCATAAATTTTGGACTTTGCAAAATTGATATTTTCAGTGTTGAGAATTTTTTTTTCATTTCTTGCAAATTTTGAAAACGGTTGAATGAAAATTTTCCCCCGGGCTCGCGGATCACAAGATAATGATTTTGCATTACCTTATTTGGTATAAAGATCGATCACAAACCTATATATTACGTTCCCAAGACACAGATACTGATTCGTTTGTAAATGCTGTAACTCCTGCAATTGCATGGGCGAAAGATCAACGATTTTTCCCAACGATTGAGAGTCAAGCGCCGTTCCACGTCATTTCGCTGATAAAAAAATGCGACGCGGATCGAGGAATTTCGAAAAAAAAAATGAAAATACCATTGACACAGTTCAACGCCGATAGATTTACGAAGAGTACGGAGAAACCCTCACAATAATTTAACCATGATACGGAAGCAATTGAGAACAACATTTTTGATGTCCTTTTCTGATTTTAGCCTAAAATTTTGAAAAGTTCAAGAAGTTAAAAAATTGAGCTTTCAATTAAAAACATCGTTACAAAACAAGCAACTGAAAGTATTGATCAACAAAGAGTTTTAAATTTGGGTAAAATTTTGAGAATTTTGAAAATTTTGAAAATTTCAAAAAATTAAAAATAGGTAAAGTTAAAATTTTTGAAAAATTTGAAAAATTTGAAAAATTCAAAAAATTTAAAAAATTTGAAAAATTTGAAAAATTTGAAAAATTTGAAAAATTTGAAAAATTTGAAAAATTTGAAAAATTTGAAAAATTTGAAAAATTTGAAAAATTTGAAAAATTTGAAAAATTTGAAAAATTTGAAAAATTTGAAAAATTTGAAAAATTTGAAAAATTTGAAAAATTTGAAAAATTTGAAAAATTTAAAAAATATGAGAAATTCAAAAAATTTAAAAAAATTGAAAAATTTGAAAAAAATTGAAAAATTTGAAAAAAATTGAAAAATTTGAAAAAAATTGAAAAAATTTGACAGTTTTTGAAAACTTGACAGATGTGGAAATTTTTTTAGAAATTTGAAACCCTGGAAATTCCCACAAGTTTAACAACGATAAAAATATTGAAAATGAGCAAAAAATTATTATGGAAATTGCAAAAAAAGTTAAATTGTCTTCCGAATTGTTCAACTTGCAAGACGCAAGATATTGAAAATGTTCAATGTTTTGATAAAAATTTAAATCTTTGTATAAAAAAATCATCCAAAGCTGGACAGCGATAAATCTCCAGGGAGTAATATATTTCCAATTTTTATCCACCCAACTGCCCTATAACCGCCCATAGTTAGGTTAAAATCGTGGTTTTACGCGCCTAATGAAATAAAAGCACCTTTTGCACTGGCGCCTCATAGATTCCCCTGAAACACGCGTGACGTTACAAAGTAAGGCATTTTCTCACCGGCATCTCTCCGTACACCATTGTTCCTAGGGGATCGATTGTTATGCGGGATATTTTATCGCTCCTCGACTCCAGTTACTTCTCCGACTGGATCATTAAAGGCCAAAAAATGGCCATTTTTAATTTCACCGACAGTACGAAGGAAACCAGTTAAATTGAAAAATACGCCTACTCATGAATACGTCCGCAGTTAATGTACGTTTTTGTATTATACGGCTGACTCTCGTCACGCATCAATTACTTACGGGTTCCATTTTACTGCACACCACTATGTGCAACGCTCCTTTGTCGATAATAATACTGATAAAAAAATTAGTGACTTGTTACTTGACGATCTCTAATAATCTGTAGCTGTAGGCTAATCGATCTAATGAGTACGCAGAGGAAAGTACAAGAACAAATTGGGAATAACGACAAGAAGTGGGCGAAAATCCCCGCCAAATGGATGGGTGTCCACTAGTCCCTTAAAAAAAAATTGAGCGCGAAAAAAAATCGAGCGGAGAAAAAACAAAATTGACAAGTTTGAAACAAGTCGGATGTCCTAATGGTGGCACTATCTATAATACTGAATAGCACCCGAAATTTGTCGTCGACCGGAGGTCAAAATATAATTCACTTGAAATGTCAAAGACCCATGGCTCCTTCATTAGATTCATGAATTTACAACTGGGACGCGTATTCACTGTATCGTGAAAGTACTTTCCTGCATTAGCAGCTAAAATTTTATGGTACGATATTGGCTGGAGTTCAAAGGGGACGCTTATTTTGAGCACACTACGATCCTCCGAGCTATGTTTCACGATCGAGGCAAAGACGGAGACATTTTACCGCAAAAGAGAAACTCGGTATCGCAAATAAAAGAAAATAGAAAATACTCCGACGGTAGATTAGAAACTATCTAATAAAAACCTAGAACCGAAAAAAAATTGAAATTTCGCCAAAATTTTTTACAAATCATAATTGATGTCGCGAAATTTTCCATATTTTCGGACGTCGTTCATTTCCAAAAAAAAAAAAATATTATGCACGCTCTCTGAGTTCATGAAGGGTTTTAGAGATTTTTGACCTCCCAAAAAATCCTAAAGAAAAATTATTTCAGGCGGGCCTTACTCTTGTCCAAGAGAGGCGAAAATGGTCGCGTGTCCAGGTGGCACGGGAAATGCGAACCGGGTTTTACGTGGCTTTGATCGTCACATTGAGATAGCCGAAGAAGATGCATATCCACAACTTTGTGTGCTCGTATTTCGCTAACCAAGGAGCAAAACATGATGCATGCATTCTTTCGCCCACTAGCTCCAGGGCTGACGAGTGGCATGTAGCGGTTGTTGGGCACATATGAAGATGGCACATAGTACTGTTGCATCAAGAGCCACTCGATGGAGAATGGCGAAGTAGATACATGCACAATGTGAAAGTTTCAAACTGTTGACTATATATATAACCAATTTTCAAATTTGTTTGACAAAATAAAAATTTTAGACCCATCAAAATTTTCAAAATTTCCAAATTTGAATTTTTCTTCTCTTTCATTTCGGTACCCATCAGAGATAAATTTTGCAAAAAAAAAATGCTTGTATCGCCGAGATGATTGAGCTACCTTAGACCAACCTGCGGTAGGGGGGAAGTGCGATCCACCGGGTTATGCATCCGCTGCGTTTCCACCATAGGCGCCCTATTATCTCCCCGCAAACATGTGCAAGCAGAAAGGGGTCCCGCTCCGCCCCGGCGAGACCACGCTCCGCAAAACAGCCTGCAATCGCGCATCATTTTCCACGATGCGTGAATAAATTTGAGAAACTAGTTCCGCTGGCGCGACAGAAAATCACGTGATCTGGTATGGGATACGCCTTCAGTATCATGGGCTACAGGGTTTATTGAATTTATCACGAGATGATAATTTGACTCACCTGTAAAAAAAAAAAATACTGCATTACTATTCCGGTCGCTTCATATTGCGCCATTCAGCTAAGTGAACTCCCACACACACACACACCCAGCGACCCCTACACACGCCCACCCACCTACCCACTCGCACCCTCCCACCCACTTACCCACTCGCACCCACCCACCCACCTACCCACTCGCACCCTCCCACCCACTTACCCACTCGCACCCTCCCACCCACTTACCCACTCGCACCCACCCACCCACCTACCCACTCGCACCCACCTACTGGGAGGTGTACCCTGTATTTAGAAATCCGATGGCCCAAAATTGCGAAAAGTCGCATGGATGGGTGTCCACAGCCCCCTCTCGAAGAACATACTGACGAGCAGCTACCGTGGGGTGTAAAGACACGGACCAAAAAAAATACATACTTTTCGGGAAGTTATTAATGCCGCCCGTCGAGAGTTACACACACATCACATTCATTATTCATCATTTTATGAATTCCAATTGATATGTTATCTACCAGCAAAATTCCCAATGTTTTTTTTATAAATGTTTTGTTTATAAAAACTCCATTTTATCCTTAAGGTCGACACTATTGCTGACACAGGTCTCCAGAGCTCATTCACCGTAACATCTTCAAGCGTGCGATTCGTGTTTGTACACCTTGCAGGCTACCTGGTCTTGTTGCTCTTAGTGACATTTATCGTCTTACTACCCGGGTGATGTCACTAGTGTGTACATGATTCTTATACGGCGCTCTCGACTCACCGTTTGCTGCAGGCAATCCCATGGATTCCAAGCAAGAGAAAGAAATAAGAGAATGATAGAATCACTGAATAGTTGCAAAGTATAAATAATCCCACATACTAATGTCGTATTATAATATTTTGTATCAATATTTTGACCAATCGTAGTCGAAATTATTATGATAAGTCGAGCACTGTAGGTGCGGAAGATGTGAACCCCAACGCTTGTCCTTACATTTCCAACCTTTGAGCATTCCAGATTCTTCGTAGGAATCGATCGCACGATCAAAAATATGTAAAGCTAATACAGAGTCATTAATACTTTGAGGTTATATTGTTACCATATGGTCGGACTTAACTTGAAGGTTAAGACGTCCAATTATGACGATTCCCCATCAACCTTCTGGTAGCGCCATCTGTTGCCAAAACGGTGGAAATTTATTTGTGCGCCTATTAAAATCGAACAATGCTGTGCCTCCAATAATCCATAATTTTGAACTGCAATATTTCAGCGACTCCTACACAATTCACGGTGAAATATAACGAGAGGAGTTGCCCTCATAAATGGGACTATATTTCATTTGACCCTGTCCAATCAGGTCTACCCGTTCAACGCTACCTATTAAATGTAATGCATGATTGATTTATCGATTTCAAGTTGATCGACATTTGACCAGTAGGCAACTTCTGCGTGGAATTGATCGGCAGTGAATTGCTGATTGACGACCCACCCGCACTGACGGTTGTTCCTTCACCTACCGAACTCAATTCAACCTTTTTGTCGACTGATTGTTATGATCCGGAGATTCAGGAACAGGTGATCACACACACACTCATATGTCAGTTTCATGTGCAAATGTCAATCGTCATCAAGCAACGATACGATAGTAGTTAACGAATCCGGATTGACTCCATGGGCTGTCTAGCTGCATTAACCATCGTTGAACAGTTTCATCGGATCAACCATGACCGTTGGTTCACTATCACCGCCTATCCATTCCTTGCCATTCAGTTGGATTAGGTACCAGGTATCGAGTCTGTCCAATAGCCTCGTAGCAATTCAGTCATGGAGTCCCGATCAATTGTTGATCTGTTGATCGATCTGACGTTCAACTCCAAATGTCCGAAGATCAAACATCCTGTACAGGAAGATAGTTCAGAACGGACACCTCCAAAAAGTGGAAGCGTTGTTTTGCTATCTCCAAGTGCTGACAACCTACGACTCTTTTGGGGTCCAAACTATGGTCGATCGATCATCCCGCGGTTGGGCATGTTCAGCAAAGATCGGTAGCTGTAGTGACCCATATTTGGTGTTCTGTTTATCTGAAGACTTGAGCCTGTACTGTTTATCAAATGTCTTAGCACCGTTTGCATCGTTTTTGATCTATCCAAAGCATTCAGGTTTCCCATTCTTGGTGAACCTTCAAAGGAAGTGAGAAATATCAAAATACCGAAGATCCTGGATTCGACTTATAAGCATTTGAAGCGCTCACTAACCCCCACGGACGGACTTCATGATCGGATCTACTAACAACCACTGTTGAAAACCGGATTTCTCTCAGGCAAATGCGCTCAACCACGCTTCACTAATGAGGAGTCTCTACAAGGTGTCTTGGTGATTAGTTCGACTGTGGAACTTCAACCTAGCACTAGAATAACGTAATACAGAGGCGGGAGAAAGCCTTTTTAAGTTATGCAATAAGAGAGGTGGAATTTTGTTGGAGGAAAGGATACCAGGGACGTCTGAAATAGATTGTATCACTAATAGCCTCATGAAATCTGAAGAAGTCAATGAATGAGGTCGGAACAGTTTTTGAAATTTCGAAAACTTGTGTGACACTGCCTTTCATTGGTCTTGTCATTCAACGTCTTTCCATTCAATTCATGAATTAAGGGCACTCCCCTATAGATTCATCAATACGCTACCACTTTAATATTCTTTAATGTGGAATCCAATCAATCCATCAATCAATCAATCAATCCATCAATCAATCCATCAATCAATCCATCAATCAATCCATCAATCAATCCATCAATCAATCCATCAATCAATCCATCAATCAATCCATCAATCAATCAATCCGTCAATCAATCAATCAATCCACCAATCAATCAATCCATCAATCAATCCACCAATCAATCAATCGATCAATCAATCCACCAATCAATCAATCGATCAATCAATCCACCAATCAATCCGTCAATCACAACATTATGTCGTACAATATCAAAAATATCTCTGCGTCAAATCTCCTCACGGTCTTTTTCATTCGTTGACTATTCATCGAATGCAAGAAAACATTTTGTGTAAAACCACTTTTTGATGAATAAAATAATCAATTTTTTCTTCGGTTTCCACTGATGGTAGAATCTACAATAGGACATTAGATACCTCAGAAAGATATTGATTTGACTCTCCAAGGGTTACACCCACATACTACGTATACACCTTCGCCCTGAATTTGAATCGCAGTAATTTGACCGCAAGGTGGCAAGATTGCCTGGAGGACTAACAATATGGTGATAAGGTGTTGAGGTGGAAAGTTATCGAGTGGAGATTCCTCCATGGATATTGTGTATGTATACCGTCAATTTCACCACTGTAATGGCTTCATCTAAACTCCAATTCCCCAGTCGTTAGCTATTTAGCGTCAGTTTGAAACGTCTCTTGGTGGAATCGTTATCATTGGACGCCACGTCCTTTCATCATGGAGTTATACAGCGAAAGAGAAGTTGATTGCCCTCATGCTCCTGTCCTCACACATCCGTATGACACTCTCAGACACATGCATGAAGGACTTTCAGGAAACTTCTTTCCTCCCCCCTCCCCTCCCGCCCACCCTCCCACCTGACCCCCCTTCCCACCACGTTTTACCATTCTATTAAATGTCGCTGGGACTTGCTCTCGTCTGTCCGGACGTAAACCAGTTTTCAAGGTACACAGAGCTCGATGGCAGTCAACACGCAACGATAGATATAGAATTGGAAAATAAAAAAGTTAAGCAATCAAATGTGAAAAAGGAAATGACAAGGCATACAGCAGCTGCTTGTTGGTCTTCTCAAGCCAAATGCTGTGGTACAGCTAGATGAATTGTGAAGATATTTGAAATAAATACAGATGAAGTTCATGGGAAAATTGGAAATGTGTAAAAGAATTGTAATTTATTATTGAAGCATGCTGTTTCGATTTATTGTGAATCCTCATTCGGTGCTTTCATGAAAACATTAAAGGAAGGGGGAAATAATCATTATGATGCTATTTCATTAGTTGAGTTAGGAGAAACGGACAGATGGTGAAATTGAGGATAGCGAAATTGCACTCTTAATTTACTTCTATAGATATATGAGTGGTATTATGTTGAATACGAAGAGGCTTCTGAGAATTCAATGACAAAATAATATTCCTCATGGATACCAATCGATACCAGGAACGTTTCGTGTGTTATCAGCGGTACCCAGAAGATGAGAACGCTAGGGGGGGGGGGGGGGGGGGGAGAGGATGACCTGTACTGAAACGGGGAGGCCCATTCTGGGGGTTCACCCTGGACTTAGCAACACCATGGCTTAAATGCCAAAAGTCGGTGCCAGCTGCATGGATGGGTGTCCATTGCTCCCTACCGTAGAAATTCGTAGAGCAGCTTATTTGAGGAAGGTTCCTACCACTTGCCACTTATTCTTCGTTACTTGTAATAGTCCATTCCTCTTGCGGGTTCTTTTGAGAAGTCTCTCCTTTCATCTCTTCTATATGAGGAATGAAAATGGAACACGCATTACCAATTCTTGTTTTATACCACACTAACATAATTACGATGAGTTCTCACTGGATGTTAAAGACATACAAACAAAGCGCTTGCCTCTTAAATGAACAGCGTTGATACACCCGATGTCGTCGTTTCTAATGACCATCATAACGAACGCACATGGTGTGTACGTGGATAATGGAAAGGGATACCATGAACGGTTAATGATCGCTCAGTTACTCTTGTCTTGCGTGCAAAGAATCGAGCGTAACACCATGTATACATATCCAAGCCACAAACTCTAATTTAGTTCCCACAATATAGGGAGAAAAATGAATGAGCTGATGGGTAGAAGGGGCAATATGTTGGGTTATTGTGTGTGTGTGAAATGTTGGCAACCCATTGCATTGCCATCGATTTGCATTTACTCCATTGCCAGCGATTTTCGTGGGCCACAATAAAAGTAGGTCTGTTGTATTGAATCCATTACATCACTTCTGCTCTGCGGATTCACCCATTTTTTTTTTTTTTTATGAATAGTGAAAAATGTACGTTTTTAGGAAGCTTCTTTGCCAACATCTTTGCATCTTTGCTCTAGTTTAAACCGGAACATCAAATTGGTGTCTTCCGGCAAATTGCAACTTTTTCGTAGTTCTTTTAAATTGCGGTCCATTATAATTTTTTTCAGCATTGTTTAATCTATGCACAATTTTCAAGAGTTCAATGGGTAACGCTCCCAGCGCCAAGGAGCAAAGGGGAATGCGTCCCCACTCCACGTGACGTTAGAGATAGCGCTTGAGGGGTATGGCCGTTTTGTTGGATGCCGTCGGCTGTGAGCCCATCAGGCTATCCCTCCCGTTCGGCGGGCACGCCCATTGCGAGCGTGGAGGGGGTGATCCGTAACTCGTGCTCAGTATACGAAAAGTATATTTTCACTCTTCAGCCAACTCTACACCGTTTTGAGACAGAGTAGAGCGGAAAATGGAACACAAGGAATGTCGTAGCTTGCATTTGAAAAAAAAATCAATTGTTTCGTGTCCTCTCAATTTACACTTGTATTCCTTCCAGCTCGAGAGAACTGCATGTATAAAAAAATATGACACCAATGGACATCAAACGAACAGTCGGCCCTTGGGGCGCAAGCAATCGTCGCTGTCGGCTTGGTGTAAATCATAATATTTCACGAATCTTCGTTGCAATCAGGTGTTATCAATTTTTATCGGTGTCGTTGGAATAAAACTGTCTTTGAATAAGAAAAAAATTGCCAAAATTTCAAAAAAAAATCCAAAATTTTCAAAATTTCAAGAAATTTCAAAAATTTTCAAAATTTCAAAAAATTCCAGTTTTCAAAAAAGAAAGTTCTTTGTCTCGTTCCGTTTCGTATCGATTTATATCTCGACTCGTCTCTTTGGATCATTCTCTCGTCTGGTCTCGTGCGATCATTTTGTCGTCTTGTATTGTCTATAGTCACTCGTCTCTCGTCTCTCGAGGCATCTTACAATTTATGGGCGAGAAACTCCTAATGCACATGCTAAGGGGTTAATCAATCTTTTTTCGATGGTATATAAAGTGGAAAGCGCTGAAGACACCGTTAGCTTGTGGTTAGCGCATTATATGAAAATTTCATCACTCAACTCCAGTCTGTGTCATAACTGTCGATCCAGGTCAGGAATAATTCAACAACTGCGCCAAAGGGACAATGTCGGCCCCCGGGGGTTTTCTGAAATTGGCAATCCTAGATGTCTGATGGGAATAAAAAAAAGCCGAAGAAAACGGCAAACTTATGTCAGAATGGCATGTAATGCCCATAAAAAAGTTTACTACTCGAATTTACTTTTCGCTATATGGGCAATAATAGTGGCTGGGTATTGTCGTTGAATTTCATAATGCAGAAGAATTGGAAATTTGGGGCAATTTGATTTGCAATTTGCCAAAATGATAGCGCAATTGAAACTCTTATTGAAAGTTCTTCGAATGTTGTTATCATTCTTTTTTATGTACACATTTTTTGGGGAGCAAAAATAAGCCGGAATCTTATAATGTTAATTCACGTTTTATGGAGTGCCCGAATTATTCAATGGATGCCCAATTTTATATTTTGGTATTCCTAGTGTAGCTTAGGAGAATTTTTAAAAATTCCAACAATGTCTGTGTGTGTGTGTGTGCGTGTGTAGGTGGGTGGATGTGTGGGTGGCTAAAGCGGGTGTGGGAGGGTGTGTGTGTGTGTGTGTGTGGATGGGTGGAGGGGCGAGGGTGTCTGTCTGCGTGTAGGAGTATGTGTGTGTGTCGTTCTCACAATTGAAACAATAAGCATTGCGCACTCACCACGAACAGAAGCCCTGCGGACTATCTGATCTATCGTGTGCATGAAATATCCATTATCTGAATTGACTTTCAATAATCGTCAAGCGTGAGTCCAACATTGAATGTCACTGTATTCAGTGGGGCAATGGAGACCACAGAATGACAATGGGAAATATTGAGCTGATTTAGCATGATAGTTAACAGTACTTTTATCCTACTCCCTATTACACATACATGTAGCAAAATAACTGGCAATTCCAGGAAAAACTTTTATCGATTTAAGAATGTTCATTTCTTTCCATGTAGCTTGCTTCAATTGACAATTGTTGAACTCCAGAACGAGTCTCCGGAAAATCGTCGGGATTGAAAAATTGGTTCACTCACCCACTCAAACCGACCCACCCACTCAAACTTACCCACCCACTCACACCTAACCACCCACCCACCCAGCGTGTGTAAAATGCTGTGAAACATAAAACCTTAAGGAAACATCGAATTTTCACTTGCAGGAGTAAATCAATGACTTTCCCTATCAACAAGTGAAAAATCTCTGTGCACACACGCATAGTAATTTATAAATATACTTTATAAGAGAAGGGTTGGTGATTAAGGGTTGGAGGAAATTCCTGTAATTGGAACATATGGACAGCGCCTTAGTACTGTACTTTGGTAACGCCTTGACGAGCTATACCTCGGGGCTAAAATATTTACCGAGGAAAATCGACACCACTATTATTGACCACCATTTTCTCAACCCCATCATTCCCTGATATTTACCAGCGCCCAGAGATATGGCTGATCGCATTATTGATTCTGAACAATTTATCCGGAAATTTTTGCAATAGCCACATTTCTCACGCTTCAATGATGTCTCTACTCGGTTTCAGTGATTTTCAGGAAAAATCTTTGCATTTTAACTTCCCACTCTAGGGGAAGTTATTGTCATTACCATTCTGTGTGTGTGGGTGGATGTGCTTGTGGGTGGGTGTGAATGGGTGGGTGGGTGTGAGTGGGTGGGTGGGTGTGGGTGGGTGGGTGTGAGTGGGTGGGTGTGAGTGGGTGGGTGTGAGTGAGTGGCTGGGTGGGTGGGTGGGTGTGGGTGGTAGGGTCGATGTGGGTGGGTGTGTGTATGTATGTATGGTTTACAATTTTTACAAAATATTGATTACAACCTTCTTTTATCAACTCCCATGATATTTTCCATATAAGCGAGGTATCTATGAGAATCAATTGGACGATAATTTTACACTAGGGATAGATTGAAATTTTTCCAGTTGAGACATATACCTTACTCTGGAATTTATCCCGCTCGTAATCCGCGAATATCCACGGCTATTGCGCAATAATGACTGAATTGAATTGATCAAATTGATCACGCACGGCTTCGGAATTTATCATTGGTGGATCGGCCATAATCGGCTGTACATCTGAATTCTACCACATGGGAATAATATTTGCTATGCGCCTAATCAATTGATGTACATCGGTTAGATGGCACGGTCTGATATATCCAATGCGCAATCCAAACAAATCTTCGATTTTCTCTGCGGGATAAACCTCGATCATATGGTGTAACCATGTTTTTACCGGAAGAACTATATCGCTTAAAAAAAAGGCGATCCTGACGTTCCCATTCTGGTCGTTGGAAAGGTTTTTTGAAATTTCTGTAACGCCATATGTGGGGATTTTGAAAATTGTAACAATTTCGGAAGATTTGAACATTTCAGCATTCGGGAGAATTCCAAAATTATTTGATTTCTTGAGGATATTTTGAAATAATTTAAAGCCCATTGGATCGTTTGAAATTTTTTTTGGCAAATTTTCAAAATGTCCAATATTGAATATAGAATATTTGGAAATTTTGAAATCATTTTATATATTTTTTTTTATATAATTTCAATTTTTTTCCGATTTCTAAAAGTGAGCTCTGAATATCGCAAAATTTGAACTACTGCTGCATTTTCAACAATAGTCCTTTAAGGAATTTTCAAAAGTCCAAAAATTGTCGTTTAAAAAATTTCAAATTTGGCATTTTCAAACCTTTAAAAAATTTTGTAATTGCAAAACCCATTAAATCGTCGAAATTTGTTAAATGCTTCCGCAATGACATAAGACTGACGAATCACCGCCTAATCGTCCGTAAATTATTTTCTGTTCTAGGTAAGTGTGGCTGTTCAGCAAGCAACGAATATTGGACACATTTACAATGGAAAATGCGTTGGCAAGTGCTCACTCGTCAGGGTTGAACGATCTAACGCGGACTCAAGAAGCAAACGATTATAGGCCCTTTCCATGCCATATTCACAGAATTTTTTTCCCCCAAATTGTAAAGGTCAGAACCAAAAAAAAAGTTTTCAACATTTTTTCGTAACAACATTAAGTATGAATTTGTTAACGAACAAACCTATTATTCAGGGAATCGTTAATTTTCAAAACAAATATAAATTACACGACTAGTGAATTATCCTACTGATAGACGGACAATTTGTAATTACCTCACGCGTATTCTATTATATCATCGGGACCCTCCACAGCGTTCGCAACTGAGGTTGAAAATGTTTCAATGAAGCATCATGAAGTAAATAGATGAGGGCTGAAGGATGATTTATTTCCGAGGTTTTTTTTTTGCAAAGGAAGCTCACATAATCGCCTACGGCGTAATTCGGATGGTTTTGAGTGACGGTAAATCGGAGGATAACTTGAACATTTTAATACTTCACCGCGTCCGTATGAAAAAAAAAATAAGCAGTAAATTCAGAATAAACTCAAAGGCAATTCAATTATGTCGGGATAAAGTGAATATATGCGAAATATATACTGTATATACGATGTTCCGAAATTCCGAACTTTATTTTTGCGGATGAAAAGAGGGCGAAATTCCAAGTCGAAACCTTTTTTTCGACTTTTCTGTCTGAGATACCCCCATCAAGTTATGGAAGTTTGAAGTTGAACAGTTCCGGGAGTGCTTCGGGCACTGGGGCAGTGCTCTCTGTTCCGAGAACTGTCCCAAGCGAGCGAACAGTTCCGGGAACGCTTAGCGCACTGGGTCAGTGCTCTCTGTTCCGAGAACTGTTCCAAGTGAGCGAACAGCTCCGGGAGTTATTGCAAGTGAAGGGTCAATTCTGGAAACAGTTCCAGGTGAAACTTCCGATCCGGGAACAGTTCCACGAGCGGTTCCAGGCACTAGTCCAGTGGGGTAGAAAAAAAGGATTCATTCAATACTTCTCTTGCCATTTCGAATAGTTTACGGAATAGAGCACTATTAAAAATTAAAAGCGAGGATATTTAAAGATTGATTGGATTGACTTCTTTTGGAGGGCTCTCGGAATTTTAACAATTCCAAAATTGTTCCAAAATTTCGGGCTTTCGAAAATTTTTGCATTTTCAAAAAAAAAATTAATCCATAATTTTTGAAAATTTTCAAATATCAAAAATTGAAAAGAGAGGAATTTTCCGAAGTTTTCAAAAAAATGTTCAGGCAAGTTGATTTTTTTTTATTTCCATAGTTTGGGACATTTTGACAATTTTCGGAATAATCGAAAACGTTGAAGAATCCGACAATTTTGAAAAAATTCGCATAATCTGAAATAATCGACAATTTTGGAAAAAAAATTGGAAATAGGAATATTTGAAATTTTTCTGAAGATTGCCGAAATTTCAATATTGATAATTTTTCATGTATTCTTGAATTTCCCAAATGTCAAACGTCCAAGACCATTGAATAAAGTATTGCAATGCCCATATTGAGCACGTTCTTTAACTGTCCAGGGTCATATCAAACCGCAGTCCTTCACCGTCTGAACTTTTTTTGCTACCGGCACCTTTTGCCGATCCAGTAATTATCAGTCCACATACAATTGAACCATTTCATTCGACGTCAGACAGCAAATTGCACTGGACTTTGAGACTTAGGAAATAACACAGAGGCACCATCGCGATCGGAGGGGATGGAAAATTCGTTCCTAGTAGATGGTGCGTCATTCATTAACTAGAACCCGCAATATTTACCCATTAATTGCCGGCATTCAAACCTGTTCATCTCCCTCTTGATTTAGTTTTCATTTTAGAATAAACTAATTTTTTTTAATTGTCAAAGATTTCGTGATTTCAATATTTTTTTTGACACTTTTTAACATTTTGGGAAATTTTTAACATTTGTGAAATTTTCAAATTGGAACGATTTTTGTTTTTAATTTTTAAAATTCGAAGCAACATTTTTCCGAAATTTCTACAATTTTAAAATTTTGAATTGTTAAAAAAAAAAATTATTTTTTCAATTTTTCTAATTTTTCAAATTTGTAAAGTAATTTGTTTTTTCATTTCTGAAATTTTTGGAATTTCCTCAAACTTGTAAGAAACTCTTAGACTTTGAGAATTCCTAATTTGTTTTTGTATTGCTCAATAGTTCTTGTAACTGTGCCAATTCGTGGACCATAAAATTTTTTGACATAAAGGAGAATCTCCATCACGTTTAGAGGGAATGGAAAAAGCATTCTTAGCGAATACCGCATCATAGTTTATTATCCGGAACCCGCAAGATTTGCCCATTAATTACTAGCATTACTTCTCGGCCCTCCCAGTCTTTCTTCCGTATCAAATGCCTATTCCTGGTTAGAAAATCCGTGTGGATCAGCTACGTCCCAAACATATATTCTCCCAAATTTCCAAAAGTTCGCAATTTTTGAAAATTTCAAAGTGCTCAAAATTTGTGAAATTTCGGAATATAAAATTTTTGAAAATCTAGAATATTTTGTAACTAATAAGTTCTAATTTTTCTTTGAAATTAGAAAATTTTACAAATTTAGAAATTTGGTACTGGGAATTTTTGCAATTCTCAAACGCAAAATTTCTAAATTTTGAAAAATTTCTGGCCTCAAATTCTTTCAGAAAATTTAAGAAATTCATAACATTAACGAAAATTTTCAATTCCGCAAATTTTTTATGTTGAAATATAAAAAAAATTTAATCTTTCACAAATCTTTGTTTTTCATTTTGCAATTTTGGAAATTATCAAATTCTAGAAATATATAGAATAGTCTATTTCGATACAAGTGCGATGGGGTGTTCACGAGTGCGAAGTTGGCGGCGCGAGGCGAAGCCGAGTGCCGAAAAGTAACTTTTCGGCACGAGCTGAACGTAGCAGCAATGTCGAAAATATATTTAAATCCCAAAAAACGTTTAAAAACTTTTCAAATTTCTGAAAATTTTCAAAAGTCAAAATTTTTTCAAGTCAAATCAAACAGAAGAAATTTCTTAAAATTTTCAAATTTTCTCGGAATTTCTTCATTAGCAGCATTCCAATTCGTTGGAATTCATCTCAATTTTGGGATTGACATATGTTAATTTTTTGAAATATCCAGATTCCAATTTTCATCTCAATTTCTACAATTTCTCTCTAACCTGATTAGTTTTACCTGATTTTAACCTGATTTTAAGTATCATACGAATTGAATTTTGCATGTGCATATTGAGTTGCTCATTACGAATGGGGTGAACTGAAAACGAGGATTAATGAGTCATAAATTTATTTAATGAAAATGCGGTAAGTTCAATTTAATTATCTCCTTATCATTTACTGTTTAATGCAAGTCCCTGTGTCGGCATTCGCTCAATTTCACACGGGCAAAGCGGGAAAATTTAATTGACTGCGACTCGTTAACGCACTGTCGTTTCGATAACCAAAAGTATTTCCAGTGGACGAAAATAAATAGGGAAAAAATCGCGCGTGGTATTGGAAAAATTCTGACATGGGATGAGAAAATTTTTTATCGAGAAATGGAAAAATTCCAGACCGGTAATAGAAAAAGTCCAACTCTGAAACCGAATAGTTGTGACTGCAATGGAACTTTCAAATTCTGCAATTTCTCAAATTTCCAAAATTTCCAAAATTTCCAAAATTTTCAAAATTTCCAAAATTCAAAAAAAAAAAGAAATTTCTAAAATTCCAAAAATTACAGGGTTGAAAATTTTCCAAACCCCCCCCCCCCCCCCCCCCCCCTTCCATCCCCACCCTTGGACCAACCGAATTTCTCTAAATGCTGCGCATCACCTTAAAATCCAATTTCGATGCTGGAAAATGTTTTGTCCATTCGGACAAACTGCCAACGAAGTGTTTTACACGAAATAAATACGATCCTTCGTCTTTGTCCCGGCATTCTCCACCTCCCCATATAATTTATTGCCATCCCTTTGGCATGGGAAAAACGAGGATTGAAGGCCGTTCGGACGTAGCTAACTTCCTCGTTATTAATCAACCGACGAGCATTCGACCCTTTCAACTATTTCGCATGGGTCTATCCCCGAAGCTCAGATAACTTATCGCATTGAATGCAAATCTGTTCGATCGATCGTACCCCGAGAATTTTCTCGTTGAGGGCCATATTGCGTGAGAATATCTCACATTTCCAATAACATCCATGAGTTCACATCCAAGATCACCTCCTTAAGTACACAGTGAAAAAAATATGATAGAAATTACCCTTCCACGCGTTGGAGCTGATGCGCCATTTTTCATGTCTTTTTATTCAGAAATACCAAAGTTACGGAATGGAAAGCAAATTTTATTCTCTGATGGATGTTGGGGCCATTTATAATTTGTTGGAAAACGCGCAGTAAATTTTACGGCATAGTACGAAGAAAAAAACATTGATAAGAACGACCGTGCCATCTGGAAATGTTTCCACCCACCCACCCACCCACCCACCCGCCCACCTACCCTCGCCCACCCACCCGCCCACCTACCCCCGCCCACCCACCCGCCCACCTACCCCCGCCCACCTACCCACCCACCCACCCCCGCCCATCCGCCCACGCCCACCCACACACCCACACCCACACACATACACACTCGCACCCACCCATCCACAAACACATCATAGGCGCCCGTCATCATAGCACAGGGATTTCTGGAGGTTTGCCCTACGTTTAGAAATACGATGGGTTAAATGCCGAAACCGGCCCCAGCCGCGTTCGTTAGTGGATGGGTGTCTACTATTTCATTCCGAAAGAATGCCCGACAGCAGTTACCGTCGGCCGTACAAACGAAAGGAATGGAGACGAAAAAACACACACACACACATCAAGCAGTGCTAAACTTTACGTCCGATTGAAAGGTAGTGAAAATCCGAAAGTTAATAAACAATTGTAATAATATTGTCAATATAGTATTTAGTGAAACCATGGTCGATATAATTCTTTGCAGCATCCCTCTACTATTTCACCTCATGTCGTCTCCTCTTCTCAATTGTTTTTTTTTTCTTTTTATTCACGAGCCTAGACACATATCGCTTGGCTATATATCCCGGTTGTAAATGCCCCTTGGCTACGATGTTTAACGTTTATTGCTTATGGCGAAATAAAGAAAATGAAAAAAAAAAATTACTTATGGCGATATTCACGCTTCACCTGCATACTCGGTCCACGCATCTGTGTAAGGTACTGGGATGCGGAGGTATCCCACTTGATGGTACCTTTGATACCTAAAAGGCACCATCAAGAGGTATACTCAAGGCGGCCTCTTATATTTGCATTGTGCTTTAGAAGCTTTTTGCCACTCTCAGTCGCGATTCGCATCCTCTTCATGTCGCCAATGCTTCTTGGAGTCTTCTTCACATAGATTTTTTTTTACGAATTGCATATAGGCCCATTGGATGGTGAAAAAATTGAAACATGTCAAAAAGTTAATAACAAAATTGGCAAAATTAATTATAAATAGGTACAATAAATATAGGCAACCTGAGATGGAGACGCTTCCGACGTAACCTTCTGGTGGCGCCATCTCTTGGCAAAACCGCGGAAACTTATGTGTACACCTAATAATTGTACCATAAAAATGTGCTGCGCAAAATTTTTTAAAACCAATTGGATGTGGTAAATGTGGAATGAGCGACTGGAAGGCGCAACTTTTTAACTTCTCCAAAAGGGAGAACCCTCCTATGAACAATAATTCGCGCATTTTATCTTTCATCGGAAAACCTCCCCACTCTCAGTGTACTGATATATTTCCGACATTCCATTTGAAATTCACTGTGCGATTGCGTGGCATATCCCAAGGATGTGTCTGTTCTCGTAGAAAATTCAGCATTTCGTGATGCACTATTCTTTCATGAGGAGCATGTAAGAGATTCATACATTGAGGAAATACTGGGAAAGAAATGTGGGAAATGGTGCGGCACATTTCATTTCAATTCGCCGAGTATTCTAAGGAATGCATTTAGTCGAGGACCTCATTTCTGACGTCATCGCAAGATTCATAAGGAAGGAAAAAAAAATTGCCGATGTGGGATATTACGATTTCTCTTTTTAGATATTTCTTAACGATGTGAACAGTGTTCAAAATTCCAAAAATTATTTTTGCCGGTCAAATGTTTGGGCTCATTAACTGGGTTCATGCAGAATTCAAAAATAAAGAAAATGAGCCCAAACTTTTGACCAGTAGTGTATGGGCGTAGTGGAGGGGGTCTTCCTCATTTCTCTTATTCCCCGAAATTGGTTCAGGGCCACCCCTCTAGCGCCGAAATCAACAGCTGCTCTACTTATAAACACTTGAAATTAATGATCGGCCAGTAGAATTGGAGCGGATAATATAGGACACATATATTTCCTACTTCTATTTTTTTTTTGCAAGTAAAAAGTATTTCCTCTGAGATGTTGCGTAAGGTGTCCCTCCATGAAGATACAGCGCCCCCCCCCCCCCCCCGCCTCGCCCCCCTCCTCATTATTGTACTGCTCAAGGGAAACAATTATGGGAAAGTCCCAGGATGACAATGGAATACCACTAAGTAGGAACAGTGGTAAATTTCCCGTACCATAGCATTCACGGGAAGAGAGTTTCAATAGTTGGATACATTGAATGTACCATAAATGAAATTAAAATCAATGATTGTGTGTACAATCGAATGATCAAGAAGAGAATTGGTTTTACATGCACGGAGAGGAAAGTTTGATGGAAAATTAGATGCCATTTCTTAAAGCTGTAGTTTGCAATTTTGGGCTCTTTATATATATATAGGTTTTTAAAAGCCACCCACCCCTGCACACACACACACACTTATGTACTATGAAATTTACAACTCATGAATAAGCGAGTTATAAAAATAGAGCGAAAGTCTGAAAAGAAGACATCAAAGTTTAAATTGTGATATTTGTTTCATAATTTCTGTGATAACGCTGAATCAGAGAAAAAGTAGGAAACAGCGCCTGCTATAAGTATACGAAAGGGAAAGGTGATTTTTATAAAAATTATTCTTGACGATTTTTGGTAATGCTCCAAACCCAAACAGTACCACCGGAATGGGATTCAGTAGGTCCATGGCAAGAGGATGTTCGCTGCTTTTATTCGCATACATTCGAGATATATACATATATATACCCTCGATATGCCGTAGTCTCGCCCACCTCAGTAAACACACTAGGGAGGGCTCTGACCACAACTTGGCAAGGACCGGATTTCGATACACATGCAGACACATAACTTTATGGGAAATTATGGATAATCTGAATTGTAGTGCAGGATGTGTAATACCTACCGCTAATTTTGTTTCAAGATAGCCTTGAAAATTCAATTATCTTGTTAACAAGGCGTTTAAGGAAGAATCGGTATAAGATATTGTTGATAGAAAATTTTGTTATTGACAAAAAATGTTCATCCTACTTTTCTGTAAAATTAGGGATTTTCGAGTTGTGAATAGGATCAATCGAGATCACACAGATGCATTGATGTACAAACACACAAGTGTATGCAGATATACTGAATATGTAATTTCAATCAATCAGTCGATCAATCAATCGATCGATCAATCAATCGATCTATCGATCAATCAATCTATCGATCAATCAATCTATCGATCAATCGATCGATCAATCGATCGATCAATCGATCGATCAATCGATCGATCAATCGATCGATCAATCGATCGATCAATCGATCGATCAATCGATCGATCAATCAATCGATTAATCAATTCATCAATCAATTCATCAATTGATTGTGACCGGTTAACACTCCCGCCCATTCCCACACCCACGCCCATAGTCACACCAGCGCACACACACACACACACAGACAGACACACACACACATACACATATGAATTATACAAAAAGTACGAGTCAATGGGTTGTAAAATTTTTACGGTCCCTCCGAAACGTTGAGACCACAAGAAAAACGCCAAGAGGGTTAACATATATCTCACCACAAAAAATAGTTTGGGGCTTTGAATGGTGCACCACACTTGGTGCACTAAAATCTCACGTTTATGTGTGCCTTGGGCCACGCTTGTGGCACTCAGAGAGAAGACACTTGATCTTTGAGAAAGCCTGGATTACAAATGTACCTGTTTGTTGCAGTGTGAGTTGAGTGAGGAGTCTCCAAACGGCCTACAGACCTTCTTACCGATTCTTGGGAGTATTTGCTCAAGCAACCTTATGAGACTTGCGGCTAACGAGGGCCCGTTGAGCCCTGGGAACGCCAGTCGTCTCATTTCCATTTTGAGCGGCGAGAGGGGGCATGTGGTCGTGCGAAGAGTGTTTTTTAACCCTTAAGAGGTCGCGCTATGGTCTCAGCGTCGCCGATTTCCGAACCTTCAACTGCTCGGTTTCGGAAGGTTTTTTGTAATGACTCCAAATTGGAAAATTGCATTTTGGGTTCTGCAACTGGTCATTTAGGACTACTACCATGGTCCCTATTAAAGTTCGAGATTGTTTGTATGTTTGAACTGATTTTTGAAATTTTTAAAATTTTTCGAGTTTTTTCAAATTTGTGAAAATTTGTCGAAATTTTCGGAATTTTTGAAATTTTGAAAAACTTGAAATTTCTTCGCATTGCAGGTTTTTTCAAATTACAAAATTGGTCCATTTTAAAAACTTCAAGACTTGAGGATTTCGATTATGTTCAAAATTCTTCAAATTTTTCAATTCCCAAAATCTTCTATTTTAGGAACATTGAGGAATTACAAGTCCTGTGAAATTTTCACCTTTTTTAAATGGTCAAAATTTTTGAAAGGTTGAGATGTTATTTGCTCGAGTAAATAAACGAGTTGAAGCCTAACGAGAGGCTGCTGAGTCCTGGGAACCGCGTTCTCCAGATTTACATTTCGGCTCGTTGAGGTCAATAAGCGCCGGTGCAAAAAATTACGTTGAAACAATGTTATTAACGTATGGCCATTACTACATCGGTATTTTACAGGTTTTATTAAGTCGAATGAGTAATTATGGTTATCTGATCGCAACATCTCGGTGGTAATCACGGGGGCCATTGATTTCGATGGGCGACTTCAAATGGCTGGCAATTAATGCTCGAGTTGTTGCAGAGAAGTTGGTTGCAATTTGCGTTAAGCTTCTACAATTTATTAGTGGTTGGTCAAGATTTCAAGTGCTCCCTACACATTGCACCGTTCTCTATTTTTTTCTTCAATTATTGCATAGCGTCCATGTGCTTTTCAGAACTTTTTCCAAATTTTCCAAAATTTTCTAAAAGTTTCCAAAATTTCTAAAAATTTTCAAAATTTTGCAAAATTTTCAAAATTTGCCAAAACCTTCCATAATCGTCCAAAATTGTCAAAACTTTCAAAATTGTCCACATTTTTCAAAGTTTTTCAAATTTTCCAAAAATTTTCAAATTTTCCAAAATTTTTACTTTTTGAACTTTTTTTAGAGATTTCAAATTTTTGTCAAATTTCGGAATTTTCGAGAAACTTCCCTCATTCTTTATCTTCACAAGTTACTGCGGAAGTACCTCAAAGTGTAGAATCCACCAAGTGCAAGCGTGGGTTCTCGGATGTTACTCAACTGTCAAGACAGGTGGCACTTCATCAGCTGGGATCCAGTGCGTGACTGCCTACGCTTCATTAGCACATTGCGTAGGACATCCTAGTTTATAATTTCAATATATACTTCATTTACCACAGCGTTGAAACGTTTCCTGAATGGATCTGGCAATTTTATCCCGCCGTAATTTTCGTTCAGATTATGATGAATTGAATTATTCATCTGGGTTCCGTAAGTCGTGATAAAGCCTTGCCTCTATGGGGAAAATAACACTTCCCGTTTGGGTAGCCAACCAATTTCATGATTTTCACTGCATTCTTCGCAACACTGGAGGAATCGGCTGGAATGCGGGGAAAGTCGGGCCCTTGGTACTGCTAATTTTTCTTGGATGAAGCGACTTATAAAGAAAATTGGGTAAAATTACATTGGAAACTTTTTCATGAAGATCCAAACTTGTTATCATCTCGACGCTGTGAGCATCCAATGAATTCAATGACTATCGGATAAATTGTCCGCGATTTTTTATTACAATTTTTTGTTCAGTGATTGATTCATATCGAACACCTATTTCAATCAACAATTCCTTATAACTGCACTGAGAGCATTCTCTGAAGGATTTGACACAAGTATGCAACCTTTATCATGCTATCTCATGCGTAGCCGTTGATTAGATTTATAATTGAACCGCGGTGCATTGAACTGCGCGTAGCGCACTACAATTTACCAACTATAGATCATCCGGGGTGTAGCATTAGCTACGTAGGCGAATGTATAGACAACTATCACCGGGACACGATTGCTTGCCCTACTGACTTTGTAACCCCTAGTGGCATGACTAATGCGCAACTTAAGGGGCTAATGCATGTTTTGTGAAAAAATATGAAAAAAATTGGGCTTTGTTTTGCTAGACGAGGACAATGGATAGGTCTTTCTGATGGAATTTCAGTATGGCAACTCGAGCTAAATATCGGAAAAAGCAATGAGGAAAATAGCATGGAACGACCATCCATTGATTTCATTTTATTTTTATGTTTAGATTTTTTTTAACGATTTCGGGAATTTTCAAATTTCGAATTTTTTTGGTTTTTTCAATTTTTTATTTGCTTCGGTTTTACTCCAAGACAAG
Organism: Asobara japonica; assembly: GCA_026005395.1. Taxonomy (NCBI): domain Eukaryota; kingdom Metazoa; phylum Arthropoda; class Insecta; order Hymenoptera; family Braconidae; genus Asobara; species Asobara japonica. Next base: position 2,852,642 of record BQMI01000479.1, on the reverse strand, counting down.
GTTATAGGTAAAAGGCATTTATTCAAAATGAAATTTTAGAACTTTTACAACTTATTTTTTTTTAATTAAAGATTTTTTTTGAAAATACTCACAATTGGTATATGCGTGAAATTCTCAACGATGTCAAAAATATGGCATATTTTAGAAACATCCAAAAATTTCAAAAATTTCAGAAATTTCAAAAATTTCAAAAATTTCAAAAATTTCAAAAATTTCAAAACTTCAAAAATTTCAAAATTTCCAAAAAAATCCAAACATTCCAAAATTGATAAAATTTCACAACTATCAAAATCCCGCTATCAACGATTCTCCACACAAACCCCCCTCGATCGCGCGAAGCTAAATTGACTTAAACCAATCACGTCGCTAATAATTTATAAAACCATTGAGGTTTCGCGAAGCATTTCGAGGTTTCACTCCGGCCGAGTATATATTCACACATATACACCGCCAATTTTTTTATACTTAAATTTAAATCCGTCACTGTTGAAGTTATAGTCCCTTCCGTCGGTCGGTATTTATTGAAGGGAAATTCTCGCGATTAAGCAAAAAGACATTATTGGCCTTATTAAAAGATCCGACAGTGGGTAACCGGTTTTTATCAACGTGTGCGGGTTGTAATTTTCGTCGATGACTGAGTTATAGTAAAAGCGGAGTGGGGTATACAGTGCCTCGGGTGAATATCCACACCTGTCTGGCAAAAGAGGTTTTATAAAAATTACCAGTCCGTTTAGTAAAGCTGGATGGAAAGATAAATATTGCCGTCCAGGGACTGCGAACATGCTTATATTATTTATGACAATAAACAATTTTCAAGTTAAGTCAAGAGGACGAGGGATAAGACCCTGAGAGAAATTTCGCCGGTAAAGGTGAACTTCCCGATTTGTAATTGTTATTTGCCATTCCTAGATTTTCCGACTCCCCAATTAAATATTTAAAGATTCAGAGAAAAAAGTAGTGAGATTCAGTAAATCCGTCTGACCCGTGAGGTTCACAACGAAAACTTTCAGATTTGAGAATTTTAATCTATATCCCATTTATCAAGATAATTATGAACATTTGAGTAGGCGCATAGTGAGCGCGAGGACGAGACTTCCGGCGTTACTTGAGTGGGAGTGAGACGCCAATAGGGGTACGACCGCTCGAGGGTTAAACCCCTCATACCTCCTTAATTATGACTATTATGGAAAAAAGTCATAAGAAATTAAATGTGCATCTCTACTTACAGTGCAAGTTCTGTTTAACACTTTTTGACGTATCTCTTACCGTTTTTGCAATAGGGCGTTGTGAACAATTCAATTGTGAATGACAAAAAAATTGCTCGGCCAGTGTAAGCCAAAAACTGATCCGATCTAAGTGCCACACCAGGTCCAAGGATGCATTCCCAATACGGGAAGTCTGCTTCCCGTACAGTAATGTGGAATTTTTCGGGCTCTAATACGGATTCATCGTCAAACGGAAGGTCTCATTTTAGAAAAATCGAAAAATTGTCGACGCTGTAAGTTTCAATTGGGTTATGTATCCTTCTTAATCTGCGTTAAATTTCAGCTTTTTGGAATTTTTTTTTCAAATGATTTCCAAATGTCTCAATGTGACGAAATTTCTTTGATAAAAACGCTCAGAGCTTGCTGACATTTCAGTGTTTTTTTTTGTACAAGAAAAATGAATAGCTTGAGATGTGGTAGGAAACAGGTCTTGACCATTTTTGGTATTGTTGAATTGTTGAAGATGATTTCCCGAACGAGATTCGTAATTAAATGGTCGGATCGTACATCATTCGTAACGAGCCCGATGGTGATTGACGGGATTTTTCTTACTGGGAAAAATTGCTACAAATGTTGAGTCGAGACAGAGTCGCGTTATGAACCAACGATTTGTGCCTATCATTGTTGAAGTTTTTGCAGGTATCGATTTTACAATACGCGAAAGTTGATTAGTTGAAAAATCTTCCTGTTTCTCTTAATTTTCCAAATGCTTTTTTGACATTTTTGAAATTTTTGAGTTTTTAAATTTTTTTAAAAATTTGTTGAAACTTTTCGGAATTTTTTGAAATTTCTTGAGACTTTTAAAAGTTTTTGAATTTTTTTTAAACTTTTAAAGTTTTTGAAGTTTTTGAAATTTTCAATTTTTGGAAATTTTTCAAAATTACAAAATTCTTTTGCGCCTGAAGCCTTCTCACAAAATTTTCCAGCTCAGGGACCCAGCTGATTAAGCGAGATGTGGTCAAAGTGCGGTCCACTGACATATGTCGGTCATTAGGGACCTTCGATTTTACACGTCATATCATTTTCCGGGTGTATGAGGGGGTACCTATCACGTGGGTGGCCTGGATTTACGGTGAAGTTTAGCCCCCAGTAAAACTAGGTATAACGGGAATCCCGAAGGATTTCTATCCTGTGACTCAAAGGGGATGGAATCGAAATTTCGTCAAGTTATAATTTGTCCGAATCTTCCCAATCTCTGTACAGATTGACCAATCAGACGGTCAATTTTTATCAGACCTCTATGCCAGCCCAGCTCAAACGGGAGTGTAATTTTCACCCGACTTCTCCCTATGTATACAGTTCCGGGTCATTTTTTCCTTCCTCCCCCCCCCCCCCTCCCCCACCCCCTTTTATCAACTTGCCGCAGTTTATTTACTGAAAATAATCATGAAAAATTGTTGGATCCAGGTACATCATTACCGCGCCTCGGGGGGTTGATGATACGCGGGGATGTAGTTTATCCTGGGCGCGAGCTAGTGATTACCACTAGCCCAACGGGTGTAAAACCCCTTTTATACTCGTAAATCCGTTATCCAGCTAAGGAATCCGAAAGAGATGCTTCCTCTACAACGAGAAGCCACTCGACAGCCTGGTCGCGTTTTTCTTTTTTTTTTTTTGCTCTTTTGGAATTATCCTTATAGCCGTTGGGGAGTGAGTCTAGTTTTTCTGACGCCTCTCGTGCGTCCCTCCGTCCATTGGCCTCGTGCTCAAACTTCAAACTCGGTGATCAGTTTATTTCCAATACCTGCCTCCATTGCGCGCTAAGCGCATGTCGCGAAAATCGCGGAACTTGCCGCGAATGGCGATGAACGGAGGAAGGGGTAGAGATTGATTTTTGAATATTTAGCAATCTGTGATAATTTCAAAAACTGGTTATTGATGATGTATTCCAATTCCTCGTGCAGACACACACCCACCCACCAGGCTTGCCAGATATTTCAAGAGCCAAACCGCCAATCCGTACTTTCGGGGCTATTTATAGCCACAATCTGGCAAGCCTGCCACCCACACACCCACCCACCCACCCACCCATCCACTCACCCACCCACCCACTCACCCACCCACCCACCCACCCACCCACCCACCCACCCACCCACTCACCCACCCACTCACCCACCCACATTATAAAAAAAAACACACGCAGACATGTCTTCAGAAATCATGGAGGAACATTAACACTTCTAAACATCCAAATGTACCTGAAAAGAATGGGTTGAAAACGTATCTTATCAGAAACGAAATTATCAGTAGGTAATTAAATCTCTTGCCTTAAAAAAAAATCCACCGAAAATACGGGGAATCCACCGCAAATACTTTCCCCCAAATAACCATAACGTTATTAATTTTCAACACCCGTAGTACCTGCAATTACATCATTAAAACTCACAACCCGCTATTAAATTCACATGTTAATTTCCTATAATTAAATATTCCCCTTTTATTCACTCCCCGACAATCAACTAACGAATTTACCCCGATAATCACGTTATGCAGCCCCCTAGCTATACCGCATAATAAAAATATTCGTAGTTAAGTGTTATCGTAATCAAGTGTTATCGGAAAATCATGTCTTAATGTCACAATTTTGCTTTCGAAACGTGAATATTTGCTATTTTCGAAGATTGAAAAAATTCTTAATTTTTTTTATTCGCATCTTCGGAGGTTTGGGTTTTTTCGAAATCTCGAAATTTGTACATTTTTTTGGTGCCAATTCTTTTTAGATTTTTTTATGTTCTGCAAAAATCTTTTATTATTTTACAATTTTAATGTTATTTTTAATTTTATTTTTAATTTTATTTTTAATTTTATCTCTAATTTCATTTTTAATTTTATTCATAATCCTCATAATCCTAAAATTTCAAACTTTGTCGTTTTTATTTTTTATTCAATAGGTGTCTGTGTGTATGTCTGTAATAAATCTCCCGCCAATTCCTCACGAACGAATAATCCGATAGAATAAGTCGATTACAGAAAAATCATAAAATTCTTCTCTTCCATAAATAAAATTACCTACAAAAAATGTTGAATAATATTTTTTTCGTAAAATCACTCGGTCACGAGATATTCGAAGTTTGGGGACATTACGAGGAAAATCATAATGCTGGCGAAAAATAGTCAAACGGGAAGTTATTGCTGTGGCGCTCGTGGGTCACACTCTCTCGGCCCGTTTTTTTCTCCTTTAATTCAAGTTTGCTTTTTTCCTTACCATGCCCAGTGAAGCCCATGTGAAAATGTTACGTTTTTTCCGCAGTACGTGGAATAGAGGTACGTGAGAATATTACGAGAGGATTCGGTGCCTGGATGTGCACTTGTGCATGAACAACACTTGAGATTGAGTTGGGCGCCGTCCAGAGACACGGAAGGCACGTGCGCCGATAATAATATGTTTGTTTCGTGAAATGATAGTGTCTTGCCAGACGTAAAACCCCGTGAAACGGTATAGCACGTGGTGTACGGTATAGGGTAGTTTCATGGGGGTCTGGTAGTTAAGGATGCAATGGGACTTTCGATAAAAATCATATATTCTTTCAGAATTCTGAATTTTTTTGACATTTGTCAAATTCCTTAAATTGCCAGAATTTTGAACTTTTTTTAAAATTATAAAACTTTTGAAATTGTGAAAATTTTTGAAATTTTTAAAATTTTGAAGATTTTGAACTTTTGAAATTGTGAAATTTTTGAAATTTTAAAGATTTCAAAATTCGAAATTTTGAAATTTTAAAATTTTGGAAATTCCGAATTGTTAAAATTTTGAAATTTTCGAAATTTTAAAGTTTTGAAATTTTTGATTTTTTTAAAATTTGGAAATTTTGGAATTTTTTGAAATTTTGAAATTATGAAATTTTTGAGAAAAGCTGTAGAGAAAAATTATAAGAACTTTCTCTTATCCAAACCAGAATTCTCTACAAAAAATACTTCATAACATTTTTTTTATCAAAACCATTTGTTAACGACATATTCGATGTCTCCAAGAAATTGCGGAAATTACAGAGGTCGGCTAGTTTTTTGTGCGGCCTCGATGGGTCACACTTATTCAGGAGACAATTTTTTTTCACAAAGTCTTATATAAAACCGCCACAAACCGCTAGGTGCATCCTTGCCGGCGAAGTGAAAAAGGTTTTCGGAGGGTGGTGAGGTGGGGCGGGAGAGGGCCGGGGGGGATTGAACGCTACGCTGGCCATATGACCCGTTGGTTTTATCACTAAACCCCGGCTTCCTGCTATATAAAACAATCGAGTGACTTCCTACTGCTACAATAGCAGCAACGGTGCAACGGGTGCAATGAGGAGCATCTTGAGTCTCTTTTCGTGTTCTGTTACGTTGAATCACCAAGGTCTTGGGCAGCGATTAGGGCATGCTGTTAACAGCAGGCAGAGCTACTGAAGTGGAAATAAGTGCAGTTATCCTAGCTGGGTATTATTTCATGACAATAACGTGGTAACTGCAATTTTCGAAAGTTTCACAGTCTTGCCAACTGTTTAAAATGCATGAAGAAATAAAAAAATGATAAAAAGTACCCTTCTATTTGGCAAAAATTACTTTACCATATGGGAAAAATTCCTCTTCTATTTAGAAAAAATTACAATTCTGGTTGGCAAAAATTACCTCTCTCTTTGATAAAAATTACCCGACCTCGATTTTTTAAATAATTTCATAGGAAAATTAAAGGAAACGTGTTAATTAATCGGAAGACCCCGAAATCTGTGTTTCGTTCTTGTCAAAAATTCTTGAAAAACAAAGTTTGAAAAAAAAAAAAATTTCTGTTTTGTGAATTAAATTTCTCATCAAGTTCTTATCATTTTTCAAGAATTTCACATTACGGAGATGACTAAGCCATCTTAAATCCAGTTATATCTCGACAGAATAATTTTTCTTTTATTCATACAACTAAATAGGCTAATGGCTTGTCCTAAGTACCATTGGGTACTTAATGTCACAACTTTGAATATAAAATATGCAGTAGTACGGATTAAGGGATTTTGAGGAATGCATGACGAAGTGCTAAAACGAGATAGACCAACTTACACAATTACGAATGATTGGTTGAATTTTGTTTCGGTATCATAAAATTTATCATTCCGGTAGATAAATTTTATTTTAGAGATGATGAATCGCAACTTGATTTCTATGATCTTTCATTAATTCAATTTTGAGACGATATTGTATTGACCCCGAATCCGATTTTTTTTTACTTTGCATTTTTTTGTATAGCATTCAAAAATCGGAGTTCAAATTCGAAAAATCGAGCAGACTAAACAGTTGAGACGAATGCAAAAGAATTTTAACAATCAATAATTTTTGTTGACACACACACACACACACACAGAAACATACATGAGTATCTCTTGATACCCACATATATTTTTATTTTTGGGGTCATTGCAATAATTTACTCAATCGAGGAGTTAAGAAAGAATAAAATATCAATTCGCACCACGGAACGCTCTACCCAGGCAATTTAGACCCATTAATTTTTATACGAAATTAATGACGTGCACACTTCCGGCAATTATCGACAATACGAATGAATTGGGTGTGCTGATAATTATTCGAGTATTATTTCAATTATTCCACCTCCCTTGGTAATTGTTCATGCCGAGAACATAATTAGGGTGAATATAATGGAAGAGCAAGTAAAGGATATATCTATTTTTCAAAAATTTCAACAAAATAAGAATACACGTAATAACAAAAAAAAAACTGCGATTGTAAATGTAATGATGTCTCGTTGAAATTCCCATAATGTCCAAAAAAAATGGTCACTGCCCGGACCGAGACAGCCAAGTTCCTCAATTAGTTCCCAGGGATTTTTTTCCACTTTCTGTTTCTGGGTGAAACGGAATACTAGAGTAAAATCTCGCGTTATAACATGAGAAAGTGCAACCGCACATTCGATGCGTGGCGTTTCGTTTTACAAACCGAAAACCGTAAGTTGCGTCAGGTGAAATAAAAAAGTCTGGGAACTCCATTACGAGAGTTGGCTGTAGTTGAAGAAGAGTAGTCCAGCAGACCACGCAAATTCCCCCCTCCCCCTCCCCCCTATCATGGCAAATATTATTAGTTATGAAAATACCAGTGGGGTGAATCAGTGTGACCCAAGAGGTTCACAACAACGTTGCCAAATTTTTACTCCACACACACACACATACACACACACACACAGACAGAATGTTTCGCATGGAATATTTTCTTATGGATTCCGACCGATATTTGCAAGACCCGGGTTTGAATCCTGACTAGGACTATTCGAAATTTCTACATGCTCAAGCTGCGATTTAGTCTTAGATTGTTCGTGATTCTTAGATCGTGAAAAATCAGAAAAAATGGTTTGTTCTGAATCTCTTCACGGCGACGGTAATGATATATATGGCTACATCACTCTTCGTCCAGATTGACTCGGAAAATTCCAACAAAAAAATTTACAGCGTATGACCGATGATGTATTTTTATTGGAGCGCGAATAAGCCTGTAACCTCAGTCCCATCAATCATCAATCTTTCAATTGAGAAATTTCTTGGATTCGTGTTTCGAGGCAGACTGGTTTGTTTTTCTACAACCGCAATATAAATGTTTTGGTAGACGTGACGGTCAATCAATATAGTCACGCCTGAAATCAATTTATCCACTTGTAACACCTGATATTAACACATTGATTGTGTTACCATGATTAGGTAATTAAATTATTTTCTGCGACTTTCAAATCATTAGTGTTGCCGCGATCCGAGAGGAAGCGAGAATTTCAACTCCCTCGTCTTGTGTTGAAATTATAAAACCAATTGCTATCTCGTTTCGTCTCGAGGGTGGAGAATGCAATCCACTCTCGTATTGTCTGGTCTTGTCTCGATTTTTTTCATTTTTTAAGTGCTGCTTCACAGGCTGGTTTATTAATACGAAAACACTAATACGAAATGCTTCTGTGCCTTCAGTCTTGGTTCCAGCGTTATCTCGTTCCAGTATATCTCGATTCTCTCGTTTATTATGGCGACACGAAAGATCATGCAAAACAGCGGTTGAGCCTATTAATGTCAAAACTGTCGAAAATGTCAAAAATATCAAAAATCAAAAAAACTGTCAAAAATGTCAAAAATGTCAAAAATGTCAAAAATGTCAAAAATGTCAAAAATGTCAAAAATGTCAAAAATGTCAAAAATGTCAAAAATTTCAAAACTGTCAAAACTGTCAAAACTGCCAAAACTGTCAATACTGTAAAAACTGTCAAAATGTCAAAAATATCGAAAACAAAGAAAAATTCAAACAATTGAAGAATTGAAAAAAATTCCAAAATAAAAATAAAAAAAATGATAAATTCGGCAAGTATGAAGTATTATGCAAAAAAGCGAAAAAATTCTAAATAATCTAAAATCAGTTTTTTAATCTGAAAATTTTAAAAATTTACAAAAACAGCGATTTTAGATTTGTTTCAAAATTCGGAAATTTGATAATTTAAAAAATGTCACACATTCAGAAACAATCCCAAAATTCCAAATGTTGGGAAATTCTCAAAAAAGTCACTTCTGTCGCCCTTGGCGCGGCGCTCCGATTTTGCCTTTTTGTCATTCTTGGCAAAACATGAGATATACTTCTTGCTCTGATGTAATTTATGCGGTAATAAGGACACATTGGCACTAACAAATTTACCATGGTCGCATATTCTTGTAGATTTCAACGAGACAAAAAAAAATGATTACGAAGGGTATTCGATACAAGTCCAATGCGGACTCAATAAATCGTGGGCGGTGGCCTCTCGCACAACACTGCGTGGATCTTATCAGTATCTCGATCGTTATACGCTGCCGATTCCTCTCTAACATTGGCGCTTGTGCAAGAAAATTTTTGCAAGGGGGTGCATAGGTGCACTTAAGTATACCCGCATTATAATGAGTAATAAATAATCTCTAGTGACTTCCACTCTTTTCTTAAACATAAAACTTGTACAATCATGCGAGGGGGATAAAATAGTCTAACAAGATATTTCAGGGGACTTTTTTTCGTAAAGCTATTTTACGATTTTTTTTCAAGCCTTGTGTGTGAGTGTGTGCTGAATATTGTTCACAAGTCGGGGTGAATTTGTCGGAGTTTAATTTACGGTGAGTTTGCCGAGAATCTTCTCCGAGATTTGAAATTACGCGGCGCAACATTTGGGAGAATTTTTGGAATTTGATATTTTTTTCACATTTTTTAAATAGTTGGAAAAAATTATACCAATCCTTCAAATTCGGGAAATTCTTAATATTTGAGAAATTTGATTTTTTTTTACATTTGAAGAATTGGAAAAAGTTCGAAAATTTTAAAACCTGAAAAATTTGACGAATTTTGAAATTTTTGGAAATCCAAAAAAATATACGAAATTTTCAGAAATTCCAAAACTACTAAAATTTTGATAATTTCGGGAATTAAAAAAAAAATTCGAAAAAATCTAAGAATTTAAAAATTTTCGAAAATTTCCAAAATTACTCAAATTTCCAAAATTTTCAAGGTTTTCGAAATTTTCGACATCTTCAAAATTACAAATAATGTCAGAAGCTTTCTGAATTGCAAAAACATTCCAGAAATTTCCGAAATTTGAAGAAATTTACAAAATTACAAAGATTTCGAAAAGTTCAATTTTTGTTTAATTCGACATTGACGTATGACAAAATTCATGCTCTGCATAAGCGCGTACTGCTGTAAAATAGCTAGAGCAATTTTGATCAGACGTTTTTCTTCGTGTATTAGAATAAAGTGCTATGCATCTCAGCTAAGGGAATCGGCGACCATAAATCTAACGAGAAGATATTGCGATGATGATAAGCTATAGATACTAATCGTCATCAATAAATTATAACTGTCCTAAGTAATTTGTAATGCGGGTAATCGCCGACGATTTCCCTTGGAACACATTACAAGTCAAGTTTTTTCTGCATGTCCTTGTATTGTACAGTGAAATTACAGATTGCGTCTTTACAAACTCGGGAGCTGATTAGATTTTGGTCTAAATCTGTCTAGCAATTTCGTAGTTAAAAAACAACAAATTATAGAACTTTGACATTAATCTCGATTAAGCCAGCCTGATGGGAAGCCCAAAAAGACATTCATTTTCTGAGAAAAAATCCTTGCCTGAAGTATTCACAACTTTTCAAGGTCCGGAAAATTTTGAAGCGTTCCGCTCACAAAAAAATTTCATGTGTTCCGCTTCAATTTATTATTTGAACAGATGCCAATCAGAGCTCTACAAATGAAAAACTAATTTTAATCAAACTTTTTCCTCGCTAAACGAATGCGACACCATAAATCTACCTAGAAGATATCGCGATGATGATAGGCTATAGATACTAATCGTCATCGACAAATTATAACTGTCCCAAGTAATTTGTAATGCGTGTAATCTCCGACTATTTCCCTTGAAACACATTACAAGTCAATGTTTTTCAGCATGTCCTTCTATTTTTTTAATGAAATTATGGACTTAAAACGGCGAACTGGACATTAATGCGGTCAGACCGGAAGTGGAATGGTGGCTGCAGGTGTAGCCGCCATTCGCAGGTTGTTGCTGATGCATATTTTACACATGTGGGGACTCAGTGCTCTTGTAACCCTCACCAGTCGCCGTGGTTATATGTAACTGGTTAATGTAAGAGTATAGTCGTCTAGCGTTTGGCTAACTGCCAGAAATAAACCGATTGCATTTTTTTTCATGTTTGGATTTTTTTTTTATTTTGGAATTTTTTGGAGAATTTTAGAAATTTTTGAATTTGTGAAGTTTTTGAAATGTTTTTTGATATTTTGCAAGAAGATTTGTGGAGTTGATGTTTTTCTATAACAAGTGCAAAACTCTAAAATTTTCAATAATTTTCGAAATTTTCATAATTGCTGAAAATTCTGGAATTGGGTATTTTAAAAAATTTTGTGCATGGTTAACTTGTCCGAATTCCAAGATCGTGGTTTCCGGTCCCGACCGGAAATCACAATTTTCCAGGCGCGAAGCCTGAAAATACGGATTACCGAGGAACTTGATCGGAATAATATTGTTCTTCGATACGGCGTGCAATACTAATTCGCGTTCTTGCCATCCTTGGCACCGCCTCGGATGGCAATGTAGCACGCGGGAGCGGATCCTTAGTTTTAAGGGTAATGAAATTGTGAACATTGCAAATTTTTCATCTCAAATTTTGCAATTTTGAACTTTTCAGATTTTTCCCGCAAATTTAGGAAATTTTAACTTTTCAAAATTTTTGTCTCAAATTTTGCAATTTCTCAACTTGTCAACATTCTCAATTTTTTGGAAATTTTTATGCCTTTCAAAATTTTGGAATCTATGAGAACTTCATAGAGTAAGACTAGTGGTCGTAGGAGAAGTCGGTGTTCTTGAAAGCCTCAATATGGGCTTTACCTCCAGCCTATGCAACTAGTTATTATGTAATACGGTAACCGTCTGGTGTTACAGTAACTGTAATCCGTCTTGGGCGAGTGCAGTCGAGAATCTCGTAAATGTTCAGAATATACCGAAATTAGCAAATCGATAATTTAATCCGAATTTTTCCAAATTTACAAGTGTCGTCATTTTTGTTCATATTTTTTACGAACAATTTCTGAAACCGCAAGTACCTAAGCTCCCCTTAATTATGCAAGTTGCAAAAAACCCACAGAATATCATATACATTATACCTAAAATTTAAAAACATAAACACAATTTTTTCAGATTTTTCTCGGATTCTTTCTGTTTCCTCAAAAAATCACAAATTCGGATAACCGCGGCGCTGGCATCAAACCGCGAACCATCAAGCCTCAATAAAAAATTTCCGCGACCAGCTTGTATCAATGACTTGCGGATAAGATGTTCACATGTGAAGTGGTTGCCGTTATTTCGGCCCGACTCCTCGGTACCGTTTTCAGTCGCTCTACAATCGGAGTCTGTAAGCGTAAAAAAATAGCAATAATAATAATAATACCGAAAATCAATATATTTCCTAGCAGTTAAATGAATAGGGCCACCCTTTCGATAATTTTCAAAAATCCTCATTTACCTAATCCCAGAAAATAAATCTCTATCATCAGGATAACGTTTTGAACACTGTGTTCCTCTGCAGGTACAAACTAAAATTTCACCTAAAATTAATTTCATCATTTTTCTTTCAAATTTATGCCACATTAAATTTCCTAATTGCTACGCTTCGTCTAAAAAGTTTCAATTTCTCTTACTACAATTTTTCACTACCGTGGCAATCTGAATGTCAATCATTCTGCATGATCTCCAACAGAATGTTGACTTTAAAAATAGCTATTTTATTCTTTCTTCAGTCACTTTCTTGAAAATTTAAGGTCCAGTTTATTGTTCCTTTTTTACATTTTCTTATCTCCTCACTATTTCTCTCTCATCCTAATATTTTCTATACCTTCGTTTCTGGTTTCCAATTTTTACCATATTTATATTCCATCCCCCACGGGCTCTCATCGGCCTTTACCGAACTGTCCTACTGTTGAGATATATGTAGTATTCTTTCTTATATTCAATACCACCTCAAACTCATTGAGCCCTTATTCAATTTTGAATTAAAAAGAAACGAAGCCAGCAGCTTGATAGGTGAGATAGCAGTAGGGAACTTGCATGTATAGCACAAATTCACGAAACAACCCCATTAACACATTCAAACCATGCAAGTTTTGTATAAGCAGCTCAGCTGATTCCTTACGGGCAGCGGTACCCCCACCACATCGCGCCAGCTTAGTGTGCATTCTCACTCACACACCAATACATGTACGCACCCCTCCATGTACACGATTCCCCACGCGCTCCTCACTCTGGCGGGCCGTAGTGGGGGCTTCCATTAATGCAATTTCGGGAACGACCGAACTCCCATGTGGCTGTTTATATAGAGGGTCGACTGAATCATCATTAACAAATTCATTGCAGTCTGTCAAGTAGTACTTCCCATGAAATTCGTGTCAATACTAGTAAATTTTTTCGTGACATCACAGTTGTTATTAGGTGGTTTAAAAACAGTCGATTCGATAATTAGTAAAAAAATTGTTTAAGTGTTTTCCCGCGGTATATACTTTTGGAACAAAAAAAACTTGCAACTTCCGTATTGTGGAGTATGCGACAGACAAAGATAAGAAGTAGGACAGTCGGATGATAGGCTGTTCTGCTCTGGTGCAAAATATGGAAAGTGTTCCGTCATTTGCCTGGGCTCGCCAAATGGACACCCTATCTCAAATTTTCCCATACGAGCTTCGGTGTCGTTTCGCAAATGCCCCGAAGACCTCGCCACTTTTATGTGCGGCAATGCTAGGCATTTATAAGAATACAGAGCACTCAAGTTGAATAAAAGAAGAAAAAAAAATACCCACGGTGATTTGCTTCCGACTTAGATAACAGTTCAAGTCGGGGGGGCACTCGGAGACGCCGACGTAGTCTCGAGATTAATAAGACTGATTGCAGAAAGTGAAGTAATTTTCAAGCATTGTGGATGTTGGGGGTGCCATGTGAACTACTGGTGGATATCTAGGCGTAGTTCAGGTTGGACGGAAATTTCAGGAATTTGATAAAAACTGAAAATTTTGATAATTTGAAAATTCAAAATTCCTAATTTTTTGCCAATTCCTGATGGCTTTTCAGATTCTTACTTTAGTGTCAACGCGAATGAGGTAGTTGATGTTTTTTTCTTTCGCGCGATACCGACGAGATATTGCGGCTGGGAGTGCAGTGAAGATCGCCAGGAAATGCTGGTGTGTACACTTCTCTCAGGCCGATAAATTCATACCCACGCAGTCGAGGGACTAATCCTACTCATGGAGCGTGCGAACATCTAATGTCAAGATCAATTTCAGGGAATTACAATCGGCGGAATCTCGGGAGATTGGAAATATTGTTCTGCGATTGTTGCCTGGAGAGAAAAATGCACTGTGACTTTTTTTTAAGTAGTGCAGGCGCGACCTAGAGTTTGAGGCTCACTACATTCGGGGGGTTTCGGCGATTGATGATTTGTTGAAAGTCATCGCTTTTAAAAATTTAGTGACTTCCAAGCTCTGAGAAATTGGAAGTTCTGATAAAAAGATGAGATGTTTTTTTCGCGAATCCACAGGTTCAATAATATAAGTAAATGAATTCCCAAAGTTGTAGAATTTCCAAAAACTCTGGATTAAATTAAAAAAAAAAAAAAAAAAATTCTGAAACTTTTTCAGAACGAAAAAAATAATATTTTCCCAATTAACAATGTCAATTGCGAGGAAAGGCCAATTATGAGTAATCATGATTGCAGTACTTTTAATTATTCTTGTTACACAAATTAAATCGCAATGCTATTGACAGCTAATCTACTTTGATAAAATCACTGACGGTATGTTGAGTCAAACCACTTTTCCAACTATCCACACTAACTTTCTCCCTAAACATCGTAATGCAATTCCTTGCTAATAGAGGCTTGTTTGAACGTCACTGACTTCATTAAAAAAAACCGAATTACGATGGAAGAAAGGAACAAAAATTTTTTGGGTTTGGGAACAAAATTTTGAAATTATCTCTCGAGTGTCGATTGCATATTCCAAAGAGCTCAACATTTATTGACACAATTGCTATTTGTTGTTAACTCTTTCAGTCATTCGTTCGATTTCTTATGTATTATTTTTTATCAATTCATTAAAAAAAAAACTTGTCAAAATTTTCTAAAATTTTAAAAAAATTCCAAAAATTTTGAAAGTGTTCGAAAAATTTCAAAAAATTTTTTCACAAATTCAAACGAGAGAAAATTCCAAAAAATCAACAGTTTACCAAAGTTTCTAAAAACTTCCGACATTTCGAAAATTCCAAAATTTTCATTCAAAATACAAACAAAAAAATGTAAAAAAGCAGAATTTTTATTAGTCGAACATTCATATTCACATTCCCCCTTCTCCAACTATAAAAATTAATACCTATGAATAATGAATGAAATTAAAAAAAACCTATGAGCCCTTAAATAAATACGTTACACGAGACGTTTTAATAAAATCATGTGTGTTGGTACTCCCGTTCATCGACATCTGATGAATTTATGGTGCGGACCAATTTGTATGGAAAAAACTGCGAAACAGGTGCACACCACAATCCTTCTATATTTACAGGGAAGAGAGAGCCACTCCATTACAAGATGATAGTTAATCGATAGAGAAGTTTTCTGGGATGTTGAGCAATTTTAATTTTTTTTAATACACGATAATTTATTGATGTCACTACAGATTACCCTGCTGATAAATGCATTCTTTTTATTCTCATTTCCAACCAATGGCGATCCTGCACAAATTATCAAGGCATCGACAATTTTATTAAAAACAGGAATAAAATTTATTGATTCAATAACGGGAATTTATGAATGACTCGATTCATTCGCCATTTCTTATCGATCTCTTATCTCATCGAAGTAATGAATTAACTCAATTTAAGGATTATCGCCAAGACGAGACAATACGAGAGACATTTTCAGTTTTTCAGACCCATATTCACAAACCCTTCATCACATCCTTCATATAACACTGCAACTTTTTTTTTTCGCAGACTCCGTAAATATCTCGTGATGTATCTCTGAAATATTCACACAAAAAAAATTCTTCTTTAGAAACTGTTGAAGACATCGCCTGTCTGGGAAAGCAAATAAATTCTTTGACACGTAGCTTGAAGGAAAAGAATCCCTGAGTTCCATGGAAAGCTAGCGATGATAGGAAGAAGTGAGGGAGTATAAGTGAGTCAAGAAGAAAGGCAGTGAGAGATGTAATAATATTGAGTGGGAGGGATAGGTCGGGTCACGCGAGCCGCAGATGAAAGTCTTGTGTGCTTCTGGCATCACGACCAAACACGTATGCGATCGATTTATCCTGTCCCTTTACTTCTATACCCCGCTAACTCATTCCTAACATGATATCATATATGGGTAATTCCGTGGAAATAGTGATATCTACTGTCCATATCTTCCCCGCTCGTACACAACCCTATCATTGAAGTATCCCGAGTAAAAAACTTAGTTTTTCAAGATCTTTGGTGGAGTAATAGTGCTGCTGTGATACGAGACGAGGCGAGAATTTCAACTCTCTCGTCTTGTATCGAAATTATAAAACCAATTGTTATCTCGTCTCGTCTCGAGGGTCGAGAATGCAATCCACTCTCGTATTGTCTCGATTTTTTTTCATTTTTCAAGTGCTGCTTCAGAACGACTCTCTTCAAAGGCTGGTTTATCAATACAAAAACACAGGAATCGATCGAGTGATATTCATGCTGAAATGCTTCTGTGCCTTCATTATTGGTTCCAGTGTGCATTAACACCAAAATTGAAAAGTACCATCAAATATCCGTTGTAATTATTGAGAAAGTCAATATTGCCAAACAGTGGATGTTCATGTTGATAGTTATATTGACAGAAATATATCTTCAAATTTTTACACTGTTGAATAAATGAAATTTTCTAAATGTGTGAACAATTTATTATCAACATTATTCTTTCTTATGATCACCATAAATTTACGAAAAAATCATTAGTCTGTGAATTAAATTGACTGGCTTGAGATATATTTTATTTCAATATAATTATATTATTTTATTTTAATATAAATTTTATGGCCAATTTCCATAAAAAAATGCTTTCGCATTCTATCTTTCCTTATCTTTCCATCGTGCGAAACGGAGCAAAAATTGTGGTATTCACTAGAAAGTTTGAGACTATCCATTTCTCCAAAGGCGTGGTTGAGGTCAGGGATTAGGTCGCAGTCGTTGAGTGCAAGGAAAAATAATTCCCGCGCAAATGCAGGCCACTGGTGCACTATGATCGTTCAACGAACCCGTAGTTCTCTTTATATTCGTATCACTGGTTATTTCACGAATGGGAAAAAAAATCTCTAAGACTTCTACATGGAGGCTACACAGATGCACCCATAGATCGGCTCGTTCCGAAAATGTTCACAAATGTGTCGGGTTCGTGATTTTTTTTTTCATTATTTCCAGTTTGGTTCCCCTCGCAAAAATTAATTGAACAGCGTGTCCTCAATATTCCACTCCATTATCTGTATATTGAAATGGAAAAAGCAGTTTGCCATCTCACACTTGACTCGCCTGGAAATACTTCTCATCCCCCGAAAGGGAAAATAATCGTAAAAAAAATCCAAAGTATATTTTCTCAGTGATTTCCCAACAGATTGAGAGCATAAACTTGGTAAAGCAGGTACTTATACCCTCTATCGTTTTATCTAGGAATTTCCGGGGATTCTCAGCAACATGCAGAGTAGGCCTTCGACGAAAAATGAGAAGATTGCCCTGTCTGGAAAATTTTTAATAATGCAAAAGGAGCGGGGGGGGGGGGGGGAGGCGGAAAAATTAACGAGAAAAATTTCACGGCAAAATGACCTGTACACGAGTCTCGCGCACTATCATATGCTCCACGGTACTCAGTTTAATGTGAGAAACTGAACGTATCGGAGGTGAGGAACACATTTACTTTTTTTACTAAACGCTGATAAAAAATTCAGAACTTCGGAAAAAAATATTTCCAAAGTTTCTTTTTAAATTGGATTTTTTTGAAAAATACATTTTTGAAAAATTGAGTATTTTTTTTTTACGGCCAAACGCGACTCGCGAGTCTCGAGCACTATCACGTGCCCCGCGGTGCTGAATTTAATGTGAGAAACTTCACGCGTTGGAGGTGAGAAACACACTCTTTTTTATCTGTTTGAGAAGTTCCAATAGCGCCCTTGAAAAATTCCAAGAATTTCATTGTTTTTTCCATTCGTGAACCTTTAGAAAATACAAAATTTTCGAAACTAACTTTTTGCCATTTTGTCATCTTTTAAATTCCAAAATTGCAGGAACTTTTTTTATATTAATTAACTGAAGGCTCACACATTTTCGAATTTTAAAAAATGGAAAAGAATTCTATGAAAGTAATAAATTAATTTCAAAAGAATTTCATTTCATTAAACAAATATTATTTTCAACGAATCGAAAAGAAAACCCAAAACACGAGGAAGGAAAATTATGCACCCTATTTTTTTCATTAATTTTTTTTTAAATTATGACAAAATATTCGAGCCCCATGAAACCCCATAAAAAATCGATTTGCCGAGGAGTCTCTTGCCATGAAATGCCCGGCGGTGTTAAATTTAATATGAGAATCTACGCGCATCAGAGGTGAGAAACACCCCATACGGTTTTTTCCTCATTCGGGGCAAAAGTTGCCAACCTCACAGCCGAAGATTCCGCCACATTGATAACATTGTTTTCCCTCATCCGGAAACTTTTATTCACCTTGAGCTCCTTCTCTCCTCTTTACCCTTTTTCTCATCTTTTTTATTTCTCTTTGTAACCCTGCGCGTCTCGTTATATTGGCCGATTTACCAACCGTCGCGCCGCATATACGGGAAAACCAACATTAGCATAATACCAAAGGAGCCACTATTGATCTTGCCTTTTACGAAGATTCTTCGCCGTTTGATTATTCAAGTTGGTGAGCGACTTTGTGCAAACATCTAATATTTGTTGCAGTCAAAAAACAAAATTATTCCCGCACACATGCATCTCCATTAATTTACACATGTAGAGACGAATGTGGATGCATATACCCACCCACTTCCACACCCACCCGCTCACCCACCCACCCACGCAAACACCCATCCACCCACCGAAACACCCAAACCCCCATTCACTCACCCAAACCCCCCCCCCCCCCCAACCACCTACCTGCCCAAACACCCACTGACCCAACCACCCACCCGCCCACCCACTTACCCACCCACTCATACAAACACTCACTCACCCACTCATCCAAACACTCACTCAAACACCCACCCCTCCAAACACCCACCCCTCCAAACACCCACCCGTCCAAACACCCACCTGCCCACCCGTCCAAACACCCACCCACCTATCCAAACGCCCGCCCACCTACCCAAACACACGCTCACGAAACTACCCACCCACCGAAACACCCGTTCACCCACCCACCCAAACAGGGGAGGTAAAGGGGGGGGGGCATCATAGTTTAGAAATACAATGTTCTAAATGCCGAAAGTCGGCCCCATCCACACCGGTGGTCCCTTTCGTAGAAATGCTGAAGGGCAGGTACCGTGGGGAATACAAGAGAGGGACGGAGGGAGAGAAACAGACACACAGACTTTGTTAATATAATATAAACCTGACGAATATAATGAATGATAATTTTGATGAACTTCCTTGGCTCCTCGGTTATTTGATTAGTAAATGACTTTCATGTAAACATGCCACTGTTAGTTGTTCAGAATTCTTTCAAGAAAACTCTCGGTAGAGCTTAATTCGCCTAGTTATCTCGGGTCAACTTTCAGATGACTAAACTCCTTGCGACATCTCAATTGCCGAGGAAACTTGGAACAGCCTAGTTTGACGAACATATATAATCAATGGAATCTCCCCATTAATCACTTTAATAAAACGAATACTTGAAAGAGTTTGATTCCCATATTTGCCATATGCACCGACTTTATGCATAACTTTTCGTTTTTATGACCCTACATTAAACGTCGAATACCACTTCTGCTCATACTACTTAAAAATGTGGGTCATATTGCAGAACCCGGTAAAGTAAAATGCTCACAATTATGTATCGATCCAATTTCTATTCTACTTGTATTTTCATTGAGATTCAGTTAAAAAATTTCTCTTACATAACATCAATTCCCGAATAACCGAGAGCACAAAACTTGTGATATCCTATAAAATCCAATAGGCAACTTTTAAAAAAAAATTTTAACTTATTTCACAAAGAAAAAAAAAAAATAAAATAAAACGAGAGTGCAATAATTAATTTTTGGTAATGTCCAAATTGAGAATGTGCTGAAAGCCTTCGTAACGTCATTAAACGAGTTGTATAAATTTTAAATTTGCATTTTCTTCAAAATTCAGAGTTATTTACTGGGCCAACCAATAATTTTTCAAAATGAAAAACAGATTACAGTCGAACCTGCTTATGCGCAATTTTTCACATAAGCTGTTCAGATGAAAGCGTGAATCGCGATTCATTCGCATATTGAACGACAAGTTTTTTGGAATTGTACTTCTGAACAAGTCATCGAATAAAAGATCAATGGACGCGTAATTTTTCCCATACTTCTCCCTTCGTGTATTTGTCATTGCTCAAGTCGCAATAATTCATCTATAAATGTAATATTATCTTCGGACTGACTGAAGATGAACATTTTAGTGCGTTCTGGCGATAACCACTGAGAACATTCAGAAACAATCCATAAGCGCATTACCTACAACTTGAATCCCCATAAATCTCCGTAGAACGGCTTAGCACTATAAGATTGATTTATCATTAGATGCCCATTACATCAGGATAAAGTGCTGATAGTTAGTCGTCCTAATCCCGGGATTCGACGTTTTAATGAGCAATTTGGGGTGACCGAAAACCTGCTAATATCCCACAGGAAGCTCAACTTATTTAAGAATGCACTATTAAATTGTTTCTGAACTTTGAGGAGCAGATGCATTTGAATTTTCAATATTCTAATCGTGAACATGATGGCAGACGAAACAAAAATCCATGAGAAAACATGCTTGAAAATATTCTCCAACGGTCGGGTACGAACCTAGTAGCTTTAATGTGGTAGGCAAATACTGTAGGCAGATACTGGGGAGTGTGGATGTGTGTGTGTGCAGGTGGGTGGGTGGCTGTGTGCGTGTGGGTGGGTGGGCAGGTGTAAGTGGGTAGCTGGTTGTGTGGGGGTGGGTGGGTAGGTGGTTGGATGCATGGGTGGGTGAGTGGGTGTGGATGAGTGGGTGTGGGTGAGTGGGTGTGGATGAGTGGGTGTGGGTGAATGGGTGTAGATGAGTGGATGTGGGTGAGTTGGTGGGTGGGAGTGCGAAATAAGCAGCAAAAATAACCCCATAATGTACAGTTAAAAACTATCGGGAAGTTGTTGGTATGAGCTCATCCACGGTTCAAACTCACGGTTCGATAAGCTCAACACACCGTGAACGATGATTACCTAACTGTTAATCTCTTAACTTCGGTCATTATAATTTCATCAAATCTGTAGCATTTATTGAGGTTAATCAATATTGTTAATCATCGCTAATTAGTCGGCTCATTTTCAGGCGCGGTCGAGTCTCTTCTGGATACTTTGCTGGATCTGCATAAGTTTACTGCCGAGAAATGCCATCGCAAAAGCTGGTAAGTCACACCTTATTATTTATTACGAACTCTTATTCAACTCTTTCGGTGTGGATTCTGGCATAGGGAATATATGCTTTATATGTGGGGCATATCCTTTGCATGTGACGATATAGTTTGAAAATGTGTTAATTTTCGGAAATTCCAGTTGCTTAAACTTCTGCCATCTTTAACTTTCAAATCTCACATTTTCCAATGGTTTAAAATGTCCGAATGGTTTTTTTTAAAGCTTTCAAGCCTTCCATTTTTTTCGCATTTTGTTCTTTAGCTAATAATTTTTTTTTATTTTTCGAATTTTGCAAACTTGTATTTGCCAATTTGTTAACGCTTCCAGACTCTTTCAATATCCAAAATTGGCGAGTTATTCAAACAGTACCCCAATTATCTTGATAACAAAGCCGTCCCGTTTAGCTCACCTCTGCAATTTTTAATTACATAGGCAAATACTTCGGAACAAAGATTTTCCTTCCCTCTTCACTCCACAAAAGGATCAGAAAATAATCACTGCATAGCTATAACCTGTTAGATGTCCTCCTCACGGTGCTCAACCACTAAACTATGCTCAAATTTTGAAACCTCAAAATTTTCTAAATTTTTGAAAATTTTTCCAATTATGCAAATCTCAAAAATTCTTGCTAAATTTTTCCGATCTGAACATTTTTCAATGTCCGAAAAATTTCTAAATTTTTTAATTGGTCCAGCAAATTTTACGATCTATCCAAAGTTCTCCAATGTTGAAAAATTCTGGATTATCTGAACGGCGATCGAGCCGTCATTTAGATAACAAACCCGGACTGCTCGACTCAGCTTGGCAATTTCCAATTGCCTCGACAAATCCTTTGGAACAAAGGCTCTTATACTCTCTATTACTCCACAAAATGATCAGCAAATGGCCACTATATGGCCGCAAACTGTTTGCATCTTGCCCTGTTGGCGATATATCGGACTGAGATATTCAAACGCGTAACGAGCCCATTCTCTGCTGCACTTTACACGCCCCAACTGATTTACTTGCGCAATTGCTCTGATATTCATTCCATGGGGGGCTTACATGGCAGTTAGAAATCTGGCAAGTGGAAATTGTGTGTGCGAGTTAGTCGAGAATATCGTGGGAATGTTTCCTTTTTCGTGGATCAAAATGAGAAAAATTGAGAAAATGGGGGAGTAGAAGAATTTCACTTGGATAATTGTATAATTGCATGTGTGAACAGTCTATTCAGTAATAGTCACATCAATTTTTTCCGCAATTTTTCTCTTATTTCATGCGTAAATTTTCCATAATTTATCCCAAATTTCCATTTTCTTATCTCAAATTTTTCGAAAATTTCGGGAAATTTTCCAAAATTCTTGCAACCATTTTTTCCCAAAACGTTCGAAATTTTTCGCCGAATTCCGGCTTCGTAATTTTCTCAATTTGGTTCATTTGTTCAATGTAAAATTTGAAAACGCCGAATTTGTTTATATTGCCGCATCTTGGTACATAATATCATTTTTCTATGGGGCAAATAAAAATTATATGTACGCATTGGCTATTCTAGAATTGCGTGGGAATATTTCCCATTTCGTGCATAGTTGGAAGAAAGAAAATACCACAAAATTGTAGAACACAGCATAACATTTTCACCCGGATAATAGCATAATTGAACCAAAATAGGTGAGAGCAAAAATAGAGATATTATTTTCAAAAGTACTTCCTATTTTGGATGCGAACGAGTGGAAGAAAGTGAGGAAGTTCTTTTCATAAAATGCAGGAGGGAAGCCATTTTGAACCCGTGAATAGCCGCGACATTCACCGTTCTATAGGCGCGCATCAAAAGAATCTCTCGCATTCTAAAGGGCCGTCTAATTTTCGGGGGAATCAAAAAAATCGGGCATTTATAAAATTCGGAAAATATTCGAAATTTCCGCTTTTGAAAATGGAAAAAACGTAAATTATTTCATCACTTTCTAAAAACGTTCAAAAGGATATAATACATTCCGAAATTTCAAGTTACAATTTTTGAGAAATATCAAAAACTTCAAACAATCTCTAAAAATTCAAAAATTTCCAAAATTCCAAGAATCTCCAAAATTTCAAAAATTCCAAACAAGCTGAAAATTGTATAAAATTCAAATTTTCAAAAAACTCAAAAATGTAAAAAATCTCAATTTGTAAAACCTAAAAAATTTAGAAATTCCTAAAATTCCAAAAAAACTATAAAAACCTGAGAAAAGTTACTCTTCATACTTCGACGAAATGCGGAAGGATATGCTGGCTTTTAATACCACTTTAGGTATGCAATGCAATAGCGAAGTGGTAATGCAACTGTGTGGTGAAATAATTCACTTTATCTGTACTCGGTTTCCAACGAATATCTTAAAATCTACGAGACCTACAAAGATGTTCCTTACCACCTTATTTGTAGGGGAAAAAATTTCGCACAAAAAAGTTATTTATAAAAATTTTCTCAACCCCCCTAGATTTCGAGATACACCAAAAACTATAAACTGAAGTAATTCAACGTATCTCGTTTTACCACTTTGCTGCCGGTTTTTTTCGCGAAACAAAAATGTGGGATGGGTTATGGGCCATCACACGGCGCCTACTAATAGTAATAAGTGCTCACTTAAAGAGTTTTGACCGATCTTAAATTGTATAATCCTGTTTTGACTTTTCACACTCGCGATTTTCGTGGAAGTATGATCGTAAAACGACCATTCTCCACAAAGCAGAGGAATTCATCTGCATAAAACTGAAATGGACGTTTTGTAAAAATAATAAAATATGAACGCGATATGGGTCAAACTACTAACTTCCCGATGTGTAACTACCATCTATACTCCTCTACCGGCCAGACAAATTTCATCGAACAGGGAACTTGCATGAAGCTTAGATTCACGATTTATGGTGAAGCCTCTACATAAGCAGGTCAGCCAATTCCTTCGAGAAATTGTACCCCCACCACCTCGCGCCAGCTTAATATGCGTTCACACTCACCCGCCAATACACGTACGCGCCCCGCCATGGGCACTATTCCCCTCATTCGCTGGGCTCCCTGGTGGGGGTCTCCATTAACGCAGTTTCGAAGGAACGAAACCTCCATGCGGCTGTTCATACCCCATTAACAAATTCATTACAACCTGTCAAATACTACTTCACATTGAATTCATGGCAACTCTCCCTCAATATTTTTATATCAACAATCGAAAATTCATCGATTTCAAAGCGCAAATTTGCGGTTGCTAACGTAAGAAAAGTCGCAATGGCGTTTTTATGGTTTCCATTGATTGCGTCCGGTAAAATCATGTTAAAGGTAGCCTGTGATTGGCTGCCGAGGGCAGAGGTACTTTTGTGACGTCACAATTTTTCACAGGTGGTTTAAAAACAGTCGATTCGATGTAATAAAAGAAACATGGCAGTTCCCGATTATATTTATAACTTTTTCAAGCAATACTGCGAATTAGCTTTGGGTTTTTGCGACGCGACGGAAGTGGGGAAAAAGTTGCAATCAAATTCTTCGATTATATTTGCGGTTAAATAGGCTTAAATCGATCTAGAAAGTTGCGAGTCAAAAAGTGATTGCAGGATTTTGCAACGAGCACTCTAATTTTCTTCATCTGTGAAGATAAGATGAAATGTACTGTGGCAACAAAGGCGAACCTGGCAAATATTGAGTTTAACTCGGGCTCTCCGCCTCTTCATCTCTCAGTTGAAAGGTTAAATCCTTGCACATAATGGCAGATACCCTGAAGCATTGTACATAAGGATGCGCATGCCGTGGTGCCGCTCCTCTCGATCGACTACCCTTTTTATCCCGTTTTTCTTCAATCCTCTGGCTCCCATAATGACATTTTCGCTACCTCGAAAATCTTCATTTCGAAATTTCAACAGGTGAGCAGAGTGAATGTGACCCATCAGGACCACACCAATAACTTCCCCGGTTTAGGATTTTCCTCCAACGTTATTGTTTTTAGTGCAAAGTGCGGTTTATTCTGTAGATAAATCCGAAAGGTATCCAAGTCTTTGTGACGCATCTCGATGGAAGATTTTTGCGAAGCGTTCTCGAACGACTTTGGTTACGCACACACACACACACACACAACTTTGAAAATTGCGTATCGTTATTAGTATTCTTATTCTGTTTAAAAATATTTGTTTCCAACGTTCAAATTTTCAATGTTTTTAAAATTCTCAAAGTTTTCAAAGTGTTTATAATTTTTGCAAAATGGACGGAATTTGGGAAATCTCGAAAAATTTTACAGCAAAAAAATACAGATCTTCCGCTATCAGAATTTGGCTCTCGATCAAAAAAGTTTTTCCCGCGATTATCCTATAAACTTCATGTTTTTTTCTTTTATATATGTAAAGCAACTAATGTGATTCATAAAACTAGATTCTCAAACGGGAAATGTAAAATTACAAGTCGATTAAACCTCATAATAGGCTGTGACTCCGTAAATTTTCCACAATTCTGTAATCTTATCGTTGTCTCCATAAATAATTTATCAAATAAATTACAAAAATACGAGTAAAATCATTGACGAAAAATTTGAATGCCGGTACGGGGATATTTTATGGACCAGTTGACATTTATATGATATATCGCATTTCCTTTCTTATTTTCATACGTGGGGTTCATACTCTTATGGATCATAAAACTCGGTATTAATAATTGACAGCAGCCCACCTTTGAGGAAGATGAAAGCCATTTTTTCGATTTTTTTTTGCGAATTTCGCAAATGTGCAATGTCTTTTAGATTTGAAATTTTCGAGTTTTTCAATTTTTCTCATTTCGAGTAATTTGGAGAAAAAAACTATTGACTATTGCAAGTTTTGGAATTACATTATAATCTCATATTCACTTACCCGTTGACAATGAACTGCAACGATAATAGGGCCTCAATGTGACTTTCCCATTGTCCTACGTGGGCTTAATAATCTCGAGGATAATCAAAGACGATATTCAAAATGAGCAAGCTCCAACCCACCTGTGGAGAAGAAACGTAACATTAGACTATGAGAGAATAAAAATAGCGACAAAGGAAGCACCAGCACACCCAACATTATCAAATCAATTTACAATGAGTTATTGCTTAATAATCTCCATTTTATAATTTCACATTTTTTTTTAAAACTAGCCATTGTCGTCAATTTTTTAAATTATTGAATTTTTGACATTGGGAAAAATGTATTTTCGAAAGATTTGCAATTTGTAAGATTCGATTTTTTTTCAGAAATTTATCAGAAAAATTTTTCTTTTTTATCTTTGAAATTGTTTTCAGACTTTTTGAAATTTGTGAAAGTTTCTAAACTTCTGTAGTTTCCTAAATTCCTGAAATTTTTCGCGAATCTCACGGCATATGCTAATATTTACGTATCAGTTGACATTTCACGGGAGTTTTGATGATACATATCGCTTTAATGTTCCTTTTCTATTTTCCAACGTGGGGTTAATAGTCGCGAGGATAATAAAAGACGATAGTGAAAATGAGCAAGCTCCAACCCACCTGTGGAATAGGTGAAAAGTAACATTGGAATGGGGGAATAAAAGTTGCCAAGAAAGAAGCACTGGCACTTCCTCCCGTCACCATAATTAGATGCATTTGCAATGAGTTATTGGATAATCAAAATTTACCGTTCAATACGCCTTCAACCAGGATCAATATGGGAGTTTCCGACAGTGTTAACACGGTGCAGCCCACACGTGATTGTCAGTTAACTATTTTCTATTGGCAATTTTATGTATCTTTATTGAGAGCTTTTTTATGTGACCTTTATCGTGTTGACACGGTGGATTCTATCCCAGCGGGTTTCGCAGTGTTTTACAGCTAATGTATTTCGAGAATGAAGAGACTTCAGTGCAATCGGAAGAAATATTTGTGGGGGGCACAAGAGTAGATGACCGTATATGACTAAACGCGTCTAAAGATTGCCTATTCCCGCCATTTCTGCGCGCGCACCCTCCTGTCATTCCCGCGCTGCGCAGAACTCTTAAATGTCAACCGAAGGGATACTTGTCAACTGCATTAAATGATCAATTTATTATTTAATGATATTTCATATCTTGATTTCATAAAAAAAAATCAAGATTGACAAATTATGGATTGATGGTTTGATGAAGTCGGTTTCATCAACGGAAATTCAAAGCTGTCGCGTAGCGCGGCAAACGGATGTGATGCGCGCGCGGGACTGCCGCGTTGCTATGTATATATACAGACATCACCTGTTGACAGTGGGTTATGCATGGACAAAAAACCATTGTGATTCTTTAACGCTTTAATTATCTGGTGTGGACCACTGACTGTCGGAAGGTATTTTTAGATAAATGCGTTCTCTTTATTAAGGCTTCTTTGTTTTTTTTCAATTCCTTTGATTGCGGACCAGCCTCATGGCATTAACCACAAAAAATGGCTGTTTTCAATTAAAAATAGCCCGCCAAAATCTGAAGGAGCAAATTCATTTTTGTATTCACCGCATTACGTGCACCTAATTTTTTTCGATTCAATTTTTTCATTCTTCGTCACAATTTTTATTTTTCAAAAATGGCTTGATGGTCTCCCACATCTCGATTATTACTAATTAGCTTTTGTTTTCATTTTAATTACAGGATTATGCGAGGAGTCAACAGGTCAATCAAACATAATCCTAGACATTGAGGAAAGTCGAGGTGGTGGTAAGTAAATTGATACATAATTATTCAGTTGATGAAATTCCATTTAATTATTGGCATTGCGTAATTATAATGTTCATTTCAACATCATTCGGTTAATGTTGGAAATGACATTTCGTTTTTTTTTTTGGCAGTTACTGATTTTTTTTTATTTAGAGGCAAATGAAAAGATATTTCTTCTGCAAATGCTTTGCGTTTTAAAAAAAAAATTATTTGTTGTATTTTTCAAGAATTGTGACATTATTACGGTTTGCGAATTTCGCAAGTTTTTAAATTTTGCATTTTGTGTTTTATATTTCCAAATGGTCTAAAGTTTGAATACTGGAAATTTCAAATATTTCAAACTTTATTGATATCTCAATTTTTTTTTATATCTCTACAATTCGAAAGTTAAGGAAGTTAAATTTTTCTAATTTTTACAAATTGCAATTTTTTAAAAATTGCAATTTTCTAAACTACTCGAGAGGTGAGTCAGACTCTCTCCAAGTCCTAAGGTGAATCACATTTTTAATATAAAGTGTGTCTTGCACGTTCGCTTTCTTGCAAAATATCTCACGAGTAGGGCGGTTGCAGAAAAAACACAAGAGATTTTTCGTTGATAATCGGATTGTCTTTGAAAAATATGCCATAATGTTTTTGTGTTAAGCCATTCGTTAATGAGATTTTTTAAGAAATATTTTAGGGATGAATTTCTTTAAATTTCTATCCGAATGTAACTTTTCAAAATACCTGATTTTTTTTAAGTTTTTTCTTTTTGAAAAAGAATTGTTCTTCAGAATTCGGGTATGGAAATTTTCCTAATTCTTTACTTTTTTGTATTTCCCAAATTTTATAACTTTTTTCCACTTTGATCAATTTTCCCATTTTTTACAGTGTTTAAAATTTTTGGGTTTTTCAAAATGGTTGAAGATTTTTTTAAACCTGTTAAATCATTTTTAAGGTTTGCCCATACCCTACCATGCCTGCCATATCCCGAGAACATGGATTTTACAAACTTTTCGCTCTCTCTTTCCTCTCCTCTATCTACTATGCCGTGATCATAAATTATTCATGATGTAGCTTTGTTAAGCCCTTGTCGTAGGCAACTCAATTTTATTGGACTATCATATCTCTGGTTTAACAACTAGATATTCCACTTTAGAGATTTATCAAAAGCGAGTATAGATGGGGCTAAATAGTTTGAATATTTGTGAGTAATTACTTCATCAGTATTGTAATTTATTCATCCGAAAAAAATTGAGCAGACCTGATATGTTCATTTATGAAGCGGAATTACCGACTATGATGAATTTCCCATAATTTTTCGAATTGTTTAATTCTTATAATTGTTTCAATTATCGATGAAGCAAATATCAGATTTTGGGAAAATTATTAATTTTTTAATTTCGAAAACTTTCAGAAATTTGAAAATTTCCAATATTTTAAAAATTTCAAAAATAATTTTTTTTTTCAATCTCCAAAATTTCCAAACTTTTGGAAATTTCAGAAAGTTGAAAAACTTCAAAACCGATATTGTAGTTCAAAAATATCTAAAACTTTTCCAAAATTTCAAAAGAATTGAAAACTACAACTAATGACCACGAAGTCAATTGGTAGCCCATCCACTCAATTCCAATGAGCTCCATACGAGGAAGTAATCTTCCCCGGCTGGGGAAGGGTGCCAGACACCGTTTTACGTTGTTCCTGGGCATCGGCCGGCCTCCATCATGCAACTCGTGATATACCTACCGACCATCATGGCCATCTCATTTGTTAAGTTCGATGATAATCTAGAGCTGCATCAGCAACGCCATTTCACATGGCGATCATTAACTTTTGCTGATCCATCAGTTGCGCTCATTAAATATTGAATCAATATCTGTTGGTCACAGATGATTGTAAATTTTCAATGGCAAGTAATGAGCAAGAGTGATGATTTATCACCGTTTATCCGCGTGTTCCCGGAAATGTTCCATTATTATTTTGATATTATTATTTGGCTTCATCCTGTGCATGTCAGAAAAACTAATTAAGGTAGCTCTTTTTTTTAATCTCATTTTGGAGATTAAAACATTATTGTAAAGTGCAGCAAATTGCCACTAAACTGAATCCGATTACAAATCGGCTTTTTAACTCCAGATTAGGAATGAAAAATTCGTCCAAACTTGTCTCTCCCATTTACTAAAAGATGAATAGCGTACGCAGTCACATACATCATAATTGGACGAAGATTTTAAGTAGAGCGACGAAATGTGGTGTTTGTTAAATAGCTATTTCTCTGGAGAATGGAAATATTCGACTGCACACTAAGGGCAAAATATAGTACAATAGATGAAGTTGTTGGTAATTGAAACATATCCAGCGTTTCCAACAGGGCCAATGGAATAACTAGTCAAACAAAATTAATATGGCATCGTTTCAATTACAAGGTTTCATCATATCGGTCAATTGGTATTTCAAATTGAAAGTTCAGTCATACGTACCTTTGAATATGAACGCAATAGTTTATTTCAGACGAATACTACATTGAAGTTAAACTGTTATTTCAACAAACTCTGGTTGATTAACTGTTATTGACTATAAATTATGTTCTGCAAAGAGCAACGTGACCAGAGTGAAGCAATGGAAAAAGATTGCATTATATAGTATTGCATAGAATTAAAAAACATTAATTAAAAAATCGACGAGCTTTCTTGATGGCTATGGAGGTTTCTTTTGAATGCAAAAATCCAATCAATGGACATACTGTATTATTGGAACACTATTCCCTTCAATCGGGCGCTCTTCGGTTTTCCTTTTCGATAACCATTCAAGTGCTTCAAAGAAAAGACGTAGGAAATCAGAGTTACAACTCGGGTCTTACAAAAAAAAATTAATTTTCCCTCTTTTACATAGTCTTCACTAATGATCTGACTCTTAATTTTCGTTTTCACTTTTTAATTCTTGTTTTATTATTTTTTTTTTCGAGCAGCCTACGATCAACCAACCGTGCCAGAAGAGCTTCCGGTATCTGGGAATCCGTACAATGAGACCACTCTGGAGTTAATATTCCCGGGCAAGTCACCCCTCTTCACCCTCAATGGTAAAAAACTGCGTCTGCTCAAGCCGTTGGATAGGGACATTGAAAATTTGTCACACGTGGTCTTCCAGGTGAGGAATCATCCAAAAAAATGAGAAGATTAATTACCACGGGTAACACATCTCGAATGAAACAAATGAATACCAGACACAAAATAGCGTAATAATATTCTGCTAATCTATTCAACAAAAATTCAACAAAATTACCCAAATGGTAAAGAGTAAAAAAAAAATAAAATACGAATTAATAAGGGCCATTTTTCTGTTATCTTTAATAATTTGTTGAAATTAATTAATTGTATTCTTCAAAATTATATATATGCCCGGATGACTTCATGTAAAGAATTTTTGCCCACAGATAATAATCTAAAAATTACCTTTCTTCATTCGTAAGCGGAAAAAGTACTTTAATATTTCCTCAAAGTACTAATGAATTACTGAAGAAAATGCCCACTCATTTAATGTACCTGCTCTATCTCTCAGACACTCTAACGGTTCATGAATCTTGTTATTTTGCCTCATTCCAGAGATTCATATTTTTTTTTCGCGCTGATCTCTGCTATTCTCTCGAGACAAACAGCAGGCAGGTGGATGTCCGCTGATGTCAGCATTAATGCTTGAGGTACTTCCTCAGGCTTGTCTTCATGAAGAAATATGGAAAAATTTTCACAATAATTCAAAGTCATGGAATTTCGAGTGTGTGTGTTTTTTTTGCATGAGCGAAAATAATTCTGTAAATTTCCAGACAATTTTTTCACAATCGACAATTCAAGCGGCATCATAGAACCACTTTAATAAGCTGCCTGAACTACCGTAGCAAACGGAGTAAGTGGACTTTGATGATTAAACTACTCTTTCATTTACAGTTGGCCTGCACTGTTAGAACAACAAACAAGAAGAGAATAATTCCGGTTATTGTCAGGGTGTCTGATATCAACGATAACGCGCCAAAGTTTGTTAATACACCGTATGAAGTTACAGTGCCTGAGGTAAGTTTGTAAAACAGCCGTCACACTATTCTGTACACGGATGATTCGGTGGAATTTCAAACTCATAGATGATTATGCGTTTTAAGTTATGTGAAGATTTCTTCTCAATATATACGGGCACAGGGACAAACACACATATACATACCCACGGCCATAGATATGAGCGCAAATATATTCACACGGAGATGGACATAAAATGTGCATACACATCCACATATATATACTCACATACATAGAGACATAATCTACAACATTGCGACATTTCAACATTGCATTCGATCTCTTAATTCAAATCAGTTGTTTTGAAAAAGAGTAATACGAAAATTTATGAAAATTCAACTTTATGAGAAGTCTTCAAAATTTGTACATTCTAAAAACTTGAAAACTTTAGAAAATTCTTAAAAAAAATGAAGAAGGTAACAAAAACCGCAATTTAAAAAATTTGAATTAATAAAAAAAAACGACATGTGTATACAGTCATCCGCACATTAATTAATACATTAATTAATTACTTCAATGAATATTAGTCAGGTTAAGATCTAAAGATGGATAGTTGATTAGATACCGAAGATTTAATTAAGCATCTAGCATAATAAATTGCAATGATATTTCGCTAGCAAGTGCACATAAAATAAACCTTTCAAATGCATCACCTCAATCCCGGAAGTTCTAAACCTCTCTTCTACTCTCAATTACTTTCGTAACGACACCGTACAGTACTCAAATTGGTGATCTTGAAAACAGCTGATGAAAAATCATAAAATGGTTAATGGTTGCGTCATAGCATTGAGGATATTCATGGAAATTAAGGAGGCTTTCAACGTCCATCACGTTGGAAAATTGTAGAGATAAAATTGGCTCAATGTGCAGTTTTTCGGTGACAAGGTGATGATTATCACTTTTTTGTTATCACGCGTATTATCAAGTGTTAACGGGGTAAGTGATGAACGAATAATCCAGGTGTTAACGACCCTCCATGGGTCGAGCCCATAACTTCTCAATGAGCCCAGCTATTACGTTTGCAAAATAATACTTTTACACAGAGACATTTTTTTGAGACATTCATACATCCTGAGCAGCATTCCGGGCCCATCAAAAAAAAATTGCGAAGAGCTGACTCACTTTGAAACTGAACAAATTTTATCGCGATTCTATCGCAACGTTTCCGTCTTATCGCACTTACACTTTACGCACACAGTTTCCTTATTACAAAAACTCTTTACGTAAAATTTATCTCACAATTTCAGACGCAAATGTAACTGTAATTACATTATGAATTAATTTGCTAAGTGAAATTAATTTCATCAGATACGGATAAAAAGAGGTACATTGGATGTGCCTCCTTAAGGGTGTGCCCGAAACATCGAAAAAATTGTTTTCGTAAAACCAAAAATTGACATGTTCGAGCGAAACTCGTTTAATACACACAAATACACACATTCACCAACATCCATTAAAATATGAAAATATCGATCACATCCTTAAGACCCATTACTTCCTTAACTGCTTCACTCTGTTTAGATCATTAGACCGGGTTCTGCAGGCGATTAAGGCTACAAACTGTCATTACACTTTCGTCAAAAAATTACTGTCTCCCATCAGTAAGAACTATGTATTAAAAAAAAACTTGACTCTGTGTTAATTAAGCGTGAGATAGGGCGCGTAATTGCAAAATATGTGCTGTGCCATCGTGGCATGGCACGTGGAATGATTTTAACAAGGTATATACCATGTGATGACGAGTTATATATAAAATATTGACAAAAACAGGTGAAATTCTATCGCCTTTTCCGCATATCAAAAACCGTTATAATAGAATTGCAACGTGTTTCGAGTCATTACGGGAGACGATGTGTATACCGGTTTGAGGTTGCCACAATTTGACGCGCATTCCTGGGTAGGAAAAAGAAATGACGCAGGAGATGAAGGGGGAGGGGGGGTATTATAAAGGTGGTTTTACGATATTCGGAGAAAAATATTTTTACATCATTATACTGTTGACCCGCCAGTAGTCGCACCTCTCGGTTCGACCTCATCGGTCTCATTACAAGCGCAGCCCAATGCATTCTTTCAATTCTGGGTTTTCACAAGTTATTTTGATGACGCTGAATACGGAAATCACACTTTAATTAGTCGTTTCAGTGTAACAACAATATATTATGATCTGGGTGTGTGGGTGGATGGGTAGATGTGTGTGTGTGTGTGTTCATTTTGACACACGATTCCGTACGAATTAACGTCGCGATGGAGGCCATTCAAGTCAAAAGTTTTTCATATAACTTGGCCATATCTCAAGAACAGTCAGACACGAAAGGCTATAGAGGAAGAAAACATATTTCTAACGTAGAAATAAACAGTTTACATCTTATGATCCCTGTTCCTAACTTGCATAATTGAGGCGTAACCGCAGGTAAAATCTGCCGAGCCTACTTGACGGTTTCAATCTGGCGCGCGCGCACTCCACCGCACTGCTCAGGGGTACGAAAAATCTTGGAAATCTCAGACGAGAATTACAAATCGCAATTTTTTTTTGGGTATCCTACAGGGGCACAAATACATGCGGCCTACTAGTTCTTGGTGTAATAACAAATGGGGGCAGTAATACCGTTTTGCCACACAAGAGGCTAATTTTCATTAGACTCATCTCAACTTGTATGTAGTCATTCAATTACGCAGAACAATATAGTAATTATACGTTTCCCTTCACGCAAACCTGTCATGTACGCGACACATTTCACTTACGTAGACTTTTTATTCCCGAATAAAATTGTTTTTATTATATTGCTTCCTGAAGTTTAACACGAAACATTTCTCTTGTCCCAATAAATTCCCACCCCCCTTACTCACCTAAATGAAACATTTTTATGGATACAAAATTCCCCACAGTGTCTCCCCATAAACTCAAGATTGATCATTTTGTTTTATTCCCCAGTTGACACCAGTTGGCTCCACGATATTCCAGAATGTCGTAGCAACTGATGCTGATGCTGGAGTCAATGGACTCGTTGAGTACTCGATTGCGCCTGGTGATGGAACTGGAATTGGCAACAGCAATGGCGTTGGAAGGGATAGAATTACAACGGCCGATGGTTATGGTTATTTTAGTATTAATTTACCACATCAAGGACAAGTCACTGTTAATCGTACCCTGGATTTTGAGAAAACACAGAGATACCTCGTGACAATTCTGGCATCGGTAAGTTATGCATGATTGTAGAAATGAGGAGGATCAAGAAATATTTGCTGGACAATTTTACTTATGTCGTGTGTGTGTGTGTGTGTTGACTGCCATCAAGTCCAAAATTACTCCATATGGATTTGTAAAAAAAAACTTCATACGCGGATGAATGACATGGATCGGTTCAATGAATTGTTGCAATTTTTTTTCGAGGAACACTTTCAGCTTTATGCTCGATTGTACTCCATTATTCATAAATTCGTGAAGCCCTTGGACATTGTCCAGGCACGGAGTAATTGCCTAACCCATTGGAAAATCCTGGCAACATTCCATTTTAAAAGCTCCACTCCCTTATATATGTTGCATTTTTGAAAATTCCAATTCTATCTGAGAAAGATCAGCGAGTCATAAAGTTTGGGTACATTGGAACAGGTCACAACAAACGAGACGTCTATGCTTAAGGGTGTTTTCCGCCCTAGAAAAAAGTTTTATTAACTCTAGATATGATTACATTTTGAATGAGAAAATACTAACAAAAATGGAAGTTTTGGATTTATCTCGAGAAGACGTCAGTTTGTGGAAAAATGATAGAAAACTTTCTTATCCTGAATAAAATTTCGGACAAAAAAAGTTCAATAACATTTTTCCATAAAACCAGCCATTCTCAAGATATTTAAGTTTCTGAGAGAAAACTCTATGTGCTGGGGGAACATTTTAAATCGAAATGTTATTGATGTAACCCTGGTGGATCACACTTACTCAGCCCGGTTGTTCAGATTTATTCAAGACCTGCTTTGACATTTGAAAAGCTAAAGAAACAGGAGGGAGGACATCAAATAACTAGACTCGAGTCATCTACCCCGGATCAAGCGTAGATTTTTCCCGCCATTCCCGGAAGGATTTAAACTTGAATTATGCATTAGCGTATGCGGCAAAGAGCAGTGTTATCTCGTTCAAGATCCAATTGAAGGGACAAAAAAAAAGTGTCTCCACGAGTTTACATTTACGCTCGAAAACCGGTGCTGATGACATTGGTCAGTTCATGTGGGTAGCTCATGACTCACTGCCATATTTGTATAGTCGCCCATAGATTGTTGAGTAAAACATCGTTTTTTAAGGACTCTACAGGTGCATTGCCCGAAAACCAAAATTTAGGTTTGTTTTTTTGTTAATTTTACAAATTTCAAATAAATTGAAATTGTCAAGTTCACCCCGTGTGTATGTGCCTGTGTGTTCGTCCAATTGACACTTCATCTCCTGAGCCGTTTGAGATATGAAAGGAAAGGAACAACATTTATGAGATACTTTCTTTCCAATCTCTCATTTCTCTCACGCTCTTGCGTTCTAAATGATTTCAATTGTTTACAAGGCTGTAACGCCGAAACGGTTAAAAACACGAAAAAAGTAATACAACACAAAATATGGATTTTTTTATAAGGAACAACATTTATTGGACACATTTTTGCGTATCTACAATATTTTGTGAGATATAGTGTTATAAACAATGGAGATTGTTATTTCACTTTGACAATTTTTTCGGGCCTGGTTACCATGGAGATGTATTGATGAAAAAAAACCAGATCGGTTTATTGATTTTTCCGAAGGGTTCGACAAAGTTTTTATGTCCACACCCACCCACCCACCCACGCACACCCACCCACCCACCCACGCACACCCACCCGCCCACGCACACCCACCCGCCCACCCATACCCACCCGCCCACCCACTCACACCCACACCCATACACTCACACCCATACACCCACGCCCATACACCCACACCCATACACCCACACCCATACACCCACGCCCATACACCCACACCCATACACCCACACCCATACACCCACACCCATACACCAACACCCATACACCCACACCCATACACCCACACTCATCCACCCACTCACACACACACACTCACACACACACGAAGTTAATAAACCCGTATCGAGTTTACTCACATAGGCACATCGAGTGCAAATAAAAAATCCGGAAAATCTCCAATAACTTCCAAATAAAAAACATTATCTATACCTATGGAGCGGAATTTATTTATCATGTATGTCTCACCTGCAACAGTTGGAATCAGACAGGTTGACTATTGCGCATGCGCACTAGAACCATACATTATCAACTCTACCTTCAGTCTAGCTTCATTAACATATCGCTTCCCCTCGATATTTCATACTTTGCCTCTGCTCTCGTCTATTCATTCTTTCCAACTAGTTCGACTCACTCTTTTATTTTAACCCGATCACATGTTATGTTATGCATTCAAGCAAAGTAGATTATACACCGTCATACGCGTATAGTATCTTATAGTGCATAACTCCTTTCCATCTGACATTTCTATTTAGAGATATCGCGTGTCTAAAGCCAAAACACCGTATATCCCGAAATGGCACTTTTCCTGATTGCTTAATGAGCGAAGGTCGTATGTCCCTTCTTCTTCAATCCTGGATAAAAACTACTCCACGTATTTTTCTGGGCTGCAACGATTGACAGAATTGAATTAAATTTTTAGGGGCGATACACAAGTGTGCGCTCAAATGACCCAAATTTTTTTAGAATTTTCTGGCTTGTGGAAAGGCAGGAAAAAATTCCCAAAGTTCATCTTTTCCGTCTTCCTTAAACGCTAATTTGTGGCACACCCAATTCGGACCGTTTATGATGGCATATCTCAATGACGGTTAGAGATAGGATAAATTGTATAGGAAGAAAAATACTCGTCACATTAAAATACGCTTTTTATGTCTTATGTCTTTTTTTTCCTAACTCGCATAATTAAGGCGTAACGGCAGGCACAAGCTTGGGATAGTGCTAGAGTATTGCAATCTAGCGCGCATCCACTCTGCCGGCTCATTCACGGGTACTTGGATTTTTTTGCAAAATCTTGAAAAAAATATCGCACAGAGGAATTACAAATCCAGGAATTTTTTCGTGTCAGTCGAGGCAAAAACCTAACATTGCTCCTTCGTCCTGCAAGTATTACCTTGACCAAATTCCACAATGCAAGACAACTTTTATGACATTTGTCGTTGGGCAAACTGGAACAGTAGGAAAAAATTACTCATGTACGTATACTTATTTTACCATCGGGGGGGTATATCAGTGGGTAGATAACCTATGCAGTATATTACCAACCTAATGTAGCTGTGCATTAGTCACCGTCTGGTTTTCAAACGTTGTTAAAGTGAATTTTGCGCGTCTCCAATGACGTTTGGATAATAATAAACATTATGAAAAGCTCGAGAGTTACTGATAAAGATTGTATGAAACTTTCACTGAGATATTTATATGGGATATTAAACTTGTGAAACTTGTTCTCGACAAATTACCATTCGTAAATCCGCCACTGTGTTCCAACTCCCCACGCATTAATCAGTAGTTTTGTGCGCTGATTATGGATTTTTTTTCCTTAATTTTGTGATTTGGGGGGGGAGGGTCTACTGAGGGGCCTAAAATTTGAGAAGTAGTTAGACCTCACATCGTAGCTAACCAGTTATTCTGATGTACTCAAATTTGAAACAGATGGTGGGTTCACTAATTCCAACACCCATCTTGCTTCTTAGTTGACGTAATGAAAAAAAAAGAAAAAAAAATTGCGTAAAATTATCCAAAAATTCAGAAGTGTCAATTATAAAAATGTACAAATTTTGAAAACTGCACAAAGAAAAATTGCGCAG
This sequence comes from Asobara japonica, assembly GCA_026005395.1. Lineage (NCBI taxonomy): Eukaryota > Metazoa > Arthropoda > Insecta > Hymenoptera > Braconidae > Asobara > Asobara japonica. The sequence continues at coordinate 2,813,671 of BQMI01000479.1, read as the reverse complement.
TGTCCAGAATTTTCAAAAGTTCCACAATTTCTGAAATTTCTAAAGTTCCAAAATTGAAAATTTTTCAAAATCTCATAAATGCAAAAATTGTAAAAAAATGAGGAAAAATTTCATAACAAATCGAAACATTGAGACATAGTTACAAGTGATTATCAACACGAATTTTAATTTTGCAGACCTACGCAACGGCAGATTAATCGTCAAATATCCATCCTGGCCAATCAACCCAAAAAAACCGAAAGTTAACGGTAAAATCCAATCGATAAATCCGTAAATAGAATATGCAAATTTTAAATATCAGAGGCCAACGGCAGCTGATCGCATAAAGCGAAAATGAAAGCGTGTGGGCGATATTCGAAATTATACAGCAATTGATAGTTCATCCATGAGGAGGCAATCTTATCGTATGGATCGTAAAACGTTTACGAGGCGATTGCACAAAATCCTGCAAAGATGTTTCCGGAAATTGTCTCGGTGCGGTGCGTCTGATGAATCCTCCACAAGAAAGAAAAAAAAGAAGTCGATACATCAATCGACGATCAATGCTTCCTTAGATTAAAATCAAGATTGACTTTTATCGTTGCTGCTGTTGGTATACGCTTGAGCAGGCTCGAGGTGTGAAACCCGTTTAAATCTCGGAAAAAGCGGCACTCACCTCTCATCATGCTTTTTCGATTCCCTTCTTCAAATTTGTTTCATTTCCTGGGAAGCTTCCAAATGCCACAGACTTCACCACATTCTTAAAAGTCTTTCCTTGTATTCTCATCATTCATTGAGGGGAAAAAACTTATCAAATTATACGACTCGTTCCGATTGAATTAAGGTAGCTTCTGATCTTGGCGAAATTGATCTATTTCTTAGCCTTAAATCATTTGCACGATGGTGTTTTATCCACATAGTTGCGAAGAATTGGAGGCCTATTTGTTTGGTTAAATTAACATTATCAATCATTCAAAGGTGTCCTTATTAGGTGTTGAATTCTGTGTAAAATTACACAAAAAATGGGGGGATGAAAGTCTGTCTACCCCCAGATTTTCCGACACGTCAATCAATTGTTTAGAGACCGGTTTCAGAGAGAAAATTCACCCACTCACACTCCCTCACCCACCCACCCACCCCCTCACCCACCCACTTACCCACTCACCCACTCACCCACTCACCCACTCACCCACTCACCCACCCACACTCCCTCACCCACCCACACACACACACACACAAACACACGAAGTTAATAAGCCCGTCTCGGGTTTACTCACATAGGCACATCGCGTGCAAATATATACGAATTGGGTTTAGTGACCGGTTTCAGAGAAAAAACTAGTAAGGGTAAATCAGTGTGACCCCAAGGTTCACAACGAAAACTTGGGATTTGAGAATTTTAAACTGTCCCATTTATCAAGCAGATAATTATGAACATTTGAGTAGGCGCGTAGTGAGCGTGAGGACGAGACTGATGCGCGTTACTTGACCGGGAGTGAGACGCCAATAGGGGTGCAGCCGCTGGAGGGTTAAACCGGTCATACCTCCTCAATTATGACAATTATGGAAAAAAGTCATAAAAAATTTAATGTGTATTTTCACTTACAGAGCAAGTTCTGTTCAACACTTTCTGTCATATCTCTCACCGTTTGTGCAATAGAACCTTCTGAACAATTCAGTTGTTAATAACAAAAAACTGTTCGGTCAATTTAAACAAAAACTAATCCGATCTAAGATGTTCGAAAGACTAGACTGATTTCGTGATTCTATCCCAATGTTTGTCCTAATTGGGACACCTTTTCCTAATTGCAAAATGCAATTACGATTTTCGGAATTTCCAATTTTTTAAAAAATCTCGGAAATTTTTGGAATTGTCTGGACATTTTAATCTTCGTACTTCAAACTAAATTGCCCGTGATCAATTCAGGTTTTTTGAATCAATAATACTTCTTCATGGAATGAGAAAACTGTCCTTTTTTTCTGTGGATAAATGTAGAATGTATTTTTATGAGAAATTGAGTTCTGACGCGTGAGAAATACTGTCTCAACAAACGTAGAAATGCGAGTGTGGGATGGACTGAGAAAACAACGCCCCTGGGGCAAGCTATTGTTTATTATGTGCTAATATCAAATATCGGGTAGGTCGAAAGGTCGCTCGAGGACACCTATAACGGTAGTATTGATTTCCCGATTTTTTTCAGGTCGCAAAGACGGATGATAGGAAAATGGAAAGGGCAGAAAGATCTTAGGCTCAAATGAGAAAATACGATATGTGATGATGGTCTTGGGTTACGTGAATGGATAAAAAAGTTCCCTCCATCCCTCGTGTTTCGTTTGACTTGATAATTTTGAATGAGGACAACTTTTCCGATTCATCATTCTTATTTGACTTTTTTTGCCAGATTTTTTTTGTATTTTTTCTCGTAATACAGTTTTTCCTATCTCTGACAGTTCTTGAGATACGACATACAAATTTTGGATTGCACACAATCCTCTTTCGATCCCTGTCGTTTCCAGTGCCTCAAAAATAATTTCCCTTATCGTCATATTGATAAAATGAATGAAAAATTTCAAAATCTGATAATTTCAGGAAATAGAAAAATTAAAAAACTTCTGTGAAAGTGTTATAACTAAATTGTGCAATTAATCTGTGATGAAAAATTCCATACGATCTGCGATCAAGATCGCCCCTTAAATTTCCAAAATTAAAAATACCCTCTAAAAATGATGTTACTAAATCTAGTGAAAGTACTACTGCTCTCAGGAGTAATGAATCCAGCGAGTTCAATTGAGATAGCTACTGAATCAACGGTGAGTGGAAACCGATGGAATGCCACCTGGGTCGACGCCCAGCTGATGTCAACGTAATTTCTATCTAAGTCAAGCTTTACCATTCGATCAAACTCAACTTTACTCCTTTGTTTCTCGCAAGATACCACCCACATGTTTTCATATTCCACGACTCCTACAGGGTATTCCATAATGGTTGTGGTAGTCATTGCCTGGCTTATCAGTCACTAGAGCCGATTTCGAATACTATATATATTGTTCGGTAGATACGAGGCGTCTGATACTGAGCTTTGCGCCATTGGAGGGTGGAAGTGGGTGGCATTTGAGCCCAAAAGCTCCTGACCCGTTTTCGACCCTCTATATTGAGCGGCTTCAACGGATATTATGGAACACCCTGTATATGATGCTGTAATTCGATTTTCTTGTTCTCACATCATCCAACTTACTCGATATCCAACAACATTGAAGCCGGGAAAAATCACTTGATCTTTTAGGCGATGGCCGTCGGAAACGAACAGAAGATAATATTGCGTGAAGTAAAGTATACTGATGCTGACAGAAAGCCAGTAAGACAATTGCTTGGACAATATGACCGGGTTACCCAATAATTTGAAACCGCCGACTGAGCCTCAAATAATATAGCATTACCAATGCCGACAGCAGATGATTGAGTTCTCATAATGGAAGATATCTTCCATTTGCCAAGCCCCCCCCCCCCTCACCCGCCTCCCCCTCCTGCAAGTCAATCAGGATTTCATTTATCATTTTTCTCCTCCTTGTTTCCTCCTTAAGGTTGTGATGGAAACCTTGAAGGTTTCGTTTTTTTGATACTCGCAAAATCGAGTCCTTAGCTCTGTACTTGATTTCATTTTCAAGTTTACGATTTTCATTTAGCGTCAGTGAAAATTTGAGAATGTATGACCTCCGCTTGAAAAGGGCTCAAGTGGAAAGTAATGAGTTTTATACAGATCAATATAATTTTAGGTTTCCTTTAATGAGGTACCCCAAGAATTTTTTTTAACGCGTGAGTGTGTGTGTGTGTGTTCTGTGTGTTATCGATTTTTTTTGTTCACGATGACTTAAAAATTTGTAAGGAGACTTTTAATGGCTCAGAACATATCTAAATCCCTTCAGTGAGTTTGAAAAAAAATCCATTTATCTCGAAACGACTAAACTTATAAGAATTTTAAAAAACCTTTTTTCTATTACAAATTAAATTTTAAAACAATTCTAACGAGCCAATTTAAAGAAAATCTTTAAAAGAGCTTTAACAAAAAAAAACAAATGCTGCCCCAGGAAGTTAATTATGTGGCCCTATTGGGTCAATCATTGAGATGCATAAAACGTACTTGAAAACTTGTTAAACATGACTGCACAATTTTTCTTCCAGCCATTACACTCGATTACATCAGTCGATTCGTAACTACTGTTTTCATTTTGTTCATGCGCTACTGGTCACAGTTAATTGGTAACCAATCAATTTGTCATTGCAGGATCGTGCGAGAAATGTCTCGGAGAGATTTACATCGACTACGACTCTTGCCGTAAATATAAGAGACGATGACGATCAGGATCCATCGTTTATATATACAGGCTGTATGCTGTTGGATGGTGCGTGCATTAATACGGAATATTCGGCCTCTGTAAGTGCAATTTATCACATGAACATTGGTAATAATCATAGTAATAATGATAATAGTAACAACTAGTGGTGTGCAAATGTGTGTGCCCCATACGGGGCACAAACAAAACTTCCCAATGTGGCATTTCAGTACAGCGTAAACACGCAATCATTGTGATGACCAAACTCAACAGTGATATCAAAAATTGAAATTGTGACTAATAATTACTGCGCACGATCATTTAATTATCCCTTAATTATGCAAATTATGGCAAAATGTCATTACACATAAAAGCTATATTTTCATATACGGAATAATTCTCTTCTGAGAAGTTTCCCGATAACTTTAATATCTTCGCCGCTGGAACAGTAGAAGCGATTACAATTGTTAATACCATTGCATATACTGCACGAATCCCATCCAAAGTGTAATTCGCTCAATTTTGCATGGAAACGCTTAGATTGAAACCGTCATGACTGCGCTGGGTTCATTCGTTCACTCATTGCTTACATAATTGTTGAGATGGTCATACCTCCTTAATGATGAAAATATCGAAAAAAGTAATTCTATATAAAATACGTATTTTTATATGGGGAACAACTTTTCTTATATAAATTGTACGCTATCTCTAATAGCGTATGCAATAGAACATTATAAACAATTGAAATTGTCAATGACAATATATATAGTGCACCAATTTCATCCAAAATCTAATCAGTTCTAAGTTATATGGAAACGCTTCGAACGCGACATAGAAAAATTCTATAACTTCATTTGTTCATGAGAAATCGTTGCGGAAAATTTTGTACGCAGCCATACATACACACACACACACAGACTTTTGTTCAGAATTTGATGGGAAGCATTGCGCTATACTTACAACCTCTGCAGGACGAAAAACAAAAAAGTTCGAGTTCGGGGTGATTACAATAACTTCTCCTATCGGGAAATTAAAAAGTGAAATTATTTTTTTTCGATTTTGGCCAAATTTAACATTGGGGTCTTATGGGGAGGCAAACTTAAATTTTTTAAAATTGAATTTTTGGCCCCGTGTGCGTTGATACTATCCAATAGGAACCCCTAGAAGATATTTCCGTCGATTTTGGGTCGAAAAATTGAATTTAATTTTTTTCGATTTTGGCCAAATTTAACATTGGGGTCTTATGGGGAGGCAAACTTAAATTTTTTAAAATTGAATTTTTGGCCCCGTGTGCGTTGATACTATCCAATAGCAACCCCTAGAAGATATTTCCGTCGATTTTGGGTCGAAAAATTGAATTTAATTTTTTTCGATTTTGGCCAAATTTAACATTGAGGTCTTATGGGGAGGCAAACTTAAATTTTTTAAAATTGAATTTTTGGCCCCGTGTGCGTTGATACTATCCAATAGCAACCCCTAGAAGATATTTCCGTCGATTTTGGGTCGAAAAATTGAATTTAATTTTTTTCGATTTTGGCCAAATTTAACATTGGGGTCTTATGGGGAGGCAAACTTAAATTTTTTAAAATTGAATTTTTGGCCCCGTGTGCGTTGATACTATCCAATAGCAACCCCTAGAAGATATTTCCGTCGATTTTGGGTCGAAAAATTGAATTTAATTTTTTTCGATTTTGGCCAAATTTAACATTGAGGTCTTATGGGGAGGCAAACTTAAATTTTTTAAAATTGAATTTTTGGCCCCGTGTGCGTTGATACTATCCAATAGCAACCCCTAGAAGATATTTCCGTCGATTTTGGGTCGAAAAATTGAATTTAATTTTTTTCGATTTTGGCCAAATTTAACATTGAGGTCTTATGGGGAGGCAAACTTAAATTTTTTAAAATTGAATTTTTGGCCCCGTGTGCGTTGATACTATCCAATAGGAACCCCTAGAAGATATGTCCGTCGATTTTGGGTCGAAAAATTGAATTTAATTTTTTTCGATTTTGGCCAAATTTAACATTGGGGTCTTATGGGGAGGCAAACTTAAATTTTTTAAAATTGAATTTTTGGCCCCGTGTGCGTTGATACTATCCAATAGGAACCCCTAGAAGATATTTCCGTCGATTTTGGGTCGAAAAATTGAATTTAATTTTTTTCGATTTTGGCCAAATTTAACATTGGGGTCTTATGGGGAGGCAAACTTAAATTTTTTAAAATTGAATTTTTGGCCCCGTGTGCGTTGATACTATCCAATAGCAACCCCTAGAAGATATTTCCGTCGATTTTGGGTCGAAAAATTGAATTTAATTTTTTTCGATTTTGGCCAAATTTAACATTGAGGTCTTATGGGGAGGCAAACTTAAATTTTTTAAAATTGAATTTTTGGCCCCGTGTGCGTTGATACTATCCAATAGCAACCCCTAGAAGATATTTCCGTCGATTTTGGGTCGAAAAATTGAATTTAATTTTTTTCGATTTTGGCCAAATTTAACATTGGGGTCTTATGGGGAGGCAAACTTAAATTTTTTAAAATTGAATTTTTGGCCCCGTGTGCGTTGACACTATCCAATAGCAACCCCTAGAAGATGTTTCCGTCGATTTTGGGTCGAAAAATTGAATTTAATTTTTTTCGATTTTGGCCAAATTTAACATTGGGGTCTTATGGGGAGGCAAACTTAAATTTTTTAAAATGGAATTTTTGGCCCCGTGTGCGTTGATACTATCCAATAGGAACCCCTAGAAGATATTTCCGTCGATTTTGGGTCGAAAAATTGAATTTAATTTTTTTCGATTTTGGCCAAATTTAACATTGGGGTCTTATGGGGAGGCAAACTTAAATTTTTTAAAATTGAATTTTTGGCCCCGTGTGCGTTGATACTATCCAATAGCAACCCCTAGAAGATATTTCCGTCGATTTTGGGTCGAAAAATTGAATTTAATTTTTTTCGATTTTGGCCAAATTTAACATTGAGGTCTTATGGGGAGGCAAACTTAAATTTTTTAAAATTGAATTTTTGGCCCCGTGTGCGTTGATACTATCCAATAGGAACCCCTAGAAGATATGTCCGTCGATTTTGGGTCGAAAAATTGAATTTAATTTTTTTCGATTTTGGCCAAATTTAACATTGGGGTCTTATGGGGAGGCAAACTTAAATTTTTTAAAATTGAATTTTTGGCCCCGTGTGCGTTGATACTATCCAATAGGAACCCCTAGAAGATATTTCCGTCGATTTTGGGTCGAAAAATTGAATTTAATTTTTTTCGATTTTGGCCAAATTTAACATTGGGGTCTTATGGGGAGGCAAACTTAAATTTTTTAAAATTGAATTTTTGGCCCCGTGTGCGTTGATACTATCCAATAGCAACCCCTAGAAGATATTTCCGTCGATTTTGGGTCGAAAAATTGAATTTAATTTTTTTCGATTTTGGCCAAATTTAACATTGGGGTCTTATGGGGAGGCAAACTTAAATTTTTTAAAATTGAATTTTTGGCCCCGTGTGCGTTCATACTATCCAATAGGAACCCCTAGAAAATATTTCCGTCGATTTTGGGTCGAAAAATTGAATTTAATTTTTTTCGATTTTGGCCAAATTTAACATTGGGGTCTTATGGGGAGGCAAACTTAATTTTTTTTAAATTGAATTTTTGGCCCCGTGTGCGTTGATACTATCCAATAGGAAGCCCTTGAACATATTTCCGTCGATTTTGGGTCGAAAAATTGAATTTAATTTCTTTCGATTTTGGCCAAATTTAACATTGGGGTCTTATGGGGAGGCAAACTTAAATTTTTTAAAATTGAATTTTTGGCCCCGTGTGCGTTGATACTATCCAATAGGAACCCCTAGAAGATATTTCCGTCGATTTTGGGTCGAAAAATTGAATTTAATTTTTTTCGATTTTGGCCAAATTTAACATTGGGGTCTTATGGGGAGGCAAACTTAAATTTTTTAAAATTGAATTTTTGGCCCCGTGTGCGTTGATACTATCCAATAGCAACCCCTAGAAGATATTTCCGTCGATTTTGGGTCGAAAAATTGAATTTAATTTTTTTCGATTTTGGCCAAATTTAACATTGAGGTCTTATGGGGAGGCAAACTTAAATTTTTTAAAATTGAATTTTTGGCCCCGTGTGCGTTGATACTATCCAATAGGAACCCCTAGAAGATATGTCCGTCGATTTTGGGTCGAAAAATTGAATTTAATTTTTTTCGATTTTGGCCAAATTTAACATTGGGGTCTTATGGGGAGGCAAACTTAAATTTTTTAAAATTGAATTTTTGGCCCCGTGTGCGTTGATACTATCCAATAGGAACCCCTAGAAGATATTTCCGTCGATTTTGGGTCGAAAAATTGAATTTAATTTTTTTCGATTTTGGCCAAATTTAACATTGGGGTCTTATGGGGAGGCAAACTTAAATTTTTTAAAATTGAATTTTTGGCCCCGTGTGCGTTGATACTATCCAATAGCAACCCCTAGAAGATATTTCCGTCGATTTTGGGTCGAAAAATTGAATTTAATTTTTTTCGATTTTGGCCAAATTTAACATTGGGGTCTTATGGGGAGGCAAACTTAAATTTTTTAAAATTGAATTTTTGGCCCCGTGTGCGTTCATACTATCCAATAGGAACCCCTAGAAAATATTTCCGTCGATTTTGGGTCGAAAAATTGAATTTAATTTTTTTCGATTTTGGCCAAATTTAACATTGGGGTCTTATGGGGAGGCAAACTTAATTTTTTTTAAATTGAATTTTTGGCCCCGTGTGCGTTGATACTATCCAATAGGAAGCCCTTGAACATATTTCCGTCGATTTTGGGTCGAAAAATTGAATTTAATTTCTTTCGATTTTGGCCAAATTTAACATTGGGGTCTTATGGGGAGGCAAACTTAAATTTTTTAAAATTGAATTTTTGGCCCCGTGTGCGTTGATACTATCCAATAGGAACCCCTAGAAGATATTTCCGTCGATTTTGGGTCGAAAAATTGAATTTAATTTTTTTCGATTTTGGCCAAATTTAACATTGGGGTCTTATGGGGAGGCAAACTTAAATTTTTTAAAATTGAATTTTTGGCCCCGTGTGCGTTGATACTATCCAATAGCAACCCCTAGAAGATATTTCCGTCGATTTTGGGTCGAAAAATTGAATTTAATTTTTTTCGATTTTGGCCAAATTTAACATTGGGGTCTTATGGGGAGGCAAACTTAAATTTTTTAAAATTGAATTTTTGGCCCCGTGTGCGTTGATACTATCCAATAGGAACCCCTAGAAGATATTTCCGTCGATTTTGGGTCGAAAAATTGAATTTAATTTTTTTCGATTTTGGCCAAATTTAACATTGGGGTCTTATGGGGAGGCAAACTTAAATTTTTTAAAATTGAATTTTTGGCCCCGTGTGCGTTGATACTATCCAATAGGAACCCCTAGAAGATATTTCCGTCGATTTTGGGTCGAAAAATTGAATTTAATTTTTTTCGATTTTGGCCAAATTTAACATTGGGGTCTTATGGGGAGGCAAACTTAATTTTTTTAAAATTGAATTTTTGGCCCCGTGTGCGTTGATACTATCCAATAGGAACCCCTTGAAGATATTTCCGTCGATTTTGGGTCGAAAAATTGAATTTAATTTTTTTCGATTTTGGCCAAATTTAACATTGGGGTCTTATGGGGAGGCAAACTTAAATTTTTTAAAATTGAATTTTTGGCCCCGTGTGCGTTGATACTATCCAATAGCAACCCCTAGAAGATATTTCCGTCGATTTTGGGTCGAAAAATTGAATTTAATTTTTTTCGATTTTGGCCAAATTTAACATTGGGGTCTTATGGGGAGGCAAACTTAATTTTTTTAAAATTGAATTTTTGGCCCCGTGTGCGTTGATACTATCCTATAGGAACCCCTTGAAGATATTTCCGTCGATTTTGGGTCGAAAAATTGAATTTAATTTTTTTCGATTTTGGCCAAATTTAACATTGGGGTCTTATGGGGAGGCAAACTTAAATTTTTTAAAATTGAATTTTTGGCCCCGTGTGCGTTGATACTATCCAATAGGAACCCCTAGAAGATATTTCCGTCGATTTTGGGTCGAAAAATTGAATTTAATTTTTTTCGATTTTGGCCAAATTTAACATTGGGGTCTTATGGGGAGGCAAACTTAAATTTTTTAAAATTGAATTTTTGGCCCCGTGTGCGTTGATACTATCCAATAGGAACCCCTAGAAGATATTTCCGTCGATTTTGGGTCGAAAAATTGAATTTAATTTTTTTCGATTTTGGCCAAATTTAACATTGGGGTCTTATGGGGAGGCAAACTTAAATTTTTTAAAATTGAATTTTTGGCCCCGTGTGCGTTGATACTATCCAATAGCAACCCCTAGAAGATATTTCCGTCGATTTTGGGTCGAAAAATTGAATTTAATTTTTTTTCGATTTTGGCCAAATTTAACATTGGGGTCTTATGGGGAGGCAAACTTAAATTTTTTAAAATTGAATTTTTGGCCCCGTGTGCGTTGATACTATCCAATAGGAACCCCTAGAAGATATGTCCGTCGATTTTGGGTCGAAAAATTGAATTTAATTTTTTTCGATTTTGGCCAAATTTAACATTGGGGTCTTATGGGGAGGCAAACTTAAATTTTTTAAAATTGAATTTTTGGCCCCGTGTGCGTTGATACTATCCAATAGCAACCCCTAGAAGATATTTCCGTCGATTTTGGGTCGAAAAATTGAATTTAATTTTTTTCGATTTTGGCCAAATTTAACATTGGGGTCTTATGGGGAGGCAAACTTAAATTTTTTAAAATTGAATTTTTGGCCCCGTGTGCGTTGACACTATCCAATAGCAACCCCTAGAAGATGTTTCCGTCGATTTTGGGTCGAAAAATTGAATTTAATTTTTTTCGATTTTGGCCAAATTTAACATTGGGGTCTTATGGGGAGGCAAACTTAAATTTTTTAAAATTGAATTTTTGGCCCCGTGTGCGTTGATACTATCCAATAGCAACCCCTAGAAGATATTTCCGTCGATTTTGGGTCGAAAAATTGAATTTAATTTTTTTCGATTTTGGCCAAATTTAACATTGGGGTCTTATGGGGAGGCAAACTTAAATTTTTTAAAATTGAATTTTTGGCCCCGTGTGCGTTGACACTATCCAATAGCAACCCCTAGAAGATGTTTCCGTCGATTTTGGGTCGAAAAATTGAATTTAATTTTTTTCGATTTTGGCCAAATTTAACATTGGGGTCTTATGGGGAGGCAAACTTAAATTTTTTAAAATTGAATTTTTGGCCCCGTGTGCGTTGATACTATCCAATAGGAACCCCTTGACGATATTTCCGTCGATTTTGGGTCGAAAAATTGAATTTAATTTTTTTCGATTTTGGCCAAATTTAACATTGGGGTCTTATGGGGAGGCAAACTTAAATTTTTTACTAGTGGTGTGCAAATGTGTCTGCCCCGTACGGGGCACAAACAAAACTTCCCGATGTGACATTTCAGTGCAGCGTAAACACGCAATCATTGTGATGACCAAACTCAACAGTGATATCACAAATTGAAATTGTGACTAATAATTACTGCACACGATCACTTAATTATCCCTTAATTATGCAAATTATGGCAAAATGTCATTTCATATAAAAGCTATATTTTCATATACGGAATAATTCTATTCTGAGAAGTTTTCCGATAACTTTAATCTTTTCGCCGCTGGAACAGTAGAAGCAATTGCAATTGTTAATACCATTGCATATACTGCACGAATCCCATCCAAAGTGTAATTCGCTCAATTTTGCATGGAAACGCTTAGATTGATAGATTCCGAACAGCGCTAACTTTATTCATTCAGTCATTACATGAATTAGTGTTCCGGCGGCTATACCTTCTTAATTATGCAAATTATGAAAAAAGTTATTATAGATACAATGTGTATTTTTATATTGGGAATAACTTATCTTGTATAAATTTTCCGCTATCTTGAATAGTTTGTGCAATAGAGAGTTATAAACAATTCAAATTGTTAATAACAATATATAGGCTGTAGCGATTGTAGCCAAAAACTAATCAGATCTAAGTGGCATGGAAACGCGTCGAACGCGATTTTAACAACTTCAATAACTTCAACCGTTTGTGAGAAAGTTGAGTGCGAAATTTTGTCCACAGACAGGCCTACACACACACACACACACACACACACACACACACACACACACACACACACACTTTTGCTCAGAATTTGATGGGAAGCATTTCGGTACACTTAAAACTTCCGTAGGACGAAAAACAAAAAAGTTCGATTTCGGGGTGATTACAATAACTTCTCCTATCGGGAAGTTAATAATAATAATTTCGTTCGTTATTTACGGGTTTCATAATCGTAATTTACGGTTTTGAAATTCATTTCCTACCGTAAATTACAAATTAATCATCAGAAATGACGGTTTCAAAATAAGGATTTCCGATTTTTGGAATATATTCCGAATAATGCAGTACAATTTAAAAATCATAAATTGCAATTTTGAAATGGTAGTTTCCTGGTAATTAACATTAATAAAAGCGTGGAATTCATTGATATATATAATATGAATATATATGATATTTATATAATGATGATATTTATATAATGATGGTATTTATATAATGATGACATCAATATAAAAAATCAGGTCTTTACCTCACACAGAATAATAGTTAATTACTATATTGTACAGAACAATTAAATTCATATTCACGCTTTTACCAATGACCGTGAATTATGTTTTCAGAATCGTAATTTACGAATTCAAAATTTTCAAATCACTTCGCAATTCAATTTAAGAAAAAAACGACTAGTTCCGAACTTCAACTTTAAAATTTAAGGTGAAATTAGTTGGCACAGTTCAGAATTTTTGGAGCCTCGTAAGTTTTTTGTAATATTTTTGTTTGTTCTGGCTTTGTTGGAAAATTTTCCGAAATCTTTGGTTTTTTCGCAATATTGTTTTCGATACAACCTTCCAGTATTTCCTACAATTTTCCACACTCTTTCCGTTTTCCTCGATTACTGGCGTTCATTTTTTTTTCTTCACTATTTTTCAATTACTTTTTTTTTGTATAATTTTTCAGAATATTCTCTATTTTCACGAATTCAGAATGGTTAATGATCAATACAAGAAGATAAGAAATTAAAGCATGAAAGTAATGAGAGGTACAACCTGCTTCACCCTAATTTGCGTGAAAATAATTTTGCATGCAAAAATTGAGTTAACTCGATACGATAAATTGGCTCGATTTTCACTCAACCGTGCCGAAACATACCACAATTTACATAGTGTCTAATGCGAGTTACATGTACATACAATGCATGTTCAGGTACTTACAAAATTCTTCTAAAAATATACAGTTAAGGAGTTCACTTCTTGGATATGTTCACAAATTATCTGACTCTGGATATAGCCAATACTCAAAAATTTGGAGTTGGTTTTTTTTCGTCAATTTCCTTTAAAAAATTGCGTTATCACGAATTATCCCGTCGGTAGTCGCGCTACTCTCCAAACGTTCTCTAGGCGCGCATAGATAGAATCTCTCACATTTTTTGTAAAGCAAGTTCTCATAAATGGATTACGTTGGTGGTTGTATCAATCGGCTTAGATTTGAACTCTAGAGCTCGAGTTATGAATCGATTGTCTAATTGTAAGAGCCATCATGGGTCTTTCCTTCGTTAATTAGCGCCGTATTTAAACTTCGGGTTAAGGCTTTTGTTTAGTCGGAGATGTAGTCGCAGCGATTAACCTTAACTGGTGATTAACTATAGTTTAGTCGACGAAAACTTGGCTCTTAGTAAGTAATGCAAGGTACAGGCAGTCACAGTCTAACTCAATTGATCTCATTCATCAGGTATCCAGTGGTGTACTCTCTGGAATACTCAACATATCACCCGAGAAAATACAGGCCATTGATATGGACAGCATTAATGCACCAATTCAATACTCATTCTTGAGTGGAAGACCAGAAAATTATCGGGATTTTTTCGAGATCAATCCAACTACTGGAGCTGTTAAGCAGATACGAGCTGTGGATACCACTGTTACCAAAAAGTTTGATATTATCATCAAGGTATGTCTTCAAGTTTTACATGATAATTTCTCATGAAATTTTTTCGACATTATCAAAATTTAAAAATATTGGATTTTTTGAAAATATTGGAAATTCCTAAATTTTTGGAATTTATTATCTTTTTGGGAACTTGAAAATTCGTATTTCCAGATTTTTTATGATTTCTCGAGATAATTCAAATTTTGGGATTCGGAATAATTCCAGATTGTCATTTTTTTTACATCATTAAAAAGTTCTGAATTTTCATATTTTCGATAATTTCCAAATTTTATTCGTAAGTTTTTTAAATTTTTGTAAATATTTCAGCTTTTCAAAATGGCATTTTCGCAAACATGTCCAAATTCTCGGATTTTTCTGAAATTTTCTAATTTTGAAATTTTATCATAAATTTTCCTAAATTTCGGGCTTTTTTACATTTTTAAAAGTTTTTACAAACTTTAAAAGTTTTGTAAGCTTCAGATATTTTTGACTCGTTTTTCATAAAAAAAACTTGCTGTTGCAAGTAAGTGCTCTGGAAGCGGAGATTCGCGAATCGAGATGAGTTTTCTTGTAATAATAATCCTTTTTTTTTCGTTGTTGGACTGGACGCCCTGCACGGGGCTTCATTCGCCTTGATACACATAATAATTAAGTTTCTCTTCTCACGAAAGGCTGTCGAAGTGTCGGAAGCGAAGCGTTCCACTACAGCGAAACTTACGATTACTGTTAAACCGGTAGACAGCAATCCACCAGTTATTACTGCATCTGCGATTGAGGGATTCGTCGATGAAAATGCACCTATTGGCACTAAGGTCATTGACAAGAGTGGAGTGCCTATAAAGCTCACGGTCTCGGATGCAGATTTGGTAAATATATCACCATTATTCCATTACTTGCATATTCATCTTAATTTGCAAAATTTGTCAAACATTAACATTTATCAAATTTTTAAAACTCCAAATTTTCGAAAAATTAGGAATTAGAATTAGAAATTTTAAAGTTTTGAGAATTTTGAAATTTCTAATATTTCAGTATTTTCCAAAATGTTCAAAATTTCAAAAGTTTTTAGTCTTAAAATCGTTAAAATGTCTATTTTCACAATTAATATTTTGAGTGTTACTCACAAACAAGACATTCAAAAAGTTACTGCGAAAATTCCTGAAACTGAAATTTTTTCACGATTTCGGCATGGTAATTATTTTTTTTTACAAATTTGGAATTTTGGAATTTTTGTAATTTCTGCACTTTTTAAAATCCTAAAAAATGAATTTTGCAACGTTTGGGAAGGTTTAAGTTTGTTTCAATTAAACTTAAATTCTCAAATTCGGCCTTTTCACTCGCTATATTTCATTTATGGCAAATAAAAAAGTTATGCCTCTATTATATTTTTGCTCCCAGAAAATTACTACATTGTATGCACGTAATAGATCACTTCCACGCAGTTCAATTTGTAAAACCAAATGATGCTGATCTCCATGAAGGCCCTAGAATCCGAAGTCAAATGATACCTTCGAATTAATGAAAAACTTGTTCAATCGATCAATCTTGTACTTTGATTATGGACCAGGGAAAAATTTACAAATTCACCACAAGTTTTGCAATTTTGAAAATATCATTTTTTCTAACAATTTTTCACAAATTGGAGGTTTTTCATGAATTTTCAATCTTTCTGCCATATCAATTTTTTTTTATAATTATGAAAATTTCACTTAAATTTCGAACTGAGACAAACGCACTTTTAAAATTTCAAAATTCTGAAAATTGTCTAAAAATCTTCAAATAATTCTTTGTACTGAAACTTTTAAATTTGTTGGACTTTTCGGAAAAATTCTAAAATATTTTTGAAATTGGAACTAATTTTTCGATAGTTTGATCGATGTTCTTCCATGAAATGATAACACAGTATATGAAGGGAATCACTTTCGCGGTCCAATTGCAAAAATCAAATTACGTTCATTTCCACAGGGGCCGGAGGATCCAAAGCCAAATTACACCTTTGAATTAACAACAAATTTCTTCTCAATCGATCAATCCGGTACTCTGGTAGTGAATGAGGAGAACCTTGATCGTGATCCACCGAGTCCCGGACGTTTTCGATTTCAAGTTGTGGCGCGAGAGAAAACTGGTGTGGCTGCATCAGCTCCACTATCATTCGTTGTAACTCTGAACGATGTCAATGACAATGCTCCACAACTGCCAATGATACCACCGATTACAGTGCAAGCGGGCGAAGAAGCCAGACGGGAAGTCATTAAGGTAATACACGTCTTTTGTGCTAAGTGTTCTTTTCCCTTTCCATGAATTATTACATCCTTTTACCCAGTCGAAAAAAAAGTATCATTGTGTAGGATAGGCTATACGATTGGTCCGATCTTGATCTACCTTCTGAACTTTCAAAGATTTTGAAGGCTCTTACAATCTCCAATTTTCCAAAAAAAGATTTTTTTTTTTTTTTTTTTTTTTTTTTTTATAGACTGTATGATGTTTTGAGACTTTCTGTCTTTAATTACCAGAGACCAAAATGAGAAAACTGTAAGGGCTTGCAGGAAAAAACCGATGTCAACGAAAAGCATAACTCATGTATTGATTCTAGGTTGAAGCTACCGACAATGATGAAGGTGAAAATGCTGAAATAACATACAGCATTTACCATGTCTCCAACAATGGCCTTCAGAAATTCAAAATTGATCCGAAAACTGGTGTCATTGAATCGGTACGAAAATTGAATGCTGGGGAGCAGTATAGTATCACTGTACAAGCGACTGATAAGGGCGGAAGATATTCACAAACTATTGTTGAAGTAAACGTGATACCTGGACCAAACACTAGGAGCCCTGTTTTTCAGGAACCTGTTTATGAAGTGCAAGTCAGCGAAGGAGCTTCCATCAATTCCACTGTGGCAACCATTACGGTATTGTTCAGTTGCTTTTACGTTTCGTAAATTATAAATTTGATAATTGTTTTTTTTTCCAAAAATCTCATATTTTCCGAAGGTTGTGAAGTTTTTAAAACCTCAAAAATTTCGAAGCTGTTTTGGAGAATTTCGGATAAATTGAAATTTGATATTGGCACTTTCAAAAAAAGCACTAACATTTTTAATATTATTTCCCTTTTTTTCTCTTAATCTTCAGAACATTTCTAACTTACAAATTTTTCTTAGTTCTCCAAATATTCTCAATTATTTCCGGAATTTTTCGACATTTTGCACCCAAGGGGCTCATAAAAATAATCCTTCAATGATTACTATCATCATTCAATTTACTCTATTAGTTTAATGTTTCACTTACCCACTGAATTATCGATGATTAAAATTATGTCCACAGGCATTGGACCCTGAAAACGATCCGGTATCATACTCAATAGTTTCGGGCAATGACTTGCGGCAATTTGCGATCGGTGACAAGTCAGGCGTTATAACCGTTATAAGGAAGTTGGACAGGGAAGACTTGACGCGCTATCAGCTGGTAAGTGGCAGTCGAACAGCGTCCACCGTAAAAAAAATACGTCCCCTTTGCCAGCCCATTCATTACTCATCCCCCCCCCCCCCCCCCCCCCCCCCACCACTACTTTACAATTTACGGTTGATTCGTGAATATCAAACAATCTGTTTTTGTCTCTCATGCAATCTGCCATTCTTCCTGGTTCAACAATATTGAAGATATACTGGTTAATTTGTAAAGGAAAAAATTTGCGGAAACAATGTTTTTCATTGAAACACCTTCTCAAAATTTACTGGAAATTTTTACTAATTTTCGTCTCTCTATTTATCAAAAATAAAAACAGCTGATCAAAGCGGAGGACAGCGGTGGATTATCCAGTACAGCGACCGTTAATATCAGGGTAACGGATATTAACGATAAAAATCCAGAATTTGTTGGTTTGCCTTATGAATTTGAAGTGAAAGAGGGCGAAGCGCGAAAACTCATTGGACACGTACATGCCGAGGATGCGGATGAGGGGATTAATGCTGAGGTCACGTATTTCGCACCAGATGATATACCATTCACTGTGGATCCTGAGACTGGTGACGTTCTGACTAAAATTGCGCTTGACTATGAGCAAAATCATGTGAGTATATTTCGCGAGTGAAACGACGCGTGAAGATAATTTTTCTCACGTTTAGAGATAGGGAAAAAAATCCCGAACTTAATTTTTTTTATTCCCTTCTATATGGAGGGCATAAGATTGGACTACTCTGACTTGAACATGAATTTTCGGCGTGACACAACTGCTGAATATTTTTTATCTAAAGGCATTTCTCTGAAAACATCAAATTTTGATGGTTTCTGCCAATATATGATGTTACTGGTGTGTGATGTTTGTGTCCCCATTGGTGACACGCATAAAATCTCCCGATAGCTCAACAGTGATATCAATAATTGCAATTGCGACTAACAATTGGTGAGATGGCTCATTACCATCTCTGCTTCTGTACCTACTCAATTACCCCCCTTTGACACGCTTCCAGCAAGTGTCGACATACTCACTTGCCAGGTATATTCTACTTCAACTCGCGATATCTTCTGAACTATACGAAGTGGCAAAAAGTGTCATGACATATGAAATGTGTATTTTCGTATAAGGAACAACTTTGGTTATATACATTTTTCCCGTATCTCGAACAACTCCGGCGCTACGGCGTTATCAACAATTGAAACTGTTAACTAGTGGGGGTTAATCAGTGTGACCTCTGTTAGAGTCACAACGAAAACTTGCAGATTTGAGAATTCTAAACTGACCCATTCCTCAAGCAGATAATTATGAATATTTGAGTAGGCGCTTGATGAGCATGACGACGAGACTTACGCGCGTTACTTGAGTGAGAGTGAGACGCCAATAGGGGTGCCACCACTCGAGGGTTAAATCCGTAATACCTCCTTAATTATCACAATTATGGGAAAAAGTCTTGAAAAATTAAATGTGCATTTCCACTAGTAGACAAATTTTCTTAAAGAAATGAAACATTTCACGAATCATACATTTTAGCCGCAATTATGGCGGAACTCTTATTCCATGTATAACTGTAGTTGTGTTTTTTTGCAATCCTGCGGTAATGGAACATGGTAATAAGGTGCAATTTATTGGTGTTTTTTTTAGGAATATAAATTTGTTGTAACCGCGCGAGATGGTGCCCCAGATCATCGTTTAGCAACAGCAACAGTTACAGTGAAAGTTATTGATGTTGAGGATGAGGTGCCAGTGTTTCATCAGAGCAGTTATGAGGCACGGGTCAAGGAAAATGTGCCTGATTACATGGTCATTCAAGTTGTGGTGAGTATCGGCATTGCGGGAAAATAATTGTTCAGTGGATTGGGAGAAAAAATTACATCTATACGTATGCGGGCAACAGAAAACCGAATTATTTCCGTTTTCAAAATCGTTAAAAAAAATTATTTCTTCGAAATTTCTACAATTTTTGTAATTTTTGTAGTTTTCATTTTTTCTTTCAATGTGTGCAATAATTTCAATTTATGATTTTTATGAAGTTTTGTTACGTTTTGAAGTTTAGAAAAAAAATTGCAACCCTGAAACCTTAAAAAAAAAAATTTGAAATGAAAAATAAAAAATAAAAAAATGAAAAAGAAATCTTAAGAAAGTATGCATGATTACAGCTTCAATAAATTAATTCTCTCTCTCCTCTCCCCCATATGAAGCCCCTCAAGAAATCCCTCAATCTCAAAAACTATTACTCCGCGTTAATTCCCCCGTGAAAATATTGCAGGCTGATGATCCAGACACGAAGAAGCAGATAACCTACGTAATCAAAGAGGGTGACACCGACCTCTTCAGCATAGATCCAAAAAGCGGGGTGATAAAAACAAATCGTGGATTGGACTATGAAAGGGACAGCCAACACATTCTTATCATTGGCACCTTGGAAAACACGAGTGCCCTACCCGGTTCTACTACCCGAGTAATCATCAATGTTCAGGTATGTTACATATGTTAAATTACACGCGTCAATACGAAACCAAGAATCCACTGATAAATAGTAATTGTGCAACAAAATTTTCATGTCACGGAAAATACATTCGACGACTGAAATAATGGAACAAAATTTGTTTGCTGTTTCAAATGGACATTTTCCAAAGGAATATCTGCACGGTTCTATATGTGGATTTTTTTGTAGATTGACAATGTTTGAGACCAGATATAGATATATATTTCGTTTTGAGAATTTCGATAATGTAACATATAATATACTTTTGTTTCATCAAGGATGCCAACGACATTCCACCGGTATTCACTATAGTACCACGACCAATAACATTGGATGACGATGTTCCGATTGGAACTACGGTGATCAATCTTTCTGCTCAAGACTCTGATGGTACTGCTCCTGGCAATCAGGTAACATTCATCATTGTAGATTTCACTTAAGGGCCGGATGTAGCTTAACACACACACACACACATAACCAGCCACCCAGTCACCCACCCACACATACAACCATCCATACATACACAAAATTATTTTAGAAAATTGTTTCAGAAAATTGTTTTAGAAAATTATTTTAGAAAATTGTTTTAGAAAATTGTTTCAAAAAATTGTTTTAAAAAATTGTTTTAGAAAATGTGGGCCATTCAATTTCAGGCGTTATAGAATTCGATGATTAATTCCAAACTTCAGAAAAAAAATGTAGCGTTCCTCTAGATATAAACTTTATAAGCAGTTCGCAATTTCAATATTGCAATCAACTTTAAAAAAAAATTTGAATTTTCACTGAAGGTTCGATACGAAATCATTGGACGTGGAATAGCGCAGAAATACTTCGTAATTGATCCCGACACCGGTATTCTAACAGTACGTGATGATTTACGAAAGGAAAATGACTCCGAATATCAGGTGAGTGGTTGTTCCTCATTATGAAGATTGTGGTTAGTATTCACCTTATAGAAGTGAAACTTGGCAACTTTCGTATTTCTGAAATTAATTTTTTCATGGTGTCCTGTGTGGTTAATATGTGTCATATGAATCTTTACTGGAACCAATTGAAAACCTTTACATGATTTGCCAACTTTCAAGGTGGACGTCAGAGCATATGACCTCGGTGAGCCTCAGCTGTCATCAGTAACGACAGTTCCTATCTACGTTCGTCATGTGGCGACTGTAGCGCCAGAAGTTGGACTGGGCTTTGCTGAAGACTCTTATAACGTTGATGTGCCGGAGGACGCCCAGGATAATACACTCATAAAAATACTAACGGTTATCAACAGCCACACACATGACTCAACACCGTTGACGTGCTCAATTTATAGCGGTAATGAGGAGGGATTGTTCGAAGCTAGTATTACCGAGGAGAAAAATTGTGCATTGAAACTCAAGAAGGGCAAACTCGATCATGAGACTAAGGAGAGCTATCAGATCAAAATCAAACTCGATTCGATATCGGGACATTTGAACTCACACAGGAATACGACTATGGTGAGCAATAGTTTATTTCTTTAATCCTTGTCAATAAAGTGGAAATGTTTTTTGAATTTTCGAACAGGAACTGAACTTCAGATTCTTTTGTTCAATTTTTTTTTTACATCTGATAATTGGAGTCTTATCGATGGGCAATTTGTGTAAGTGACGTGAATCTAATTTTTCGAAATATCACAGACCAAAAACGGGATAAAATGGTGGAACAGAATGCTACTGGGAAATTACAAGGAAGAACTTTTGATATTACCAAAATTTTGAAAAATTTTCAATTTTCTCCGCATCAAATTTGTAACAATCTTCAAGGAATTTGGTCCACTTGGGTCATCCACTATCGCCTTTTTGTTTGCAGGTGAAAATTCAAATCTTGGATGTGAACGATAACAAACCAGAGTTCATCTATCCCGAGGATCCCCTCGGTCTCCGTAAAAATCGCTATTTTGCGTCAATTCCGAGATCAACTCAATTTTTATCGCCGGTTTTGCAAATCAAGGCCCAGGACAAGGACAATGGAAAGTTCGGCAAGTTGGAGTATAAAATGCTGGAGGGTCCCGGCACTCAGTACATGATGATAGATGGTTCCTCAGGTAAGGTTCTCAACCCGTCGGTGGTCGCAGATCCCAGTTCTCACATTTTATTCTGGTATCATATATCGAAATGTGGAGGGGAAGCATTTTTGCTTTCGTTAATGCCCATTTCTTAATTGGGGGATCCGACCTCGGGCTTCACTACACAAAAATCTGTTTTTTTTTCCGTCAAAAAGAAGAGTACTTAGGTTTGGCGTTCAATCAAGTATTAGTCTATTTCAGTCATAACAAATCTCAGTTCCCTAATTGTTTTCGTCGTTTTCATGTACTAATGCGGGGTCAAACCACTTCCAGGTATCATTAAGACAACATCAACACTGGATAATGTGGGTTCGGATGAGCTACCTTTCAAGTATAACGTGCAAGTTCGAGATCACCCCAATTCCACCGTGAAATTCAATACAGCGGAAGCGAAAGTTATCGTAAATCTTATCGACGAAGAGGATCTTCTCGTTTTGGTCATTCAGAATGCGGCCCCGGATGCAGTGCAGAAGGAAGCCTCGAAAATTGTGGAGATTCTGGAAGAGAGGTCCGGATTAATCATCGATATCGACAGAATTGCCGTTCGCAAAACTGTGACGAAAAATGGCACTGTCGAAAGCCATTCCCAAGACTCGGATGTGTGGTTCTATGCTGTTGATCCCAAGACTGAAACTATACTTGATAGGAATAGCTCACAACTACAAAGGTTTGTATGTGTTTTTTTTTCTCTAATTTTCCGATGGGGGAACTCAAGGTGATCACTTCGAAAGTGGAATGACATATATCTCAATAGCGTAGGTTTGTGGACGTTTCATGACCTCTTTTCAAGTTTCAATATGCTGTGTGTGTGTGTGTGTGTGTGTGTGTGGGTGGGTGAGTGGGTGGGTGGGTGAGTGGGTGGGTGAGTGGGTGGGTGAGTGGGTGGGTGGGTGTGGGTGAGTAGGTAGGTGGGGGTGGGTGGGTGGATGTAGGTGAGTGGGTGGCTGTGGATGGGTGGGTAAATGGAGGTGGGTGTGAGTAGGTGGGTGGGTGGGTGGATGTGTGGGTATGTGTTGTAATTTTTTTCAATTCCAAATGTTGCAACTTTTAGACCATTCAAAAAATGTTGAAAATTTGAAATCTTTGAGGCAGGTCTTACATTTTAAAAAAGAAGAAACTCCGAGAAATTTCGATAATTCGTTATTGGAAAAAGATACAAATTTCCATGGAAAATGAGAAACTTCAAACGTTTCTGAATAAAAATGTGCAAAAAATTGGAATTTTTATAAAAATTAAGAACCTCTTAGAACCACAACATTCAAGGTTTCAAGAAAATTCCGGAGCTCCGCACTGAAAGGATTGTCAAGATTTCGAAAAAATTTGCACATTTTTACGCGGGCCAACAAAAATAAATTTCCGAAATTTATAAAGGGCAAAAGAAGAGAAAAATTCTAACAGTGGGACAATGTAACAATATATTCGTTCCTGTTATTTTCCTACGTCCTTTTTTTTCTCTGGCTTCTACCCACATTGTTTTCTCTTTCATTAATGGAGCAGTCAATTTCATTCTCTAATTGAAAAAAAATCCGCCAATAACGAAAAGCTTTTGACACTCCCTACCTAACAACTCATTCAATTTCAGCGTAATAACAAAGCTTAATGTTAACTCAGCCCAATGTACTTTCGTTGCACTTTATTCCGAAAATTTTACGAATTAAGTTTTTTTTTCACATTCATAATTTTTATTTTTTAGTATTTTCAAATTTTCAAACATTTCATGAATGTAAATAATCTTTCAGATGAAGAGGAACATGAAAATGTTCAAAAATGTGGAAACCTTGGAAAAATTCAAAACTTCAAAAGTCTTCAAAAATTTGGTTTCATAAATTCCAGAATTTCCAAAACCATTGAAAAAACGAAGGTATTTTTCTTAACCAAAAAATGGAAAGTTTTGAAATTTCCGAACTTTATTAAAAATTCCCAACATTTGCAATATTCAAAAGTATCAAAATTTTTAATATTTTACAAATGTTACAAATTTTGAGAATACAAAACTGAAATAAAAAAAAAACAATAATTTTGTAAATGTCAACAACGTCAAATTCACAAATAGAAAAACATGGAAGAGTTCAAACACACGAAAAAATTTCAAGAATTGAACCAACAAGGGAATTGTCGACAAACAAAACGCGTTCATCATTTTGAAAATTGTATATCCAATGAATTTAAAAAATGTTGGAGTTCCGAGAATTATGTCGAGTTTCTACCTAATAATTTTAAAAGAAGTTTAAAAAAATGAATTTCCTAACAGGTTATTATTTGTGTTCCATCAATCTCACTAGCACGTACGTGTTTTCCCCCATATCAAATATTGTTATATGAAATTCCGTGATATTAATTACTTTTCACTCTCTGCTAAATGAATTTTCCACATTTTCCTGTAGGTTCCGTTGAATTTTTTCCCTTTTTGCATTTGACGTAAGCGGCCTTGGACGATGACAAGGCTGATAAATTCAATTGAACGTTTCAGTTCGTTATTCAGTGGGGTTCTGAATATGTAACTGACAGCATTGACAAAATTCGCAATTTGCGACAAAAAATCTTATATGAAGCGAATTAATACGACTAAATTTCTGGGAAATATTATTTGATGTTTCGAAGATTGACGTGCAAGAAATGTTATAACTTTCTGGATTTAATTAGTCCATATCGCAAGTATGATCAATCCCACTATATTTACTCTTAATTATAGAAATTGTAATTGAAATCAAAACTTTCAACCTTCGCAGGTTTTGGAATTATTCTCTTTTTTATTTTCTGAATTATCGGAATTTTTAAAATTGTTGAAACATTTCCAAAAAAAAATTGATTTTTGTACATTTTGGAGAATTTAGATTTTTTTACATTTCGAAAGAAATTTTTTTTTCCCAAATGAATTTTGACATTCCCAGATTCTTCTTGCCTTAGATTGGTTAATTTCTCTTCTATCTTTAATTTGAATGTGGGTTGAAAATACCTGTATAAAATTTTGAGGCAGAACAAATGTTCCATAATTTGTGATTGACGAAACTGATTTAATTATATTCATATTCTAGAATGGTGCTGGACAAGTCATCATCATCATCAATATTTTTCGATGTATCGGGGGCTCTGGGTGCTAATGCCATTGAGATACATGCACCGGTAACGGCGCCAGAAACTGTACGCACTCAGACGGCAGTTGCTTTTAGTGGCGAGGTTTTCCCATATGCTCTTATAATTATTGCCTGCGTTATACTCGTTCTGGGCATCGCTGGAATAATTTACATCTGCGTATCATGGTCTAGGTAAGTTTCCCGTTGATCTTTTTCATGCAGCAACTTAATTGAAATCTGAGTGCGTTTAATTATAACAATTATAATGAGGACGTAATGAACACTTCGTTTTTTGTTAGTTATTTTTGCGTCTTGAAATTTTGTGTATAATTAACTTTCCGATGGGGAATTGTGAGGATCTAAAGTGGAATTTAATAATTGCTTGCTACATATATGTGGTCTGTAAAGAAAAAGTAAACAGTACCCAACGTTTTTTTTTAATTGTCAAATTTTTTAGGGCAATAATTTCCAAATTTATTTAAAAAAAAATGGAATAATTGTTAATAAAGTTTAAAATTAAATTTTAAATGAGCATTTTTTACAAGTTCAATTGAAATATAAATTTAATTTTTTTTTCTTATTTTATTTACACTAGGTACAAGGCATATAAGGATCGCATGCAACGAATGTATGTAGTACCTCGTTACGATCCAGTTTTTGTAGAGACTGATCTCAAAGAGTACGAGACCCAAGTACTCCGCATGAGTGTGCCAAATGACGATAATGATAGTTACAACGATTTGCAAATTGATTTTAGTAACAAAAATCATGCATTCAGTCTCGATAACGTCAGCTATATAACCAAAGATCTCAGTGGAAGCCCTGGTAAGTACTCTAATGTCTTAAAAATTTTGAAAATTCTTGAAAGCGTGAAATATTCGAAATTTTTGGAATTAGAATTTTTCAAATTTATGAAACATTTCTGTCTGAAATCTCCAAAATTTTGGTCGAAAAACTTTTCAACTTTTTGAAATTTTTACGCTTTTGACAATTTTGATTTTGTTTAAAGGTGTTTCATTCAAATTTATATTTTTACCACTTCTTCAAAATTCCAGAGTTTGAAGACTTTTTAAGCTATTTCAAATTTTTTGTCCCAACATTTTTGATATTTTCAGAAATTGAAGAATGTCCAACATTATTGTAATCTCGTAAAAATTTTCTCATTTTCCGAAATTTCATAAGATTGGATTTTGTAAAAAAATTCTAAATTCAAAAATATCTAGAATGGTGCATTGAAAAAAAGGTTGTTCTCTTCTGAATTCTCACAATTTTTTAATCTTCAAACTTTTTGCTTACTTCTCAACTCTCAGAATTGGGGAATTTTGCAAAAAAATTTAAAATATTTTTCAGAGTTTCAAAATGTATTTTTCGATTTTTAATTCTTGAAATTTGTGTCGGTTCCATTGTGTTTCAACATTTGTCACAATTTCCAGGTCAGCAAAGTCCTGTGAGTTCCGAAGCAGCGACTACGGTACGCGCATCCAGCATCACTGGTAATCATCCAGATGCTCATCAATCACTGAAGCGCTCTACAATGGGACGCAAAAATATGGCCAATACAAATGCGATAAACACAATTGACACGCCAGTTTTAAATCCTCTATTCAATCACAACGATTTATTAATAAATGCGAGCCCATCGAACGACAACGTTACATTCAGGGAGAGAAAGGATTACTCACATCTTGGATTTTCCTATTTAACGGATCAGAGTCCTGTGGAAACAACGACCGAGCTATAATTTCATCTCAACGTTTGTGATTTTTTTTTTTTAATACGAGAGTGAATAGTAAGGATGTCAGAAAAAATTACTCAATTTAATCCAATTGAATCGTTTCTTTGTCACACTAATTACAAATTTCGACAATTTTTAGATTTTTTTTTCAACAATTTTGGACTTTTTTTAAATTTAGGAACTTTTTGAAACTCGAAATTATTGTTTCCTTTTTATTTTTATTTAACGTCCCCATATTTATGCTACTTTGTGGAAATCCGTTACAAATCCCTCGCCTAACCGACTGAACCATCGTAGACCTCAGTTTTTAATTTTTCGGATTTTAAAATTTTGTTGAAATGGTAAAAGTTTGGAAATTTTGGAATTGTTTAAAATTTTTGAAATTATCGTCAAGTTCTCCAATTTTTTGTGATTTTTCAAGTTTTTCAAATTTTTGAAATTTTCAATGTTTTTTGAATTTTTGAAATGTCTGTCATTCGTGAAATTTTCAAACAAATCATGTCAGAAATTCGAGTCGTTAATTGAGTTTCTCAAGCATTGACCCAGTAGTTTTTTTAGCTGTTCAACAAAAAACTATGACTTATTGGATTGTCTCGTGAACAAGCCGTTTTAGAGGAAAATGTCAAACTAAGTTTTTTGTTTGGAATCGAATTTTCCACAAAAAGTACCTTATAACATTTTCCCGTAAATCCACCTGTCACTAAGATAATTCACTTTTCAAGCTAATCTCACGAACAAATTCTTCAATTTCCGGAGAGGAATTATCGGT
Organism: Asobara japonica; assembly: GCA_026005395.1. Taxonomy (NCBI): domain Eukaryota; kingdom Metazoa; phylum Arthropoda; class Insecta; order Hymenoptera; family Braconidae; genus Asobara; species Asobara japonica. The sequence continues at coordinate 2,785,679 of BQMI01000479.1, read as the reverse complement.
TCTGTTCATAAAAGGTTATATTTACATCCCCTTCAATATGTGGGTGGCCATGAAAATATTTATCCCTATCAGAAAATTGTGACAAAAATATTCACACATCCTTAATTGATAGAGTAAAAAATGTCCAGAGTGGCGGATAAAAATCCATTCCTTCCTAAGTTTGTGGACAATGCAGATAAATACTCGAAATTGTTTTCTAAGATTCTCGAGTGCATGAACTTTTTGTGTATGAGCTGAAACATGATTTTATGTGCCAAGTCAGCTGCCGTCCTTATAGCCTTAAGTGATTAGTTTATTGACGTGTGAAAACAACTTGCATAATTGAGCATGGTTATTTGTGTGAGTGACTATTGTACATGTTTGTATCTGGTGCGAAGTGGCAAGGCGTAACTGAATGACACTTGTTTCTGAATTTTTCGAAAAGTTGAAAACTTTATTTATCTTTTAAAACTTCAAATTTTCTTGTTTTTATCAAATTTTTTTATAAATTTTTTAAATTTAGGCTTGAAAATTCTAGTTTTAGAATTTTGGCAATTTTTTTAATTTTTTAAAAGTTGTTTTTATCGTTTGGAATTTTGAAAATTTTGAAAATTTTCTAAAGTTTGAAAATTTTGGAAATTTTGGAAATTTTGAAAATTTTGATAATTTTGAAAATTTTTCGATTTTTTTTAAATATTCAGAATTTATGGGTTTTACACGGTGTATAAATGTCATTCGTTAAATTTTGCCACTTCGCTCGAGATTTCGTTTTATTGTGTATTATATTTTTTATTATTTATAAAAAATTGAGGTTTGCTCATGTTCATGATTTATTCAGGTAATCGACAGTGATGTGCTTAGTTGAGAACTTGAAAACTTGGATGGATAAATGGGAAATAATTGAAAATGGGGGGGGGGGGAATGTTTACATATTTTTTGTAATTTTCCAAGTACTTACTACCTAATTAGACCTGTAATGGATCAATTTTTTTGTTTGAAAGTACTGCCAATTAATCAATACAGCCAGTCGTAAATTGAGCTTGTTCATGTGTATCTTTACACGCATTCAATGTAAGGTAGCTTAATCGATCAGTTTTTTTATTGACTTCTCCATCAATCTTGAGATCAATCATCTAAATCTCCAATTAAATTGGAGGAAAAAAATTTACAAACGAAACTTCTTTCTTTTAATTACTGAGGTTTTTCAAATTTCTCAATTTTGCACAATTTTGAATTTTTTTATATTTTTACAATTATAAATTTGTTTTTAAATATCTTAAATTCTCATACCTTTTGGAATTTTTGAGATTGCCATTAAAGAAATTTTGAAATAATTTTCACAATTTTTACGTCTGTAATATTTCATAAATTTGTAAAATTGGATAAATATTTCAACATTATTCAAATTTTCAAAACATTCAATTTTAGATCAAATTTTTCAAATTTTTTGCAATTTCCTAAATTTTGGAATTTTTTTATAAACAAAAAAATTGTTCACACTTGATTTTTTTTTATAATCTTTAAACTTTTATAAATCATAAAATTTCTGAAGATTTTTAATAAAAAAAGGTTCAAAACTTTTAGAGATTGTAAAAAATTGTGAAGTTCGCTAGAATATTGGAGAAATGAAAATTTCTGTATTTTTTTGAAAACTCGAAATATTTCTGTATAGTCTGGACATTGAAAGATTCAAAAAATCTTTAAGAAATGAAAAACTTCCTATACAAAAAAAAAATGAAATTTAGGGGAGATTGAGCTACCTTAATGCGATAAATCAAAATCCGCTTTCACCCAGTCATTTGATTCGAATGTTATGTGAATAAAATCTTATTTTGATATCCTAATTATACAATAACTAAGATTAATGGTTGAATAATGTTTAAGAGGAGAAATATGTGAAATAAAAGTGTATAAAATTTGTTAATTACCCAGGGATTATCGACTGCATTTTTAGTGCCTTACCCAGCAAAGACAGCTCATTAAAGAGCTCTCGTTGAACTTTAAGAAAATTTCAATCAAGAGCAACCCTCTACTCAATTATCATTAGCTCGAGCTTTCGCTGCTGAACTGAAAACTATCTCTCTCGAACTAATCAATTAATTGTGAAATAATTGCACCGTATATCCACACTTTTACAAGATTTCATATTTCGAAATTATCCATCTCGTAATTGTAAAACTTTCCGATGTTATTGAGGTGTTTCAAGCTGCTGAAATTGTATGTTTCTTTTAGTTTTGCAATTTCCCAATTTCTGGAGAGATTTTGCCACTATTGGAATTTTTGAGAATGCAAATTCGGCATTGACAATTTTTGGAGTACATGATAAGGATAATTTGCAAAAGTCGGGAAGTTTTCCAAACTTTTCAAATCATTTCGATTTGAGCAATGGACACCCGGATATGCGAACCTAGGACCTTCGGAGTAGTAGGCAGATACTCTACCACTACGCCAAAGCCCCGACGTGGGTAGGTGTGTGTGTGTGTGTGGGTGGGCGTGTGTGGGTGTGGGTGTGTGTGTGGGTGGGTGAGTGGGTGGGTGCGTGTAAGTGGGTGGGTGGGTGCGTGTGAGTAGGTGAGTGGGTGGGTGTGTGTGTGGGTGGGTGGGTGTGTGTGTGGGTAGGTGGGTGCGTGTGGGTGCTTTTGGGTGGGTGGGCGGGTGGGTGTATGTAGGTGAGAGGGTGGAGATAGTAGCAAAATCTTTCGTAAACACCTTCTCTCATAATCAAAATTTAGATTGAAATGCATCTGCTCGTGTCCTCTCCAATATTTTTCATATTAGAACTCTTCTTATTCAGACAATTTTCTTTTTTCAGTTTCGTGGCTCTTTAGACCTAAAACCAAAGCGTCGGTTTTCAGCGTGAATACAATAGCTTTTCCCATCGAGAAGTTGAAAAACTCCAAGAATGTGCATTATAGGACGCAGCATCCACGCAGCCGCCTCTGGACCCGAATGACGCAGTCGCGAAATTCTAAAAGTGGGTGGAGGGGAGGCTAAAGTTGGGGGGTGGTATTCACGGATAGCGTGCACCCCGGGCAGATAGTATCCGAAATTCACTGCGGCTGCCCGCACTCGGGTTACACTACTGCATCCCCGTAGTTTTCATGTCTGGAAAATTCCCCATTTGTGCTTAACACCGTGAGCATCACAATAATTCATCCCGTCTTTAATTCGCTGGATCGTCCAATTGGAGTAAAAAATCCCCTGTGCTTGGATAAAAAAAAGGGTGAACAAAATTTCGCGAATTTACTACATTCAGCGCAGCTTGATCTCTTCTACTTGCTGAATAAAGCGCTCTGGCCGATTAAAAGCTATAGATTTTGCAAGTCCGAAAAAATTGCAAAAAATCCAAATCCCCTAGAGTGACTGTACCTCACCCGCGGTTTCAAATTTTGTTGTAATTTTTCGGAACAATTTGTTTATAAAAAAAAATTTGTTTAATCTCCGGGCTTTGATGACATCTTCACGAACTCACTTTTTTAGCAACAAAAAGGTTTTATAGCACTCTAAAAATTAAGTGAAAATTATGGTCGACGCCAAAATTCGTGGAAAATTAAGTATACTTGCAGTTAAGTTTCACATCGATCGCATACGATTTTTTTCCGCTGAGTTAGATCAGTTTAAGCGGAGATTATGGTCTCCACTTGGCTAGGGTAAGGCTTTTGTCGGGCGCATTTTGGTGGATATCTCGGAACTGAAGAGAGATTAGTGATTTTTTGTATAGACCTTTTTTGTAGAGGAAGACAAGCTCTAAGAATTAGGTCTTATAGAAATTTCTGTATCTCATTCGGTTTTTGAGATATTCGGGAAAAACGGGGAATCGACATATGCAGGCTTATGACTGTTGGTTTAATTGAAGTGATTCAATTGAATTTTTTTTTGTTTTTACAGTGATTGGTGATTATTCTTGGTGATTCGCGGTGATTCAGTGACATATATAGGAGGCCACCTGTGAATAATGGTTGGACGAGAATAAACGGAGTAAGACTTTACAGGTTTTGTTTTTTTTTTTTTTTTTTTTTTTTTTTTTTTTTTTTTTTTTAGTAAAGGCGAGAGGTTTCATTCCGGGCAATTGATGTGTGACGTCAATAGACGATCAATAATAGATCAATTTCGATGATGAGAAATTTGGATATTTTAGAGAACTTGATTTGGCTGCGATTTTTTTTCAAAGTGCGAATCTCTTTTTTAGACCACTTTTGATAAACGGCAATTTTGCTTTCATTTTGAAAAAAAAAAAAATTATTGAGAATTTAAATTTCTCTATTTGAAAGATAATATGAGAAAATAATTTTGAAAAACGTGCATTGTTGAAAAAAAAATGGAATTGTGAAAATTGGAACTTTCTTTTCAAATAGATTTTTTGCAATTAAACAATTTTTGTGTCAATATTCCAATTTGCAATTGGAAAAATTTCAATTCGAAAAATTTCCAAAAATCAAAAGGGTTTGAAAAAAAAATTGGAAATTTTGAAAATGCCAGGATATTAAAATTTTCAGTTTTAAAAATCGAGAAAAAAAACATCGAGTTTTATTTTCAATAGCCTCTGCTATTAATTTTTTTTTCAAAGACAAAAGATCGTACAAAAAAAAAATAAAACTCCTGAAATCCAAAAATTTCAGTTTGGAAAATTTACATATTTACTTTTTTTAATTTACAAATAATTTGAACAATTCCAAAGCCTTAAAAGAAATTTCAAAAAAAAAAGCAAAAGGTCCGAAAAATTCGATGCCGAAAGAATATATAATTTTCAAGTGAAATCACATAAATCTCACTCACAAAGTAATAGAAAAAAACCATTTCCATTCCCAGGATATTGCGTCTCACTTACCGACCAGACCTAGACACTTTGCCTGCGATTCTCCCACAAAAATTTCTCATTTCTCCTCTCCGCTTAATTCCACTGCAATTTAAAGGGCGAAATTGTGTCACAATTCCAACTATTTCTCAGCTGAAAATGGCATCCCCATATTGTGCTCATACCCGGAAATTATCATTAATGTGCTAAATAGTATGCATCGCTCGGTGATGCCATAACTCTCATAATATCGCAATAAGTGTTCTCCATTTCAGCACGCAATTTTTCCCGCTAGTTTAATAAACATTCCTGTCTGTTAGTGCACCTCAATATCTAACACACAAAAAATGTATTTTCCCAAACTATCTCAAATATCTCAACCGCAAAAATATCTCAAATATCGCCATGTAAAAAAAAAATCCGAATAACTCTCTGCTTTAATTACCTGAATTAGTTATCTCAAAAATATCCCATAATAATATCACAGACTCTCACCGGCCGACCTTCCCGCCATTAGTGCCACGACATTTCAAAACAATACGACGCGCGGCAACAGCGCTTAAAATTTTTCTACTACGCATCTGGTAGCACCACGAGCGCTGCGCCGCTTCTCTCCATCCGCACTTTATTTAAAAATTAATAACTAATTATTCTGCGATTATGCAAGCGTGGAATCGTCATTTCTGGATAGCAGACATATCAATTGAGGATATCATAAATCCTGATTGCACGATTCATGATATGCTTCGATTTATTCTGGAAATAAAAACAAAATGACGGCACGCATTTTGTGGGATAATTCGTTATAAAATAAATTTCCTCTTCTAGCCTCAATTGATGACAATAATTTTTGCATTATTTTATAGATAATTCAACGGATGATATTATGAGACTGAGATTATTCCCAGCGGAGATTTTGGCTGACGGATATTTCCAGAGGGATACCTTGACGCAGATATTGAGTTGCGGTACCGCGGGTATTTATGAAATTGAAATACATACACAAGCTTCGCTCGCTGAGTTACATTTTGAAAATGGAAGTAACAACATTTTTTCCGAAGTTGAAGATACCGTTAATCATTGACTCCGAAAAAATGAGAGCTCTCAATTTTCCAATTTGGAGCAAGCATCTTTTGCTTTTCCGTAATTATCGCGTACATATAAAATTTATCAACACTGGACAGAATATGCAAAACACTCGAAACTTAATAAATTAACAGAAGTCAAAAAATATTCTGTGTATATCATTTTCAATAACTGCATAAATTATGACAACTTGAACAATTGTCATACTTTTGAAAACTAAAGCCGAATCGATATCCCAGATACCGATGTTTATCGACGCAAATGCGATTATCAACCAACTTGACGATGTTATCTGATTAATGTGATCGGGCAATAAATGAATCACGATTCAAAAATAAATGATGGCAGACCAATGCGGAAGCGTCTTACGACTTTCGACTCTGGCGATGTTCATTTTTGTGTTTGCGCTTTCTTGAATGGGATTGTTTGTAGCAAGACCCAATATTTTGTCTGAAGTAGAAGCAGATTCATCGGATCGTGCGGCCCCAAAGGTCCGAATTTATTCAGTTCAAACCACGAAATTCTTTTCTCCATGTAGACCTTTCAATCGGTTTTTTCAATTCTTGTTTCAGTTCAATTTTTCTATTTCAATATTTGAATAAAAATGAAATTCATCTGTTTGCAGGTCAATGAGCAGAGGATATTAATGCCAACCTACTATGAAGTACCTGAAGGTCTCACTATTTGTGTTCAACCTCCTGATATGGGTAATCCATGTTAATTGCGCCCCTAATTAATCTATAATATCCAATATGATACTCATGAATTACTAGGCGGGGATGCCCGCAATAAAAAAAAATCTGTCTTCCGGTAAATATCTCAAAATCTACGAAAGATAGCGTAATTTGCATAACAATAAAATTTGTAGATCTCACTGTGCTCTACAAAAAAGGTCGTTATCAAGTTGCCGCTATGTTCCTTGGATTTCGAGATAATCCCAAACTTTCGATCCGGAGCCTACATTACCAAGCAGTCGGTAATGTAGGAAAACTTCTACTTTTACCTTCCCCCTATTTAACTTCACACATTATCAGCAACTTTGAAATTTATTTCCAGCACGATTATTCCTGTTGGTTCGTCCATATTTTGCATGGGGGTTCCAGACGGACCAAATATTGTTTAAAAAAAAATTAATTGAAGTCGCTGCATTTTTCAGACCTCCGCGTCAGCGGTTGAAATGCCTCAAGGGACTCCCCACTGTACCCTTCATTAAATATTGAGCAAGCTCACTGAATCATCGTGGCTTTGTTGATAGTTGGCGGGATTCATGGCGGTGGTTATTGGCGTATGGCTCTTACTGGAGCCCAGCAATGGACACCTGCTGAATCTATTCGTTAAGAGCTCATCGCCTCATTACACTGTGCACGTGGTTGCCTATAGCCTACTTGCATTGGGCTTTATTGTACTTGGTGTGGGATTTGTCGGGTGTCGGGCCTCATTATATGGAAGCCAGTGCATTATTATGGTGGTAAGTTATTGAACGGTGCATAACACCATATACTTTCAAATGACAATTTTTTTTCCATTTCCATTGATTATTAATTTTTGTTTTCGCGCAAGGTTCAGGGTTCTGACGCCTCCGAATTCTTTGCAATTTTTTTAAATTTTCAATGTGACGTTCGGGGATTCTACCCCATGTAGAGTTCACCCGGTGGACCCAAACTAACGTCGTTGGACAACATCAAATAAATAGTTTAGCATTGGATTAAATGAACAGCAAAGAGAACAATGTTAAGCTAAGTTCACCCAGATGGTCCCTGTTCAGGTCGAGATCCAAATGTGGTCAATTGCATTGTTAATGACAAATTTTATTGATTCCCACTGTTTGCAGTACATAGCGGCTCTTGTGGTGCTCATAATAACGGAATTAGCTACCGCAGCTGTTGGTGGTTTTCTAGCGTACCGGGGAATAACTGGCCTGGAGAACAGATTATTGGAGAGACTTGCCAATCATTATGGACACGATCCCACCAGCGATATTGCATTTACACAGAGTCTTGATTATTCGCAGTATAAGGTAATTTATTGATGGGCGAATAATGCCATAATCGCTAAGCATGAAGATCAAATGAACGAGTTGTACTACAACTGGAGGCAATTATTTCAGTTTGATGGGGGTTTTAGGAATGGAGGCAGACATCTTAACTTGAAACGCTTAATTTCCTGAGTTAACGTGAAATTATAAAACCAATTCTTATCTTGTCTCGTCTCGAGGGTCAAGAATGCAATGCAATTTCGTATTGTCAAGTCTTGTCTCGATTTTTTTCATTTTTTAAGTGCTGCTGTAGAACAAGTTTTGTCAAAGGCGCCTGTGTGAGTGGGTGGGTGGGTGGGTGTGTAAGTAAGTAGGTGGGTGGGTGGGTGACTGTGTGAGTGGGTGGGTCGCTGTGTAGGTGTGTGGGTGAGTGGGTGTGTGGGTGGGTGGGTGAGTGGGTGAATGAGTGGGTGTGTGGGTGAGTGGGTGGGTGAGTGGGTGGGTGGGTGGGTGGGTGAGTGGTCGGGTGGGTGGGTGGGTGAATGAGTGGGTGGGTGGGTGGGTGTGTGAGTGGGTGGGTGGGTGGCTGGCTTGCTGAGTGGGTGAATGGGTGCGTGGGTAGGTGCGTGTGGGTGTGTGGGTGGGTGGGTGAGTGGGTGGGTGGGTGGGTGGGTGGGTGAGTGGGTGGGTGGGTGGGTGAATGAGTGGGTGGGTGGGTGTGTGGGTGGGTGGGTGAGTGGGTGGGTGGGTGGCTGGCTTGCTGAGTGGGTGAATGGGTGGGTGGGTAGGTGCATGTGGGTGTATGTGACTTCCAACTAAAAGTTGTTCCTCAAATAAAACTCTCAATATTGTGTTCAACAATTTTTTAGTCTAACTCTCATAATTTAAAAGATATGGCCCGTTGAAGTTGAGAAAACCAAATAACCCATTTTCGCATACTTCTTCCTACACATCCAATTATTTCAGCTCAGACATTGATTGCAGCTAATCAATATTAAATTTATTTCAGTTCAATTGCTGCGGAATTTATGGCGACACTGATTACAATGGCACTGCCTGGTGGAGAGATTACAGATTGACGGGGGTTAATAGAAGAGTCCCTCTAACTTGTTGTATACTCAAGAACCACGAGGTAATAATTTATGGTCTTTTTATATTCCCTCACAAGTTCAGTTTAATCCTATTTCCCTCCGATCATTATTTACCATTGTTTAGATTGACACATTAGAAAGAATTTATGGGTCGGTCAATAAGAAGTGCCTGGCGATTGCGACTGAAACAGACATTCACCGAATAATTTTTTCATCCCGGCAAATACAGTCGCGCTATGTAAAAAAAAAAAACGATTTTTGCAGCATGGAAAAAATGGTTTTTTTTCGCCCCCGGCGGGCGCAAAGTAAGATTTTCCACCCGCTACACGGGAGCAAAAACTGTTTTTTCCCCCAGTTACAAAAATCACTAGTTTCATCCCTCCTTCGGAGTTAAAAAAATGTTTCCCTTTTTTTATGGTTTTTATGGCAAAATAACACTCCTTGTTTATTACAGCATTGTTATGCGTTTATGTTCACTAATGTTTTATTTTATCATTTCAGTTTCTCACAGCGTTTTCCGTTATTTCCTTGATAGTTAAGTGGCTTCCTCATATTTTCTAATTTGAGACAAAATAACCCGTACTCACTTTTTTTTTAAATTAAGCGGAGACTACTATGAATTCTGAAATTTGCGCACTAGCCGCTTAACCTTCCTAACATGTTTAAACTCCATGAAACTTATAATTGAAAAATTGTTGAGCGTTTTCGCTTGTGAGGAGGAGAATGAACTAATCAACAATTATTTTTTCGCATGAAATTTTCGTTTTTATGTATGACCACTTCCGGTTGAATCGGACCACATGAAGAAGCTATCCAAGAACACCCACAAATGTCGGAAATACTAATGTGACAATCTTTTTCTCAGGTAAAAAATACTGGAAGCCCGATGAGTGTTGTTTCTCGTGTGTTCCATAAAGACGTGAGTAGAAATATGTGACTTGAGGATAATCCTCGGAAATCCAAAAAAAAAATGAAAGTATTCAGCTGGATTGGGTTCGTTTTCCGGGATTCAAGTTGTCAACTTAATATTAACAGATGAGCGAAAATTACTGAAAAGCTTATTCTTCCTTAAAGCTGTTTTATTTAATTTTTTCTAATTGCAGAAGCTTTGATAATTTTTTATTTTCCTTCACACTCTTTTCTCTTAATTGCGCATTTTTTTAAGCCTTCTTTGCCTGCGTCTCTTCCCGACGCATTGGCCCGCATGATCGACAGACCGCCCTCCATGTATTTCCGATTGCGCTGTTGCCGCAGCGCTTTTTCGCTCTCCAACTTCCATTGTGAAATAGACAATTTTGTTTTAATTACCTGAATTAGTTATCTCGAAAATATCCCATAATAATATCACAGACTCTCACCGGCCGACCTCCCCGCCATTAGTGCCACGACATTTCAAAACAACACGACGCGCGGCAACAGCGCTTAGAATTTTTCTACTACGCATCTGGTAGCACCACGAGCGCTGCGCCGCTTTTCTCCATCCGCACTTTATTTAAAAATTAATAACTAATTATTCTGCGATTATGCAAACGTGGAATCGTCATTTCTGGATGGCAGACATATCAATTGAGGATATCATAAATCCTGATTGCACAATTCATGATATGCTTCGATTTATCCTGAAAATAAAAACAAAATGACGGCACTCACGCCATAGCTCGGGCAAAGAAGGCTTAATCAAGTAAAATATTTCTGTCATTGAAAATTAATTGGAATTACCAAATTCCAAAAGTTACAAAAGTTTCCTAAATTATTATTAATTTAAGAAATTTCTGCAACTTTTGGAGTTTTATCACATTTTGTGCTTGAGGACTTCAAAGGAAAATCTCAAATCTTTGCAATTTCTCCAATATTGAATGTTCCCGTATTTAATTTCTTTTTGTTTTTTTACTTGAAACAAAAATGTGAATATATAAAAATTTGAAAAAAAATGTGAATATTTAAAAATTTCAAAAGTACCTAAAAAAAATTCACACAAAATATTTGGCATGCTCAATCCTGCTGAGTATCAATTTACTTATATTTTTTGGAGCACAAAACTTTTCTGATCTCATCGAATTTCGTGGATTACAGAACGAAAAGCCTTGGCTAGTGCCACAGCCGAAGGATGAGGCAGCTTGCCAATCAGACGATCCAGAAGCGCACATGAAATACCGTCATAAAGAAGTGAGTTTACATCACTATACAATATATTTTACTCTGCAATATTACACACATTATACAGTTATATTCGCAAAATATTGATTTGATTTTGGATATTTCATCGGCTCCCTGGTGACTTAGCTCCCATGTCGCATCCATCCCAGGTGATAATTTTTGCCGATACAAAGTTCTCATATAAGATCGGTAATTGACCGGTAAATTGTTATTGGGGATGTTCAGGGGTCCATTTAATATGTGCTGGTTAGTCCATACGACATCTAAGGCAATGTCTGCGACGAAACGACCGTACCCCTTAAGCGCTATCTCTAACGTCACGAGTAGCGGGGGACGCTTCCCCTCTGCTCGCTGGCGCTGGGAGCGCCACAGACGAGATCTCCGACAAATTCACTGTATAGGAAGAATTTGACGATACCACAATATGACATTCAAGGCCGATAATCTCTATCAATCCCTTATCTCCGTATGAGGTGGAGAATATTCAGAGAATCATTTCCTAAACCTGGCATTCGCCCCAATTTTATTCTCTACCATTTGCAATTTTTTTGTTCTAGGGGTGTATGGACAAGGTCACTGTCTGGGTGCGCTATGAGAGCCTGAAGCTGGTTTTCACGGGGCTAATCATGGCAGGAATACAGGTAATACAGTGGTGTCTTCTTAATTGTCCTCTGGTTATGATGACCTTGTCAATCAATCGGTTTCCGGAAGTCCATTGATATATGTATATTTTGGAACAATAATATATACCCGCCTATTTTTTTTTGGAGGAAATAATCGGGAAGAACTGGAGGAGAGCCTCGGACAAATTTAGCTCCATGAATTCTCGGACGAAATCAAGATGAAAAATATGAAAGATAGCTCAAACTAATCGGAGTATAATTATAAATTCGATATCTATTGAGTTGTTTCATATCTATAATATCATCAATGCTTCTCTGCCCGCACTATGGTGAGAGCGCCGCCATTTTTTTTCCAGGATAAATCGAAGCATTTCATGAATCGTACAATCAGGATTTATGATATCCTCAATTGATATGTCTGCTATTCAGAAATGACGATTCCACGCTTGCATAATCGCAGAATAATTAGTTATTAATTTTTAAATAAAGTGCGGATGGAGAAAAGCGGCGCAGCGCTCGTGGTGCTACCAGATGCGTAGTAGAAAAATTCTAAGCGCTGTTGCCGCGCGTCGTATTGTTTTGAAATGTCGTGGCACTAATGGCGGGGAGGCCGGCCGGTGAGAGTCTGTGATATTATTATGGGATATTTTTGAGATAACTAATTCAGGTAATTAAAACCAAATTGTCTATTTCGCAATGGAAGTTGGGGAACGAAAAAGCGCTGCGGCAACAGCGCAATCGGAAATGCATGGAGGCCGGTCTGTCGATCATGCGGGCCAGTGCGTCGGCCGGAAAGGCGCGGGCAAAGCAAAGTTTTTCGTACTGTTTTGAACGAGAATTCATGGAGTGAAGCGCTCCGCGATTTGCGATTTATTCTTTACGTTCCCTAATTATGGAATATTATCTATTCACAGATTGCCGGCATTATAGTATCTACACTCATATGCAAACGTATGAGAGACATGCAGACAGCATAACACAAGGCAGATGGTATGTCGTTTACATAATGCTGATAGTCCAAGTTTTGAAGACCGTCCTGCGAATCTGAAATATGATATCGCCTTGGTAATTTCACATGTGTGACCAACGAGAATATGTGAAAATTGTGTATAATGGTTATATGGTAAGAGTGAAACATCAATTGAGCATTTGATGGATTTTCGAAAATTGGGAAATCTGGATGTTGGGAATTTCGAATGTTTTTCGTGATTTTTCAAATTTGCTAAAATCGTTCGAAGATAGTGAAAATTTTCAATTTTTTTACTTTCAGTATTGTTTTTTTTTTGCTTTTGAAAGTGAACGCAATTTGAAAATTATTGATTTTTTGAGATCTTAGTGCTCAAATTTTTCTTCAATTTTTAAAGTTCATTGTGATTTCGTTTATCTTATTCGAAATTTTGAAAATTAAAATTTTCGCATTTTTTTTAATTTTCAAATTTTTGGAATTTTATCAATTTTTATACCGCATTCAATGTTGCGAAAATTCTCCAGATTTATCAATAATTTAGAAAATTTGACAAATGCAAATGGAATAGATGGGTGCTGTATATGAGGAAAGTGAAAATCAAAAACCGATTAAATACGTTAATCGCAACGTCAATTTCTCAGACGATGAAAAGTAAAATATCGTGAGAGTTCAACAAATTAATATAGGTGCCATTTTTGCGAAATAATGGAATCGAACAATTCCGTAAAATTATTTACTTCAACTTTAGATAATTTTTTTTATTTGAAACTGATTTCAAACTATACTTAACTAACTATCATTTTTTCAAAATTTTGCTTTAAATTAAAAAAAAAACTTGAATTCTACAAATTTTCAGAATTTGTCAAATCATTTTCTTGTATATTGGCAATTTTTGCCTTCATACAATTTTTCAAATGTTTACCATACAGTGCACTTGGCATAAATCTCCAGTTTGTGGGCTGAGGTTTCCGTGCAGGAAGAGTTAGTGAGTACCCCCTCCACGCGAGCAATGGGCGTGTCCCCAGAAAGAGAGATATAATATGACGGCTCGAGTGGGAGCCATGCACGCTCGTTTGAGCCCTGACCGCTCCAAAGCGCTTATATTACATCGCCCATGAGCGCATGCGCGCCGGCACGCACCGAGGCGGCCATACCCCTCAAGCGCTGTTGCTAACGTCACGAGTAGTGGGGACGCATTCCCCTCTGCTCCCTCACGCGACGAGAGCTACAGATTGGAGAGTTGCGCGAAGTCCACTGTACATTCAAAAATTGACGTAAATTCGAAATTTTTTCCAATTTTTGAAAACTAAAAAAATTTGCATATTTCTCATCTAATTAATTACTTTCCTTACGTTGACAATATATCTCACTGCTTGGACAGTTGACTATTTTTTGTACATAAGATAATTTATTAGAAAGTACTACCTAGAATAATGAATGCGATTTTCGAAAAAAAAAAAAAAGAAAAAATACAAATTCCCAATGTTGGAAGTTAACGACAAATAATTGTAGAAAATGGACTAACTCAATTTGTCATAAAAATCACTTCATAGTTTTCAACTCCATGATCACTATTTCGTGCGAGTTTCATTATCCATTTTTCAAATTCAATTCAGTAATGAGGATTGAAAAAAAAATTCCTTCTCATTTGCCCATTGAAAAAATTGCCTCAATTAACACTTCGTTACTCGCGTCCGCGGCACCGCGCCGGTAGATTGTCATTTTTGTGTACCACGTCGGCTTTAGTTATTGAAAGTTACTGAAAATATACGAACGAAATTAAAACTTTTTCGACATGATTTTCCGGACAAAAGTTTCCCTGTGAAAAATTTTCGGCAACACATTTCTCTCACATTTGGAACCAAACAATACATTTCCCAGGGGTAAAACAAATTCAACATGCATATTTTAACAAGTAGAACTCTAATGATAGCGCCCAGCAAATATATCACTCTCATGTGACATAAAATTCCCATAAACTATACGAAAAGCTGATAAGGCTGTGACGACATTCCTAATTTTTCGGATCTATTCGTGATACGATTCCACTATTTGACCCATTTTGCCCCACCCATTCCTACCGAATAAACGCCTACTTTAACACTTGACAATATTATCGATTTTTTTCATGCAAAAAAATTAAAAAATATGGACAAAGTTCTGTTACGAAACTTTTGCGAGGGGAAATTTTCGTTAGAAAAATTTTGTCCGAGAAAATTGCGCGAGTAACGCAGGGTTAATAAATCAATTTCGTGCTATGTAGCCTAATCAATCTAGATCTAGGTTTGTGTTAATCATTAATTTTTTCCATGAAACGATGTGTGTGCGTGTGTGTCTGCGGATGTATATATATATATATATATATATATATATATATATATATGTGTGTGTGTGTGTGTGTGTGTGTGTGTGTGCATCTGATTCGTCGACGCCGAAATATTTTTTGAACAATTAAAAAAAAATTACCCTCACAGTCATAGCCGCCCACATTTTTCTAAATTCACTGATCTTTATTTTATACACAGATTTTTTTCTGGGAACAACCTAAATTCTAGATTGACTGGACTAATAATGATAAACGCCAAGAAATTACAGAAAGGATGAAAATTGACAATTCAATTAATAAAAATATTTTTAATAAAATTCTATGTCAAAAATAAAAAAAAAAGATAAATAATTGGCATATATATTTTTTAAAACATTTATTATGCTGGATTTTTTTATAAATTTTATTTACTGCAATAGGTCAATATTAACTAATATAATATTATATTAGGTCAATATGGATATTATATGTACAGTAAATTTAGAGATCGTTTGAGTGTTAATTGGATCTCTGGGGGACGGAGGTTTTAATGTAACAGTGTAAACATATGTAAAAAGGTAAATAAATTTGTTGTCCTTGTAAGGCAGCTGCTCTGCGAATGTAATTTTTTGTCTTTTTTTGTTCAAGGAATATGGACCAGAATTAGTTGTGGTAATACAGGTCTCGATCGTCCAGGCTGTGCATCAGTCTTGAACTCTCTTTGGAAATTTTTCTCAACTCTTCCATCTGAAACAAGTCAATTTATTTGCATTCTTCAAATTTCTGAAAAAACTGAGAAAATTTTCTGAATTTTTGAAAATTTTAAAATTGTGGAAAATTTTGAAATTTTGGGATTTTTGGAATTTGGACATTTTTGAAATTTTCAAAATTTGTGAAGTGAACGGACATTTTTTGCATTTTTGGAATTGTTGAAATTCTGGAGATTTTTACAATTCCTAAATTTTTGGGGCTATTTAAAATTCTGTGAAATTTTCTGAAAATTTTCGAAATTTCTAGAATTCTGAAATGTTCTGAAGTTGCAAAATTTTTGTTTTGCATTTCAAATTATTCTGAGCTTTTGGATTTTTTATCATTTCGAACCTTTCAAAATTTCGCAATATTTTACCTGAGCTGCAGATAGGAATAGTGGTTCGGGATGAATAATCCATGTAGCAATTTCGCCGAATGGCTGATTCAACTTGTCGCTATAGCTGTAGAATTTTCTCTCGAACAAGGGAAATACAGAGTCCAACTGAAATGGTGGTATGTATACTTTGCTGTGTGCTTCTTGGATTCGGCAGAGATTCATTATGATCGGATCGAGCAGGACATTGTCGTTGTCTTTAATCTGGAAGATGTTTAGAGAATATTGGAGGATTTGGCAATTGTGAAATTATCAAACATTTTGAAGTTACAGGAAAAAAATTTTGAGAATGAGATTTTTTTTGAGAGAGTACATATTTGTAAGAAAATGAAAATGGAAAAATTTCAAGGATTTCAAAAAAAATTTAGAAATTCAAAAATTCCAATTTTTTTTGAGAATTCAGAAATTTCAAAAGTTTCAAAAATTTCAAAAATTCCAAAAGTTTTAAAACTTTCCAAAATTTCCACAATTTCCAAAATTTCCGAAATTTCTAAAATTTCCAAAATTTCAAGAATTTCAAAAATTTTAAAAGTTCCAAGGAATTCAGAAATCCAATTTTTTTGATAAATGTTATGATAATTGAAAAGGCAATATAATAAAAAACAAGATTGCAACTAATTACTTGGAAGAGATATGATACTATAGTTAAATCCACATCTTGGTCACTTGGCTGCACAATGACTCCAGGAGTTGGTGCTTTCACATGCATCAATTGCATCTCAAAGGGATACTCGACTTGATCGATAGAATGCTCACTTCCGGCTTGATCTGAGGCACCCCAGCGGAGGGCTATTGAATGAAGATGATAGGTGTGTCTTAGAGGACCTCCGGAGATACTTGGAATTAAACCACGCGTCCAAAATCCCTGGATCGTCACTGTAAAATTAAATTGGAATAATTCCGAAAATATCTACAAGTCTCAAAAAAAAAATCATATCCATATTCAGAAATCGAAAAATAAACCTCAGAGGAAGTTGAAAAAACTTGCTACCAATCTATTTTCAAAAATTTCCAAAAATACCAAAAGCTCAACGAATTCCAAAATTTTTGGAAACCTTCCATTTTTTTTTAAATATGGAAAAATTTCAGAAATTTAAAAATCTTTTTTTTTAAACTGAAACTAGTCCAACCAAGTTTCCTTATTTACAATCGTACATATTTAACTATAATTCAAAAATATCGAGCGAATATCATTGATACCACTTATTACCTGTCTCTCCATTATTCAACATCGTCATAGTAATTGGAGGTACAGTGTGGCCATGCCATTTGAGCGGCTCCGAAATTTCAATTACCACCGCTTGACGAGGCGCGATATTCACCGGGGATTGATAACTCTCACTGCACTTGGTGGATAAACTTTCACGATCCATGTCCTCGGTATCCCCAAGCACAGTTACTTCTAAGTTGTGATCACTTCCAAAAGTGGATATGATCGTTCCCCAATTGACAACCTCGAGGAGAAGGAAGCCTGCAATACGAAATATGTCGATAGTTTGGGGAACAAATGCAAATGATCAATTATCAATCTGAGGAAGAGATTGTTTTTCGATGAGCTATGTGAGTGATTCGACAAAACTAAACACACACAGACCCACCCCCCCCCCCACCCAACCTTCCTCCCCACACCCACCCTCCCTCCCACATCCACCCTCCCTCCCACACCCACCCACCCTCCCACACCCACCCGCCCACCCACACCCACCCACACCCACCCGCACCCACCCACCCACGCCCACCCACCCTCCCACAGCCACCCACCCTCCCACACCCACCCTCCCTCCCACACCCACCCACCCACCTACCCACCCACTCTCCCACACCCCCCACCCACACACACACACACACACACACACAAACATGGAATTGAACTCAATGTTAATGAGACTATTTCCTTAACCAGATTTTGGTGATTAAGTCATTTGATTTCTATCGGGAAGTTATTGGTGTGACCCATATCCCGTTTTTTTTTCATTTGATAATTTTAGAAAATCCAAATTTTCCAGAATTTTCGAAAATTTATGGAGTGTCAATCCATCAATTCTAAATAGGTGAAAATGAAGAAAAACCAGAGTAGTTTTAAGCTGGAGGACAATTTCAGGGAGAAAAAAATTAAAATCGGGAAAAATCGGCATTTTGAAAAATTTGTGATAATTTGATCGACATTAACGAAATCTTAAAAAATTGAATTTTTTGAAGGGTTAGAATAGAGACCTTGACTTAACAATCAATTCCTTACCAATCAGGAAGAGGCTTCCGCAGATGACCAAAAATTCCGGCAACGATAGTGTCATTTTTTCAGAAAAATTGTGTGAATCACTGAAATTTTTGGATTATTCGAAAAGTTTTGTGGTTGATTCAAAATGAATGGATCGGAAATGCGAAACAAATGATGAAAGTTGACATTTTTCGTATGTCATTTTGTTATTTTTTTTTGTTGGCTTATAGAAAAGGAAAAATTTCATGAGAAAATATGTTTTGCTATTGACAGACAACCAAAGTCTTCCAAATATCCGAAATTTCCAAAAAATTCAAATATTTTTTACCTTCAAAAATTTTGAAACATTAAAACTCCAAAAATAAACAAAACTCTAGATTTCAATTTTTTTTTCAAAATTAATTTTTTAACGATTTCTACAAATATCAAATATTTTAGAATTTGTATTTCCTATGTTTCCAAAATTCCCTATTTTCCAAAAATCTCATTTTTTTCCAAAATTTCCTATTTTTCAAAAATTTCATATTTTTCTAAAATTTCATCTTTTTTCAAAAATTTCATATTTTCCTAAAATTTCATCTTTTTAAAAACATGATATTTTCCCAAAATTTCATCTTTTTCAAAAATTTCATATTTTACCAAAATTTCATTTTTTTCAAAAATTTCATATTTTTCCACAATTTCATCTTTTAAAAAAAAATCATATTTTCCCAAAATATCTTAGGTTTCGAAATTTTCAAAAACCTCAAAACGTCAAACAAATGAGAATCCACTTACCTCCTTTTAATTTGCGCTTTTCATCAATCCGCTCTGTTCAAATGATTAATCCCCTCGATGGCAGCAGAAATGCGTTCCGCAGTGTCCCCAAGCAGCTCATGAATTCTTGCATAAAAAATCTCATAATAGAGTCCAGTGTCATAACTCCTTTCAACCTCCTTCCAATATCCTTGACCAAAAAACCCCAGAGAACCATCTGAATAATTCGCCTCCATCCCCTCCCCCCGCCCCATTTCCGCCCGAAATGATCCGAGCGAACCCCATTCTTCCAACTCAACCCTATCTTGGGATCTTGAGACATCGTCTTGAAATTTCTTTCGGATAAATTGGCTGTGTTTCCCCTATTCAAAAAAAAACCAGAAAATCATAAAATCCAAAAATTCTGAAGACTTTTTAAAAAAAATATTTAAAAAAAAATAGCCCGAAATTTTCAAAAACTTTGCAAAATTTAAAAAATTTTTAAAAATTAGAAAAACTGAAGATTTTTTTTTTAATTTCAAAAATCTCAAAAATTAAAAAAAAAATGAGAGATTTAAAGAATTTTTAAAAAAATTAATTTTTTGAAAAATATTCCAAAAAATCCAAAATGTGTAAATTTCTTATAAATATAAAAAATAAAACCATACAAACATTGTCTCAATTTCAAAACTTAACCATTTCCCAAAAATATTCCGACTCCACTTCCTCTTCCTCAACCCCATCCCTGGATCTTGATACATCGTCTTGAAATCTTTCCGCCTTGAGTTCGCTCCATTTCCCCCCACTGCACAGTGACTTCAAGTATTCACTTTCCGTGAAAAATTTGCTCGCAAATCCGGCGACTAAATTATACACAACTTGGTACTTTGAATTGGTCAATAACGGAAATCTCGAGGGTTTTCGCAGACCTCGGCACAATTTTCCGTATTTATGCAGTAATCCCGAGCGCAAATTTGCGTCATCCACTTCCAAAAGATGGCATTGAAGTTCGGAGAGTGAGGGAGCCCATGGGTCGGTCTTCACCAGATCTTGAAAACATTTTAGCAAAAGAAAAAGATTAATTGTCAGAAAATTGTTTCCTATCAGTATCATAGCACAAATTAAGAAAAGACTTACAAAACTGTGAGAAAAAAATTAAGAATGCGACCTATAAATTTTTTTTTCCACATCATTTATCTCCCCACGGGGCAAAACGGGATAACTTACCTATATAAATTTTTCTAACATACCGATAAACATTTTTTTCAGGTCCTCCACGATTTCGTAATTGTAGGAAAAGCCAGGATTTTTCTCTGCGAAGACGTCGCTCTCCAGGAAATGAAGAGCGTAGGGGGGGTGCTGAGGGGGAGGCGACTCAACCTTGTCCCAAACTTCTGAGATGATTGAGGAAATTACGGAATTGCGGTATCGGATAGCAAGATAGTCCTCGTAATCGGTCATTGGTGTTGGATGGTAGATTGGCGCTTCACATGCGCCCCAGAGGCGCAAGATTATTGGAAATGGAGAGAGTCGCGGGGAAGTCCGCAGTATTGCTGATTCCAGGTGAACTCCGGGGACTTTTGGGGTGTACCTAATCAGGGTCGAACATAATTTTTGCTTTTAGAACCTGTGCAATTGTCTGACATTTTTCATGTGTTCGAAGCGGTTTTTCAAAAAATCGTGCTGGAGGAATTCTATGGCTCACAGGAGTTCCATAGGACTCCCCTAGGAACCCCATGGGATTGCAGATAACTATAGTAACTATAGTGCTCGTGTGACAAGAAATTCATTTCTTGATAATTTTCAAGTGTGAAATTCTTCATGCTGAGTATTAGAGGAGCGAAGCGCATACAGATGTTCCTTGCCTCAAGAAATCGTGTAATTGCACTGGCTGCGAACGTTCCTCGATTTAATGCCATGCCACTTATGCCAAACCAGAAAATAATGAAACTAATGAAACGTTACAGGTGACAAATATTTGACGTTTTGGCGGTAGTAATTACTAATTAGATCTGATCCCTCAGCTAGGCAATTCAGATATTTTCTTCTCAAGTAAGATAAATAAGCCAGCAATCTTGTAATTCATCGAAGTAAGAATTCAGATGCTATGTGAAGTAATGATATATTTGACTATAGAAAATGTGTAGTTGAACAGAAAATATTTTGATTTTTAACTGACTATAAATGGAGCTGGAACGAGTAATTTGTTACTCACTGCAAAGTAGCAAGTTACTTCCAATGATTACAATTTTCTATCAAACAAGTTTTAAATTGGGTTCATTTGGAAGGGAATTCCGGATGAGTTCCCTGTTTCCTCATACTTTACCATACTTTCTTATCTCCGTACCTGATTAGGAACTCTGCGCAGCGACTTGGTAAAACGTCGGCCGAGCCCTCAGAAAATGCAAAAAATCGTTCTCCATTTTTTCGCGCAATTTGGGGATCACGTGATAGATAGGACCAGTCCCAAATCAAATTTTTGAACGTTCTGTTCTCCAGGTAAATTACTTTCTCGCATGTTTCTCCTTTCTTGGTATGAAATTCCATTGACAATTCCAGAGGCTGCGGATTTTGCGCGTCTTCATCGAAAATTATCTCGTGCTCACCGATTTTCAAAATTATTTGATGCTTCACGGGAATTTTTACCCCTTCAACGGCCACGTGATCAATATCCGCAACTTTTAAATTCAGCTTAGATATTTGCGGGGACAATTCTTTCAACTTTTTGCGCAAGTACTCGGTTTTTTTCGCCAGCAAAATAGTTTTATGAAGATCTAACGATTTTTCTTTTTGCGACAGTTCTGGCAGGAACACTCGGGAGACATTGCGCGGGAAATTTTGCCGCCTTTTTGGGGCGGAAACTGCGATTTCGGGCGTCTCCGGATCTCGGCGATTTCTCAGGTACAACGGCGTGACCCAAAAGTTAACCTCATTTTTGGATTTTTCGGAGAGTACAGAGAGCGCAGCTGCTTCTATTAAATTTTGAATTTCAATTTTCGGCCGAATTTTTTCGTACGAGTTTATCAGTAAATCCTCAGATTTTCTACCGGTTAGGATTTTCAGGCGATTGCAAGTGTGTTCACGATTTTTTAACCACTTTTTCCAGTTTTTCAAGCGGCGATCCTCGATGTCCTCGGCTTTGACGTTTGACGTTTTTATCGATATTTTTGATGTGCTTCTTGGGAATTTGGAGGAGGGAGATTTTGATTTGGTAGATTTTCTAGATGATGCCATTGAGGGGTGAAATCAGGGGAAATTTTTGACGTTTAAAATGTCCCGGGCTTGATTTGGGAACTGCCTGTAGTGCTACAGGCTGTCGAAAGATGGCACGAAAATTTGAGGCGAGCGATCAGCTGATTTACTGCCGGCTCATGCTGAGTGGGTAAATACAAGTGTACTGTATGTAAAAACTTGATTTACTTTTTAGAAATAAGTTTAATTAATCCGGGATGATTTTTCACCCATTTATTGCTAATAAAAATACTTGCGGAAGATATAATTAAAAAATGGTCAGTGATGCGCGCAATTCAGTTTGGCTCGGAACCAAATTTACATTTCGAATTCGCAATGTCTTCAAATTTTTTGGCGGTATTTTAAGAGGGTGTAATGCAAAAATTTCCATCCATTCTTGGATTCATAATTTTATTTAGAAACGTTCTCGAATTGGTCACGCTGGAAAATTCGTTTTTTAATTTTGGTTTTTTTTTTTTTTTTTTTTTTTTTTAAATCTGTTGTAGAAATTTTGGGTATATTTCATAAGGTGAAGCAGTTATATGACTGTCTATGCTGTTTACCAATTTTACTTTCAAAGGTCCTTTCTCAAAAATGCGAAATTTTAAAAATTTTTTTGTATTTCCAAAATTCCAAAATTAATTTGTTTTTTCCACTTAAGATCCTTTTTTCAACACATGTTCTCCAAAACTCGCCGATCTCATTAACAACTGATTTAAAAAAAAACTCAGTAAATATTATCTGTAGACAATTCTATTTCACGCAAGAACGCTCCATTGAGCTTTTTTGTGAACCAACTTACTTTTCAGATGAATCAAAAACGTTAATTTTTATTTTATTTTTTTTTCATTTTTTTTCATTTTTTTTAAACTGAAAGACGAAACTTATTTCAACCGAACTGTCTTCACTTCTTCAGTATTTTTTTTATTTTTTATTGGTTTAAAGTGATGGAGCCCTTATGTAGGGTTATTTACACTATCGTTTACAAATCGCTTAATGTTTATCTTAATGTGTACGTCATATAACAAGCTATATCTGTAGTTTACAGTCTTTCAGGAATTTACATATTTCTTTTATGAACTTGTGATCAGTGGCTTCTGCAAATTTCTCTGTGGTCTAGGGCTTACGACAATTCGAGTTAGACACTCTATTCATTAGGTTGGCCCTCTCTTGGTCATAAGTTGAGTAATGCCAAAGGATATGGTCAAAGGTTTGACTTTCTGCACCACAAGGACAACTGGGGTCATTCGTTATGCCGATCCTCTCCAAGGAGGCTGCAAGGTGGTAATGGTTAGCTCTAATTCGATTCACGATAACTACAGCCTTCCTGGAGAGTTTGCTGTTTTTGAACCATGTTCTTGCAGAGTCCTTGTAGAACAGCTCAAAATATTTCGCCCCTTTTTCCTTATTGGCATTGGTCGCTAAGTCTATGATTTTGCTGGATGTGTTTGCACGCTCGTCTATTTTAAATTGCGATCTAAAGTCCGTAAATGGAACTCTGAACTCACCCGAGAGATCATCTGCCGCATCCCCGGCCAGTTTGTCAACTTCCTCGTTACCCTCTATGCCACAGTGCGAGGGGATCCATACGATTGAGATTTCAGTTTGGGGGTTTCTTCAGTATTTGATAATTCAATAAAATAATAATTAAATTCACAAAAAGTTGTTAATTTTCAGATTGTTTTTATTGGAATCAACAAATAACCCGTCTGAAATGACTGCAATATTGGGTGGAGGTATTGCAGGTCTCTCCTCAGCGTTTTACGCCTTAGAGAATCCAAAAATTGGTCCCCTGCTCCTTCTGGAGGCGTCTGAGCGTCTTGGAGGCTGGATTAGAACGGAAACATCGGCATCTGGCGCCTTATTCGAGAAAGGGCCTCGGACAATTCGACCTGCAGGTAGCCATCGCTATTTTCTAGCGTCATTCCATCTCTATCACATTTTATTACGACAAAATTTCATAGTGTTCAAGCTTTTAAACTACCTAGATTTTATACCTCGGATAATAGGGACTCTACTGTATCTATGAATTTTTCAGGGAAAGCGGGAAAAAATACACTTCGATTGATCGACGATCTTGACCTAACAAAACACCTGCTGCCCATACCGTCGAATCACGCAACAACAAAGAATCGTTTGATCTACGTTGACAATAAATTGCACCAGTTGCCGAATTCCTTGATACACCTACTAACGATACGTTCGCCATTTAAGAGACCACTTTGCACGGTCGCCCTGAATGATCTGCTAGCAAAAAAAGGAGAATCCAGTGATGAAAGCATGTACAGCTTTGCTGAACGAAGATTTGGTCAAGATGTCGCGGATTATTTAATCAGTCCCATGTTATGCGGAATTTGTGCTGGTGATGCCAAGAAGATTAGTGCCAATTTTCTGATGAAAGGTTTAATGGACATGGAGCAGAAGCACAGATCAGTGGTCAAGGGGATGTTAATCGAATCTTTCAGAGGGAAGAGTAAGAAGAATGATAAGTCAGGACAAAATGAGAAACATGGAGGAGATGAAGACCTTGCAGGTATGCATCAGTGATGATTCAGAATTATACATGCACCGAGAAAAAAGAACATGTGTGTAAAGAGCTACGCGACAGAAGTTCGTAGGGGCCGAATTTATAGAGATATTATATTATTCTGTAAACATTTTTTCTACTGCTGAGGATAGGATAGGATCACTGGCTCTAATATCAGTGTAAATCGGAGGTCATGATTTAAAACAATCCAATTATATCAATATACAAAAGATTTTTTATTCTGTTTCCATCTCACGATTTTCTACAAATGAAATTATCGGTTTGTGCTAACTGAAGTAAGAAACGAAAACTTTTGATTAACACACACACCAAATTATTCCGGACATAAATTATGATATAGAAAATAACGCTCGGCACATATATAACGAATGCATTAACACACCAGACTGGAAAACAGCTGGCTTTTTACCGTGGATAGAAAATGCGCACAACGCCATCTTACGCCGCGCGTTAAATTATGAGTAACGCGTCATTATCGACGTTCCCATGCAACACGTTGTAAATGAGTCTAGATGTGCGTGAATGCTCTATTCTTCTCTCTCGCGTGCTCCCCTCCCCGTACCTCGCATACCGTCTCTACATCCTAGTGAGTTAAGTACGTACGCACTCCATGTATGGCGCTTCCCCCTCCCCAATGGTGTCGGTTTTTTGTAACATACGGACTCGCGTGTATTCGATTCACATCCAAACCGCCTATAGGAGTTTCACTCCAAAAATCCTATCGATTGATAGAATGGAAAAGGGTTCCAACGATGTACCTCGCTTCAGCACATTGCCACAGAATTCCAATAAAATTTGATTTGTTCTCTAGTTTAATCTATCTTTCTGATAGTATCGTCAATTTTCAATTATAGGGTCAGCCAAACGAGCGCAGGAGGAGCGTTGGTCTGTATGGAGTCTTCACGGTGGACTCCAGCAGATTCCCGAAGCAATAGCTACGAGATTACAAGCTCAAGATGTAAACATTCAGTTGAAGGCTGAGGTTAAAAATATCACATTTAAATCGAATTCTGTGGAATTGGATGTTAATGGAGAGGTTCATAAATGCGATAGGGTTATATCGGCTCTATCAGCCGACAAGTTGGGGAGGATTCTGGAGAGGCAACATCCACAACTGTCGAGGGAATTGACAGCCATTCCAACCGTAACCGTTGCTGTCATTAATTTCGAATTTCCTGGAAAGGTGCTGCCTATGGAGGCTTTTGGACTCCTCGTGCCGCCTAATCAGAGGATCCCTATTTTGGGCATAATCTTTGACTCCTGTGTTTCTCCACGGGAATCCTCCACGGTAGGTTCAAAAAACCGTCCCCGGATTAAATACTTCGGTTACCGGTTTAAATATCCAGTCAAAAATGCCGAAAAAAAATATTCAATGCAAAAATATCCAAAACCAAAATATCCAAAAATAAAATATCCAAATCAAAAAAATCCGAAAAATAAATCTCCAAATACCAAAAAATCCAAAAAAAAAAAAAAAAACGGAAATGCAAACAAAAACCGCTTCCATGACGTGCACCGATTTATTATCACTCAATTGTATAGTATGGAGTAGTTTTTGGATGTTTTGGAGTATGGGGTATTTCTGCTATTGGAAATTTCGGTCATAGGATATTTTCAAAGTGGATATCTTTGACCGGATACCAAATACTTTATATGTTTTTTCCTTCATTGTTATCAATCGAAAAAAATTGTAATTTCTTTTAATTTTCACGAAAATCAAGGCCTAATGATCAACCCATCTGTGATAATTTTTTCGTCTTTTATACTTAACATAAAATGTCTGCAAAATCTATTTTTCAAATGTTCGAAATTCCTTCGAAAATATCTTCAAAAATTTGGACATAAAATTCCTCATAATTCCATATCTTGAGAACGGTTCGAGATAGAAAAAAAAGTGTTCAACAAATCTTGTTCCACTCATAAAAGTACACACTTTATGTTCTATGATTTTTTTTCCTATCTTCAACCGTTCTCAGAGTAGAGGGTTCAAAACAATTCCAATATATTCATTAACACCCAAATCCCTTTTATTAGGTTTATCACAAATGAAGGTGCAAGGACTGAATGATTAGTGCTAAACATTGCTCTTCTTTTATTGACAAAATATCTAAAACAAATAGTTCAATAATTCTAAATATATCTTACAGGTACTGACAGTGATGATGGGTGGTGCATGGTTCGACGAATATTTCGGTGATGATCCATCACAAGTGTCCATGGAGTCCCTTGCACTTAATCACTTGCGCAAAATTCTCGGGATAAATATCGATCCCTTGAATTCACATTTCCAGATTCTTCGGGATAGCATTCCCCAGTATATCGTCGGTCACGAGGAGCGAATTAAGAGAATACGTAATTATATAAATTCCCATAAAATACCCCTTACGCTTTGTGGCTGGTCTTATCAAGGCGTTGGACTTAACGATGTTATTCTGTCAGCGAAACAGGCCGTTTATGATATTTCGTAAAAATTTCGTAACTTTTTTTGATTTTGTTTTTTTTTTTTTAATAAGTAAAGACAGGAAGTTCTACGAATGAGGTATCATAATTTGTTGAATTAGCTTCATGCCCTGGAGCCATGCGAGTCTGTAGAAAATAAACGTAACGTGCAAAAAATAAACGTAAAAATGTGAATAAATTTGAAAATAAATTGAGCCATTCAATTCATGTAGGTGAGTCAATTGTTCTTTTCGTTGAATGCCAATTTTTGGTCGATATCTCGATTGATATGGGAGATAACGGAAGGTTCGTTGAAGGTTTCTGTAGGGGATAGTGAGACCTACAAAATTAGTTCAAGGGAAATTTTGCTATCTTGTTTGGATTTCGAAATATGCAAAGAGAGCTGTAGAGCAAATTGGTGAACTAGGATAGGCGAATTTACTTTCAGACAGTTTTTTCTATCGGAAATTCTTAGATAATGGAATTTTGATTGTGACGTTTTTTGGAGAATATTGTAAGACCTACACATATGGTGTAGTAAAAAATTTCTATCTTGTTTAGATATAGATATATGCAAATAGAACTCTGTAGCGAAGTGGCCAGCTAGACCAAATGAACGTATCTTCTTGCAGATGTTTTTACGAATCCTATAGATAGCATAATTTTTTTATTAGGATATTTTTTGTAGAAAATAGGGAGATCTGAAAAGTTTGTTATTTCAAATTGGAGCATTTTGTCAGTGTATCGGGCATGGAAGTAGTTTTGATCAGTGTGAAAAAATATATTTTCAAAAATATTACCCACCGAATATTTTTTTCTTGTCTCAATTTGTGTTAAAAAAAAAAAAAAAAGTACATGAGTACACTTTGCTAGTTTTCACACTTCGCCACAGAGTTCATGGAAGAATAGATGAAATTTAGATGTCACGATTTTCCAGATTTTCATGAAGTACATTGCTAAGATAATACCATAACAATCAGGCGATCTCATGCGCTTCACTAGCAAAGGAGTTATGTTACCTGCGTATTTCACCTCATCGAAGGCCTTTCTCGCTTTTTTCAGCTCTTCATTCATTGTCAAAAGATCCTTGACCCTCGCATATTTTCTAGCGTCCTTTCGAACTGAAAGTACAACCATTTACAAGTTTCTTCATTTTTTATTTGTCTCAGTAACTTTATAAGTTATTTTGTGGACATTGATTAGTATCCCATTTCTATTATTTTTCCCATTTTTAGTTTTAATGAACCCTCAAATTTATGAATCAATTTTATTACGTTCTCTTTATTAAGTTCTTTTCTTTCAGAATTAATTTTTGTCGCTAGTCATATATTTCTAATATTTATTATTTCCACCATTCTGATTTTATTTTCAATTTTGAAGATCATTTAAAATCTGGACAATTTTTCGGATTTTTAAGTTCTGATGAAATTTTCATGTCTTATCGAAAGCCTCCAAATTTTTACATTTCCACGTTTTTTGAATTTTGCAAAATATTTTTGGAAATATTGAAAATTGTTAAAACTTGAAGAAAAAATTTAAAAAAATTGTAGACTGAAAAATTTGAAAAATTTGGACAGATCTCGGAAGTTCGAAATAAACGTGACTTTAACAGCATTACCGAGGAAGACGATATCCTCAACTTGGACTCGACCTGTCCTTCCAATTTCCATAGCTCTGTGTGTCATTTCGGTGATATACTCGATAACCAGATCCTCCAGCAAATCGACACTCTCGGTATAAGGATTTTGATCATCTCCAAATCCATACATCATACAGCGAAGTTCCTTGGAGAATAGGCGTTTTCTGCCTCCAGGCAAAGTTCCCCCAATGGGTAGCTCCGTCTCTTCGTCCTCGAACTGAATACCCAAAACCAGATATTTTTATATAGTAAAATCCACACTTTGCCTTACACTATAGCATCAACGAATCTTTGCAATCGACGATGAATTAATTCCTTCTTTAATCTTTCCATTCTTTCATTTATCATCATTATTTTTTATTCATTTTTTGCCGATAATATATAGATAATTCAGCTCTATTGGTTCCATTGCTAATGAACCACGTGGCCTACGTGTATGTTAAAAGATATATGGTAAATATGTAACTTAGGTGTGACACGTGGAATTTATAACTGGTGCAAAATACAATAATGATATCAATTACGCTAAATTTTTTAACAATTTTTATCCAAATTCAAAAGATTTAATATTCCAATTTTTTTGGCAATAATAATAATAATAATAATACGAGAAATCCTTTGCAATTGACGTTTGTGATTTTTTTTAAGTGTTTGAAATTTTGTAAATGATGGTTTTGACAGAATGAGAATTTTTGAACGTTTAGAGATTTAAGAAACAAAAAATGTTTAGAAAATTTTTGAAATGTCAACAAAATTTTTGGAATATAATATAACCTGGCGAATCGTGGTTTGAATAACTTAGTTTTTACTATGTGAAGGACACAAAAACATGATGCAGATTGGATTATGTTAATTGTGCATGATCTCTGATAAAAATAACAGGCACTTTTACTTTTATGTACTGAAGATAAAATCAAAAGTTGTTAGATATTTTGAAGTCACCAATTTGAGGTTAGAAAGTGCTTTTCACCTGCTCGAAAGTCTCCTCAGCCGCCATAACTGGGAACAATTTGCAATTTGCAAATTGCACGACGAAACTTATTAAATCTGTAACAAGTCAAGTAAAGCGCTATCGGCTTGGCAATTTAAGTGGGTAAAACTTATCGAGTAATCAGGAAAATGACAGACCAACACAGTGGCGGGTTCTTAGGTATACTTATGGGTTCGTTTGATGTATAGTGTAGTTTCGCTTAGGGGCTACCCTGTTGTTGTTGTGGGGGTTTTTTAAGTTTTGAAATTTTTGTAATTTTGGAGATTTTGAAATTTTTGAAATTTTTGGCATTTTTGAAATTTTTGAAATTTTTGAAATTTTTGAAAATTTTGAAATTTTTGAAAATTTTGGAATTTTGGAATTTTTGAAATTTTTGAAATTTTTGAAATTTTTGAAATTTTTGAAATTTTTGAAATTTTTGAAATTTTTGAAATTTTTGGAATTTTTGGAATTTTTGGAATTTTTGAAATTTTTGAAATTTTTGAGATTTTTGAGATTTTTGAAATTTTTGAAATTTTTGAAATTTTTGAAATTTTTGAAATTTTTGAAATTTTTGAAATTTTTGAAATTTTTGAAATTTTTGAAATTTTTAAAATTTTTGAAAATTTTTGAAATTCTTGAAATTTTTGAAATTTTTAAAATTTTTGAAATTTTTGAAATTTTTGAAATTTTTGAAATTTTTGAAATTTTTGAAATTTTTGAAATTTTTGAAACTTTTGAAATTTTTGAAATTTTTAAAATTTTTAAAATTTTTGAAATTTTTGAAATTTTTGAAATTTTTGAAATTTTCGCAATTTTGGAAATTTTCGACATTTTTAATTTTTTTTGAAAAATTTCAAAATTTTGGAAATTTTTGCATTTTTTGAAATTTTCAACATTTTTGAAATTTTTTGAATTGTTGACATTTTTAACGTTTTTGGCATTTTTTATTTCAGTTATATTCCAATTTTGTGAGCATCTAACGACTTTAATAAGTCCAGAGCGGTCGTTAAAGACCCAGGCAGTTATACAGCGACCTAAAATAGCCCTATATAAAAAAAAAAATTGTGAAATTTCGTAGGATGTTTGAATAATCGCAAATTGCAAAAAAAAATAATCAAGTTTTTGCAAATTTCTCTAATATCCTGAAAATTGTAGTGAATCCAAATCTCAAAGATTTCTGAAAATTCCCGCAACAATTCACAATTTAGCTACTGTTGATAACAAATGACAACAATTTCATCGCATAGCCTTTTCGTTAGTGTCCCAAAATGTTGGTCTTTGCAAAACTCAGGGAACCAAAAATGTAATTCCCGTTGCAATCAGTATTTATTTCCCAAATCAATTTTCCTCGATCACTCAGCGAATTTTCACCGCATAATAATTTCCCAACCCCCATTTCCTTGACATTTCTATCGACACGACTCGTTATAAATAGTTCACGAATTGATTTTATGAGTATTGTAGAAAAATTTAATTCAGCCGGTAACGTCCGCACTGCGCAGGAATGTCAATGTCAGAGATATAATTGTTCATATTTTTCCTACTTTGCCCTATAACTATTGCTCTGCCTGACGTTAAAAAAATGTATCCGCTGAAAAAATCTATGACCAAAAATTTGGTCAATTTTTCATTAACACCAAAAATTCCAAAACAATAAAATGTAAAACCTATATACCATATATATAGCAAAGTAAACTTGGTTAAAATGTAAAAATATCTTAATTTTTACTTCAGTTGCGTACAATTTTTCCCCCCGAGCTCGATCAATTTAACTAAAAAAAAAATCCAGACTTTTCACTTGGATAGTAAATCAGTTATAGTAGCAAGCGCACTCCAGGAGACGCGATTACAATCAAACTTCGACCTCACGAAATCTCTATTTTCCCCTTAAACTTGGAGTGAAAAATAGAGAATAAAATCGTAAAACAAAGGTCAGCGGGTGGTATCAATGCACTCATGCAATCCACCGGAACTGACACAACTCCCTCGCAATAATTATAACCCCGATAAATTGTTTTGATGACCTTGAATTTCAAGATAATAATCCGAAAACTGTTGCAACTGTGTTAAAGACACGATGAAAAGTTGCGCACGCTCAAATACGGTTCCACTATATATAAGACATTCCATTAAATGTTTGGTGATTAAACGTTTCCCATAAAATTAGTGTAGACGCATTTGAATTGTGTGTTCTAACGATGTATAGTACATAGAAATAAATCCCACATATAAAGAACATAACACTCCCGATTGTCCGCATCAAGTATTCTTGAGGTCGATCCTAATAAGGACATCACGATGACCCAGGTGGGAATCAACGATGCGATCAAGCTTGATCAAAGCTTGGACGAGGCTTGACTAAGCTTCGCCAAAGCTGTGTCTTGAAGCCTCGGTCAATCTTTGCAGAACATGCGAATGTCACACCCCAGCTTAGAGAATAAGCTTCGTCCTAGCTTGGTTACGTAGGTTACTACAAGCTTCGAACTTTATCTTCATTCAAGCTTCGAACTTTATCTTGGTACAAGCCTGGAAATTCATTTTCGTCCAAGTTCCAAAGTTTCTCGTGGTCGAAGCATCGAAATTAATCGTGGTCCAAGCTACTAAATTTATCTTGGTTCAAACTTCGAAGATAGGAACATTGAGGTTGGACCAAGCTCAGTTGAACATTCGTGTCCAAGCTTGGGTTTGGGTGGTGCAGCAATCCTGGATTTATATATGAATCCAATATTAAGCAGAGTTTTGCTGAAGCCGGTAAATCGAAACTAGGAAAAATATGCTTCAATCTAGCTTAGTTCAACCTTAGTTCAGAAGCTTGGGTTTAGATTGTATGAGCAATCCGGGATTCATGCTTGTTGAAGCTAAGATTCAAAGCTAACAAAGCTGAGCTCGGACCAAGCTTAGCACAATATGGTTTCTGAAGCTTGGCTTTGGATGATTCTAGTAAGCTTGGATGTATATATGTATCCAATATTGGACGTAGATTGGATTCTGCCTGTGGACCAACGCTAGGGACGCTAAGATTGAGCCAAGCTTGGCACAAGCTGGGCCAACAAAGCTTGGATATCTTTGATATAACTAAGCTTGCTTTGATCTAGGCTTATACATGGGATGAAGCCATGTCGCAGCTATCAAGTCCAAGCTTCGGCATCGAAGAATTGAGAAAAGAAAATTCAAAAACGAGACATAACTCTGTTTCAGACGCGATAAAAGCCCGCGCATGCACACAGCCGCTAAATTGCGAGCGGTGGGGTGTATATGCATCTATATCCACCCCCATGTGTACTATATACATACGATGGAGCACCAAACAATCGCAGACGGTAAAGCGCAGGCGGTGCACGAGCGTCAAATAGTATTTTTGAGGTTCGAAAAGTATCCACAATTTTTACTTTATTCTTTAAAACGTTTTTCGGCATTTATTGTGATCTTTTTTTATCGTGGTATTGTGGCCTAGGCGCGGGAAAATGCGGGTCAATGAACTCGAAAATGAACGAGACAGTTGTGGTAATCAATAGGAGCGTCTGGGTAAGGTTTGTAATTATGTTTGGAAATGACAATTACAACTGTTGCTTAAAGAGTACTTTAGTTGTTTGACGTGTGAATTTATAGATAAATTGGATTATGGAGTGACCTGGAGCGACTGGAGTGGGAAAATTTAAAAACAGTTAAAGTTTGATTTCTATAGACATCGAAACTCTGTTAATACAACTTGACGTGTACTCTAACCACAATAACAAAATTTCCCACCCACCCACACTCACCCACCCACCCACCCACCTACCCACACTCACCCACCCACCCACACTCACCCACCCACCCACACTCACCCATCTACCCACACTCACCCACCCACCCACACTCACCCACCCACCCACACTCACCCACCCACCCACACTCACCCACCCACCCACACTCACCCACCCACCCACCCACACTCACCCACCTACCCACACTCACCCACCCACCCACACTCACCCACCCACCCACCCACCCACCCACACTCACCCACCCACCCACCCACACTCACCCACCCACCCACCTACACTCACCC
Organism: Asobara japonica; assembly: GCA_026005395.1. Lineage (NCBI taxonomy): Eukaryota > Metazoa > Arthropoda > Insecta > Hymenoptera > Braconidae > Asobara > Asobara japonica. The sequence goes on along the minus strand of BQMI01000479.1, from coordinate 2,751,723 downwards.
ACCCACCCACACTCACCCACCCACCCACCCACACACACACACACACACACACACACATGTGCGCGCGCACACGCACACGCACGCTCGGGCATGTGGTGGGCAGAGATATATCTGTCTACAACGTGTCTACAAGGTCCTAAGTTCGCGCCCGATCTCCTTACGTTTCTCATCAAATGAGACCGCGAGGCCGGGCGGGAACCTAACCTTACGCAGAGGGGGGGGGGGCGGATCCATCATAAACACTCGCTATCATACGGTAGGGCTCTCTGGAAGTTTACCCTGTGTCTAGAAATACGATGGCCTAAATGGCGAAAGTCGGCCCTGGCCGCATGGATGGGTGTCCACTGCTCCCCTTTGAAGAACGCGGTGGAGAGCGACTACCCTGAGGAGTACCAGAGACAGGGATAGAGGACAGGGATAGAGGAACACACACACACATTGGGTTTACCCCATGCCAAATGCTCAATTTTAACAAGTTTCTAACGAAATTTTTGTTGTTTTTACAGGAGTCTTGTATCGAGATGAGCCTCATAGGCAATTGCCACAAATTCATTCGTCTTATGACACGTTTCGAATAGTATTTACACAATTTTGAGTGGTCGCCGTTGTTCGTCGTTGCTTACTATGCAGAAAATGAAATGTCAAAGAGGACACCTAAAACCAGGTATTTATGAGACTTCATCAAATTCAAACGTTGTAAAATTTTGAAAAATTCCGGACCAAAAATTTTGATTAGCCCAAAAAAATATTGAAAAAAAAAAATTAAATAATATTGAAAATGTCGAAAATAAGGAGAAAAAAGTCATTAATATTATTTCGATTTTTCCACAGCTCTGACTTGAGAAAGCCGTCCACGATGACAGTGGCGCGTGAAAAAAAATCCGCGCCATTGGTGCCAGTATCCACGATGGGGAAAACTCCTTGGCCCCCATCAGTTAACGATTCAAGCTGGGACAACAGGAGCGCAGCGACTTCCTCATCTTGGTCCGAAGATCTCGAGCAAATAGCAACGAAAAAAGTTGTTGAACTATGGAGCGCTGTTGAAAGAACTCTTTACAAGGAAGATAATGAAGAAGTGCCGTGTACCCAAGGGATCGTCATGGATGAGTGTGTTCAATGGCGGACCCAAATACCTCATTTCCGTGTCGTTGGGGAGAAAATGAATATTGTAGTTGTTGGTGAGGATGGGGAGATTTATGCACCTGTCTTGGTTGAAGGTCTTCAGAGTAAAAATGAGGAGATTGGTGATAGTGCGCAAAAGGTCGGTCCTTCTTTGCGAGTGTCTTATCAATACATCAATTCAAGATTATTGTTGCATTTTTTTGGCGACAAATTTTCCTCAGATCATTATGACCCTTACCTTTTCAGATTTCGATGGCGATTTTTTTTTTGAGGTTCTATCATGAAAAAAAAGTACTCTCAAATTTTTTCCAATTTTTTTTTCTTTTTTTTTAATCAGAAACAATCTGTAGCGAAAATAGGCCCTGATTTAGAATTCTGAAAAAATTTACCAAAATCTAAAAAAAAAAATACCAAATTTTTAGAAAATAAAAGAAATATAGAACTCCTATCTGGTAGATAATTTTGAGTCCAATTTCGGTAGAAAAATTGAGAAAAAATCGGAAATTGGAAGAAACAATTATATCGTTTCGGGGTCTATTTTTGCTACAGATTTTTGCTGATTAAAAAAAAAAACAAAAAAAAAATCTCAAAAAATTTGAGAGTACTTTTTTTTCATGGTAGAACCTCAGAAAAAAATTGCCATCGAGATCTGAGGAGGTAAGGGTCACGGGTTGTCCAAGTTGGTATGGAATACCCCATATAGTCTGAAAACAGGAAAAATACTAGTAACAAACATTGAAAAACTCGTTTTTTGATTTTCAAGAAATCCATGGTATCGAAACGGAGAGACCTTCGAGATAAGATTGTGGATCTTCTGGTGGATTACATCATGGATGAAGTGGAAAAGGCCGATTTTCCATCAGCGATGTCAAAGGAGCTTGACGATGTGCTTCGCATAACTCCAGCTCCAACATACAGTGGTGGAAAATTGTTGAAATCTCGAGAACAAAGTAATTCAAGTAGAAATCGTAGTGCCAATAGAATAAAATCGTTCGAATTGACTGAACTGATTCATGATAGTAAAGCTTTCAAACAACTACCCAAAAATGCCAAAAACGCAGTTGATGATTATAATGGGGATGAGGATGATACATCGAGTCTTGATGACATGCAGCTTGGTAGAAATAAACTTGGCACGGTGTTTAATAAAAAAATTGTTGTCAGTCCTGTACCATTTGCTGTTACGACCCGCGAGAGTTTTTGCACGTTGAGAACTACACCAATCAAGTATGCTGGACATCTGCTACAACTCACCACACCTCAGGGTGAGAGTACAAAATTTGTAAAAATATATTGATGGTTACAAAAAAATTTGATAATTTTGACAATTTGGATAATTGCTAATGGTGGGAAAAATCTTGAAAAAATTAACAATTTTTAAAGACTGTACTTTTGAAAAAAAAAATTGTATTGAACCATGTTCAACGTTGGGAATGTGATTTTTTTTTCCATTTTGAAATGCCACAATTTGATAAAATTTGACACTTCCAAAAATTTGGCCAATTTTTAGACATTTTGAATAATTTTGACAATTTTTTTGGACTATGTATTTTCAGAATTTCATAAATCTAAAGGCGGTTTCAATTTTTCGAAATAATTAATAATAAAAAACAGATATGAACAAATACTGAAAGTTTGTGAACTTAAAAAAATGTTGAAAATTTCTCAAAATGAAAATCTTAAAAATGAAAAAAAATCTGATAATGAGAAATTAAAAAAAAAATCATCAATAAATCCTCAAAAAAAAATCTGAAATGGAAAATTGTAAAAAAAAAAATGGAGATGTGGAATCCTAAAAAAATCGCGAGATAAATCTTACAGCTGTTACTAGAGAAACAACGCTGAGCACTTGCTTTCACAAGTTCATTAATCAAGAGGCCGTTATAAGTTACTGTGGGCTTTTAGGACAGCTTTACCTAAGTTTGTACGTCAGCTTGGATAGAATAGACTTGCTCTGACTTTGCGAATAATCCTACGGAATTTCTATGGGATATTCCATAGAAAATCTAACAGGCTTCCTCTACAATTGCTATACGAATTCTATGAAGAATCCGGATCTTTCCACTTCCATATTTGGATCTGTCAAATTCTTAACTCTGCTCGATTTCACTGCTAGATCGTCATACTTAAAGTCTTATGGGTTCATACGAAAATCCTACAGGACATCCTATGGGAAATTCCATAGGAATCTTATAATAGTCGTTGATATACGCGAAATTGAAAAATTAAAACAAAAAGGGTAACCAATTTTCATAGTTTAACGGGTTTCTCAATCTTTTTTTAGAGCAATTCTATGGGGTTCGCCATCGAGTATTATATGCGTCGACACACATTTTAAAAAATTACCTGCAAAATTACGTAAAAGTTACCACTTGAAGCCCATGAAAAATTGGAAAACCAAATGGAAACCAATCCGAATTTTGTCCGTTGATGGCACTAAATTTGATGAACTATTCCGTTAAAAAATCTCTTCGCGCAAAAACCGCGAAATCGGGAAATTTTTTGTGTTTCGTAATTTTTACCCACCAAAATAATTTGTACGCAAAAAAAAATGGCAAGTAAATATTGTATCCACAAAAAAACACATTTTGCACCGTGAGGCTTCATAACGTCTCTCCCGGGAATTTCTATGGAAAAAATCGAGAGAAGATTCGAATTCTCTCTGCGGTATATTTTGTAGGAATCCTATGGGGTTTTTTTACATGGGGCGAAGTGCATGTACATTACGGTTCATTACATTACATTTCATTTCCGTACATTACATTTTATTCCATTACGTTTCATTTACATTACATTCGGAAAAATATTCCAACTTATGTTTTAGTTTTGACAATTGCATAGTATCAGAAAATGTGATAAGGTAAATTTGAAAAAATGTAAAAAGTGTGTAAAATTTTTTTTTAAAAACACATCGAGCTGTTATAACAATTTGAAAATTCTCAAAAAATTAAAAAGTGGTGAGATTTTTGACGCGGTGGTCAAAAAGAAGAAAATTGTGGGAAACTTGAACAAATAACAAAAAGTGAAATACTTTTAAATGTGGGCAAACTGTTATAAAATCGTGTTTTATTGAGCTGACTTGCGCTTCCCCCCCCCCCCCCCCCCCCCAATATGATCTCTATGGGAAGCTTTTTCGTGCGCACAAGATTATCCCAGCTATTCATTACCAAGTGGTGACATTGATGAATTCGCTACTGAAATTTATCGGTTCGATGATAGGATGCAAATTCTGTTGAGGATCCATCGTGCGGAATTGCGAAATTTTAGAAAATACAAATTCAAAACGCGAAGTCAAAACTGAAAAATCGAAGGATGATAAAAAATCTTGAATCTATAAAAGCGTTGAAAGGTTCAGAACTTTGGAGCACTTTGAGAAGTTTGGAAATTTTGGGGATTTTGGAAATTTTAAAAATTTTAGAAATTTTAAAAATTTTAAAAATTTTAAAAATTTTAAAAATTTTAAAAATTTCAAAAATTTTAAAAAATTTGAAAATTTAAAAAGTTTTGAAAATTTCTAAAATTTTGAAAATTTTAAAAGTTTTGAGAATTTTAAAAGTTTTGAAAATTTTGAAAATTTTGAAAATTTTGAAAATTTCGAAAATTTTGAAAATTTGAAAAAAAATTAAAAATTTAAAAAAATTTGAAAATTACAAAATTTTCGTAATTTTTGAAAATTTTCCAAATTTTGCAAATAAGAAATGGAAATTTGACCGAACCATTAAGTAAAAAATATACCAAAAGTGAAAGCGTGTTTAAAAATTGAGAAAAAAAACAATCCATACATTTTGTAAAGAAATCGAGAATTAAAAAAAGGGAAAACCGGAAAAAATTACGTGAGGTAAAAAAAAAATTGGGAAAATGAGAAATCTTGTGATAAGATTTTTTTTTCTAAAACTACGTAACCGCCCCCACAAAGTCAAGATTTTTATCAACATTTCCTCATTCCACGATTGTTCGAGCTATTCATCACGAACTCGTGACAATGATGAATTTGGACTTGAAATGTATTGATTTGATAATACGATGTTGTATGGCCATGAGTTCTGAAGAAATAACAAAAACATTATAAACTGTTAAAACAGTAAAAGTTTTGAAATTTTTTTTAAATTCCGAAATCTCCAAAAATTCCAAATCCATCTCTCCAATCCAAGACCATCAAAGCTATGGAACTTGGAATAAAAATAGGAATCTGCTTCTAAAAAAAATGCCAAAATTTATTTAAAAAAAAAGAACGCAATTGGCAAAATATAAGCAAGCTAAAAAATTTCGAAAAATTGACTTTCAAACTTTTGAAATGGAGCAAAAATATTTCGTTAAATGTGAGACCCAGTGGTTTGGAAGAATAAACCCAAAAAAAAAATAGCTATCGAAATGTCCACAAGTGCCAGAGGCTGTTCAATCTATCCATGACAAACATGTGACATTGATGAATCCAGTGCTAAAATTGATTGGTTTGATTCCAGGATTCTACCGGAACATGAGTTCTGCGTCTAAAATAACGTCAGCGAAGCGTTCGACTCTTTCGAGACTGCCCCAGCGTCACTCATCAGCCTGGCAGCCCTCGGTGTCCCGTTCAGCCTGTCCAAAAAATATTCGGCTAGCGCCCATCGATCCATCCAGATTGCCCAGCAGTAACAAAAATCGGTGAGAAAAGCCACTATATTCAGCAGATGGGCCATTCCATACCAAATCAGCCACCATGGCCGTCAACGCATACCACTTCGACACTATTCACAAAAAAACGTTCTTCGCCATTGAATTTCATGCAAAAATGGAAAATTTCCATTTCTGACTGGCCCCTTGCATAAAAAACTGAGTGTGAAAAATTTGAAAATCTAAAAGGGACTTGATAATCGATGCTACCACACAGGAATATTTTTGTTTGGAAAACCAAAAAAAATCTGAAAAAAAATCTAAGAAAAAATTGAATTTTTTTTTTTTTTAAGTACATTCCAATTTTTATAATACCACTCTGGAATATTTTGATTTGGAAAGAAAAAAAAAATAAAAAACAAATCTAAAAAAAAAATGTAGAAAAAAATGTAAAAAAAAATGTAGAAAAAAATCTAAAAAAAAGACTAAAAAAAAAGTTGTTTAATTTCCATAGCACTCAATTCTGGGGATATAAATGGGAGCTTATAACATGGGAAATAATTTGGGTGGCTGAGTTGACATGGAACGATCCATATATATATATATATAGTCCGAAAAAATGTAATTGACATGTAAGAAATTTACGAAATTGAAGAAAATTAAAAAATTGCAAACATTAGCAAATTGGAAACTGAAACTAAAAAGAGAAATAAAAATTTAAATAATGTCTGAAAATTTAACTTAGCACCTATCGATCCCTCCAGATTGGCCTGGAGTAATAAAAATCGGTAATAAAGCCTTATCAGAAGGTTCATCCCACTCGTAAATTTTTCATCACGTCATAAAACAAGTAGGCCATTTCTTTTCCGTTCTTTTTATTATGATGTTTTTGCTAATACATTGGCAATTCACTTCCGAGTCGATAAGGGGTACAAACTTGCAATGGCAGTTACGTAAATTGAAAATGTTTCAACTTTGAATTGTCAAAATGTGGAAATTTTTCATCTTTGGGGGTATTAATTTTTGTTAGAATTTGTTCATTATTTTTATTTTCAAACATTGATGATCATTAAAATTTATGTTTTTGGGATTCGTAATTTTTTCTAACTTTTTCTTTACATTTCTATTCAAACGTTATTTTCAAAATTTTCACAATTTTCAAAACTTTCAATAATACTCCAATTTGTTAAATCATCGATTTTTTCAAAAAAATTCAAAATTCTTAAAAAAAAAATAATTTCTTAAATCTGAAAAATATCAATTTTTGGAAGCGCGAAAATGTTTAAAAATTTCAAATTGTCGAAAAAAAAAAATTATACCACGTTTAATCCTGTCTCATTATACCAACAGATCAATGGCTCTCTTATCACCCACGGCCGTGCCTCAGCGTTCAAAAAATTCCCTCAGTCCAATTCCCCGTCCACTCAAGGTCGCCTCCGCCGATAACTTGCCAACTGAAAGTTTGGAGATTCAGGGCAAGCAAATCACACAATCGGCGAAGCCCAATTCAATAAAAAATGGACGGGATAATCCGAGGACACGAAGAAGAAAAAAAAAGTTGGATAACCAGTGATCGATTCTAAGAGAGGCGAGAGGGTGATTGGGAGCGCGGGGTGGCGGTGGGGGGGGGGGGGGGTTGCATAGACTGATGAATAAAGTTTTGTGATTGGGGGAGGGGTTTTATAACGTTGTTGACAAATTTCCGAGAGGGATTGCACTTTTTTTTTTAGAATAACCACTGCAGTGGGGGGTGACTCTTTTATGGCACATGAGTTCGATATTGACTAATGGTCGATCTACCTCACTTTTGTAATTGTTGAGCTTTGGGAGACTACCAGCGCTGCAGAGAGGTCGAATGTATTTTTTAATAAATGTTGAAGGAGAATACTTGATTGAGTTTTATTGAATACCTTCGGAGTCAAGGAGAGTGGGGCATAATAGGATGGTTTCTTGGTCCCTTCCCCGTGAGGGCAACCCCATTGAGCCCCCTCCCCGGACCTATGCAAACTTTCAACATACACACACACACACATACACACATTGTGTGTTCTCCCAAGATTGTTCTTCGAGGGGGCACGTCAAGGATCCTGTTTAGGGAACCCGACCGACAATTTCGCAGGATCTACAAACGCGAATCATCAATGCAAACAGGAGCATTCTTCATTGAATTTTTAGTAGGCAATTTTCGGTGATTACAAGTCTGTAGGTCAATGGCGCTAACATTGAACTGTTTTTATTGGGCCCATTTGAAGGAGAACTCATGCCTGCAGCCTAGAACCAAACACTTGTGCTCAACACATACAGGTCACATTGTGCCCTCAAATCCACATAACATTGGTCTGAAACATTCACCTACTTTGCAAGGAGTTACTTTGCGGTACAAATCTGCTTATCCTCAAATTATCTATATATACAAACGGAACATGCCCCGTATGAGTGTACTTAACCCTTCTTTGCCCGTGCCTCTCCACCCGACGTGTATTTGCCCGTATGATAAGCCAAGCGCCTTCCATGCATTTCCGATTGCGCTGTTGCCGCAGCGCTTTTTCGGTCTCCAACTCCCATTGCGAAATAGACAATTTTGTGTTTAATTACCTGAATTAGTTATCTCGAAAATATCCCATGATAATATCACAGACTCTCACCGGCCGGCCTATCCGCCATTTGTGCCACGGCATTTCAAAACAATACGACGCGCGGCAACACCGCTTAGAATTTTTCTACTACGCATCTGGTAGCACCACGAGCGCTGCGCCGCTTTTCTCCATCCGCACTTTATTTAAAAATTAATAACTAATTATTCTGCGATTATGCAAGCGTGGAATCGTTATTTTTGGATAGCAGACATATCAATTGAGGATATCATAAATCCTGATTTCACAATTCACACACACACACACACCTATACACTGCTGGTAAAGTAAAAACTTGGAGGTGGAGTGGGCACGACATGCAGTCGGTAAGGCGGGACTCCAAAAATAAAATCGAATCAATTTTAAGGATATGCACCGTACATCTTCAAAAATAATGAAAAATAGTTGAACAAAAAAAAAATTACTCCTCGGTAACCAGCGCACCTTTAAAATCTCTGGCCGGCACTGTTCAAAAGTTTGCAGGTTCCCTTTGAATAATGCCGGGTGGCCGACATTATACTGTTCAACAATAGCCCGGAATACTGCATTTTTTGTATATGAAACTTTTAGTAGTAATGGATAGTATATTTCTTTTTATTTATGAAACTTCGTTGAAAGCATCTTTAATCCATCTTGACTTCTGGTTACGCGCGTACGCGCATTGTTGCAAACTGCGAAGGGAAGTTGTTGAAGTGCTGAAAAAAATTAGAATGCCTCCTTCGACCTATCTCGACAAATTCCAAAGCTTCAAGAAATTTCAAAAAAGTGAAGTTACAAAATTGACCCAAGTCCGTTTACCCGCAACCGCCTTTTTTGGCGAATACTGCGGAAATAAAGAGAGATAACGAAAGCTGCATACAGAACTTTTTGTAGAGACAATCAAGGTCAACAAAAAAGTTCCTATAAAGATTTTTCTATCTCTCATAGATTTTGAGATATTCATCAGAAACCGGAGCAACCGCTTACCACTCAGCTCCAGAGACTACCCTGTATGAACTATATATATTACAGAAGATATCTCCTGCCACAAAAAATATTTAAAACCCTCCTTTTCATCGTATATATCAGAAGTACCTCGCAGAATTTATTGCACAACTTGGTTTCCTAATTAGCGGATTTTCAAATGAATCAGCGGCATCGGTTGGAAACTAATTGACGAGCCGATTTGTCCCGCCTTGGCTCTCAAATGAACTGCCGACTGAAAAAGAACTGTAACAATTAATTATCCCACTATTGAATTTTCCAAGGACTTCTCATCTCAAAGTTAAAAAATATATTCTCCAACTTTTCCCAATCTACCGTGAAAATATCGATCTCTCATTGAGAGAAAAAGAATGAAACCTCCTTCCCACTTAACATTTTTTTCCTCACATTTTCATTGATGAACTAATTTGTAAATTAATCACAAATAGCTGAATTAAAAATTATTGGAATCGTTTATTTCTATTGTGAGGAAAACCTCTCATTATTGGAAAAATCAACTGGAAAAATCTACCGGAAAAATCTACTGCAAAAGCTACTGGAAAAATCTACTGGATAAATCTACCGGAAAAATCTACTGGAAAAATCTACTGGAAAAATCTACTGGAAAAATCTACTGGAAAAATCTACTGGAAAAATCTACTGGAAAAATCTACTGGAAAAATCTACTGGAAAAATTACTGGAAAAATCTACTGGAAAAATCTACTGAAAAAATCTACTGGAAGAATCTGCTGGAAGAATCTACTGGAAAAATCTACTGGAAAACTCTACTGGAAAAATCTACTGGAAAAATCTACTGGAAGAATCTGCTGGAAGAATCTACTGGACAAATCTACTGAGAAGTCTACTGGAAGAATCTACTGGAAGAATCTACTGGAAGAATCTACTGAAAAAATCTACTGGAAAAATCTACTGGAAAAATCTACTGGAAAAATCTACTCGAAAAATCTACTGGAAAAATCTACTGAAAAAATCTACTGGAAGAATCTGCTGGAAAAATCTACTGGAAAAATCTACTGGAAAAATCTACTGGAAAACTCTACTGGAAAAATCTACTGGAAAAATCTACTGGAAAAATCTACTGGAAGAATCTGCTGGAAGAATCTACTGGACAAATCTACTGGAAAAATCTACTAAGAAGTCTACTAGAAGAATCTACTGCAAAAATGTACTGCAAAAATGTAGTGGAAGAATCTACTGGAAAAATCTACTGGAAAAATCTACTGGAAAAATCTACTGGAAAAATCTACTGGAAAAATCTACTGGAAACATCGACACTGAACTCCCCACAAACCTCAATCTCCAATTGCCCAATTCACTTCGTGTTATCATACCAAAATTACCATGCAAATAGCGTTGGCCAGTTATGGTTAATTAATCATTGAAATTCAAACATCTGGCGTTGATATAGGTAATGTTAGCAAGTGGAGATACCAAAGGGCGTGTAGTTGTTGCAAAGGCAAACTACAAAAGAGCAACTAAGAGCACGCGGTGTCTGACATTTACTAACGTTGCATTATACCCTTTTCTATCTAAAAAGCATCAAGGACGAGCGCAGAAGCGAAAGCTCACACTGGGGGATGCTGCGTGTACCAAAAGCTTGACTCGGTGATATCGCGTCAGTAATGCGCGAACTTGTTCACAGAACACGTCTATCGCTCGCGTTCATCATAATTTTTTGAATATAAGCAAACTTTTTTTGGTGAAGTGAGTAGAGCCACATGAAACACTTGTCCAATTCGTATTAATCTTGTAAGAAAAAAAAAAATTTTTTATCATAATTTTGGGTGTATTTTTTGACCATTTTTTACAAAAAAAAAAAGGTTGGAGCAGGGGAAAAGTTATAATACGGTGTTGGAAAAATTGGGGCACTACATGGGAAATATCCTAGAAGAGTAGCGGATGTGTGTGTGTGTGTGTGTGTGCCTCTTCCTAATAAATGTGCCAAATTTTATAGTCACTAATTGTCGACAATTATGTTTGCTATCACTTTGGCGCCAATTCAAGTTCAATTTATGTCATGGAATTTGCAAAGTTCCATTCCTTTAAATCAATTTTTCAACGGATCCTAAGAGACTCATGGTTGATTCAATTGCAATGTAAAAGCTTCGTTTTAATGCCATCTCGACTGAGATCTTGATTCCATTTCGTCTTCAGCTAAAACCATAAGAAACTTAAGTCTCGACATTTTCCATAAAATGGCTCTGGATTTAAATTCATTTTACGATTTTCATTTGACGAATTGGGATGCAGAATTCCCTAATTACACTTCTTTAGCATTCATCAAACAAAATTAATAAGTTGTAACAATATGAATTTTTAAAAATTCATTATGGAGCCCTTCTTTGCCCGCGTTATGGCGTGAGTGCCGTTATTTTTTTCTATTTCCAAGATAAATCGAAACATATCATGAATTCTGCAATCAGGATTTATGATATCCTCACTTGATATGTCTGCTATCCAGAAATGACGATTCCACGCTTGCATAATCGCAGAATAATTAGTTATTAATTTTCAAATAAAGTGAGGATGGAGAAAAGCGGCGCAGCGCTCGTGGTGCTACCAGATGCGTAGTAGAAAAATTCTAAGCGCTGTTGCCGCGCGTCGTATTGTTTTGAAATGCCGTGGCACAAATGGCGGATAGGCCGGCCGGTGAGAGTCTGTGATATTATCATGGGATATTTTCGAGATAACTAATTCAGGTAATTAAACACAAAATTGTCTATTTCGCAATGGGAGTTCGAGACCAAAAAAGCGCTGCGGCAACAGCGCAATCGGAAATGCATGGAAGGCGCTTGGCTTATCATACGGGCAAATACACGTCGGGTGGAGAGGCACGGGCAAAGAAGGGTTAAGTACACTCATACGGGGCATATTCCGTTTGTATATATAGATAATTTGAGGATAAGCAGATTTGTACCGCAAAGTAACTCCTTGCAAAGTAGGTGAATGTTTCAGACCAATGTTATGTGGATTTGAGGGCACAATGTGACCTGTATATGTTGAGCACAAGTGTTTGGTTCTAGGCTGCAGGCATGAGTTCTCCTTCAAATGGGCCCAATAAAAACAGTTCACTGTTACCGCCATTGACCCACAGACTTGTAATCACCGAAAATTGGCTACTAAAAATTGAATGGAGATCGAGTGGGGAATGCCAAGTTGCAGCATATAGGCAAACAACATTTTTCAAAATCGTGTCGATTACCATTGTGTGTGTGTGTGTGTGTACTTGGTTTTCGGCGGAATTAAAATGGCGGACATCATTTTTTGTTTATCCTAGTTCGCCGTAAAACCACTTATTAATGAAGCAACTGATTGATTTCATGAATCTTAAGAATAAACGATTCTATTGAGGCCTTATAACAAATTCACAAGTGTTTTGTGTGGTCCAAATAAATAGGTTTGCGTAATCTTGAGCATCGACCAATATTTATGGATAGCAATATGATGGTGACTTATGGTAAGGATTTTGGAGTTCCTGGGGAGCCTCCCAGCAGTCCGAGCTACGTGAGGCCCATGGAGAGCAGTTTAGAATTCCTTCTTAGGATTTTAGGAGTTATCACTGCTATCAGTAAGTAATGATAATAATAATAATAATAATAATAATAATAATAATAATAATAATAATAATAATAATAATAATAATAATAATAATAATAATAATAATAATAATAATAATAATAATAATAATAATAATAATAATAATAATAATAATAATAATAATAATAATAATAATAATAATAATAATAATAATAATAATAATAATAATGTGTCATCCATTCCTGTATATAGATGTGCACATATTTCGGTTCTGAGCGGAAATTGATTAATAAGAATTGAAGGAATTGTTCTCCAAGGTTGAAACTCCTTTCCAGCCTGAACATCAGTAAGAGGCACTTGGGTTCCGGAAACTGTTCCAGGAACGGTTCCAGATGAAATTTCCATTCCGGGAACGGGACCAGATGTGGAAACGCTACCAAGAATTGCTCCACAGAGCACAGACATAAAAACTGCTCCAGGAGAAAGTTGGGTTCTAGGACCGGTTCCAGGGGAACTCCGAGAACGCATGGCTCATGTGGAACAGATCTTGGGAGTGCTCTTCCCCCTGGACCTATTCTTGGAGCGGTTGCCGGAATTGAACTTTCATCTCGAACCGTTCCAGGAATTGGACTTTCATCTGGAACCGTTCGTGGAACTGAAGTTCCAAAATTGGTAAATTTTTCTTCATGAAGACAACGGTGCGAAAGTACCTTAGAAGCATAAGAAGCGTATATCAAATAATTCTGTAACTTCATCATTCCAAAGTCCAACTTTTCAATTCGTCGAGGAAATAGTTGATGAGTTGTTAAACAAAACTCAGAAATTACTCCTGAATTCGAATCAATGTTTGCGCTGGTGAATGAGAAATCCGTAAATGTAAACTGAGGCATCTTTACCTTTGTTTTGATCGCAATTACGAACTCACCGAAAATACTGTTGTTGGGGTGCAATCAGATCGCTGAAAGCGAGGCAGAATTGAGGAATTCAGTAAGGAAAAGACATGAACTGTTCTAGATGTCGTGGAATTCAAAGTAAACCTGAATGCACTTCACGTGTATTGAGACGACATTTTGTATTAAATTGTGTTGCCTGTTGAACCTCAATGCTTGGTATTGTATATAGGAAGTTGAGGGAATAGAGGGATTATTGAAATGTTTAGAACTCTTGAAGATTTGGTGATTTTTTTTTAGTTCGCTGAATGTTCAATTTTGTTTGGTAATTTTGGATTTTTTTTTTTTTGCATTTTTGGGAATTACATCGTAATTTGTCTTCATCCACCCACCCATCCCACACACTCATTCACTCAGCCACCCACTCTCTCACCCGAACAGGGACTCACTTACCCACCCCGTCACTCACTCACTCACCCACTCACTCATTCACCCACCCATTCACCCATTCACCCACTCACTCACTCACCCACTCACTCACCCACTTACTCACCCACTTACTCACCCACTCACTCACCCACTCACTCACCCACTCACCCACTCACCCACTCACTTACCCACTCACTCACCCACTCACTTACCCACTCACTCACCCACTCACTTACCCACTCACTCACCCACTCACCCCTAGAATCTTCGACAATATTTTGAAAATTTTGCCATTTTCAAAGTGTACCAAATTTTGGGAAATATTAGTACATCTTAGAATAGGGTAAATGATATTCTCCTCGTATTGAGTTCATATATTATATGGTACAGTATTGATCCGTGGAAATTAATCCAGGAGATAATTCGTGCGTTTATCACTTACCAATTATCCCTTATCAATTATCTCTCATACATGGTGCATGCATTTTTGTTCATCAGACAATATGCACCAATCCAATTACCGTAATTTCCACTGGGTAATTGCTGGATTCAATATTTTTTTTTCTTTTTCTATTTTTCACCCATTTGTAGAATGAAGTCACGGGGAAATTACATTCGATTCTATAGATTCATAATTAAATCAATGATCGCTTGGCAAAGGTTTTCGCTTCTGCAATCAAATTTGAATTAACCAGCCCGCACTTAAGTGAAGTGTTCGATACTTGATTACGTATTAAGTCTTTGAATAAATTATTAAACACTTTACTTAAGCATCACATACTTGACTATAATATGAAATACTTGAATTAGGCGTAGAATACTTGAATTCAGTATCAAATTCTTTTTACAGATCTTAATCAGTAGAAAAAATAAATGATTCATTTATTTAGACCATTCACCCACCCACCCATCCACTCACTCACCCACCCACCCACCCAGCCACCCACTCACTCACTCACTCACCCACTCACCCACTCACCCACTCACTCACCCACCCACTCACTCACCCACCCACCCACCCACACACCCATACACCACCCACCCACCCACTCACTCACTCATCCACCCACCCACCTGCTGACCAACTCCCCCACTCACTCGCCCAAAGACCCACCCAGTTACCCACTCACTCACCAGATCCACTCGCCCACCCATCTGTCCAGATCCACCCACTTACCCATGGCATTCTATCATTTATGGCAGACTAAATAAATCATTTTCTAATTTTCTATTGCACATAGAAAAAAATTAAGTTTGAACTTGTGTGTGTTACCAAGCTACAGAAAAAAAATCAAAATCGAACATAAAAAATTCTTATTCTTCAATTTATGAAGCATTAAATTTTTCAATCTAACTCTCCACTGGATTGTTATTAAAAAAGGTCTATTAAGTTCATGTGGGCATTAATCTAGTACAGAAAATGAATATTGCGTTCAGCCATTGGTTTCTTTCCCCGGCAATTTATCACTGGAATTGCGCAATTTTTTCACTCATCGTTTCTATATTTTACATGATCGATTTGGCTCTCCACATTGGCAGAATTCAACTCCAGCAAAATGTTGTCATAAATCATGATCTCATGAGGGATATATTTCTTGTATGAAAAGTCGGAATATGAAAAAGTACTTTGAGGCTTTATACTCGTCTTTACTTCTTGTCGTGTATTTTTCCCCTTTTTTTTTATTTGTTAGTCCCCAATGATCGATAAACTTGTAGTTCCTTCGGAACACCTTCGGAATTATCAAAATCCCCCAAAATTTACGCACTTTCAAACTTTTCATTTTTGATTTTTTTTTCACATTTTCTGAGTTTTTGACCCTCAAAAAATTGCGGGATTTTTCTTCAGTTTAAATATTTACAATTTTGGGACATTTTTTTAGTTTGTAAAATTTCTCAATTTTTTTCGAAAATTTCCCATTTTTTTGAACCTTCCGCAAATTTTTTAACTTTACAAAATTTTGAAAAATTTCCAAAATTTTGGATTTTTTCGACATTTTGGAAAGTTTTGAAATTTTTGCGAATTGTAGCTTTTCAAAAGTGACTACAATTTTCTAAATAAAATAATTTTTTTTTTTTTTTTTTTTAAATATTACTAAACCTGTTGCAATATTAAACAATTTTGATGTTCTCAAAAAATTGAAATTTTGTTACGTTTTTTTTATATTCTTTGGAACTATGAAATAGTCGGCGATTCACGATTTCCCTGAAATTGCTGAAATTGATCATATACTACTTCTCACATATCGTCCCCACATTGGCAAGATTTCGCTTCAGATTATCATAAATCATGAGAATCACAATCTCATGAGGGATATATTTCCGGTATAAGAAGTCGGAATATGAAAAACTACTCCAACGTTTTATACCCGTCTTTACTTTTCTCCTACAATTTTCATCCATTATTTCCCAACGACGTGTGAACTTAGAAAAATAGCAATTAAAAAATTCGGTGGAATTTCTTCGACATTTCCAAATGTTTTTCACATCTTCGAAATAATATTTTCCTCTGAATTTTGACAAACCTAAAATTTTTACCCGACACGACTCGAGGCGGGACACGACGAGACAAAACGAGACGAGAGAACCTCAATTCTCGTCTCGTCTCTCGGCATCTCTATCAAATAAACATAGAGTGTGCAAAATTGTAAAATTTCTACGAAAAACCGATATTAGGGAAATGTCTCATATTTCTTGTCCGAAAATTCGAAATATGAAAAACCGCTTCGACGCATAAACCCCCCCCCCCCCTCCACCTCGCGTCCCGTATTTTTCTTTTATCTATCATCCCCCAGGACGTGTGAACTATCGAAAGATGAGCAAACCGGATTATCCCACTGTAAGCAATTCCCTTATGACTTTTTCCCCTAATTACAAACCATAAATATCGGCCGAGGAAGACGATATCGACATCGAGTTATCGCATGGCCGATTCGTTGTAGCCATTTACCGGAAAGGTTGCGAACGGTTATACATTTTCGACAGTTAAATCGCGCCTCCCCCCCCCCTCCCCCTCCCACCCATTTTACCGCACTCCAACAACGCCGAAGCGATTCCAACCGAGAAATGAAACTACATGCTTTCAACTTCCATCTCAGCGTTCGCCTTTACTTGCTCTGTGTATGTGTGTGTGTCTGTGTGTGTGTTTGTGTGTCCGTCTCTCTGGTTTGTACTTCCCACGCTAGCTGCTCTTCGGCATTCCTTTAGAAGGAACCGCCAGAAATCCTTGTGATACGATGGCGAGCGCCTATGATAGACCCCCCCCCCCCACCTCTACTGCGGAGGGGTGGGTTCCCACCCAACCGTGCTATGGGCACACACGGAATGTTCCACGGTGCGAACATAAAACCTTTAACGTAGTAGGCAGATACCCTACCCATTATGCCGAAGCCCCGACAGTGTGTGTGTGTGTGTGTGTGGCTGAGTGGGTGGGTGTGTGGGTGGGTGGTTGGGTGGTTGGGTGGGTGGTTGGGTGGTTGGGTGGGTGGTTGGGTGGGTGGGTGGGTGGGTGTGTGAGTGGGTGTGTGGGCGTCTGGGTGGGTATGTGGGTAGGTGCGGGGGTGGGTGGGGGAGCGGGAGAGGAGGAGGGGTGCATTTAAGTGTTCGGAGGATGAAAATTTTTCTAAATTTCTCAATTCTCCGAAATTACTCAAAATTTTCAATTTTCCAAACTTTCCGAAGACTTCCAATTCACCACACTCTCCGCAAACATTTTTTTCGTATAATATCCTCATTCGGCGATAACCAAACTACCATTTTATTCGGAACTTTCAGAAATTCCCTGGTCCACTTTTTATTTTGTAATGAACCCGGCGTTTCAGCCATCGATCAAGGTCCAAAATTAAATTTCTCCCGGATACTCCCCCCCCCCCCTCCCCATTCCCCCCTGCCCCACCCACTCCCTCCCCTAAAGAGTCAATTTCTCCAGGAACTTCACTAAAAATAGGCAAAAAAAATTCTCGCAAAGACGTGATGTGGAATAGGTTTCGAGTTTATACGGCATATATCCACCATCCCATCCACCGCTTTTCAAGAGCCTTCACCCATGTTGTGTAGACACGTCTTAAGGATGTAATCGTTGCTGTATAAAAACATCCACAAAGAATTGACTTTTTCACTCTTGGATAGGGTAAGTTATTATAACCAGTCGTTGTATTTTTTTGTCTTAGAACCCCCCCCCCCCCCACATGGAACTCCCCCTCCCCCGGCGGGTTATGTTCGCATCCGGTTGGCGGTCTCAATTTGTTGGTACCGCCGATAGCACATATGGAATATTCCTGGCATCCCTCAAAATCCATGAACAAATATTTTATCACGTGAAACATTCTGCGGAGGCCGGGTGGGAATCTGGGACCTTTAATCCTGTCGTGAAAATCTGAACCGGAAGTGACTGGTTTTACAGAGACGCCCCATACTTAGAGAGGAGACAAAAATTGACGCGTGGGTGGGTGGGAGGGTGTTACGAGATGGGTGGGTGGGTCTGAGAGCGTGGGAGAGGGTGGGAGCGTGGGAGGGGGCGAGAGGAGGAGAGTGGGTGGGTAGGTGGGTGGGTGGGTGGTTAGGTGGGTGGGAAAGGAAGGGTGGATGGATGGGTGGCTGGGTGGGAGAGGAAGGGTGGGTGGGTGGGAGAGAAGGGCTGGGTGGGTGGGAGAGAAGGGCTGGGTGGGTGGGGGAGAATGGGTGGATGGGGGTGGGCCAGTGAAAACTCAATCTTGGTATTCTGTTCACGATTTTTGCGGCCTCATTGATAATTCGAGGGACACACTTTTCTCGGTTGACACACCAGGTATTACGCTCAACAGAAACCCACAAGTAGTACCTTCTGTTTTATTTTTCGCGGCCATTCACCGAGCGCATAAAGACCCCTTTTAAACCGTGTAATGGTCTGCAATTAATCTACGTTCGATTGTCATCAATTCTCATTCTCGTTTGAAATGACAGAGGTGAGGTGAATCACGGTGAATGGGGGATAATGCAAAGTTCGATGTCATTATTTTCCGATAATGCGGTCACCCTCAATGTTAGTTGATGATGGAGTTTCATGGGGTCAGGATTCAGCAGTCGGGAAGGATGTGAGGATCGTAAAACAGCAAGTTATTCAGTCACGGGGGGGAGTAATTGATGGTGACGGGGCAAATCTTGTGGGAGGTTTCGTCCGGAAACACGTGTTTTTGCAGAGATAAAAATAAAAGTATTCAGGTGAAACCTCAATGATTATTGATAACGAAAAACTCAACTTTACGCAATTTTCAGAATGAATCAATATTGTCACAGCAATTTAATCTGAAATTGCTTTCAAGTTTATCATACTGGAAATTCCGTTGTATCTGCTCCTGAAATTCCAAAAAAAATCTCTAACAGTGTGTAATAATTGCGCAAGGGAAGCAAAAACTCAAAGTGACCTGTCAGGCCAATATGGAATCAATGAGCCACTCCATCACAGCAGTCCGGGCTTGTGTAAAAGCATTTGATTGATATTAATTTTTTTTTTTCAGACAGGGTTTGCGATATTTACATGGTGTTATGATCTCATCCATCATCCGCTATATGACATAACATTGACAAAATAGTGACATAGTAGCTCAATAAACGCTATTGGTTCCCAAACGACCAGAGAGAAAAGCATGAATACCCAAACAATGGTTAAAAATTCATGTTATTTTGAATTTTGGCTAGGTTGCGGCCCCACCCATCCATCCACCCACCCACACCCACACCTATTTACCCACCCACCCCCAGATCCACACCTACCTAACCACCCATCCACCCGCCCACCCACCCGTCCAACCACCCACCTACCTACCCACCCGCCCAACCACCTACCCACCCACACCCAAACCTATCTAACCACCCACCCACTCACCTACCTACCCACCCACCAACCCACTCACCCATCCACACCTACCCACTCACGCACTCACACTTACCCACTCATCCACACCTACTCACCCACGCACCCACACCTACCTACCCACTCACACCTACCCACCCAACCACACCCATCCACTCGCCCACACCCACCCACTCACCCACACCCACCCACTCACCCACACCCACCCACTCACCCACACCCACCCACTCACCCACACCCACCCACTCGCCCACCCAAAATGATGAAATTTTACCTCGAAAAGGCGCAGTCCTAGTGGAATACCGCAAATTAGAGAAAGATTGAGGAAGAGACTTCAGGTTACTTATACACAGTATGTTATAGTAATGTCACAGGTATAAAATATACTTGGAATCTTCACATTTCTCGGCAACTTGTGTCACCCTGACACGTTTTTCATGGGATTTTCGTGTGTGTATGTTGAATATTTTATGTTATTTGGCCTGACAGTCGCGAATTAGCTTTCGCGGTTTTCGCGTTCGAATGACGTATAGTTATTTAAGAGTGTAAAATTGAGGGCAATATTGGGATATAGCGCACTGTTCCCACTCGAGGGAATTCGAGGAACATCCGAATACTTTCAAATAATTATTTTTTTTTTTAAATTTTTTCATCAATAATAACGGGCGCTACTCTTTTGTTAGGTGCATCTAATAAAAAAATCACATGAAACTTGTGCTTTTGATGGTCAGTGGAGATAGAAATAAAGATGAGCGAATGTCCGAAATTGTGAATAATCAATTATGAATCCAATATAAATGATTCAATTCAACTCAATTCAGTTTGAATTGTTCACAAATGCTGGAATTATTAAAACCCAATACAGTTGTAGTAATTTAATTAACTACAAATAATTCTAATAATTTGAATAATTTCACTCAATTATATGAAAGATGATTTTTGATCTGATGATCAAAATATAAAAATTATTTGAAAAATTTCAACTTCAAAATTTTTTGACATTTCAAACGAAAAAATTGCAAAGTTTACGATTTGCCACAAAACTAAAGAATCGCAAGGTTATAAATTTGAACACGACTGATCGTTCGATTTCGAATTTTAGGATTCCAAAAATCGTAGGCTATTAAAAATCCATCAGAAATATTCCGTCAAAATTGTACATTGCAAACAACAATTGATATAACTGTATACGACTTCCTTAGGGGAATAGGTATTTTGTGAGCGATTGATCTGTGTAAAAATCCCTAAATCCATAGCCTGGACAACAGTGGCCTTTTCGTGTCTCTCCCAGCGTGAGCGAGCGGAGGGGAATGCGTCCCCACTACGCGTGACCTTGGGAATTGCGCTGGAGGGATAGGCCGTTTCGGTGCATGGTTTCCAATCGAGTCATCATATCACCTCTCCCTTCCTCTGGCCACGCCTATTGCGAGCGTGGAAGGGGTACTCTGTAACTCTACGTGCGCGGAATTCTCAGCCCCGCAACCCGAAATTATGGCGGGTGCCCTGCATACAGTACCAATTCCCCGATGAGAAAAAGTGAATGGTAATACGGAAATCAATTTCAAACTTGCTTGTGTCAGCTTCAGTTAAATGGCTGAAGCTCCGATTTTCGACAACAAAATTCAATTCGAAAATTCTCAAATTTTGAGACAAATTATTTGAGAGCCTTAAAAAAAAAATTCCCTTCAAAAAATTATAGTGTTTTTTCACAATGCGCTAAAGCCACCCTCGAATGCGAATTTTTAATTTTTTCATCTTTGCAGAATGGACAAAAGTCATAAAGGGACTTGAAAAAAATAACCTATGAAAAAATATTTATTCGGCTGTTTGCTCTACGGTGAGCGGTTGGGGAATAAAAAAAATGGGAGGGCGATAAAAATTTCTAAAATGGACAAACAAGGTATCCTCTATTTTTAATAAGAGTGCTCTTTAATAAAACAAGGGGATTAAAAGGACGGTGGGTGGGGCGCAGAGGGGGTGGGGGGAGGGGTAAATTGTGGAATGAGCTTGGCGTTCTTCGTGGAGATAAAAGCCTTTATCCCATCACTGTATGCGACTGCCAGAAAATACAATGAAACGGAGAGGGCAGGGGCCATTACACCGGATATCCACGTTCCTTCATGACGATATATGCCAGGAATCTTTCAGGCTACCCTTTAGCTATTGTTTTGGATTGTGCGCTTAGTTGGATGGATAAATAATGCTGAGAATGCAGATAAAAATTTTGTCATCGTATTATACTATTTTGATCTTTTTCCGTCCCTCTCTTTTGAGCATTTCTTCGAAAGGAAGTACTGGACACCCATCCATGCGGCTGGGGCCGACTTTCTCCATCTAGACCATCGTATTCATAAACACAGGGTAAACCTCCAGAAACCCCTGTGCTACGATGACGTACTTGAAAATTGAGCTAGCTGATGGTGTCGCAATGCAAACATTTCAACTATCTCGTCTTGTATCGAAATCATAAAACCAATTGTTATCTCGTCTCGTCTCGAGGATCGAGAATGCAATCCACTCTCGTATTGTCTCGATTTTTTTTCATTTTTCAAGTGCTGCTTCAGAACGACTCTCTTCAAAGGCTGGTTTATCAATACGAAAACACAGGAATCGATTGAGTGATATTCATGCTGAAATGCTTCTGTGCCTTCATTCTTGGGTCCAGTGTTCATCAACACCAAAATTGAAAAGTGCCATCAAATATCTGTTGTAATTATTGAGAAAGAAAATATTGCCAAAGAGTGGATGTTCATGTTGGTAGTTATATTGACAAAAATATATCGTCAAACTTTTACACTGTTGAGTAAATGAAATTTCCTAAATGTGTGAACAATTTATTATCGTCATTATTATTTCTTAGGATCACATAAATTGATGAAAAAAAATCATTAGTTTCGTGAGTGAAATTGATTGGTTTAAAACGATTTTTTTCGAATTCTTGTCGAGACATCTCGTCTCTCGTCACATTTCTCTCGTATTGTTTCGACTTGGTGATAATCATAAAATCGCTCTCTCGTATTGTATCGAGTCATAATTGTCTCGTCTTGTCTCGATTCTCTTATCTGTCCCGGCAACACTAGGTACATGCGCATGCCAGAAGTCACATGGCGTCTTAACACAATTCTCCAAATAGTCATATTAATATGATCACCCTACATTATGGTAGCATGTAATCAGTTTCAAAATAGAAGATTATTACCGGAATGTAGTCGAGATAGTTGCAGGACAAGGTGCATACAGATATCCACAATCTCCGTATTATAATTAGTTCCGGGATTTGACCAGCGATGAGAATCACATTCACGAATAGTAGATGAAAGATGCAGTTGATATGAATGAGCTTTGGAATAGCATGCAGCGGTGAATCCTTGGTGAAATTGCCGGGACTGTATCTAGCTCAGGGTAAATCCTTTGGAGCTAATTAGCCAAAGCATGTCTGAGGCATTAACATATTTCACGAATTTCGTTTTTTTTTTCACGACGCAATTAACAGATAACATTGGATGCAATTTTTTTGGGTGATAGAGGAGTGAATGATTGAATCATTCTAAAAATTTGGGGATTTTCTGACGTTAAGTAGTGGAGGAAAAAATTCCGAAATTTGACCTTTCATATGGTTCTATGTGGGAGAATTTAGGGATCGGCCACTCCGACTGTGACGTAATATTTTTGAAGTGAAAGTTCTATAGGCGCCTTTGGGTGTGAATCGAATACACGCGAGTTCCTATGTTACGAAAACCGACACCATTGGGAAGGGGGAAGCGCCATATATGGAGTGCGTACGTACTTTACTCGCTAGGATGTAGAGACGGTATGCGAGGTACGGGGAGGGGAGCACGAGAGAGAGAAAAATAGAGCATTCGCGCACATCTAGACCCATTTACAGCGTGTTGCATGGGAACGTCGATAATGACGCGTTCGTCATAGTTTAACGCAGGGCGTAAGATGGCGTTGTGCGCATTTTCTATCCACGGTAAAAAGCCAGCTGTTTTCCAGTCTGGTGTGTTAATGTATACGTTATATATGTGCCGAACGTTATTTTCTATATCATAATTTATGTCCGGAACAATTTGGTGTGTGTGTTAATCAAAAGTTTTCGTTTCTTACTTCAGTTATCACAAACCGATGATTTCATTTGTAGAAAATCGTGAGATGAAAACAGAATAAAAAATCTTTTGTATATTGATACAATTGGATTGTTTTAAATCATAACCTGCGATTTACATTGATATCAGAGCCACTGATCCTATCGTATCCTCAGCAGTAGAAAAGAATATTTACAGAATATCATAACATCTCTATAAATTTTGCCCCTACGAAGTTTCCCTTCTGTCGCGTAGCGTTCTACGCACTTGTTTTTTTTTTGGGAAAATTTTTAGTGGATATAAATTAATGAGATTTTTATTATGTTATGTTAATGGCGAAGAAGCCATAATAAAACTAAATATACAAACCGAGTTTTTACAGCAGTACAAAAACTTTATTAACACCGGTTTTTCACCATTATGTGGCGCACTTACATGGTTTTATACTCGGCAAAATGTGCCCCGCAGAGTCCACTGAATAAACCCCATTGGAAAAGTGGGTCACAGTTTACACGCGCATAATTCGCGGTATCATGAGAAATGAATTTAATATCATTGTCGTTAATACGTTAGATTTGCTTTAGCTGATTAGCTCCAAGGATTTACCGTGGACTAGATACTCCGTGCAATTTTAGACAGGATGGGTGGGAGGGGGGGGGGGGGGGGGGGGGGGGGTCTCATGCACTTGGGATTCTGGGTTTCATCGTTGCTAAATTTTCTGTCGAATATTCGCGGGTGGCATTCTCATCGCTCACAGAATTGGAAAATTTAGAAAAAAAATCAACATTACAACAATTTGAGAGTTTCAAAGTCTTACAAAAATTTTCAACTTTTAGAAAAATTGCAATAACTTTCCTGATTTGGCTATTTAAAAAAATTGCGGTATTCCCAAAATTTCAAACATTTTAAATAGTTTTAGTATCTCCAATATTTACAAGATCTTAAAAACTTGTGGGAAAATATCAACAAGTCTAAGTTATGCTGGAAATTTAGTTGTGGTGCACGAAATCTGCCTCAGCACTTCCAATAGTTTCTCGTCTCCATACTCATCGGGTGCAACTTTAGAGTTATGCAAATGCAAAATAGCGGGGGGAAGAGACCTGGAAGATAAAATATCGCTATAATTGCGAAAGCAAGAGCTTGATGATTATAAAATATTCGATGAACGTGGGGGCCTGCAAGTTCAATACGTTCCCATAAATGGTTGAACCTTCTAAAATTTGGGGCTTTTAAGGTGTGACTTGATATTTAACCACCCAAACATTTTGAAATTCTCAAAAATTTTTAATTCTTCACAATTAAAAAAAAAAAAATTGGACGTTTCGAATCTTGAAGGGATCTTTGCATTAAAAAAAAAGAATGAACATCTGCAGGATGTCACTAAAATTCTGAGGTTCTGCTGCTCAGATGAAGATCTTCAAGTATGACGTTTTTTTTTTTTGATTTTTTTTTTTTTTTTTTTTTTTTTTTTTTTTATTGAGTCTATACTTTCAAATATACTGAGAAAATCATATGATATACGAAATTGGCAGCAGGGATCTTAGTCATAGGCGCCATCTTCACGTCTCGCATTATGACGATTCCTCCATGACCTTCTGGTGGCGCCATCTTTTGCCATAGCGGCGGAACCTTGTTTGTGTATCTAATAATATATTCAATGGACCAGACCGGCTGTAAGTTATGTGGGTACAACTGGGGCATGTGCCAGTACCCATTCGTATCCGAGTACAAACCGCCGCTAATTCAACCCCATGTAGACCGAAGCACCCGACTGTGATCGTGCTATATACATCAACCCAATACAAATTATACCTCTTCAATGTACCGCAGCGTTCAAATCGCTTTCATCTTTAACGCCCGTCTGGTTGGTGTTCTGCTCGTTAATGCACGTGCTCTATTTGTCAGTGATGGATTAATTATTGCGCCTGATTTGTATCCATACCTTTGACATTAAGTCCGGAATTATTAAATTTGCCATTAACCCAATTTTTATTTTTTTTATTTTTTTTTGAAAATTTTTTGATGTATACAATTTTTTTTCAAATTTCAAAATGTTAAAATGATTTTTAAAAAATTGAAATCTACACGAACTTTCCAGGCTCTCAAGGTTTGCAAAACTTGCTGCACAATATTGCAAAATTTGTCAGATAATTCTGAAGTTCAAAGAGAAATTAACATTTTTGAATTTCAGCACAGAATGCTTCATTCTTCTCCACTATACCCCCCTTTAACACGCTTCCAGCAAGTGTCGACATATTCACTTGCCAGGTATATTCTACTTCAACTCGCGATATCTTCTAAACTATACGAAGTGGCAAAAAGTGTCATAACATATGAAATGTGTATTTTTGTATAAGGAACAACTTTGGTTATATACATTTTTCCCGTATCTCGAACGACTCCGGCGCTACGGCGTTATCAACAATTGAAACTGTTAACTAGTGGGGGTTAATCAGTGTGACCTCTGTTAGAGTCACAACGAAAACTTGCAGATTTGAGAATTCTAAACTGACCCATTCATCATGCAGATAATTATGAATATTTGAGTAGGCGCTTGGTGAGCATGACGACGAGACTTACGCGCGTTACTTGAGTCAGAGTGAGACGCCAATAGGGGTGCCACCGCTCGAGGGTTAAATCCATCATACCTCCCTAATTATCACAATTATGGAAAAAAGTCTTAACAATTAACTGTGCATTTCCACTAACAGAACAAGTTCCATTCAACACTTTCTGCCGTATCTCTCACCGTTTTTGCAATAGAGCGTTGTGAACGATTTAGTTTTTTAACGCTCATAACTGGACTTCGTCCGCTTAATTACCCTCTGTACTTCTGTAGTGTCTTGAAAATGTGGCGAAATTTTTGAAAATTTCAAAAATCGTAAAACTTGCGAATTCAAAAATTTGCTAAAAATTTGGAAATTTGGTAAAATTAAAAAAAATTGTCAATTTTTAAGAATTGGTTGACATTTTGACAGTTTTCGAAAAATTTGGAAGTTCTGCCAATTTTGATCTTTTTGCAAATTTCTGAAAATTTTGATAATTTTGAAATTGTCAAAAATTTAAGGCATCATTCGAGTTGCTGGCATTTTTGAATGTTGAAAAATAGGGAAAGCTGAATGCAAGTGGCTGAATGTAGTCAGTGTTTTTGTACAATTTCTGAAGGTACGGGGGCTTTACAATGGCTACGTATGTAAAGGGTAAGAGGTCTGTGGTTTATGGAAGGAAGAAGCTCGGTGGTGTGTCTGGCTCTAATGCCACACTGAAGAAATGCTGAGGGCGAAGAGGAGCTGGTAAGTGGGAGCGATAAATTGCGCCCCTGAACATTGCACACCGGTGGTTCGCGACTCTCCGAAATTTCTGAGAGGACACGGGTACCACCACCGCATCTTACTGCATGTCCCACCTCTTTTCTTCCGGCTAAATCCTAGGGAAAAATTCGAGGATTGCCAGAGGAGCTTCGTGATAAATCAGGGGATATTCTGTCGAATAGGCCTCCAAATGGTTTTAAAAAAAATTCTAAATCTCAATCACGCAAAAACTTTTTTTTTTTATCTCTCGCAAAAACTTTTGATTTGCCATTTTTAAAAACTTTTGCTAAAATTTTCCGGATCCCAAAAAACCTTTAATTAACTAATCAAATTAAATTGTAATTTAAATTATTTTGTTAACTTTATTAATTTAAATATTTAAATTTTCAATTAATTCTTCATCTTCAAACTAAACTTTGTGGATTTTTCAACATTTCAAGAAATCCAAAAGATTCAAGTTTAAAAATGTGTAATAGAAACTTATCTTTCGCAGAACAATTCTTGGGAAAATATTTTGGTCAATTATTCGAGAAGTTGGCACGAATTAACCCAACTTTTGAGAGTCTTCATCATTGCAATAAAAGCCTTAAAAAGTTGTTTAAAGTCCGGTATTTTTTTACTCATATTTTTCTAGAATTTTCAAGACCTATTTTAATGAAATACTCCAACTGGTTACCGAGATCGGCGATTGTCAGAATTTTTTAAATAATGAATCGGTGATTCATTAAATCCAAATTCGATTCACGTCATCTGACAGAGGGACTTACAAAGTATGTTTGGTAAAAATTTCAGAATTTTTTATGAAAATTTTCCCGATAAACGAGAGGTTTGAATGCATCCGACGTGAAATTTAATTCCGTAATATTGATGTATTAAAAAAAATATATAAAAAATGTTAAAAAAAAAAAAAAGTCAAGTTGCATTGTATTGACAAGCTCATGTACTTCATGGGATAATTTTCAGAATTCCGATATCTATCATAGTAAGGGAGAAAATTAATTTTGATGTATCACGGGAAGGGTATATATGACATATAGACCCCGGCCGATAGGACAAGCTCTGTCTATATGTGGTATAGACCCCGTACTTGAGCGGTCTAAATAGTATCACCTATTTCTTCGCCCAAAAAGTATCACCTAACGCTGTAAATTACGTTTAAACAGTGCAATTACAGTTGGCAACAGAAAATATACGAACTCCCTTCTCTATGGAACATTCGAACTTGGATACTCGAACAGATAAAAAATGGGCAAACTTCCACTCGATCCCTAATCCATCGGTCTACGGTAATTATTCACTCCAAAGTTTTTTTCCCGTGAAATGAAGTTCCGGTGGAGTTGACTTGGTAAGCCTTCCGTAAAAAAAAAAAAGATCAATGGAGAAAAAGAAGAAGTTGAAGTGGGAAAAGACACGTGCAGACGCAGCGCATATAACTGATTTTCCAGGAAATAAAAGTACCAGGCATTTCAAATATATTCGACCGGTAAATGGTGAATAAAAAATCAATTTAAGAAATTTAGAAAATCTCGGTCAATTTACAAAATCACAAAATTTATTTCATTTATTATTACAGTTGACTATATAGTGCTACCGCGATAGAGAAGAGCATCGAGACAAGACGTAATTATGACTCGATCCAATACGAGAGAGCGATTTTATGATTATCACCAAGTCGAAACAATACGAGAGAGATGCGACGAGAGACGAGATGTCTCGACAAGAATTCGAAAAAAATCGTTTTAAACCAATCAATTTCACTCACGAAACTAATGATTTTTTTCGTCAATTTATGTGATCCGAAGAAATAATAATGACGATAATAAATTGTTCACACATTTAGGAAATTTCATTTACTCAACAGTGTAAAAGTTTGACGATATATTTCTGTCAATATAACTACCAACATGAACACCCACTCTTTGGCAATATTTTCTTTCTCAATAATTACAACAGATATTTGATGGCACTTTTCAATTTTGGTGTTGATGAACACTGGACCCAAGAATGAAGGCACAGAAGCATTTCAGCATGAATATCACTCAATCGATTCCTGTGTTTTCGTATTGATAAACCAGCCTTTGAAGAGAGTCGTTCTGAAGCAGCACGTGAAAAATGAAAAAAAATCGAGACAATACGAGAGTGGATTGCATTCTCGACCCTCGAGACGAGACGAGATAACAATTGGTTTTATCATTTCGATACAAGACGAGAGAGTTGAAATTCTCGCCTCCTCTCGTATCGCGGCAACACTAATAATGTAGGCAAGCCAATTACCGTTCGATTGGCTGCGCACTCTCATCGATGGGAACGGGGGGGAGGGGGGGGGGAGGGGTATAGAAATTGAACGTTCGATTGTGCAACCGAAGAAAGATTTTACAAATATGGTTTCCTCCATATTCCTCATACTTGGTTACGTTATTTGAATTTTTGTAGGTTTCCATACTCGCACGATCGTTCCGTTCGTGGTGTCCTTGCATTTTAACGAGAATCTCGACCTAGTTATTTGGAATAGTGACCAATTTTTCTAAACGGTGCCCGGAGTCACGTAGTCTCGTATCCCTGGATTTGTCTTATTATCATTATTTTCTGTAAACACCAGGCAACTCTTCGGACAGCCCGGATGACCCCCTCCCCCCCCCCCCCCCCCCCCCCGCTGTGTCGGGTTAGGTTCCCCCGACCGGCAATGAATATTTGACCAGCCGCATAGGCAGCGTGAGAACGAGAATTATGCGCGTTACTGGAGTGGGAGTGAGACGCCAATAGGGGTGCGAACGCTCGAGGCTTAAACCTGTCATGCCTCCTTAATTATGACGAATATGGAAAAAAGTGATAAGGAATTAAATATGCATTTCCACTTGCAGAGCAAATTCTGCTTAATACTTTTTGCCATATCTCTTACCGTTTTTGAAGTAGAGCGTTGTAAACAATTCAATTGTTAATAACCAAAAACTGCTCGGTCAATTTAAACCAAAAACTAATCCGATCTAAAGTTCCATGAAGACGTTTCGAATAAGACCTCGATGACCCAGATCGTTCGACCTGTTCGTGAGAAATCGTTAACGGAAAATTCCGATTCCACACATACAAACATACACACACACACAGGCATTAGTTCGGAATTCGACGGGAAGCATTTTGGTATACTTGAAACCCTAGTTACGAATCGAAATGAACGAAATCGATTTAGGGGGCATTACAATAACTTTCCGAAAAATCGGGATATTGAGAAAATTCTGGGAATTTGAAAAAATGTCAAATGGGAAAGACTTTGGCTCGCAAAACTTGTGTTATACTCAAAGAAAATTTCCCATTTCCGGGTGGTCCATTTCCTTCCAGTTTAATTCGGAAACACCTGCGGGGTTATCACGATTGAGGTGAAAATCGAGATCAACCGTCTGCTAGTGCATTGGAACTTGTTTTCCGGGAGTGAACAGCGCCCTTGGGGCATTTGCACAGTAGGGAGGAAGTTAGTCAAGTTTAGGTTTACTTTGAAGGTTCGAGTGGTGAGGAAAAGTAAATAAAACCAGTGGGAATATTATTTCGGAATGACAATCTGTCCTCGAAGTAATCGTAGAATTTTCCACTATTTTGACTTGAACTTTTTTATTTATTGCAATTTTGGAAAATTGTGGAATTTTTGGATAGTCGAAAAACGGTCACAAAAATTTGTGAAAATATATATAGAATATGAAGAGTTTTTGAAAATTCAAAATGTTAGAAAATTTGAGAATTACAATTTTTTTAGAAGAGAAGTGGAATTATGGAAGTTTGTAAAATCTCGACAATTTTGAAAGTTCGGAGATTTGGACGAACTTGAAAAATTATAATTGAAATATCTTCTAGGGTTGAAGTAAATTGAGAAATTTGAAAAGAAGTTGGTTGGATTTCGCGGAGACTGAAGATGGGTTGGCAGAATTCTATTTTTCAATCGCTAACACCATAAATATAGTATTCATCGTCCGTCATTTTTTCCTCGTTCGCTCATGGAAGAGTGCATTAATTCCCCTGCGGCATGAGATAAACAGTATTGGCTTTTAAGGATGAATTGTATAAGATGACCAGAGATCAAAAATTGGAACATTGTGGAAGGTTTGATATGTGCGTTTGTACTCATCAAAACATTTTAAAAATGCAATAGGTTGAAACGATTGGAAAACTTCGGGACATGTTTAGAAGCTTTAAGATTTTACTAATTTCAGAGGATGTTGAAATTTTTTAAATTTCAAAAAATTTTCAATTTCGAAAATTTTTCAAATTCCAAAACTTTCAAAAATTACAAAAAGTTCAAAAATTTCAAAAATTTTAAAAATTTCAAAAAATTCAAAAATTTCAAAAATTTCAAAAATTTCAAAAATTTTAAAAATTTCAAAAATTTCAGAAATTTCAAAAATTTCAAAAAAATCAAAAATTTCAAAAATTTCAAAAATTTCAAAAATTTCAAAAATTTCAAAAATTTCAAAAACTTCAAAAATTTTAAAAATTTCAAAAATTTCAAAAATTTTAAAAATTTCAAAAATTTCAAAAATTTCAAAAATTTCAAAAATTTCAAAAATTTCAAAAATTTCAAAAATTTCAAAAATTTTAAAAATTTCAAAAATTTTAAAAATTTCAAAAATTTCAAAAATTTTAAAAAATCCAAAAATTTTAAAAATTTCAAAAATTTCAAAAATCTCAAAAATTTAGAAAAGTTTAAAAATTTCACCGGAGAAACTGGCCGAGCAAGATATCTCGGACATCGTGGTGATTCGGGTCCACTGGGGGACCTCTACATAGGGATAGAATTCCCAAACGTCACATCAAAACGGTCAAAAGTTTTCAAAAAATTGAAGAATTCAAGCGTTGGAAAATCTGAAAGAAATTTGATCTGAGACGTTTCGCCTCTTTCATCGCGTTCGTCTTACCCTGACAAGAGATGACTAGTATTGGTTTTAATGTCTTGATAGTGTACCATCAAGACCCTGGATAAATGCCTGAAGTGAAAATGGAGACTGAGAAATAAAAAAAAAAGTAAAAAGGTAAAGACGACCCGAATAGACCGACGATCTTGTCATTCTCGTCGACGGAATACAGAACATAAAGCAGAGAGGTTTGTTGAAATCGTCACGTCGAGCCAATTTTCCAGAATACTGGGAAATATGGGGTATTACGACTTTTTTCCCTCAAGTTTTGGAGAAACTCGGAAAATAAAAATGACCTAGAACATTGAAAAATTGTAAAAAAAAATTAATGAAGGAAAAAAATAAAAAATTGCAATCTATCAAATTTTTCAAAATTTAAATATCAAGCAAAAACGCAAATTTGTTTTTTTATTTTTTTAATATATCATTCAAATTGCAATTTTTTTCAAAAGACTCTGAGGAAGCTTAAAGGTAGCTTGGACAAAATAAAAAAAAAAATAGAATTCGACGAATTTGCGAAAATTCCAGAAATTTTCAGGACCCCCAAAATTATTGTTTTCAAAATTATTTAAAAAAAAAAACAGAAAAAACGTTGAAATTGTTACGTCGAGGCAATTTCCAAGAGTACCATAGGGGTGGTATATCCCAGGTAGCATCACCCTCTTTTTTTTCTCTCCAACCCCACACGTCTCATTCGTCTAGAGCTTGAAGCACTCTGGATAGCTGTACTTGCCCTTGGGGCCAATGTATTTAGAGAGACGAAGATCCCCTTTAAAGTTCCAGGTCTCGGACAATGAGTTCGTTATTTCGCTCCTTTTTCTCACGTCCCCTCACATTCACCGTTTTTCATGTCAATTTCTGATATTCCCTGCCACATGCGGATTTTATGACGAGCTTACACATGGTATTAGTAAACCATTTATCGCCAGTCTGCAAGTTTCCAGACCAATCGACTTCATAAATCAAATCGTAAAAAAAAATTTGTCAAATCCGCGTTTTTCAACATTTTTTAAATGTTGGACTCCGTAAGTGTCGCGTTTCCCCTCACGTCGATGAGTCATCCCTCAAGCGCTTCCCCCACCCTACTACGCGCCCCGGCGCCTCAATAGCCACCGAGTTTGGGTCAATGAATTAGTAAAAATGATTTGAGTATTAATTCATTAATTAAGTCTCATTAAATGCCGAAAATATTTTCCAAAAATCCAAAAAAAAAAATACCAAGTGCATAAGTCAATTGCACATTGGCGGTTTTTTCTTTGCAAAACAAAAACACTGTCATCTACCATATTTAATGGCTCGTTAATCGCCAAGGCATGGGACCCAAGAGCTCGATTATTTTCCTTCCGATCGCCTTGTTTTGATTTCCAATACTGGAAACAGAATTGGAAAGAAAATAAACAAACTATGAATATGAGATATTTTACCTCAATTTTTCCTGTACTATCACAATACATGTTTTCGTTATCTTGCCCTGTCGGATCCTTTCTATTCTCATGTATTCCTAATAAGATTATTTTTATTTCAAGTTCATGGATCATCAAAGAATGAATTCAGAACGCAAAAATAATGTTCATATTGCTCCACAAAAATTATTCGAAAAAAAATATAATGAAGATACTTCTTTCTGATTCACTAAAGAATGCAATTGATCCTTACAGTCTGTGCTGCAATGTCTAATTCGATGAAATTAAACTCAAATGAGTGTTGCATTTACCCGGACGCTAGTTCCACGGAGTGGGGGTCGGCGTCGGTGCGTGGTGGGGGTTAACGAAGAGCGTCACGTTCTCCGAATTAGCTTTCTCTATTCCCCCACGACCGCGTGACTAAGGGCTTCTACTATATAGGATTTCGTGGTCATTGCCGTTGAAGACTATATTAATTTAATACGAGGGCTCTGAATTTTTTTTCAGCTTCAGAATATGATTGGTGATCTACCATGCATCTCTTATCATCCTGCGTATACAATTAGTGTTTTATTGGCTGGAGGCCGAATTAAAATTTGGGACATGTCCCAAAACAAAATTGGGACACTATGTCTATTAAAGATGAGGACATTATACCAATTGATCATTTGAATATTTTTCCAAACTGAAATTAGGACATCATCCTATTTAAGAATTGGGACAGTCTCCAAGTCGGGAATTGGGACAGTGGTCCGGTTGAAAAACAGAGCGTAGCTTGACACTTAAACAGGATCCTATTTGAAAATTGGGATATTGTCCTACGTCAAAATTTGCCATTGTCTGATTTCAAGTTTGGGCCATTGTCCCACGTCGAAATTGAGACATCATCTCAGTTGAAGATCCCCACAAATTCTTAGTTCATAATCCGGATTGATATCTCCATTTGTGGGTATTATCTAGGTTGAAAACTAGAACATTAACCGAATCGAAAATTGGGACATCGTCCCATAAGGAGATCGGGACCTCGTCCTTATTGAGAAATAGGATATAGTACCCATTGAAACAATCTCGCTTTTCACCAAATATCTCCTTTGGTTAGCGTTATCCACGTTGAGAACTGAAACATTACTTGACTGGAAAATCGGGACGTTGTCGCATAAGAAGATTGGGACAGTGCGCCATACCAAGATTGGGACATTGCCTCGTAATAACATTGGGGCCATGTTCCATAGGAAGATTGTAACATTGTTCCATAGGAAGATTGCACCATTGTCCCATATCAAGATTGGGACATTGTGTCATAACAAGATTGGGACATTGTCCCATAACAAAATTAGGACATTGTGTGATAAGAAGATTGGTACATTGTCCCATAAGAAGATTGCTACATTGTCCCATAAGAAGATTGGGACACTGCCCCATAAGAAGATTGGGGCATTGTCCCATAAGAAGATTGAGACATTGTCCCATAGAAAGATGGAGACATTGTCCCGTAGGAAGATTGAAACATTGTCCCATAGGAAAGTTGGAACATTGTCCCATAGGAAAGTTGAGACATTGTCCCATAGGAAAGTTGGGACATTGTCCCATAGGAAAGTTGGGACATTGCCCCATGGGAAAGTTGGAACATTGTCCCATAGGAAAGTTGGGACATTGCCCCATAAGAAAGTTGGGACATTGTCCCATAAGAATATCGGGACATAGCGCTACATGAAATAATTTCATTGTTTGAAAATCTATATCTGCTCAGAAAAATTAAGCTAAGAAAAATTATATCACGCGTTTTTGCATTTTCAGCACGATCTACAATAGAGTATTTAGGATATAAATGTCCATGAGAAAATGATGCAAATTTCGATTGGTCTTTACTATTTCTATTTTCAACTACTAGAAGTGAAACTAGGGTATTTTCGGGGTTTAAATGCAGGCCAAAAATAGAAAATCGAACGGTTGGTGGGGACCTATTTAAATCGACTCATTTATATGGTAATGCAGTGGGTGGCGTGCAAGTTCACCGCTGGGATCTCGAGGAGCTTTTGGTTGGGCACAGGAGCTTCGTCAGGGACAAACTTTGCATATTTTTTGTGGGAAAATAGTCTGCAGATTTGGGATATTTTTAGCTGTGGCGTTAGAGAATATTGGCAAGTTATTATCCCAACTCTACGACTCAGCTGGGAAGACATGAGCGCTTGAGGTGTTGAAATTTAGGTAATGAAAAATGAGGAGTCCGTAGAATAGTCACAGAAGTGTCTCGAAAAGAAAAAAACTGGAGCTACCTATTCATTCCTTGAATTTCCCTAAATGTACTGAAAATATTTACCGAAAGCGTTCCACCGAATTCGTAAGGAGGATCAGCCTTCTATCTGTGGGCGGAAGTTGAAGGAAAAAAAAAACAACGTTCAATACTGGGGCTTGAATCGCCCATTGAGAAATGGATGGGGTGTATTAAAGGAGTACGCTTTCGGCTCTTGGTAGCTTTCAATGGCGCTTTATTAATAAATCTGCTTTAGCCCTCTGGCAGTATGCTACTTTCCTTGTAACGTTCAATGCCACTCATCCACCATACAGCTATATATGCATACAAGCCACCGTGAATCTTAATCGCAAGCGCTTTTGGGTAACATTTATGAATATGAAAGCTTTTGTGAGCCAACTGCACTCAGTTCTATAATAATCCACGTTCTATGCGTACGGAGTCTGCCATAGTAGTCATATGGATAATCGATAATCGAAGTGTGGTAGAGTGACAATAGTGGGATTTTAGGTAGAGCCGTGGGTCTAGGTCTGACACACTGGTCGTGTTGAGGTCATTGAATTTCGTGACGTAATCTCTTGTATTCTCCAAGGTAGTTGCTCATCATTTCTTCGAATAGGGCTAGTGGACACCCATCCAGCGGTTGGGGCTGACATGCGCCATTTAGGCCATTGTATTTCTGAGCACAGGTTGAACCTCCAGCAACCCCTGTGCTACATTGGCGCCTATGATAGAACTGCCCCCCCCCCACCCCCCTCCTGCCTCGGGTTAGGTTCCCGCCCGGCCTTGGAGTCCCGTTTGGCCATGGATTGCGACCGAAGCAGGAACGTTCCGTGTGTGCTATCGGTGGTATCCATAAAATGATACCGCACGGCCGGGCGGGAACCTAACCAGCCAGGGGGGGGGGTCATCATAGGTTCCCGCTATCTTAGCATCGGGGTTTCTGGGGGTTTACCCTGCGTTTGGAAATACGCTGGCTTACAACGGCGCAAGTCGGCCCCGGCCGGAAGGATGGGTGTCCGGTAGGCCCCCTCAAGGAGTCCTCAGACAGCAGCTGACGAGGGGCGTACAAACGAACGGGACGGAGAGAAAAAAATTCTTAGGAGTGGTGCACATAAAATGATACCACAAGGCGGACGGGAACCCAATCCAAAGCATATGGTACTTCCTATAGAACTTTTTGATATATATATATATATATATATATATATATATATATGACAGTCTCATAGTCTATAGACGCATATGGATAATCGATAATCGACACAGTGGTTCCTGTAGACTTCTCTGAGCTCGAGAAGAGCCATACACGTCAAAATGACATTGCATGCAATTGTCAGGTGTATAGAACCTCAAGTACAATCAGTCTGCAGTGAGTGATACAAGAGGGCTTCATTTTTTGCCGGAATTATTTTCGAGGACTTCGTGTCGGAGATATTGTTTTCATCCATGTTGATTTAATATTTTTTTTTTCTCTGCACTCTCTCGCTCCCCTTCCCCCCGCCCCCCCCCCATTTTATCCCCTGCCCCAATATTGAATGTTGGAAAATCTCGCAATGCGGATGAATGGAAAAATTCTTCTGTTACGTTCCGTTGATTTTTTTTGTTTTCACTTTTGCCAGCAAATACGGACGAATTTTTCTGCATGAGCGACAGGAATCTTGTGATTTAGAGCTCATACCTATATTTGAACAGATTTTATCAACTGTGAAGAGAAAAGTCTGTAATGATTCTTTCCGGTTCGCGCACGGAAATTATCGCTGAGGAAATATATATTTTATTTTGAGAACCTCGACGGTAAGTTCTTATCGGATTTGTGCATTCTTTGTGCAACCAGAGTGGGTGGGAGTGGGTGAGTGGGTGAGTGGGTGGGAGTGGGTGGGAGTGGGTGAGTGGGTGGGAGTGGGTGGGAGTGAGTGAGTGGGTGAGTGGGTGGGAGTGGATGGATGAGTGGGAGTGGGTGGGCAGGTGAGTGAGTGAGAGGGGGTGGGCAGGTGGGTGAGTGGGTGGGTGTGAGTGGGTGGGTGAGTGGGAGGGAGTGGGTCGGTGGGTAAGTGAATGGGTGGGTGTGTGCCTACAATTTTCCAAAAACTTCTATATGTTTTGACGAGATTTATGAAAAAAAACAGATTTTTCGGAAATATTTTCGAGTTTCCATATTGAATATTTAAAAAAAATGACAATGTGGACAAACGATTTTTTTTTTCATTGCGTCCCTTTCATTCTGTTATTGTTCTGTCACTTTTTTCGAGGGAAATGCAGAGAGGGATGAATTTTTCTGGCCGAGTGGGTAGAATCCTGAGATTTAGAATTCATACCCGCATTTCAGCAAGTTTTATCATCTGTGAAGAGAAAACGGTTTAACAATTCTTCTTGTTTGACGAATTGGCTAAAGCTCTTGGGCAAAGTACGGTAGAAATATTTTATGGACTGAATAATTGATTTTAAAATTACAGACATAGCTCATACACCAGGAAGGTGTTTTTATTCAAATGTTTGGAACTTTTCAAATCGAAATTTCTACGGAACGAACGCCACCATCGAAATCATCGAGTTCACAATCGCTGTATCTCAAGAACGGTTACAAATAGGAAAAACTTTATATAACAAAAAATGTTCCTCTCGGAACAACACACATTTGAAGTTTTATGACATTTTACCCTAACGTGCGTTGCTAAGGTGTAACCGCGAGTTGAAGCCGCGGATGGTGCCTGAGCCCTTGAATCCGGTGCGCGTGCAATCCGCTCGCATCACAAACACTTTCGCTTTGAAAAATCTCAGAAAAATTATATCAGACAAGAATTATAAATCGGGAAATTTGCTCGTGCCTCTCATGACAGCACCAAGCACATTCTAGCCCCGACTTTTTTAATTCCCACCAAAAAATATCACAGCCGACATTTTACAACATTTCTAGTGAAATCCCATCATTCTGTCATTCTCTAGCACGCCCCGTGCTATTCTCTCACGGACAGAATAAATGGAACGGAAAGAGCGAGCACCGCATTTGTGCTGTAACTTCCGGTTCGAGTGTACCAATGGCACCAGGTTTGAGGGATACATTGGTCGTAATCAAGACCCTTTATCACTGCCTCCGGACATACCCCACCACCGAGATGTAATTTTCTGGTATAGCGTCAGCACCAGTGAAGCCTGCCCGGAAAAACTCAACTTTTTCTGCAGAAATAACAAAAACGTCACATGTGTAATTTTAAAATGTCCCGTAGTCCATGGCACGGTGGCTGTACACAAAGTTTTTCTCTGTTGTGAAGAGCATTTTCACGCGCCAGGTGCTCAATGGGATGTTGGGGAAATTAATCAAGCACCATTTTTCGGGGTGAACATGCTCCGCCAAGTTGAATTGGGAGGATTTCTTGAGTGTTCGAATTTTTTTTTCGAATTAAAATTTTTTTTTATTTACGATTTTTTTATGATTTTTAGCGCCCACTATGAAATTTTTGCAGGATTAACAAAATTGTCACGTGTGCAATTTTCAAATGTGCCATAGTTCATACCAGGGCAGTAAACAAAGTCTCGTCCTCTTTTATGAAGACTATTTTTTGTTCCGTGAAAGCATGCAAGGGAATATTTTACACCCCCTCGCAGCCCCCAAACAATTGGCCGAGTGCATCATCAACGCGGACTACTATATAGGCGAGTTGAAAGTCTAGGGTCTGGGTGAAGTGATCTAGCTCGGCGAGGATATTGAGGGGAATGTTAGGGATGTGTAAGAGGGTGAAGTTTTGGGGTTTGATTAGTGAGTAATTTGAATTATTGATGTGAAACTTTTGTAAATTTTTTGATTTTTTGGAAATTTCCGGATTTTTGGGAAATTTTGGAAATTTCAGAAATTTTAGAAATTTTAGAAATTTTAGAAATTTTAGAAATATTACAAATTTTAGAAATTTTAGAAATTTTAGAAATTTTAGAAATTTTAGAAATTTTAGAAATTTTAGAAATTTTAGAAATTTTAGAAATTTTAGAAATTTTAGAAATTTTAGAAATTTTGGAAATTTTGGAAATTTTGGAAATTTTAGAAATTTTAGAAATTTTAGAAATTTTGGAAATTTTGGAAATTTTAGGAATTTTAGGAATTTTAGAAATTTTAGAAATTTTAGAAATTTTAGAAATTTTAGAAATTTTAGAAATTTTAGAAATTTTAGAAATTTTAGAAATTTTAGAAATTTTAGAAATTTTAGAAATTTTAGAAATTTTAGAAATTTTAGAAATTTTAGAAATTTTAGAAATTTTAGAAATTTTAGAACCTTTAGAAATTTTAGAAATTTTAGAAATTTTAGAAATTTTAGAAATTTTGGAAATTTCAGAAATTTTAGAAATTTTAGAAATTCTAGAAATTTTAGAAATTTTAGAAATTTTAGAAATTTTAGAAATTTTAGAAATTTTAGAAATTTTAGAAATTTTAGAAATTTTAGAAATTTTAGAAATTTTAGAAATTTTAGAAATTTTAGAAATTTTAGAAATTTTAGAAATTTTAGAAATTTTAGAAATTTTAGAAATTTTAGAAATTTTAGAAATTTTAGAAATTTTAGAAATTTTAGAAATTTTAGAAATTTTAGAAATATTACAAATTTTAGAAATTTTAGAAATTTTAGAAATTTTAGAAATTTTAGAAATTTTAGAAATTTTAGAAATTTTAGAAATTTTAGAAATTTTAGAAATTTTAGAAATTTTAGAAATTTTGGAAATTTTGGAAATTTTGGAAATTTTAGAAATTTTAGA
This sequence comes from Asobara japonica, assembly GCA_026005395.1. Classification (NCBI taxonomy): domain Eukaryota; kingdom Metazoa; phylum Arthropoda; class Insecta; order Hymenoptera; family Braconidae; genus Asobara; species Asobara japonica. The sequence continues at coordinate 2,710,995 of BQMI01000479.1, read as the reverse complement.
AATTTTAGAAATTTTAGAAATTTTAGAAATTTTAGAAATTTTAGAACCTTTAGAAATTTTAGAAATTTTAGAAATTTTAGAAATTTTAGAAATTTTGGAAATTTCAGAAATTTTAGAAATTTTAGAAATTCTAGAAATTTTAGAAATTTTAGAAATTTTAGAAATTTTAGAAATTTTAGAAATTTTAGAAATTTTAGAAATTTTAGAAATTTTAGAAATTTTAGAAATTTTAGAAATTTTAGAAATTTTAGAAATTTTAGAAATTTTAGAAATTTTAGAAATTTTAGAAATTTTAGAAATTTTAGAAATTTTAGAAATTTTAGAAATTTTAGAAATTTTAGAAATTTTAGAAATTTTAGAAATTTTAGAAATTTTAGAAATTTTAGAAATTTTAGAAATTTTAGAAATTTTAGAAATTTTAGAAATATTACAAATTTTAGAAATTTTAGAAATTTTAGAAATTTTAGAAATTTTAGAAATTTTAGAAATTTTAGAAATTTTAGAAATTTTAGAAATTTTAGAAATTTTAGAAATTTTAGAAATTTTGGAAATTTTGGAAATTTTGGAAATTTTAGAAATTTTAGAAATTTTAGAAATTTTGGAAATTTTGGAAATTTTAGGAATTTTAGGAATTTTAGAAATTTTAGAAATTTTAGAAATTTTAGAAATTTTAGAAATTTTAGAAATTTTAGAAATTTTAGAAATTTTAGAAATTTTAGAAATTTTAGAAATTTTAGAAATTTTAGAAATTTTAGAAATTTTAGAAATTTTAGAAATTTTAGAAATTTTAGAAATTTTAGAAATTTTAGAACCTTTAGAAATTTTAGAAATTTTAGAAATTTTAGAAATTTTAGAAATTTTGGAAATTTCAGAAATTTTAGAAATTTTAGAAATTCTAGAAATTTTAGAAATTTTAGAAATTTTAGAAATTTTAGAAATTTTAGAAATTTTAGAAATTTTAGAAATTTTAGAAATTTTAGAAATTTTAGAAATTTTAGAAATTTTAGAAATTTTGGAAATTGTCGGCGATTTTTTTGGCGATTTTTCATTTTTTCCGTTACTTCACCAAGTGTAAATAAAACGGAACCATTTTCAAAAATCTCAAAAATTTTGCAAATGTCTAACCTCAAAATCTCAAAATCTGAGTTTTCAAAACTATCCCGAAACGGCTCAATTCACAGAATTGGATATGTTACAAAATTTTTGAAAATTCCAATACTATGAAAAATGTAAAGCGCTAAATAAAAAATTACACTCAGCTCATACCGCATCGGCATTCCCATTAAATAAATTGCCGCAGTGTGACACATCCCTGAATTCCTTCGCACTTTTAATTCATAACAGAATTTAATAAACTTCTTGTCACATGACTGACTCCCTCTAAATTTTTTGTCTGTCCTGTATTCCATTTTTACAAAGATAAATTCTACTTCAATTAACCAAAAGTTCAACTCCCTCATTCACATAAATTTAAAATTAAAAAATATATAGAAATTTACAAACTCCATAAAAACATTAAAAAAATATAATTTAACAAATTTTTGCAAAATTTACACACGAAAAAAAAAACTTAGAAAAATAAAAAATTTTCACAAACCAAACTTGAAATGGCAAAAATGACAAAAATGCAAAATTTTTTTTTCCAATTTTTAAAAAAATTGAAAACACCCGAAACGTCAAACATTCCAAAACGTGAAGTTTCCAAATTTATCTTAAAATCTTTTCACCTCCTGCAATCCATCCTCTTAATTGGTTACCAAATTCAATAAACTTCTCTATTTCCCGACTCCCATAATTCTTGTTTGTCTTGTTTCCTATTTTTACGGAGAGAACTTGCGCTCCAATTAACCGAAAGTCCAACTGTCTTTGTTCAACGGGCGATTGGGTCTCAAAGGACGAGAGAAAAAAGCTGCAACAAAAATGAAAAAAAAAAAACAAAGTGCAGAAGTAAAGAGGAAAGTTCAACGGTAAGTTTTTACTTACTTGGTTTTTCTCGAGTACATTTTCGTTGCTTGTGTTATGCCTCGATTGTGGCCTCTTTTCAGTTGAGAATCTAGAGCACTTGACTTTTTTCCACTCTTAATTAGTCGGGCATGACAAGCCGAGTGGGTTTAATGACACCATCCAAATGGCGAAACTAGGTGTGTCGATCAACCCTCGAAGGGTCGCACTACGATTGCAGCGCCGCCGTTTTCCGCATTTCTTAATTTTTCCCGCAGACTAAAGGCAAGAATAATAAAAAAAAAATTTTGTTCCTACTCCAAAGTGTTCCCCTAACTGTGTATCCTAAATTATGGGTGAGTGGGTGGGTGGGTTAGAAAGAGGGTGAAATTTGGAGTCGAAAGTTCCTCTCCCACTTTTCTCTTCGACGCTCCCCCACCGAGTTATTCAGTTTTCAAAGTGGACCAATCAGAGCGTAGCTCCGCCCCTCGGCCAGTGGTTCTCAACCTCCAGCTCCTCAAATTGACTGGCAGTCCAGGTGTCAAGGTCACAGGACGGTTCCAATTCTGGCCAGTGCGGACGGCCCAACATGCCGGTCGTTCCCAATTGAAACGTTCAAAACGATCGCATTGGGAACCACTGGCCGAAGGGGCGGAGCTACGTCCTGATTGGCCCACTTAGAAGTTGAATAACTCGGCGGGAAGACCTCGGACTGCAAAATGCGAGAGGAACTTTCGTCCCCAAATTTTGTTCTCTTTCCAGCATTTCATTTTCGCTTGACAAGCGCACTTCAAGGTAGCGCTATGTTACCGATTGCGCTGTTGCCGCAGCGCTTGTTCGGTCTGCAACTTCCATTGCGAAATAGACAATTTTGTTTTGATTACCCGAATTAGTTATCTCGAAAATATCCCATAATAATATCACAGACTGTCACCGGCCGACCTACCCGCCATTTGTGCCACGACATTTCAAAACAATACGACGCGCGGCAACAGCGCTTAGAATTTTTCTACTACGCATCTGGTAGCACCACGAGCGCTGCGCCGCTTTTCTCCATCCGCACTTTATCGAAAAATTAATAACTAATTATTCTGCGATTATGCAAGCGTGGAATCGTCATTTCTGGATAGCAGACATATCAATTGAGGATATCATAAATCCTGATTGCACAATTCGTGATGTGCTTCGATTTATCGTGGAAATGAAAAAATCATGGTGCTCACGTCATAGCGCTGGTAAAGAAGCATTGAAATGTAGTTATCAGAAGAGGAGTTGGGGAAATCTTAGGAGTCAACTTTCTATGGAGAATTAATTTGCGCACCTCATTCACTCAGATTCCGTTTATTTAGGTTATCAATTATTTTCCTGTCGATCGCTTATCACATGTGCACATGCTGATACAGAGCAATTCTCTGGGCTTGGCAAATCCACCTGGTTCGTCATTATTTTCAAAAGCGTCTGGCATTTTCGAGTTCACAATGTCGGATATAAACTGAACTCCGAATTTTCGCGTATGGGGTGGGGGAGGGGGGGGGGGAGGGGCTACTGGATATGTCGGCATTCGACAGGCCTCGATAACGATGTAATTTGTAGGTACCACGGTCCCTGTATAATCCATTATAGTTATCTAGATATGGCAAAATAAATTTGTTGGCATTTCCTCCATGTAAAATGCTGCAGAGACATATGCATATAAAATGGCTTTATGACAATTTCCGACTATACATATAGGCCATGGCAAATGGTATCTTTTAATTTGTTTCGAGAAGTATGTCCTCATTAAAAATTGATTTGTATTTTCTGGTTGGAAAATAATTTTTTTATGTATTTTTCCGCAGTTATAACGATAGAGAAGTGATAAAAGTGGGCAATAAACAATACCTGGCGTAATTAAAGTTAAATTAAAAATCAAGGAAATTGGATAATAAAGGCCAAATTGTGGTACAAAATTTTCAAAATTTTTGAAACGATAAATTAAAAATGAAAAATTTATGGTCCAGCAAATGTCCATGTGTTGAGGTGTTTCTAATTTTGTGAGACCATTTTTAACAAACTGTCTGAATATGTGTGTGTATATGTCTGGATGGGTGGGTGGGTGTCTGCATGGGTGGGCGGGTGGGTGCCTGGATGAATGGGTGGGTGGGTGTCTAGATGGATGAGTGGGTGGGTGGGTACCTGGATGGGTGAGTGGGCGGGTGTCTGGACGGGTGTGTGGATGAGTGGGTGTCAGTATGGGTGGGAGGTTGTCTGGATGGGTGGGTGGGTGGGAGATTGCCTGGATCGGTGGGTGGGGGATTGCCTGGATGGGTGGGTGGGTGTCAGGATGGGTGAGTAAGTGAGTGTCTGGATGGGTGAATGGGCGGGTGTCTGAGTGGGTGGACGGGTGTGTGGATGGGTGGGTGTCAGTATGGGTGGGTGGGTGCCTGAATGGGTGGGTGGGGGGTTGCCTGGATGGGTGGGTGGGGGGTTGCCTGGATGGGTGGGTGGGGGGTTGCCTGGATGGGTGGGTGGGGGATTGCCTGGATGGCTGGGTGGGGGGTTGTCTGGATGGGTGGAAGGGTGGGTGCCTGGATGGGTGGGTGGGGGGTTGCCTGGATGGGTGAGTGGGCGGGTGTCTGAGTGGGTGGGTGTCAGGATGGGCGAGTGAGCGGGTGTCTGGATAGGTGGGCGGGGGGGGGGGAGTGATTGTCTGGATGGGGGGGTGCGTGTATCCAGAATGCACAATTTATATTCAGATAAATTTAAACCCTTTGCTCAAATCAAGAAAATTAATGAAAACATTCCCACCAGACAACAAAACGCAATCACCTACTTCTTTTCGAATGTTTCTATATTGAAAAGTATTGTCAAGAATAAATCTACAATGTTTTCCCCAGCCTCTCTCACTGATTACTTCATTCACTTTTTGCCCAGAAAGCCGTCGGGAATTATGATAAAACTTCGCCTAGCACTCGCATCCCAATGAATACGTAAAATCTGTCGATACTGAATTCGAAAACACCGTGCAATACCACCTCTCCCTCAATTTATTCACCCTGAGTGCCTGGCATAGTGCAAGGCTTGTTTTTTTTCTATAAAACTGACTACGGAATGTTCTCGCGCATTAGATAGCTTTTGCTTGTCAATCCAGAATTCAATGCATGCCAGCGTGAACTTGAAAGAAAAAAAGGACATGATTTATTCTTATTCTTAGTGCCAGTTGTCCAATCCGAAAGTGGCTGGAACAAATCAGCTAGTATGTCCTAACTTATAGAGATGATGAAGTACGTCAAGTAGGTAGTCTTTTTTTGCCGCCTATCTTTTGTACCCATGGTAGCTGTTCTTGAGCGCTCCTCAAGTTGTATGTGTTTATTAACAAACTGTGGTTTTTCGAAATTGTATGGACATTGCTATAGAAATTGTATAGAAATTATATAGAAATTGTATAGAAATTGTATAGAAATTGTATAGAAATTGTATAGAAATTGTATAGAAATGGTATAGAAATTGTATAGAAATTGTATAGAAATTGTATAGAAATTGTATAGAAATTGTATAGAAATTGTATAGAAATTGTATAGAAATTGTATAGAAATTGTATAGAAATTGTATAGAAATTGTATAGAAATTGTATAGAAATTGTATAGAAATTGTATAGAAATTGTATAGAAATTGTATAGAAACTGTATCGAAATTGTATAGCAATTGTATAGAAATTGTGTAGCAATTGTATAGAAATTGTGTAGCAATTGTATAGAAATTGTATAGAAATTGTATAGAAATTGTATAGAAATTGTATAGAAATTGTATAGAAATTGTATAGAAATTGTACAGAAACTGTATGGAAATTGTATAGAAATTGTATACAAATGCTATATCAATTCTATAGAAAATTTCACAGAAAAGTACGAGAAATCCTCCAGATGTCCATACAATTTCCACAGAAATATTATGGAGTACTCTATACAAAGTTCCTATGAGATATCCTATAGAAAGCCTATAGACGGTTTTTATACACATAAATTTTTATGAATACAATTTTTTTCTTCCATTCGATACATGAAACAAAATTCACATTGCACGGGCATTTTTGCGCTATCGAAATTCGATCGATCGTATCATGGTAAAAGTTTATTCCACCGATCATCCGTGCGGGTTTATAGTCCAGCGAATTGGGATAGCGCTGTGTGGCATGAATTTTAACGATATGTTTTATTTGTAAAGTTATAGGTAGCGTGTGTAACATATAGCCTAGGATATATATCAGGGGTAACTGTTACGAGTAGAGAGTGAAGCGCCCTTCACGATGATTTACATAGTTTTCTCGAGTTACCCATCGACTCTTGTGAGCGACCTCGAGGACATACCAAACTCTTTTCTCGCTTGTAAAAATCCACCGAGAGACATCACGTATTCAGCATGGGGGGGAGGGGGGGGGGGAGAATAAAAAGAGGTAAAAAAGGAAGTTTCTGCTGCGATAAATGACGCGTGAGATCTAAAAATGGGGGCGACTGTTCGGAGGCTGACACAAATGGAAAATGGCTAGAGGATTTCTATAGCTCACAGGAGTTCCATAGGACTCCCGTAGGAATCCCATGGGGTTGCAGAAAACTATAGTAACTATAGTGCTCGTGTGACGAGAAATTCATTTCTTGATAATTTTCAAGTGGGAAATTCTTCATGCTGAGTATTAGAGGAGCGAAGCGCATACAGATGTTCCTTGCCTCAAGAAATCGTGTAATTGCACTGGCTGCGAACGTTCCTCGATTTAATGCTATGCCACTTATGCCAAACCAGAAAATAATGAAACTAATGAAACGTTACTGGTGACAAATATTTGACGTTTTGGCGGTAGTAATTACTAATTAGATCTGATCCCTCAGCTAGGCAATTCAGATGTTTTCTTCTCAAGTAAGATAAATAAGCCAGCAATCTTGTAATTCATCGAAGTAAGAATTCAGATGCTATGTGAAGTAATGATATATTTGACTATAGAAAATGTGTAGTTGAACAGAAAATATTTTGATTTTTAACTGACTATAAATGGAGCTGGAACGAGTAATTTATTACTCACTGCAAAGTAGCAAGTTACTTCCAATGATTACAATTTTCTATCAAACAAGTTTTAAATTGGGTTCATTTGGAAGGGAATTCCGGATGAGTTTTCTGGTTCTGGGGGCAAGTAAATGCGGGTTTTCCCACGATCTTTCTTCTTAATTAGCGTAGGGATATTACTATGGGATTTCTCAGAAAAATATTCCCATGAAAAACGACGAAAATTTCTAATGGGTCACACTCATCTGGTCCGCTTGTTTGTGTAGTGGGTGCTCGATGAAATCTTCTGATACTTTAACACCACCCCCGCCCCCCATCCCGCCCACACCCCTTTTCGCGCCCAACCAGAGGCGCCATTTCAATCGATCCCCATGGCAGACCGAGACGAGTTTCACGGAAACACATCCGGCGAACTAAAGTTGCAGCGGAACTTCCCAAACATTCGGCGTTTTTATCGTCTCAGCGGGTTAAGTGGAATCTTGTTTTTATATTCAAGTAGACATAGTCAAGATGGGTGGTAGGGCATTGAAACGGTGGAAAAACGGCACGGCGCAACCTAACCCCCCAGCGGGGGGGGGGGGGGGAGGGGCTCCATCATAGCTGTCCACCATCGTAGCATAGGGGTTTCTGGACGTTTACCCTGCGATTAGCAATGCGATGGCCCAAGTGGCGAAAGTCGGACCCAGCTGCATGGATGGGTGTCCAGTAGGGCCTTTCGAAGAAATGCTGCAGAGCACCTACCGCGGGGAGTACAAGTAAGTGGGACGGAACCAAAAACACACACACACACCTACACACAGATAGGCACGTATAGACACAGATCTTTTCGCAAAAACTAATCTAAAATTGTCGAAAATGCCTTGAAACGCGCAGATGCGAGGGAAAATTGATTTTTCTAATTCGGGCATATAATGTTACAAGGCTTAAAATTTCTCTTTGTAAGTCTGAAAAATTTATGAAATATCGATGAAATAAGGAATGTCGAAGGTGGAAAAAATGAGGTCCGATAAACAGTGGAGTGAACTGTGTTCCGCGGAAATCTCGGGGATTATAGCGATATGGCGAAATGGAATAGGTGTTATTGATAGCACAGTTCAATTTCTCAAAAACTCCTGAATTCCCTTCTGCAGGGAATGCGAAGTTTACGACCATTTAAAAAATTGGGAAAAATGAGGGGCATAAACAATTGGAAATTTTCAACATCCCCGAAAATTCTCAAAAATTTTCAACGCTTCTCAAAAATTCTCAAAATTTTTAGAAAATTCTGAGAACCCTAGCCGATAGAGCCACTTGGCAAAAAATGAAAATTCAAATTAATACATTATTGTCGTAATTTGATAATAATGTTTTCAATCTCGTCTTCTCTAAGCCTGAAATATCCTATTTTTCCCTAACGTGACAATTCACTTACTCGAAACTTTTCTCGCAAACTCTCATAATCCGACAAACGCTCATATTCCTCAACTCAATTAGCTGAATTTCGCGTAATAGAAATGAACGTGATTTCAGCAGCGATAAAGCGAAATGTCAAAATATTTTCCCTTGGAATCATGTTTAGTGGTTGGATCATCTGGCCCCATAAAAACGATCGATTTTACGTGGAAGAACTAGACCTCATGGGCAGTCGCACAAGTAACTTTTCTACGTCCTGGATTGGAAAACTCGCCTTGGGCTCGGTTTCTAAACGCATGATCGGAAAAGAAGTTTCTTAGCCCTTAGGTCGCAATGTGCTATTTGATTAACCCACCCCCTCCCATCCACCGACCTACCTACCCACTCACCTACCCATCGACCTATCCACCCACCCACCGACTCGCCTACCCACCCACCCACTCGCCTACCCACCCACCCACTCGCCTACCCACCCACCCACCCGCCTACCCACCTACCCACCCGCCTAACCACCCACCCAACCACCTACCCACCCGCCTACCCACCCACCTACCCACCCACCCACCTACCCACCCAGTCACTCACCCACCCAGTCACTCACCCACCCAGTCACTCACCCACCCAGTCACTCACACCCACTCACCCACACCCACTCACCCACACCCACTCACCCACACCCACTCACCCACAACCACTCACCCACACCCACTCACCCACACCCACTCACCCACACCCACTCACCCACACCTACTCACCCACACCCACTCACCCACACCCACTCACCCCCCTACTTACTCACCCACCCACACACTCACATACATGAAAACAACCTCCCTATAGGAAAATTAAAAAATGCCGTTCGGCTGTATCCTTCTCCATCGTCGCTTACTAACATAATGAAGAAATAATACGACTGGCGAAAACTTTTCTCCTTCTCATTTAACCATTCACCAATTTTTTTTTCTTCTGACTTTTCCATAAATTCATTACATACCATGTGAATGGCATTATTTCACAAAGTTTTCCCACCCAAGCTAAATTTTGCCCTTGTAATTGAACAGGAGTGGTCCATAGAGTGGAATGAAACGTTAATTATACGACTGTTATGTATACAGGTATGGAATCTAGGTAGATATGGCGTAAGTTAAAGCTAGTTAGATACGAGTCATTCTGGACTTATGCCAACTGGGACATGTGATAAGGGTTGTGAGCGGGGCTTTTTGAAATGTCAACTAGTGGTCGGATAGTTGTAGACGGTTGGTGGGAATACATTAAATTATGTCTGAGTTGTAGAACGGCTCATATCAATCACTTTCCAACGTTTTATCATTATTAATTTCCCCAAAAAAAAAAAGATACACCTTTGGATTCCACAAAGTACTTCCCAATTGAGTATGTTCCTCCAGCATCAATGCTTTTCCGCAAAGTCTCTTAAGAGCTGGCGCCTGTACCAGCACTCCATTAGATTGTCACCCACTTATCGGGTCGCAGTGTGAAGCTAGTAAGAGAGTCAATGCATCACCACCTCTAAAAAGTTAACGAGGGCTTTTACGTAAAAATGTTACAAACATTTTTCGTAGGAAATGTTATTCAAAAAAAAAATGTTCTTTAGCGTTTTTAGGTAAACTAAACGCTTTCCGACGCAATGGTCCGTTTGGCATGGAAAACTAAAATTTACCAAATCAATTTCAAAGTACTCATTGGCTGGAGAATTTGTGACAGCACACACACACACACACGCGGGCGCGAACACACTGACATATATACACACATACATACGCACATACACATACACACAGACACTTACACACACCCACATAGACCTGACTTTGGTGGAATGGGTAAAGTACCTGCCTACGCCAAAGGTCCAAAGTTCGCGTGGGTGGTAGGAGGTGGAGGGAGGGGGGGGGGGGAGGTTTCATCATAGACGCCCGTTATTACGTCACAGCCATTTTCTGGGTGTTTTGATCTGTAATTAGAAAATATGATACCTTGAATGACGGAAGTCAATCGCAGTTGCAGTGGGTGGGTACTCTTCTCCGTAGTATTGCTCACACAGCAAGTACTCGCGGCGGATCCTATGAGTGAATACGCATAGAGAAAGAGTAAGGCAAAGAACAACATCATGGTCAAAATCATCTGAAAATGTGAGCGATCCCCTGAAACATTGAACTTAAATGAACTCAGTTTTCCGGGGGTAGAACAATACCTTTCTCTATCGAGGAATGAATAAAATTTAACCTGCTTCATTTCTAGTATCTACTCGGCTCCACTATTTTCGTTATCGAGTAGAGATACTATTTTCAGAGTATAACGGATAATTTTGTTGAGTAGTGTACATAAGTGGGGACCGTAGGCATGATGCTCGCGGTGCCTCATATAGAATAACGATGGTAGAAATAGCGGTCCAAGTTCAGAAGCATTGCGCGAAACATCCAAGGCTCCAATCAGAAAGCCCACTTCAGCCCTGAAGCAAATTCCGCTGAAGGATCTTCAAATAATATGCAATGTTCTATATATACAATCTCCATTCACGAGAGAAACGGTAAAGTGGTTCTATGAATCGATCAATCAATAGATCAATCAATCGACCAATCAATCGATCAATCAATCGATCAGTCAATCGATCAATCAATCGATCAAACAATCGATCAATCAATCGATCAATCAGTCGATCAATCAATCGATCAATCAATCGATCGATCAATCAATCGACCAATCAATCGATCAATCAATCGATCAATCAATCAATCAATCAATCAATCGATCAATCAATCAATCGATCAATAAATCAATCAATCGATCAATCAATCGATCGATCAATCGATCAATCAATCGATCAATCAATCGATTAATCAATAGATCAATCAACCCATGTATCGATCAACCAACCAAAATTTTGATCTAATCTGTTTGATTTTCAATTAAGCGTAATTCATTCAAAAACAAACTTGCACCCTTTGTCGGTGTCCTTTGACTTACTCTTTAATGACAAGTTCGGAACCTGGTGTCGCAGTACTTCCGAAGTATACCTGGGACCGTCGCAAGAGAAGTTTTGATTTCGCCATACGTTACGACTACGCCCATCATTATCTAAAATTTCTCGAACCTTCTAGTATCGTCACTAAATTACAACTCAGCGATGATTAACAAGACCTTCCATTGATAATTATGTGAAATTTTACACGACTATGACTGCATCTCCCTCTAGAAGGAATGTAGGTCGAAAATTGTCAATACCAAAAATATTTCAACAGATAGATTATAATTCTGCGATACTGAATGTTGTTCGTTAATTCAACCACGTGTTTAAATAATTAGCAAGTGCGGGTTGAACTATAATTGCAAGTCACGGGTTTGGTTAATTTCGGAGCTTGGGCCAAGCTAAACACCAAGCCTGCGCGGAGCTAATGGGCAGACATGGACCACGCTATAGACAGCAAGCTACCTAGACACCAAATTAGATACCAACTCAGGTAGCAAGTTAGATCGCAAGTTTGGGACTAAGTTAGCTAGCAAGTGAGCTATGCAGTTATCTAGCAAGTGAGCTATTCAGTTATCTAACAAGTTAACTTGCAAGCTATCCCGTTATCTAACAAGTTAACTTGCTAAGTTAGCTAGCAAGTTTGGTACCAAGTTGGGTACCAAGTTAGGTACCAAGTCTGATACCACGTCTAATACCACGTCTAGTATATCAAGTTAGGTAGCAAGTTAGGTAGCAAGTTAGGTAGCAAGTTAGATACCAAGTCTGGTATCAAGGTAGATAGCAAGTTAGGTACTAAGTTTGGTACCAAGTTAGCTAGCCAGTTAGGTAACAAGTTTAGTACAAAGTTAGGTACCAAGTTAGGTACCAAATCTGGTATCAAGTTAGACAGCAAGTTAGGTACTAAGTTTGGTACCAAGTTAGCTAGCCAGTTAGGTAACAAGTTTAGTACCACGTCTAGTATCAACTCTGGTATGAACTCGGGCATCAAGTCTCGTACGCCGGCCCAAGAGTTGGCTGGGGCCTGAACCATTTGTCCATTTCTACCTCAAATGCCGGAAAAATGAAAAAGTTCAATTATTTCGGATACAATGCCTCTTTTTGCCCCATCAGCATCCCAAAAAACGGACAGTAGAATCGGTGCCATCACACTTCCACCCAGAAAACCACAATCGATGAATCTTCCAATTTCGCACTAAATTACCCAAGTTTTATGAAAGTTCCCTAGATCGTTTTTAAAATTTCATCGGGCGTTCTCCATATTTAATGAAGATTCCATGAAAATTCCGGGAAAAATGAATTTCACTCGCGCATTGCATTACTACTCCCATAATTTTCATTGAACTTTTCTCGCCGTGTAGATTCAATGAGAAATGGGCTTCAGAAACTGTGGCCTTATTTGCTCGGGAGCCTTGAGAAGAGATGACTTATTTCTGGAGATGCGGACTCGGTGGCAGCGGCTCCAGTATGACGGAGGAGGAGCCCAGAATTATGTAGATCTCGCCGCTATCTTGCTACAATTCGATTTCTCATTCGCTTCCATAAAATTTGCCATTCCTTCAGTGCTCTAGGAGAAAAAATTAATTTCGTTGAGATGATTTTATTTCACTCGAATATTATTCGCTTGTTACTCATCTACTTTACGAGATTTCGTGATAACTGAGAGCTATTTCCTTTCAAAGTGGTCCCGGAAAAAAGCTTAGGATGAGGTTTTTTTTTCTTGTGCTTTTATCCAATTTTTGAGACCGTCTTTTTACACAATTTTTGAAGTTCCAATATTTGGTAAATTTTTTTTTTGGTTTAAATTTTGCGGATCTGTTTTAAAAAGATTTTCGGAGATGACTCATTTTTTTGGGAATTTTTAAAGATTTTTATTGATGTGTTGATTCTTGAAATTGTCGAAGTTATTAACATTTTACACTTCAGCGAGTTGGAAAATATTTCAAGGAATACATAGTGCTCGCATGCGTGGAAATACTGGATATTGATAGCGACTTTATTGATGACATTCCCTCTTCTATCAGGGATATATTCTTGGAGATTCAGGCGTTTTATTGGGTCGGCATGACGGAGTTGGGAACATATGTGAACATGTGGGATTTTTTTTTAATTGTTAGAGTGTTTCTTAGTAAGTCTGCAAATCATGGGCATTTTATGAAATTTTTGAAATATTTAGAGGTTTTGAAATTTTTGAAATTTTTGAAATTTTTGAAATTTTCGAAATTTTTGAAATTTTTGAAATTTTTGAAATTTTTGAAATTTTTGAAATTTTTGAAATTTTTGAAATTTTTGAAATTTTTGAAATTTTTGAAATTTTTGAAATTTTTGAAATTTTTGAAATTTTTGAAATTTTTGAAATTTTTAAAATTTTTGAATCTTTGAAATTTTTTTAAATTTTTGCAGTTTTGGAAATTTTTGAAATTTTTGAAATCTTTGGAATTTCTAAATTTTTTTTTAACTTTTGGAAATTTTCGGAATTTTTGACATCCTTAAAATTTTCGATGTTTTCCAAATTGTCAAAATTTCCAGGATTGTTTCCAATGTTTTCAGTTGTGAAATAGATGTCATCCCCCTTCAATATTCTCCTGGGTCTATTCACTAATTTTCTCCCATTCTATTCTCTCGTTTTTTTTCATTCATCTCCGGCTCAAGGCTGCATTTCCATAATCAACGGTGACAATAAATTCGTAAGAATTTGGGAATGTAGAATTTGTGGAGACGGTGCAGGAAATCCACTTGTCATTTACCGGAAGAGTGATTCGTTAAGACGCCGAAGAGAGTAGGTGGTTGCAACGAAATTCGTTAGAGCATCCAGAAATGGTAAAATAGAACAATAGTAGAATCGTAGACTAAATGAAAAATACAAAAAATTTGCAAAATAAAAATAAAAATGGCCAAATGCAAACTTCTTTTTTGCAACTTCAACCATTTTTAATTTCAAAAATTTTCCCAAATTTCGAAGATTGCAAAAATTTCACAAATTAAAAAAATCTCAAATAATTAATCATTCGAAAGAAAAATTCAAGCAATTTAAAAAAAGTCGAAAAATTTTCACCAAAAGTAAAAAAAAATTGATTTCCAAAAAAGTAAAAAATTTTGTTAATTTCCAAAAAAGTCAATCAATGAGTCAGTAAAATTTTTGAAATTTTCAGATAAAAAAATAAAAAAAAAATCAAAATTCATTTTAAAATAAAAAAAAAAAAGAAAAACACTTTCAATTTTCAAAAAAAACGAAAAAAAATTTTCCGTCTCAAAAAACTAAAATTTCAGAAAATTGAAGAATGCCAAAAATTTCCAAAATATTGGAATTCCTCCCCCCCCCCCCCCCCCCAACACATACCACCCTAATATGACATCACAATTATCTTCACAGCATAAAAAAAAGTTTCACCCAAAATGCACACTCTCCCACACATATAAAAAAAATTTGAAATTTGCATTTTGTCGATTTAAAATTCAATTTCGTGTGGACTTGAATTCCGCTCACTCTGATGATTCAAATTGAGTATTTTCATGTTTCTACTTTCCAGGGAGTTCCGTCGTGGTTTTTTTTTTCACTTCCTTCTAGTTGATGGAGTTTTTATTTTTTTTGTATACCCGGTGGGGAAGTTTTGTTTCTCATTTCGCTCTGCTACGCTGACGTAGACCATCCGTTATTTCCGCAGGGTGAAGAGAAACGGGACTTGATGCGAATAAGGCGGCTGAGCGGATCGGGGGAAACGAGGCAGAGAAAAGAGATGCACTTTTGGGTGTGAATGCTCGTAAAGGCTAGTTCTTTTTCCCCCACTTAATGGAATTTTCGGGCATGGACCGCTAATAATTGCGTGAGGAAAATGATGAATTTTCCCAAACCCTGAGGTTGAAAAAATTAAGTAGTAGAGTATCTGCTACGTCAGACACTCAATGTTCCATATATGTTATCGGTGGTACCTAGAAAATGAGAGCGCAAGGCCGGGCAGGAACCTAACGCAGGGGGTGGGTTCCATCACAGGTTCCGCCATCGAAGCATAAGGATTTCTGGGGGTTTACCCGGTGTCTAGAAATGCGATGGGCTAAATAGTGGAAGTCCGCCCCAACCGCATGGATGGGTGTCCAGTAGGCCCTTTCGGAACGGGCTACCGGAACAGCCCTTTTCGGCTCTAGAATAGCTAAAGTTTGGAGTCCAAGAGAGAAGGACAGAAAAGCACACACACACACACACACACACACACACATTTATAACATGGCCGCAAGTCGCTCTGAATATAGTCTCACATTGGTGGAGTTACCGTGAAAAGTGGAGATCCAACGTTAAATACATTATTGGAATTTCGGAAAATGAAAAAGTGTGAAGTGATAAAACGAAGTGGGTTAAGTCACCAAGCTCGTTCAACGAGTGTCTCATGAGGAAGGAGAAATGTGGAAAAATACCATTTAAAACTTTTTCTAGAGACAATTAAGTCCTGCCAAAAAGTTTTCAAGGAGGTTATCTGAATTCTCCCAGATAAAAACCATAAGTGCACTTACCTCGTACCGCCACTTTGGTACAGAAAATTATTGAGAATTTGAAAATTCGGTAACAACTCCAAATTTGGAAAATTTTCAAAAATGCGCAAATCTTAAGCATTGCCAAACCTTATCTCTTCTTTGGCCGTCATTTTTTTCATTTTGAGGATCAATCGAAGTATATCACGAATTGTGAAATCAGGATTTATGGTATCCTCAATTGATATGTCTGCTATCCAGAAATGATGATTCCACGCTTGCATAATTGCAGAATAATTCGTTATTAATTTTTGAGTAAAGTGCGGATGGAGAGAAGCGGCGCAGCGCTCGTGGTGCCACCAGATGCGTAGTAGAAAAATTCTAAGCGCTGTTGCCGCGCGTCGTATCATTTTGAAATGTGGGACAAATGGCGGATAGGCCGGCCGGTGACAGTCTGTGATATTATTATGGGATATTTTCGAGATAACTAATTCAGGTAATTAAAAACAAAATTGTCTACTTCGCAGTGGAAGTTGGAGACCGAAGAAGCGCTGCGGCAACTGCGCAATCGGAAATACATGGAAAATTTTGCAACGCTCTTCTTCTTATGGGCAAACTTCCTTAATACACTGACCCATAACGTTCTGGAAGGTTTAATATCCGCCATGACGACGCTCGACCCGACGAACACCTAGGGTTTGATTCACGACTTCGTAAATCCCACATTGGCCTCCATCCACCCATTCTTAATTGTTATTTATTTTCGTAAAAGAGAAAGTGGTGAAACCATTATTTATGCCTGTCCCTGATGTCAGTGGACGGTGAAACATGAAGAATCATGTTGAACGATCTTCATGACGCTCATCCTTTTTGCTTTCCGGTTTAGCGACGCGCAAGTTTCTAAAAGAAAAGTCCCTATTGATTGGACAGTTCTGGCCGCATCGTCGCCTGAAGAAATGCTGGGACACACACAAACACACACACACCAACGGAGAACTCATCTGAAAAGGAGATAGTGGAGTTCACGAATAGTGGAAATTCCGGAACATTTCAAAAATCTAAAATTTACAAAATTTACAAAATGTTCAACATTTCGTAAATGTTCAAAATTTACAAAATTTCCAAAAATGTTCAAAATTACCAAAATTCTCAACATTTTCAAAATTTCCAAAATTCCCAAAATTTCCAAATTTCCAAATTTTCCAAAATTTCCACAATTTCCAAAATTTGAAAAATTCCCAAAATGTCAAAAATTTCCACAATCCCCAAAATTTTCAAAATATCCAAAATTTCCAAAATTTCCAAAATTTCCAAAATGTCCTAACTTTGGAGCAAGTTCAAAATTTCCAAAATTTCAATGTTTTAGACATTTCAAAATTTTTAAAATTCCCGAAAATTTCTAAAATTCCCAAAATTTGCAGAATTTTCAAAATGTCCGAACTTTTCAAAATTTCCAAAACTTCAAAATTTTATGCAATAAACGTCCCATTTTTCTAATCCATGCAAAAATAAAATGCAATCTTCCGCCAATGGCTCGCCTTATTGACAAGTTGAAATGTTCAAAAATCCCATGTTACGTTTGAAGAAAATGATTCAATTTGCAGGAATGTTGCTTGGATATCAAAGTGGGAATATGACATCAATAAAATCGCCATCAATAGCCAGTATTTGTGTGCACATGAGCATCGTGTATTCCCCCGAGATATTTTCCGGCTCGTTGAAGCCATTCCCATGGAGTCAATATCATCCTCCGTCCAATATTAAACCAACCCCGAGACAACTTGAAGATAACTCGCGTCACATTTGCCCCTAAATTTAAAATGTAAAAAACTTGTTGAACCATGCAGTATTCATGGCCCGAAATATTCATTCCTTCTCCTCAGTTATTACATTTTTTATACTCTCAAAAGAGCAAGCTTAAAATCCCACGTCATTTCATGGAGTAGTTTCACAGCGTGTGGTCAGACTGAATATGCCTATTCATATCTCTTCCCTCTGAAGTACATCAAAAATGTTTGAAATGTAAATATTTTGAATGCTAAAAATTGAAACATAAAAAAAAAATTTTACCAAAATTTTTTCAAAATTATAAAATTTGGAAAATTCACAAAATTGATAATAAAATTAACATTTTATGATAAATATATGACAGAATTTTTGACAATTGCAAAATTAGAAAAAAAAGGAAAAAAAAATTTTTTTTTTAATATTTTCAAAATGTCAAAAAAATTTTGTTTCATTTCAAATTATACGAAAATTGAAAGTTCAAATTTTTCCTCAAAATTATAACATATAAAAAACATAAAAGGAGTTTTTAAAAATTTGCATGAATTTGGAAAAATTGAGAATTTCAAAGATGAGAAAATTCCGAAAAGTTTTTCAAAAATTTCCCAAAATATTCGAAATTTTTGAAAATTTGAAAAACCTTCGAACTTGCTCGAATGTCCAAATTTTCCGAAACTTAACAAATTTCAAAAATTTCAAATTCACAGGAAAGGAATTCGCATAATTGGACGAAGTAGTTAAGCCATATATGTGGTCAGACCAAATATACCTGAAGCACCTTGCGCCTGAGGACGCCATCCGACTGACCCAGATTCTCATCACTAATACTGAATTTGCAATTTTATTGCATTGCACATTGCCGACAATTTTATATCCCCCTCTTTTTTTTCATTGCAGCAAAACATGCATTACAAAATTTTACGTCACTCATAAAACTGAGGTGCACGTGCAGAATAGAAATCTACCCAAGGTGACAGTAGCTAATCCCACAGATATTGTAGATATTTTATAAAAGTTTCTGAGGCTCTCCCAATTTTATCAAAATTGTGAATTCCAAAAAAAAAATTCAAATTTTCAATTTTTTTTTTTTTTTTTTTTTTTTTTTTAATTTAAACGAGTGGACCAAGTATGTTTGTGCCACCATGGGGGCAAAAAAATACCCGACCTGTAGTTCTTGGTTTATATGTTTTTTTTTTAAATCCACAACCTCAAGTACCGCGGGTAATCCCGCGGAGTGAGTGCGCCATATTCAAAAACTCGCGCACCAACCGCGGATTCTACCTGCGCTTATGCCTTCATTATACAACCTGGGGGGAAAAAATTATAAAAAGCAATATATGCGTTTTAATGTAGAATTTTTTTTTATATCTAGCACATTCATACATTTCACGCAATGTACCTTCCTTCAATTTCAGAATCTTCAGGCAAAAAAAAACATTTAAAAAATTTTGAAAATGTTGAATTGAATTTTTGAGAATTTTAAATAATCACCAGATTTTTAAAAATTTCAAATTCCGAAAAGTTTGTGAAACTCAGGAATTAGGAAAGATAGAGACGTTCCAAAAACGTCCTTAAAATATCTAAATTTTTAACAATTGAAAAATGTCATCAATTTAAAAAATATCGCTATCAAAAGACCCTCAAAAATTTCACTCGAAGAGCAATCAATTTTTTTCATTACGAAAATTGGAGGCCTCGGTTATAGGACTTCTAAAACCTTCCCGGGCTCTAAAACCTGTCCCTAGGAAATTACGAATTTTTTCCCACTTCATGTTGTACCAGAGTTTGGATTAAAGTGGAGAATTTTATCGAATGAAGCCCTTGGAGCTATATCGCACCATTGGATCTCTGTGTGTACGAGTGTCACAATATGGGAGTGTTCAATGTCCATCTGATTCTCGAGGATCCCCATCGAGACGTCTCGAATGCTTTCAGAGCGACTTATTCATTGAATGGTGGAAAATATGAAGGTCCGAGAAAATTCGGAAAAAATTCCGGTTGTGAAATACTGAGAAAACTGCGCAGTGCCCATGTGTGAAAAATCACGGTGCATCCAGGTTTCTTGCTAATTAACTCACCAAGACGGTGTGTGAGTATGTGCGAGCGGGTGTGTGTGTGTGTGTGTGTGCGTGTGAGTGTGTTTGTGCGTGTGAGTGTGTTTGTGTGGGTGGGTGGTTGTGGGTGGGTGGGTGGTTGTGGGTGGGTGGGTGGGTGGGTGGGTGGGTGGGTGTGGGTGGGTGGGTGTGGGTGGGTAGAAAGGGATGGGTGGGTAGATGGGGATGGGTGGGTGGGTGGGTAGAAAGGGATGGGTGGGTAGATGGGGATGGGTGGGTGGGTGGGTGTGGGTGGGTAGAAAGGGATGGGTGGGTAGATGGGGATGGGTGGGTGAGTGGGTGGGTGGTTGGATGAGTGGGTGTATGTGTTACAAAATTCCGAAAACTTCAAAAATTTCAAAAATATAGAAAATTAAAAATTTTTGAAGATCCAAAACTATCAAAATTCTTTAAAAGATTCTTTCTGAAAAAATAAAAAATGAAAGTGAAAAATCCTGATAACCGTATGACACGTGACCCAACAGTCCAACTTTCACCCTTGATTTCCCACCGGCTACCACCAACAAAACCCAATATCACCTGTACACCAAAAGCCGTGAGTCATCTGTCAGTCCCCAAAAGCCTCCCTCGCACATCAAATCGTGTTTGAACGTGTCAGAGAAATATCAAAGACGGTGGAAATTGAGTTTTCGGAAAACCCAGAGAGTTACGAGTTGTGGTTGCGGGTGTCTATTGGATTTCCATGACTTCCAAAGGACGCAGCGAGTTGGGATGGTGGAACTGGACGAAATGGGTGGGAAAAAGAAGAGCGCAGAGAAGAGGCGGCGGCACAATGTCGATGTACCAGATTGAATTCAGATAACAGGTGCCCGGGTTTTCGGACTTGAAGTTGATGGAAAGTTTAGTTCACTTGACGATATTCACAGTGATATAATGAGATGATGGCACATCTGGGAAACAGTTGTTCCGGAGTTGGCAATTTTCGGTTAATTCTCGTTAGACAATTTTGAACAAAGTATGTATGTGTGTGTGTGTGTGTGGTTTGCCTCTGTCCCTCTCTCTCGCACTCCCCGCGGTAGCTGCTCTCCAGCATTTCCCCGAGAGGCCCTACCGGACACCCATCCATGCGGCCGGGGCCGACTTTCACTATTTCAGCCATCGTATTTCTAAGCACAGGGTAAACTCCCAGAAGTGTTCGAAAGTTAACGCTTTAAAATTTAAGAAGACTCAAATAATTTTCAAAATTTTACACAATTTTCAATCAAATTAATTTTGTTCTTTAGAAGTTCCAAATCTTTGGAAAAATTTACATTTTTCAAATATTATTGTCTCGTATTTCTGATTATGAAAAAAAAAATCCACAAAATTGAGGGATAATGAGGGATGAACATAGCTCCCGTGATTTAACCCATGTTCGGTAATTAAACTCAATGTCAGCGTGTCAGTTTGCCGGCAATCAATTTCGTTTTATTTCGGCTTTTCAATCGTAAAAGAGGGTGAATTAAATTTTGCGGCTGAACTCCATTAATCGAGAGATTACAGCGGTCCAGTGGCAATTGAATCAATGTGAAGAGGTATGAAGTATTTATGAGGATGGCTTCGGTAGTTTCGGAATCAATTATTTTCGTGTACCATTCATAATTCACGATTTAATTCGCGCCTTTTTCCATTCCATGCAGCTGTCACACAAGCGCGCCATTTTTTCCAACGTTCTCCGCTCCATATCTTCTAAACCAGTGGCTTTAGAGCAACAATGCATATAAAGTATTTTGTTTGAAATTAAATTCTCTACAAACAATGTCCTATAAAGTTTTTCGGTAAAACCATTTGTTATCGAGATAACTCCAATTTTCTCACATATTTCATATTTCCGAAATTTGCGAAAAAACATCCAAAAAAATTCTCATTTTCCAAATTCTAACAATTTTAATTATTTCATCAATTATTTCATCCTCAATTGCGTAATCCATAAGCTTATTCTTTACTCTTTTTCCGCACAGTGAAATAATAACAAAAAATGTCCACCGAATGAGCCAACAAAAATACGAAGAACTATTGAACAAACACAAGAGCAGCCGTGGAAAAATGAATCGTAGAATTACTAAAGCACTCAGCCTCTAGGAAAACTCGCGGCACAAAGGCGGAAATTGTCCCCCCCCCCCCCCCCCCCCCCCCCCAGTAATTGAATTCACATTGATTTAATTACTCGAGTTGAAAAAAAAACTTGTGAATTAGATTGTCGAAGAAAATCGATGACTAACGTCAAGAGCTCTCGAATTTTTTTTTTCTGCGGCTTTGATGAGTACTTGAGATTTTGTGCGCCTGAAAAATGCGAATTTTTCCAAAGATGCCGAGCTTTAATTACTCGAGTTCTAGTGGTCGACGAATCAAGCGTTGTTTTCACCGCCGATGCGCAACCGACTGAATTAATTGCCGTCTGCCTTCGTTAGTCAGTGGTGTTAGAAGAGCGCGCGCGGCATTTTTGAGGAGGCTAAATAATTTTGAGTGGAATATTTTCAAGATCGATGTTACAAAAAAAAACGTTCACGAAATTTATTGTAGCATATCTCAAGGTTTTTTGTGATTCGCTCCTAAACTCGCGCAGGTCTAAATTAAACACCCAATTAATAAAGATCAGCTTATCGGGCTTGACTTATTTGGCCACTTGACTCATTATTTCCGAAGGCAAACACGTGAATTGTGATTAAAAAGTCAGGGTGCAATGAGAAGCCGGAAAATATTGCGTCGCGTGTTGGGGAGTGGAAGTTAAGCGGTTTGCTACAATCTGCATCGGAGGTGAATTATATTTTTTTTTTTACATTTTTCATCATTTTTTTTATTCCAGAATTTTTGAAATTTTGGCGTATTTCAAAGGAAGAGTTAGTGATGCATTTGGCAGGATGAGCCAAATAGGGGATCTTTAATAAAGGAGTGGTGGACCGAGTTTTTGCATAATTTCACGAGGAGTGTAGTGAGCCGCGGAAGATGTTGTTTAGTGGATGTAAATCCTTGGCAGTTGGTAGCTGTAGACATTCATATGCAGGAACTTGGAGTTAATCCAATTTATTTAAGATCCTTCGTCAGGGTGATTTAACGATTTTCACCCCCACCGCCCCCCACCACCCCCCACCACCCCCCCGCAACTAACTTTGTGAGAGTAAAGTTTTGGGTCTTTTTCACTCTGTTGCAGTTGTGTGCGGAGTTGGAGCTGATATCGCTTATCATCGACACGTCATGGGTTATTACGTTACGTGAGGATAATTCAACATGCACTTGTAAATCGAATCACGCACTATCACAAAAAAAAAACATTTTTCATGAGACACTTTTAAGGGCTCAAAATTTTTGCAGCTTCAAAACAACGTTTTTGAAAATTGTGTGTTTTTTTTTATTTTTGGAAATCCTCAATATTCAGGTTTTGTCGATTTTTCTTCTTCTTTCGAAATATTTTGAACTTTTTTTTGAAATTTTCATGTCCTGAAGTTTTCAAAATAAAATTTAAAAACAAGTTTTTTTCACATTTTTGGGGACTTTGAAATTCTGGGAATTTTTGAAATTTTAATTTCTTCAAAATTTCACATTTTTTGAAACTTTGTAAATGTGGGAATATGTCCACAAATTTTTCGATTTTTTTTAGACTCAAAAAAAAGCAATTCAGAATTCTTGGGAATACAATTTCGAATAATGGTCGAAAAAACGAAAGAACACATTATCTTGATAAGATTTTAATTTTACAACCTCCACCAGAAAAAAAGCAAATTTTAGAAAATTTTAAAACATTGTAAATACATATAAAAATTTAGAAAAAGAAAATACAAAAAATTTCGGAATCGCTCAATTTTGGAAAATTGAGGACTTCCAATTGTTCCAATGTTCATTTCCACAAAATTCTTAAAATTTCATTTTTTTTCATCTCTTTCAATTTCTCCTAGAATGCTGAATTTCTTTAACACTCCTAACTTCTAAACTTTCACCTGGAATTTCCTTTGTTTAGGCATCAGTAAAATCCTCATCCAAAATTTCTCAATTTTCCTAAAGTTCCCAATTTCCCTAAATTTCGAAATTTTCCAAAAGTTCAAAATTTTCCTATATTTTCCCAATATTCCAATTTTCCTCAATGTCCCAATTTCCCTAATTTTCCTGAATTTTGTAATTCTTCAATCTGCCCAAATTTCCCAAAAATCCCTCAATAATTTATTAAATTTTCTGAATCAGACTTTCCCACATTCTTGCCATTCCAAAACCGCCCAAAATCGTCGAGATGTTCGATAATCCTGCACCCAACAATTTTTAAATCTCACCACTACAAAAAAAAAATGGAACCCTCACTAACAAGACCCGCGAACATTATAGACATTACTTAATATTCTCATTGCTTTACATTTGATTTGCCTCATGCGTATCGTATTTCGTGAATTTCAGAGTTGCTTCAGCCCTGATTTTCTTCCTCGAGATTACCTGGGCCATCACACTGTTCGTGCAGATTTGTCTCAGGTACGTGACATGCATTAGGATGACATTCAGTCTCATTCAGAAGTGCAGTCAATGCTACGACTGTGCTAACATAAAGTCTTGAAGGCGGAACTTCCAAGACTTTATGATTCTCCATTTCAAGTCATTTTATTTTCCGTCGTCCCTTTAACATCGTTGGTCGCGCACGCTCGACCAACATCGTTGGTCGCGCGTATAGCAGCGCGCCGCCTCTATTATTTTCAATTTCCGCGAAGCAACATTTACACTCAGGCACTTGAGTGGGGCATTTTTCTGAGGTTCTACCATGAAAAAAAGTACTCTCAAAATTTTTCGGATTTTTTTTTTAATCAGAAAAAATTTGTAACAAAATAAGCCCCGATTTAGAATTCTGAAAAAAATCACAAAGATCTCAAAAAATTTACCACATTTTTAGAAAATAAAAAAAACATGGAATTTTTGAAAACGATATAATTTTTTTTTCCAATTTGCGATTTTTCTCAATTTTTCTTACCCAAAATTGAACTCGAAATGATCTACCCGATAGGAGTTCCATATTTCTTTTATTTTATAAAAATTTGGTATATTTTTTGAAATGTTTGTGAATTTTTTCAGAATTTTAAATCGGGGACTATTTTTGCTACAGATTTTTGCTGATTAAAAAAAAAAAAATTTCAAAAAATTTAAGAGTACTTTTTTCATGGTAGAACCTCAGAAAAAATCGCCATCAAAATCTGACGGGTTAAATCTGAGCCGTAAGGTTCGCGGGTTGTCCAAGTTGGTATAGATACCCCCTATATATATTCCGAAATTTTTGGGAGCGCGTGTGTGTGTGTGCGAAATTTTGAGCACGTTTTTGCACAGTCGGTCCATTGCGTTAATTGTTATAACCGAAAGTCTAAATTTCGATAATTATGATTTTTCAAGATCACTATATAGACGAGAAAAAAAATGTTCCGTTAGTCATTGGAAATCCATTACTTTGCGCAATACCCATTGCACCCCCAACGATTAATGTCCCAGCAAAAAAATCGTACGTTAATAAAAAAAAAAAAAAAAAATCCCCCCACAATTAATCCCAACTCTTTTGTGGAATTAATTTAATAGTATTAAACCACCAGGCCAAAGTATTAAACTACAGGCAAAGTGGAAACCACTAGCCACGAAATGAAGGTATACCCGACCTCTCTTATTCCAATCTCCGTTTCACCTTTTTTTTTTCTTCAACTTCGCTGTATCTTTTTTTCTTTCGTATAGGATATTGTAGTAACAGTGTTATGAAGAAAGGGGAGGAGGCGGGGGGCGGGGGTGCCTGTAGATTAAAATACGGTGATTTGTCAACTTCTGTAATATATGTGGCATTGTACTTTATTTTCAATGAAAAATGTGTGTTCGTGGTTTTTTTTTCCTTCGTCCCTTTCTCTTGTACTCCCCATGACCGCTCCTCTCCACCATTTCTTCGAAAGGGGGCCCTGGACACCCATCCCTGCGGCTGGGACCGACTTTCGCCATTGAGGCCATCGTATTTGTGCGCACAGGGTAAACCCCCAGAAAGCCCTGTGCGACGATCATGGACACGAACCTAGGACCTTTAATGTAGCAGGCAGACACCCTACCCACTACATCAAATCCCCGACTTGTGTGTGTGTGTGTGTGTGTGTGTGTGTGTGTGTGTGTGTGTGTATCGGTGTATTTTGTTTTATTTGTTTTATTTTCTCACGACGACGCAAAAATAGGAATTTTTGAGGCCAGTTTCCGGAAAACGGAAATCAATTTTTTTTCCCGCATAAAATTCCCTACAAACAAAATTGAATAGCAACACACGATGAGGCAAACGCGGTCCTGATGGCCCAGACCTTATTTCGCCTGCTTGTTTCAGTTCTACGTAAGATTTATGAAAAGAAATTGAAGTATATTTCTGTTCCAGAAATGACGAGTCTCATTGCTCGCGGTGTTGGTCGACTGTGTTGACGATAACCAGAGGCTGGCGCAGAGCTTTGTTTTACTTACCTCTGGCCTGCATTCTGGTCTGGAAACCGCACAACTTGTGGCTCTCCTTTGTCGCTGGTGAGAAAAACAAAAATACGTAAATTTACTGAACGCATGAATATAATGGGAAGAGGCAAGAGAAATCCATACGTGATACTACGAAAAACAGACATAACGGTGCATTACATTTTATTCAAAGTCTTGTCTATTATTAGGGACTTATTTCTCCTCCGCCATATCATAGTATCAATAATGCTTCCAATTCCTTGGCTTAGTACACTTTCGCCCTTCCACTGCGCTCTTTCTCTGCCACGTCAAACTCACCGTTTTTAAAATTTTAAAACCACTAACGACAGCTTCTCTCACTCGAGGCAGCTTCACCATATGCTCCCACAAGCAATCGATGTGCCTCACCGGCAGATCTCTTCAAACTAACAAAGTAATATGCGTTGAATGTTCATTTCCATGGTTAAAATCCAAATGATGTTCACGGGATATTGGAAAACAATTTAACAATACTATATAATTGTCAATTCACGACGTTTCGATTTATTTCAAATCTTCATCAGGTTCTGAAACAAAATAAGGAATAAAGGAGGGGGTTAACAAAGTAAGTCAAAAGCTCCGTTTAGGTTGAGCCCCCTACTTCCCCCACTCCCGCATGCCACGTGAGTCTTCGCGCAAGGTGTTTCGTATCTTTTTTTTTTATTTAGAAATGTTTCGTATCTCATATTGTGCGCAATGAGGTGGCGTACAAAATAAGGCGGAAAATTTTCGATGTAGTGGGGACAGAGCGCTTGAGCGGGCTCAACCTAGAAGGAGCGTGAGTCAGTGGACTAATGGGATCGTCAACTAACGAGGTGTCAACTTATGGGAGAGCCGACTGTATATTGCTACCATATTGTCGGACTTAACTTGAAGGTTAAGACGTTCAATTATAACGATTCCTCCATGACCTTCTGGTGGCGCCATCTGTTGGCAAAACCGCGGAAACTCAGCTTTACCCAATTCCAATCCACAATATCAAAATTTATGAAGAAAATTATGTCGGATTTTTCAGGGTGAAAATTGGAAAGTAAAGGTGTTGAGGAACAAGGTATAACATTATGAGAATACATCGATGGATAAAGCTAATTGCCCGCAAATTAATTAAACTGCGACACTAATTTGTTTTGCGTTACTTGACCGCTGGAGCGCTGGCTCGCTTCTCTACTCTATCCAATTTTGAGGTCATTGAGCCAATCGAATTTCGACATTTGGCAAATTTTCAAATTTTGGAGTACATAAGTCGTTCCTTTTTTTTCTAATTTTTTCAAACTTTAACGCTTTGAAATTTCAAAGAATTTTTTTTGTTTATTTAAAAAAAAAGAAAAAAAATTAACGTTTTTGAATGAAAAAAAATTTAACGCTTTTAAATTAAAGAACAATACAATGTTCGGAATAGTCGGAGAAAAAAAATCTATGAAATACGTCTAAGTTAATTAGTGTCCTAAAATTTTCCAAATTTTTCCAATTCTATTTTTTAGCTGGACTCCTAGTAGCGCTGTCGCTCCTCTATGTCATCACCAGTGCACTGAGCAAACGAATTAGTGCACCAACTGTTGGCGATTCTATGGGAGAAAGCCTTTTGAATACGCGACCCGAAGCTTATGATCGATTCGAAGAAGTTCTGGTAATGAAACACAACTGTATTTAATTGAATGGAACATGTTGAAAGCATTTCATCGAGCACGCGCAAGCAAAGATAATAATTAATAGCAGTAGAAAGAAAGTTGTGAATGTACTGAAAATGAGTGAAGAAAAGTTGAGAAATGAATGGAGCCCGATGTGGTCTTTCGAATTTTTTCCAATGGCTGAAATATCGGGTCGTTGGATAAATACAAAAACTGGGGACAGTAAGAATACATCATTTACTTGCCCCAAGAAACAGGAAACTCATCCGGAATTCCCTTCCAAATGAATCCAATTTAAAACTTGTTTGATAGAAAATTGTAATCATTGGAAGTAAATTGCTACTTTGCAGTGAGTAACAAATTACTCGTTCCAGCTCCATTTATAGTCAGTTAAAAATCAAAATATTTTCTGTTCAACTACACATTTTCTATAGTCAAATATATCATTACTTCACATAGCATCTGAATTCTTACTTCGATGAATTACAAGATTGCTGGCTTATTTATCTTACTTGAGAAGAAAATATCTGAATTGCCTAGCTGAGGGATCAGATCTAATTAGTAATTACTACCGCCAAAACGTCAAATATTTGTCACCAGTAACGTTTCATTAGTTTCATTATTTTCTGGTTTGGCATAAGTGGCATAGCATTAAATCGAGGAACGTTCGCAGCCAGTGCAATTACACGATTTCTTGAGGCAAGGAACATCTGTATGCGCTTCGCTCCTCTAATACTCAGCATGAAGAATTTCACACTTGAAAATTATCAAGAAATGAATATCTTGTCACGCGAGCACTATAATTACTATAATTTTCTGCGACCCCATGGGATTCTCATGGGAGTCCTATGGAACTCCTGTGAGAATTATCAAGGACACACACTTACCTGTTTGAAATAATGGTCGTGCACTGTTAACAATTTCCTATTTCTTGTTTCTCCGAACAATTAGGTGACCGAAGTTTTGGACGACGGTGTTTCCGGTCCAACGAGCGACGGAGAGATGTGACAAGAGCGTCAGCCCTCTTGGGCTAGTGAAACTGATGAGGATAGTGAGCCTGAACAGCGCACATGTCAAATAGCAACGGTATCCTAGTTGCAGAGGACCGATGTCATTGGTACATCGGCATTCATAGAGCCCTGGCCACCATCAACATCGCTGGGAAGGGATGACAATAATGAAGGAGCCCTACAGCTCAAAGTGCAGAGTCTGTGTCTCGATAAACATTGATTTTGCTAATGTATTCAACATCTGTGAGCCAATTAGACGTTGTTTGGACTCGAGATTGAGACCAATACGTACAAAAAGAATAATAATTCTATTCCCATAGAATTTCCATAAGATGTCTATAGCAATTGGGGAACCAATATAATCAGGGGTATATCCGATAAAGTTCTTCAAAGTCTTTCTATGGGAAGCCTATGGGGTATCCCATAGAATATTTTCATATGCCAAGTCAACGGGGAAATCCATGTTGAAATTTTATTAATGGTCTATCAGACAATTTCTTTAATTTTCCCATAAGAATCGTATAGGGCATTCCATGGGGAGTACTTGGGAGTTTGAAAAAAAAACCCCCATAACTTGGTGGCAATTTTTTTAAAACTTTTTTCTATGGAGTTCCTATAGAATTTTCATGGGAACCTATAGGAATAATATCTATTTGCAATCTTCGGGAATTTTCTGTGGAGTCCTCCAATGCTGCCGAGCATTTTCATGGGAATCTTATGGGAAATTCTCTATGAGAAATGCTATGGGAATCTTACAGAAACCCCATAGAATTTTTTTCACAAGTCAGCTATGGGAGGTAAATATGGTATGGAAGATACATACGCAAAATAGCCTAGACCGTCCATCAAAACTCACGAAAACATGGAATCGAGTGTGCGCGGAAAATTTCAATATTTGAATTACCTACGTCAGTACCCGATTGGTCAGTTATTATTATTCTTTCCAATTTTTGTGGATATTTCACTTGATTTTTTTTTCAGCGCTACTAGTATGTTCAATTCGCGATAGTCATTCAGAATGATTTTTTTTTCGGCATGTTACTTTTTGGCGCCTTATCTTGATGTGCTCGTTCATCCATTGTGGTGTGGTTGGTCTTATTTGGCGCCAAAAACAACGGCGCCAAAACAATGGCAACGAAACAACGGCGCCAAAACAATGACAACGAAACAACGGCGCCAAAACAATGGCGCCAAAAAAACGGCGCCCAAACAATGGCGCCAAAACAACGGCGCCCAAACAACGGCGCCAAAAAATTGTGTCGGTAATTTTTTTCGTGTGTTACTTGAAAAAGTTAAAGTTGATTTTTTTGTTCAGTTTTGGCTTTTTTCAGTTCAAATTTTCCCATATTTTAATTTTTGCGCAACTTCCGAATTTTAATTCGAAATCATTCAAAATTTCCGAATCTAATATTTCCAAAGTTCTGGCATCGAAAATTGTAACTTATCAATTTTGTCTTCTGATTATTTCAAGTTTCAAAGATTTTACTATTCCTAATGGTTTTGGCAAGTTAGTAATTGTTTGATAAGGTTTCGAAATTTTCATATTGAATTGCATTGTATGATATTGTAAGACTTGTCAAAATTCAATATTTTTTTTTCTTATAACTGACAGTAATTTTTTTGTAACTAATCGAAAATTCTAAAAGTTCCAAATAACGGATGATTTTCTTTTAATAAAAAAAATTGCAATTAAAAAAATGTTTCTGAAATTTTTTAGTTGTAACAAAAAATTGAAAACGTGAGAGGCCCCAAAAATTCAAAAAAATTCTGTATTACTTTTTTTCACTATTGAGGTTTCGACAACCGTGAATTCCTCAAAAACTCCCAAAATGAGAAAATGTTCCCGAAACCAGAGGTTGCCAAAAAGTCGGCAATTCTCCAATTTGTAACAAATTAAATTTTATGAATTTTGGTACCCAATTCTTCGTTTCTAGAATTGGTAGTCCTGCGTTAATATTTGTAATATAATTCCGAAGTTTTTAGAGATTCTCCATCGGTTCTGAAAACTGGAGAGCCTAAGAACCTGTAAAAATAGTTCACCGGTCAGTAGTCGCGCTATGAGATTTGGTCCCACCTGAATTTTTATATGATCAAAAATATGTTCGAAAATTGACATATTTGAGCGAAACTTTTTCAACGCCTCACGTAACTCTTTCAGTGTATTTATGTGGAAATAAACATCATTTATACCACACAGTTAAGTTGACGGAAATTATATTCTTTGACTCGATCAAAATTTTCGCGTTTTCCGCATATCGTTGGGATTGACTTCGCGCCATCTATGGAGAAACTCTGCGGCATCAACCCATTTTTGGCAGATATCTTCAAAACTAAGAATATTAACGAATGTTCATATAAAGCTTTATTATAGCTCTCAGTGTGCACTACAAAAAACATTCTCATGAAAATTGGGATATCTCCTTCACATTTCGACATATGGTCCAAAAACAAAATTTGAGAGGTTGCCGCCATGCGCGCCATCTACAGAGAAATTCTGCAGACTCAGTCGAGAGCCTTGTTGGCCGATATCTTGAAAAGTATGAATCTTAGCGAAAGTTCATGTGAAGCTTTATTGTGGCTCTCAGTGTGCACTACAAAAAACATTTTCATGAAAATTTGGATATCTCCTTTATTTTTCGATATATGGTCCAAAAACGAAATGTGAAAGGCTGTTGCGATGTGCACCTAGTAAATGATAAAATGGCTCCACTATTGACCGGTTAATGAACAAAAGTAATTTAAACTGTATTATATGTATGAATGAAGTAGATTGGGACGAGTGATTAGAACAATTGTGCAATTCGAGCTAAGAATCTTTATTATAACAATTTTATACGTAAAACGAGTGACTATGGTTCACATTAAGTGTTTATGATAATAATGTAAAACAGCTAGCAAAATTTTATCGCTATCGTCATATATTAAATTATGTTTGTTGTATATGTACTCACAATGGAGGAACAAAAATGTTATTTAACAAAAATAAACAATCGTAAGATCTATGACTGATTGGAATTTTTATACTTAATCAAGATCTCCAGTTTTCAAAATTATGAAATTAGCAAAAAATTCAAAAGTGCGTAACACGTTTGAATTTTACGAATTTTGATGACTTAAGAATTTTCCACTTTCTTTTTGCGAATGTGGAAAAATGTTATCGAGAATAGAAAAAAATTCACCAAAAAATCGATGAACCTTGAATTTTCCTTTTTTCAGTTTTTATTTTCAAAGAATTTCCAAAATGTTAAAAATGTCGTAACTTCAAAAATTGTCAGCACTTTCAGAAAATTATGTCCTTCAAAAATGGGGGAATACAAACGCAATTTAAATCAACTAAACAATTGTAAAATCTATGACTCCTTGGAATTCACCTACAATGATGCCAATAAAAAGCTTACTCAGACATCATCGAGTTTAAGTATTTTAACGGCAGCGAAGCATCTTTACTTATTGCACAATTACCTTACAGTAGCACGATAGCTATAGCTATATTCGTTGTGTGTATATATAAAGAAGAAATAATTTTCCTATAAACATTGGAGAATTTACTTGCATGTCTACCTGAAAATGCATTTATTTCATTAATGAGTGGTTTTACAAAAAAAAAGGGACAAAATATTTTTTTTCGAAGATTTGAGTTTTGGTGTGCTTCACAATATTTTTCTGAGTTTCACACATTTTCGAGTTAAATCCAGAGTGTATAAGAAAGAGGTTGGTATAGTCAGATAACGAAAAACAGTTAAACGGATTCATTACAAAAATCTCTCTTACACACACACACTCACACGCACACACACACACACAGAGGATGCTGCCAAACGTCGAGAAATTCTATTGATATCAGACCTTGTATTTTCCGAGACATGACAATAATTTCCCCTCTCAGAAAGTTAACAATTATTGTCTCCATTTTCAAATTATTAATAGGAATTAAAGAGGTTTTCAATATGGGACTTCTCGATTTTCTCAAAGATCGATCAATGAAAGTGAGATCGATAAGATGGGTCGTCGATCGACTAACTTGAGAATACTCGTGGCAACACTGTACACTCAAATGATAAGCAGAGCTCAAATGATAAGGGAAGTGCAGTGTAAACGCCATAATTAAAATTGCAGTACAATCTTATTATCTGTCCTCTAACAATTGTTTATTAAACTGGTAATTGAAGTTTAATTTGTTATTGATCTCTCCTTGATCTCACCAAACAGCCCAAACTTCAAATCTCTCTAAACTCCCGCCAAATAACAGATCGAGCAAACGTTGTCACATCGATTTCTGCACTGATACGTCGTTAATTTCTAACTGATTATTTCTGCTATGAACGAAACGCTGAAAAGTCGTGAAATGAGTCTCAACATGTCTTAGAATTTTTTTCTTAATTTTACAAATAAGTTTTGATTTTAATCTTTCGTAAAAATGAAAAGGTTTTGCGAAATGATTTTGTTTGAAAATATCAAACGTTAATTAAATTGAGATCCCATATTAGAGCAAGTTGTTTAGTGAAATTTTTAAAAACTATTGACATAATTAAGAGGAAAATCTATTGAAGATTGTATGAACACCTGTTCTATTAAGCTTCTATTTTACAAAATTTGTAAAATTATAATTTAACGATTGAGTTGAAGATTATATAGTTATTAAAATACTTGCAAGCCGTCTTAATATTGTCATTGTAAATGGTAGGCAGTTATGAAACAGGAAGTAGCAAAGTTTCCCGCAATTGAATTTATCTAGCTACTGAATTAATTTATTAGTATTAACCATAAAAAGTTTCAAAAATTAAAGATATTTAAAAAAAAAATTGATAAATTTTCGGGCATTTAAACATTTTTCAGGTTTTGGGAAAAATTTGATTTGATTTCATTTATTTTAAACAATCTTGTATCTCCCTTTGCTTCATTAATTTCCTCAATTTTGTTGTAATCAAAAATGAAACTTTTCCAAATTTAAAAAAAAATCTTTTTCTCCAATAATTTGAATATTTAAAAAACTGAAAAGGTACAAAAAAAAAGATTTTTTTATAAATTAAATTAAATGTTCTAATAAATAAAAACTCGGGGAGTGTAAACATTAAAAAATGGATTTTGAAAAATTAAAAGATTGGAAAATTTTCAGATCCAAAACATCCAAATGTTCAAAAACTCTAAAATTTTCCAAAATCTTACAAAATATATTCTAGAAATCGAGCATCATATATCTTCATAAATACTTCATTACGAAGCCGTTATGATCATAACTACCTCCACTCCATTACTTCAACTACTTAAAGCTGAAAAAATTGAAGCGTAATCGGTTACATATTTTCTGGACCCCTACAATTATTGTCACAGAAAAATCATGATTTTCTTCATTGGCACAAAATTCAATGCATCCCTAAATGAGAGCCAATCTTTTAGAGACTGACTCAATAAGTACTGAATTATTTACCCCATCCTCATTTTCCCACACTGACAAAAAATAACTATTCAACCGAGACAGTGTCACTTGGACCAAAGATACCGAATATGGCTTTAATATATTATTTGCTAATAATATAAGCTATGAGCCAGTGCAAAAAAAATCCATAAAGATTGAATCAATTTTAAAAATTGAAAATTCAATTTATATGTGCTTTTTCAATTTAGGAGTTTGGAAAATTAAATAGATACAAAAATAGAATATGAAAAAATTAATAAAGAAATTTTGCCATTCCGAAAGAATTAATTCTCAACTTTTCCAAAAAAAAAATTTCAAAAATAAAATATATAAGATTTTTGAAAATTCTAAAAAAATGTGAAACTTCTTCGAATACTTGTTTCAAGGATCCAGCTCGATGGAATTATTTTTTTCTATCAGGGTCTCTCCCAGTTCTTATGTTTTTCTCTTATTTGTGATGTGGTCATGAGAGTCTTTATGAGTCCACTTGTTGCATTTCGACTTCTTGATTCTGTCGCCAATTGAGCAGCCCGTCGAGGACAGTGATTAATAAGGGATTACCACCCAGTCGTTCCACCTCATCGCGAGCTTTCCTGTCCAATTCCTCCAGAACAGTTCTCGTGTATGCGAAGGAACCGAATTTTTCTAGAAGTGTTACGCAGTATTTTTTCACCTCGACGTCTTTCGTTCTTTGGCGTAGTACATCTGTCATTCAACGTTAAGGAATAAATCATAACAATGTATGGCTTATACTATTTTAAATCAGTCAATGCCTAGTATTGCCCTTTCTTAGATGTTGAAAATTCCAGAAATTCCAGAATTTTGAAAATTTTTTAAAATAATTTTTTTTTTTTAAATCCAAATTCGAAAAATTGGAGATTACAACAAATTTAAAAAGTTTCAAAAAGTTTGAAAATGAGAACATCCATTTGTTATGTGAAATGCAAAAAAATTTCAAAACGGGTCCGAAAAAATTAAAAAAAGAGATTTTGACAAGTTCCCATAAAATTGGTAGTTCTAGCAACTTACAAAATTTTTGGGAAATCCTGGGAATCTAAAAAGTTTTTGAATATTTTTAAATTTTCTGGAACAATGAAAAATTACGAGTACGCAAAAAAAAGTGGAAAAAGATGCAAATCCCCTAAAATCATACGTACGATTTGCATACACATTTTTCGAGAAAAAGGATACTCATTACTTGTCTGTCCTCCGGTTTACTCTGGATGGCGTGGATTATCGGAAAACTGAATTTTCCCTCCGATAAATCTTCACAGTAACTCTTATTCTCGGAATACTGTAACATAATTAATGCATGAGACAAGCCAAGGGAAATAAATCAGTTTCAGTTTGTCTCGAGTTACGAATATCCTCAGATATAAAGGAGGCAGTGAAAAATATAGTGGCATTATAGAAGAGAGAATTCCTTAAAATCATTTCAAAATCGTAAAAATATTTTCAAGAAATTTCAAAAAGGTCGAACTGTCACCAACTTTATTTTAAAAATCTTAAAAATCAAGTTAAAAAGTTCAAAATTTTCCAAACCTTCAAGATCTTTTAAAACTCTAAAATTGCTGAAATTAATTCTTTTGCTAATTATAAATTTAAGAAAAAATCAAGATCATATTTCTAATTTTTATGAATGTGAATAATTCGAAAAATAACGAACAATTTGAGACGTTAAAGAAAATCTGAAAATTTAGAAAAATTTGGAAAATAGTAATGTAGGATATTTCCAAAAATTGAAGGAGCATTAAGAAATAAAAAAAAGTGAACCTTCAAAAATTATAAATTGGCCAATTTTGAAAATTCGAAAAAGATCAAAAATTTATAAATTTGGAAAAAATGAAAAATTCTAATGAAAATGTTGAAGCAGATAATGTATGGTAAATATTCTCTAAAGTCTTAAAAAAGCTCATGGAATGATAGACATTTCTCAGAATTAGATACCCATCTCGCTTTTTTTCGTGGCATATCGGAGAACTATTGAATTGGCCATGAATCAAATGAAGTTAAATAAATCAGTTTCAATTCACCCCGAGTCGCGAAGAGCCATGGATATAAGGGAGACAGTGAAGAATATAGGGAAATTTTTGTGGAGAGAAATGAGGTACTAAAACGTTCTCACGAAAGCTCCAGTATCTTTGTCAACCGCATTCAGCAATATTTTTTAGCGAATGAAAGCCATTTTCATAATCTCAAAGACTTCCATAAAAAAAATGTCAGAAATAATTCGAAATTTCCTAAGATTTAAAAAAATCCAAATTTTGAAATGCGAAAAATTCCAAGAACAGGTTAAAAAGTCTCAACCCTTTTAAAAATCTAGGAAAATTGTAAGGGAAAAAATTATAATTTTTTATTCTCCAAAATTATTAAAAATTTGAAAGTAGTCATCCGTTTTGAAAAATTTTCAGGATATAAAAAATGAGAATAAAATGGGATTTTAGAAATTTCGAGACCCGGAAAAATTCAGAACTTTGACAAGTCTGAGAATGTTATACCTGTGAAATTTCAAAAATTTAGAAAACTTTAAAATCGGTTCGCAAAAATTTGTATCTAGTTGAAAATTAAAAATTCTTAGTATTCTAAAATATTTGACAAGAAAATGAAAGCCAAGAAATAATTTTGAAATGTCTCACTCATGAACATTTTTAAAACTGTTATTTCTCAATTTTTTCAGTTTTCTTTGAATTTTAAAAATTACGATAAATTCAATTATCTTCTAAGCTCCAAAAAATTAACAATATCAGAGATTGAAAACACATTAAGTACAATAAAGTCAGAATTTCAAAAATTTAAACATGTTATATTATCATAAATTTCACAACGTTAAAAATTCTAATAAAAAATCGAAGTATTGTCAAAAACTCCAACGAAAATTGGCCTTATTCTTCTACCCAAAAATAGTCTCCAATTAAACTTCAAACAGTTTAAATTGAATACTCCGTTTTACCTCCTGCATGCAGAGATTACAGTAGTCGTCTCTGATCTGAAAATAAAGTCCTAGGATTCCGGTAAGCATGGAAAAATCGTTCTTGCACTCGGAGAATAATTGCATCAATCTGACAGCCAAATTGAATAAACCTCCAGTTTCTGCAAGAAGAATAATTTTTTATAGCCCAGACATCTTCGTTAAATATGAAATAGGGGAGTGATGAAAGGAGAAATTTCATGAAAGCTTTTGGGAGAGAATTTCTAGTTTTCATTCAAATTTTGCAAATTTCACTAATTTCATTCATATTAAATCAAAGGGAATTTCCGTTTTTTTCTTCATAATTCGCAAAAAGCAAACGAACAATTTGGAAACTTTTCACTATTTCGAAGTTACCAAAATTTCCCTATATTTTGAATAACAATAATTTCAAATAATTTAGAAATCGAAGTGAGAACTAGAATCATGAAAACTATGAATTTGTAACAAATGCCAATAATTTCTACAACTTTTAGATATGTCAAAAATTATTGAAAAAATAGAAAGTTCAATAATCTGAAAAGTTACAACATTTTCAGATTTTCTAAAAAAAATGGAAAAAGCATTTAACATTTTTTCAAAATAAATACCATAAATCTTGCAACATTTCAATTTTAGAGAAGAGGAACATATTGAGGAAAAAAAAATCACAAAATGTCCGTGTAAGATACTTCTTTTGGAAAGTTTTTTCGTAATGTTCGTTTATAGCCAATTTAACAATTGAATTACTTTTCATCGTCATGTGCCTATACTCAGCTTCAGATGGACAAATATAGTTGTCCCGCCAATAAATTTCAATCCCTTGTCCTCTGTGTAGTTCCAGCAATTGTTCGGTATACACTTCCGTTGCCTGTAACCAAGAGAATAAGTGAAATATTTCTATTCGAAGATCATTCGAGCTTTCTTTTCCTTAAACTGAATATTTAAAAAACTCAATTTTTGTTA
Source organism: Asobara japonica (assembly GCA_026005395.1). Taxonomy (NCBI): domain Eukaryota; kingdom Metazoa; phylum Arthropoda; class Insecta; order Hymenoptera; family Braconidae; genus Asobara; species Asobara japonica. Next base: position 2,672,871 of record BQMI01000479.1, on the reverse strand, counting down.
GTTTACTAATTTCAGGAATTTCAAGTTTATAAATTTTTGAAATATTAGTCAACTTTAGGTCGACTTTATGCAACTTTTTCATTTTTATTTAACTTTTAGTTATTTTTCAATTCTACTTTTTTCCACAAAAACAATTAAAAACCTCAGATTTTTAAATTCTTGATTTTTTTTAAATCTTTCAAATTTCGGTACTTTTCAAAGTTGTTATATTTTTAAAATGCTTGGAACTTTTGGAAACTCTTAAAATGTTCTACATTTCTGAAATTGTGAACATCTGTAACATTTCTGGAAAATCCGAAATTTGAAAACAATTTGTAACTGAAAAATTGTTGAAATTTTTGATCTTTCTGGAATTTTTAAATGTTTTAAAATGATAAAAACTTTTAGAAATTCCAAGAGTAAAAATGAACTAAACCTTGGCAATTTGTGTCAATTTTCTGATGTTCTCCAAACTACTCCACATATTGAAAATGTTAAACTCATCGCCATTTGTGAATAAATACAGTACATAATTTGTATTAATTTTTTAGGGAAAAAAATTACATATAATGAATTATAATCTGTTAACATACCTCCGGATGATTAAGTGCTAGTACCCTTTCGAGTGCGATAAACATCACGTAATTAGCCGCATTAATTGTACTAGCAACGCCAAAAATCGAGTGGGCGACTGGAATACCGCGACGTAAAATAGAGTTGTCTTGAATATCGTCTATTCTGCAGAGATATTTTCACATAGATTAGAAGCATACTCATGATTCATCAAGGAAGTTTATCCATTTGGGTGAGTTCAAAAATTAATATCCATATTAAAAATTCCATCTCTAGATGACTAAACCTCCCAAAGAGACCAAATTTTTTTGATATGATCGATACTTCACTACCTGTCACTATAACAAGACATTTTAAGCTACTATATCTGTCTTCGTGAGGCATCATCCCTTCTCCACCCAGACACCCACCCACCTACCCATCCACCCACCTACCCATCCACCCACCTACCCACACACCCACCTACCCACCCACCCACCTACCCACCCACCCACCTACCCACCCACCCACCCACTCACCCACCCACCCACCTACCCACCCGCCCACCCACCCACCCACACACACACACACACACTCACCCACCCACACCCACACACACTCACCCACCCACACACACACACACTCACCCACCCACACACCCGGCTACCCACACACGCAAACACACACACACACGCTCCCACCCACCCACCCACACGCACAGACACTCACACTTATAACTTACAAACTGCATTTCCTAAACTTCATAGCTGTTATCGTGCAAAGATTCGTTCATCCAGGATTTATCGGAGATTTCGCAAGTTCTAAGTAAGACCATGGTTTAGGGGAGAATTGTAATCTCTTGCAAGTTGTAATCTGAAACCTTGGAATGGGAAGGGTGGTATGGCTTTCATCTTGATAAACATCTCTCGTACAATGTGTACTCACAGCAAACTGGAATTGTGCAGCATCTGCGTTATATCACCAACAGCCTGGAGCTTCTCAATCGGTATTTTTAACCAATAGTTCATAGCGTGTGCCAGTTTTGCACGTATCTGCTTACCGGGCACTTGGAGAATGTACGTGAATGGCTGGAGGAGTTTCTGAAAATCAGATTGCCTAGTGTCAGTAGTACTGTGCAACTTGCTTTTAAGGGGAGACTATTATGGGTTTACAACGTTTTGAGACGTTCTTGGTTCAAACTCAATCGTGTATACAAATATATGTTGATATTCAGTCCATCAATTAACTTCCCATCAGGACCAATCCGTGATGTTTCCACCTGGCCCTACGGACTGATTTTATGGGTACACGGATACACGGAATATTCTTGGTATCGATTGCAATAAATGGGAAAATATTTCATCATGAGAAAGATTTGTTGGAGGCTAGACACGAATCCAGAATCTTCGATGCAGTAAGCCGAAATTCCAGCCACTATACCCAAGGCCACTCATTGGGTGTGGGTGTGGGTGTGGGTGTGGGTGTGGGTGGGTGGGTGTGGGTGGGTGGGTGTGGGTGGGTGGGTATGGGTGGGTGAGTGGGTGGGTGGGTGGGTGGGTGACTGGGTGGGTGGATGTGGGTGGCTCTTTGTGTGTGTGCGTATGTGCGTGTTTAGGAAAAATGATTCGATATTTCAATGATGGAAACAACGATTAAAAAATCTAATAAGACTCTATGGATATTATTACTTATTTTCAGAAACCTATATATTTTGTCAAACTGGCGTGCTCCTTTAATCTGATGAAACTTTCAACATCCGTTGTATCAAATTAAGAAATGCCAATCACCGAAGAAACAATGGCCTTTGTTGACCCAGCAAACCCGCATCAACGCAAATCAATCATTTCAATATATTATAGTAAAACCCGCGTGATGTCCCAATTCCATCAGCAATTGTATGACTAATCACTTGTATACCCAACTGGTTCTGTGCCTGCCTGTTTCAAACTCACACAAACAAATCATTTTAGCGAGATGTTTTTTCAAGTCGAGTATTAATAGCTTGGTTATTTTCCGTATTATTTTCATCTACAAATATTTGATTGCGAGGGAAAAAAACGATATAGTCCCGTAAAAACAACGATTTGAAATAAAAAATGTTTACTGTCATTTTCCTAGTGCTCTTGGCAGTTAATGTCAATTAATTGATTCAGTTGTTCTTCACTCAGAATTAATATTGATATATACTATATCATATGATATAATGTAAACCCAAATATACATAATGTAATATAGTATAGTATAACACCATATACATCAGTTTGAAAATGCAAAAGAATGTTATACTTTAAAAAGCTTTCTGTTTCTCGAATTTCTGTTTATCGGTGTGTATGTGTGTATGTGTCTTCAAAACTACTCAATCAATTCAAATTTTTTTTTGAAAATTCGTTCTCGCCATAACTGGGTGTAGGAATAATTCAAAACGTGATATCGTCAAAACCGTTGACGATGGAGAAAAATGTTTATAATGAAGATTGTTCCTTATTTAAAAATAGGCATTTTCGGTTGTGTGATGTTTGCTACTAGTGTCCGCTATTAAGGAGGAATTATGGGTTGAAAGTAGTATTACTATGCCTTAAATTGATCGGTTTAGAGGGAAATCATAGCAACTTTTTTTATAAAAAGTCACATTTTCTATATAAAAAATTTCACGATATTTTCCCGTAAGACCATTCAGTTATTATATAAAAAGGCGAGATTTTTTTCAACTTCTTTGGAGCATATCTCGTGGACAAATCGGTTTAGAGGAAAATTACAGGAAATACTTTTTTTTGAAAATTGAATTCCCGGCAAAAAATTATTTGTAACATTTTTGTGTTAAGCCACTTGTTAACGAGATAATCATTTTTCAAAGGAAATCTTGAATCGAACTTTTTCACATTCTATCGGTATAGGTACACCACAAGTTCTAGAGTTTTTAACATTGAATATATTGATCAAATACTTTTGACAATTTCGAAATTTTGCCAAGTCAGGAAAATTCCAGAGTTGAAAAACCTCGAAATAAATTCATGAAGTTGTGAAAAAAAAAATCGAAATTTTTTAATGGACAACCCAAGTCCACATGTGGCAACAAATTGATACCTAGCCATTACTTGACAGTTGTTGTTGTTATAAAATTTCCATCAGTTTATTTATTAATCACTGTTCTCCAATTACGTCACAACTCGATTCTTTTTCCGTTGCATATTTAACCACAACCTGAAACTGAAAAATCTTAGTTTTCCATTTTTAAAAATTATTTAGCATACCAAAATTCTTAGCATTCAAAAAAATTGCAAACAAATTTTTAAAAACTTGCAAAAATTTCTCTTGAAAATGTGAACGAATTTTGAAAAGTTTCGAAAAGGAAAAAATGTTCAAAAATTATGAGAACTTGAAATGATAAAAACAATTGGAAATTTTCAGTGACAACTGAGCTGTCAAATATGCCGGGAAAATAATCGATAATGATGTGGCACTTGACATAGCAACTATAAGATTGACAATTATTCTCATTACTGAAACAGTGATCAATCATTTTTTCCACTTATTGTAAAAGGTTAGACCATGATAATTGATGCAGAATGAGAAACATTATTGGTTTATTGCAAATTGAGATACTAACCTCATCTTGATCCTTGTCACCACTTTCGGAATACGGCACACAGTTTTTTTCCGATGCCATCGCAATTGTTGGAGTAGAGATTGGAGTCGTATGGAGTATCGACAATGTGTCAGTACCACGTGGCGAATTATTCTTTCGAGGTAATTGAAAATTCGGACAAAATTCCCGGTACCATTGAGACTTGCATCTGACAGCAATCAGCCCAGTGTTCCGAGATTATTGGTGAGTAGCCTGTGCGCATGCGCAGTAGCGCAAGGCATAGGCGAGTCTATATTTCAAGCATTCGATATTTTACAAATCAAAACGAAAAAAAATTTCGAAATCCAAATTTGATTTTAAATTCTCAAAATTTCAAAAAAATTTTTTCAATTTTTCGATTTTTTTTTAATTTTTCGAAATAGTTTATTTGTTTAATTTTCGAAATAATTTTTTTTTTAATTCTCGAAATAATTTCTTTCTCAATTTTTAGAAATGATTTTTTTTTTTAATTTTTCGAAATAATTTTTTTTTTAATTTTCGAAATAATTTTTTTTTTTAATTTTCGAAATAATATTTTTTTTAATTTTTGGAAATAATTTTTTTTTCATTTTTGGAAATAATTTTTTTTTTAATTTGACATTTTTGAGACTCTTCATTATCAGGGTCATTACAATAACCCTAAATCGGGAAGTTAAAAAAAATACCAGAGCCTGGGGTAACTAGTCACCCCACGTGGCCGCTGAGGATTAATGTGGGGAAATAATTAGGAATTCATACAAAATACATTACTTCTAACGTTAATTATAGTTTATTGGCATTTTTACACGTGTCAGTTTTAATATCTAGAATTAATAAGATTATAGATAAATTACTCCACCGAACAAAATTAAAAATTCGTCCCCTAAGATACATTACCTAACAATTAACACTAAACCATTATTCACATTTATTGTTAATTTAATTACTCCGTACTCAGCGTCAAGCATGAAAAAAATTCCGTAAAATTCCTATGGGATGTGCCATAACCATAAGATTCCTATCGGAATCCCACAAGATCCCTATGAGCCATCTCACGGAAAATCCCATGGGAATCTTGAAAAATTCATCCCCATACAATTTCCACAGCAATCTCATATGAATCTATGGGAATTTTTTTCACATGTGGATTCATAAATTCAAAAACAATTCATTTTCGAGGGCGAGAGAGTCACCGGAAATTCAAAATTTATTCATGCGACGAAGGGCAAATGATTAACGGTACATGGGATAAAATGAATAATAAATGTGTCGAAAAAATCCACTGACACACAAATTAAAAAAAAAAATTTATTAAAGTGTTTCTCGAGCGGCATGAGAATAAAAAAGGCTTTGTGTGTAGAGAGGGGGAAGGGTGGGGGGGGGGGGGGGTTATGGGTCATGGGCATTTCATGTAACTTTTTTTTACATATCTCAATACATAATTAGAATTTTCTCATGCCAGAGTTCAGTGAGGAACGTAATTTTGCAAAGGTTCCCACCACGTGGGTCCAAACCACGTGGTCGCCACCACGTGTTACCACGTGTCACTGAGCCCCGAGATAATTCGGTGTTCATTAATGGTTTTCAAATGGACCACAGGTCGGATGAAGATCAATTGATTTTCTTATCATGAGGAAAACATTTTTTCTGCCTCGCCCTTTTTTCGTACGAAAAAATATTGAATAATTTTGATATAATGGATTTTTATGTCCAAATCGAGGTGAACTTGTTCGGGGCTTGACATGTAGAAAGGGGTGAAAAGGACCAACTTTGGGATTTTTTTTCTCTGTTTTTGAACTGCAGATAATTTTCCAGATTTCAGGCAGAGCTAAGTATCTCTACAAGTTTTAATAAGTCTATGAGTTTAAATGTTCTCGTCCGAGGGACAAGCTAATCAAAGTCGAGGACTTGTAGGGAACTTCGCGACAGAAGCGCCGCAATTTTTTTACATTTCCTATAATTTTGGGAAATTTTCAATTTTTTTATATGTAAGTTTTTTACAGGTTTTTTTTTAATTTTCAAAATTCTTGAGTGTTTGGAATTTTTTTAAGATGTTTGAACTTTTAACATTCTTTGAAATTTTAGGTATATATCGCATTTTTAAGTACTTCGTTATTCTTGTAAAAATTTGAAAAACTTTTTTAAGTTTTTTTTTTCTTGAATTTTTTTTTTTAAATTAAGTTCTTTCAGAATCGTTGAAATATTTTCTTCTTAATTTTCCGAAATGAGTTGTTTTCAATCACATTTTTTCCCATAAAATTTTACATAAAAATTAGAAAAAACAAACTTGAGTCTAGTCCGAAAATGTTTGATGCCATAAACAAATTTATGATCGAGGCCCGCGGCACTTCCCCATAAACACCAGTCATTGGATATTAAAAACAATTTGATTCGGCCGTTTGTGGTTGATTTCGTGCAACTGGAGAAATCCAGAATCTATGCCAAACGCGTTTGTGAAATTGAGGACATCAACTCGCGCACAAGATAAACCAGGTAGTAAGGGATTATAAAGACACCTGAATCATACAGTAGTTGTCCTGGTCGACTCATCGGCTTTCAATAAACCGTCGGAATAAACTTGAGAGTGAAGAAAAAAGTCTCAATGGGGAAAGTTTTCAGTTTCAATTTCAAATAAAACCATCTGCCATCTTACGCGACCTCTATCGCGACCTTGGAATGGAGTGCGACTGCGCGGCAAGATGAAATTGCCGTTATCTCGCGACCAAAGCGACTGAGATAAAAATGGCCAAATGATTTTTTACTGGAAATTGAATTATCTACAAAAAATGTTTAATGACATTTTCCCCTAAAATCAATCGTTAAGGAATTATCGGCTGTTTATGGGCAATCCGCGAATTGAACTATCGGAATTTTTCGGGAATTCTTCTTTCGAAAATTTTCCAGTTTTCCAATTTTTAATCCACGAAGCAGTAAACTTCGGAGTGAAAAGAAGTCATGGAGAAAGTTTTCCACTTGTAATTTCAAATGAAACCATTTGCCGTCTGCCGCGACCTTGGAATGAAGTGAACTCAAATTTCGCCTTTGCGCGGGTACATCAATGTGCAATTATCTGGAGACTGGGGGGATTGAGACAGAAATGCCCTAATGATTTTTTGACGGAAATGAAATTATCTATCAAAAATGTCTTATAACATTTTTCGCTAGAACCGCTCGTTAAGGAGCAATCAGCGGTTTACGAAAAAGTACAGAAGTACAGATGACTCCTACCGCATCGGGGCTCCACATGTTGCATTAGGATAGTTTATCTCTCAGATTTTAACAGATAAAAAACACTCAAATATATGATCGAAAATATTTTTCAATAATGATGATAAATATTTCTTGTATATAATTTTTAAAAAAATTTTTTTTAGATATTAAAATTTCTATTCATATTGGAAACTTGGTTAAATACGAGATCACTGGAAGAGCCTGTCTGGACCAATGACTGGGAAACCTTAATTTTTCAATGAAAAAAAAAAAAAAAAAAAAAAAAAAAAAAATCATAACATTCAAAATCAAAAAATTCGACAAAAATGTTTTTAAAAAAATCAAAAATTGGAGAATTCAAACTCGAAAAAATTTTTTTTTAATTCAAAATTATAAGATCCTAAATTCCGCAATTTGCAAAAAAAAAATTGAATTTTGAAAATCAAAAAAAATTACTCAATTTGAAGACGTCAATTGCATATATTACCTTTTCATCTTTCCTAATTTCCTCATGTTCTCCAAATGTACATGTCTGTGATGTAATCTCTATAACAATCAAATCCGTCTAATTTTCGTAATACCTCCACATTTGATAGCTCCTTAACCCACCTGACATTTCACTCTCCCCCAAACCGGATGCCAGCCAATCTCAATTTCATCTACAAGTCCACCACCTAACGAGTCTTGAATTCCCGAATGATTCAACAAATTTGAAAAGACCATCCTCCCATAGCCGCCCATTGTCCATAACAATGCCGAAAAGGAATCTAATCTCGCTAGTGCCTGAAAAAAACATATTGTTCCCTTTCCCTTCCCCCAATTTTCGACTTTGATCTCCTCAGCACAATTGTCTCAATTGGCCGCGATGTCAAACGGGCAAATGAGCCCACAAAAATGGGAAAAGAGAAAGAGCCTAACAACGTGATAATTGATTACGTAAATCTGCCTTATCTGAAAAATCCTTCTCATGCACTCCTCGTAAAATCCGACATGGAAAAACGAGCCCCATAGTTGGTATCATCATTATCCCCATCAACCAAACTTCCTCATCGCCAGAAATCATAGCCTTGAAAATGATAATTTCCCCTCATTTTTACCTTAAATATTCAAGACGCACATGGAAAAATTACCACTCGCTTTCACAATACATGACCACTCTCGATTTGGAAAAATTCTTCGAGCAGAACTCCACCGCTAGACACCATCGGACCTACCTCATTAGTCCGCACAAATTAATTTTCCCATATCTGCTTAATGAATAATTCAGAAGCGGCGCATCTTAATTACCCACATTCGTCGCCGTTTTTCATATATATATATATATATATAACGTATTTATCTCGTAATCCAATGAGCCTAGAAAATACGAAGACTCCTCGAATTTTTGCATCATAAAAGAGTCGTTCGACATTCTCTCAAAAATGTCAGCAATTAAATGGCCAACGTGTTCAATTGGAATTTCACTGACATGACTTTCCGAATTTTATGACAATTTTTTGTCGACGAAAAAAGGCATCAAACATTTTTCATTTACTTGAAATTTCTACATATCGCCCAAAAGAAGTCGTAAAATTACCTCATTGGCCACTTTTTCCCCCAGATTTACTATCAATAATTTTATCCTAACCAGCCAACTAAACTCAACTCATACGCTTTACACTTCACACCTGACATCCATAATACCTAATAGAAATACAGTAGACTTCCGTTGAGTGTGGCCGTCCGCGCGGATTTTCGGGTGTCAAGGGTTTTTCGCGAAATCAAAACATGCCCCACGCTGGAGCGTTCACGGCACCCGCCACCAACTGCCCAGTGAGCAAAGGTACGCTCCGGGACTAATCTCAGATACGTTCGAGTGAAGACGTTTCATCCCTGACGATTTGGGGCCCACGATATTGCGTGGATGTCTATTTTCTGTTAAAAATAGGTAAAAAATAACCTTTCAGTACTTACTAAACATTTGAAAATGAACTATTTGAGTAATTTATAGCAATTAGTCACTCATTCATCATCCATTACAACGATTCGTCTATCCCACAGTGAATGGTAGCGTGGATGTTGCGTGGAAGTTCAATCACCAGGGATGTAACTCATATGGATGTTCTAGAAACGCTCTCCCGACACTGCTTCCGCAAAACTTTGATTAAACGTAACATGGAGGTCTCACACAGACCGTTCTGCATACCTTGGAAACATTTCCTGAACGTTCCAGATCAATTCTCCCGAAACTAAATCAATGAGAACTTGAATTATACATGATATGAACATCCTGCACGGAAGGTTCCGAATAGGTTCCCTGGGAACATTTCCTGTACATTCTGGGAAAGAATGTTTTTCCAAAACGGATTGATAAAAACTTGAATTATACATGATATGACCACCCTGCGTATTACGTTCAACATCCGTTCCTATACCTGACCTATAGGTGTCACGTGAGCATTCGTTCTAATGATAATATAGTTCAGCAGTTGAAAATGGAGAGGAAATGAATTTATTTGCCACTGGCGATTGCCCAGTCCCTCTAAAGTTCTCAAAACGTGTGCACGGAGTGGGGGTAAAAAAAAACTGTCGCTTCCGCAGAACTGTGTTAGTGATCGGCCCCAACGGGCGACACTTAACGGGAGTCCACTGTACAAATAAAAACCACATCTCACGCCCTGATGAAGCCCTCATCATTGAACCTCAGATTTTTGGTTGGTACAGCACCGACATTAAGCGCTAGAACTTTGGATACAATGTTGAGGTCTTCCTGGTTGGAGTTCCCCAGTTGATTTTGGGGTGATTGTAGTGCCCCAGCTACTCCAGATTGGAAAAGGAGATGTTGAATTTGTCTTGCTGGTGTTTGTGGTCTCAATGCTTGCTGTCTAAATCCGAATTGATCAAAGCCCCCAAAATTTGGTGGTGTAAATCTGGGTGGCTCTAAAGGTAGGTGATTCCGGTTGATGAATTGTCTATTGTCATTGACACCAAAGTTGCCAACGTTGCCAAAGGCCTCTTGTCTGTGGAATCTTGCGGCAGGAATTGGTGCTGGTGGTTGAAACTCATTCTGGAAGCCAGGGAAACTCTGCTGGAGTCTCTGCTGCTGATGGAGTAGAGCCTGCTGTCTTTGTAGCTGTAGTTGCTGAGCTTGTTGTTGGATTATCTGCTGTCGTTGGAGTTGCTGAAGTCGCAATTGCTCTTGGACCGATGGATTCTGAGCGAAAGGAGGTGGAACTGCTGTGTTGGGAAGCTGGAGACCTACACTAGACTGGAATTGGACATTTTGAGTCTTCAGGGGTGGCTGGAAGGTCAGAAGACTGTTCTGACTGAATGCACCTTGAGGATTTTGCAATTGGATTTGTTGTAACTGCTGCTGTGCCTGCTGCTTCAATTGCAAGGTTCTCTGCTCCTCAATCTGCTTTAACCTGGATTGCTCCTGCAGGTACAATTGCTGTCTCTGCTTCAATCTCAGTTGATCCTGATACAGCTGCTGTTGTTTGTAGAGGAATTGAGTTTGTTGAGCGTGCTGTGCTTGCAGTTCGGCCAATTGCTTTTCCAGCAGTTGTTGCTTGAAGTCCAGCTGCTCTTGCAGGGTCAAGCCTTGGTTGTCCGAGCCGGGTTTATATAGGGGTACAACGCTTTTTGGTACACCCCTTTCGTCCTGCTGTACAGTGAAAGCAGCTACCAAAGGTGCTTGGAAGATCTTGACCTCGGAGTCTGAGGGCTTATCTGTTGTAGCTGATGGTACCGTTGGCAGCAATGATGATGTAACGTTAAGGGGCTTTACTGTTAGTGGCTTTACTGGCAATGGCTGTACTGTCGGGCTTGGAGGTGTTGGGCTTGGGGGAATTAATGAATTTGCGGAGGCTGATGCTATCCCATTACTTGAGCTCACACTCAAACTTTCTTTTTCCTCTTGTTCTTTGGCCGATTGGTCGATAAAGTTGGATGACTTGACACTTGGTAGCTCCACACTGCGAGTGAGAATCTGCTCGACGTGAGTTGGGTTTGGACTTTTTTCCTGAATCTCCTTGTCACCGAGAAGGACATCGTACTTTTGGAAGGCAGCCTTCTCAGTTTCTTTCACATCAGGTGTTTGAAGTTTTTCAGTCTCAATGAAACTTGAGTTTTGCAATTTCTCCTCAGATGGTACTTCACCGGCGTCTGAGGGAAAGCCGGAGAAGGAGAAGGAGGCACCGGTGAAACGTTCTGCGGGGTCAATTATGTCGGTTACTTTAGCCGCGAGGCGTTCCGCTGTGGGCGGCTCGTGTTTTTGCTCTTCTGATTCAGTTTCTAGGTCCTCCAGGGCTTTTAGGAGAGCTCGACGAAGGTGCTTGTCGATTTTTATGGGAGGCAGGGGGGTTGACTCGTCGGAATCCTCGGCTAGGGCTAGCAGGACCAAGCTGCAGGACAAGACTACTCCTAATATCTGGAATCAGAGCAAGTAGGAATTAGGTAATTGAGGTTGTGGAGTTGACACCCCTCCCCCTCCCCCCAAAGAAGCGACATGCTTAACTTCGTCTTATCGCGATAACCTATAAACGATAATCGACGATTCGCTGTTGGAATTGTGGTCGAGATGATAAAAAGCATAAGAACCGCCTGGGGAAATCGATGATCAGGTAAAACCAATCGATGATCTGTTTGATAGTTCCATACCGTTGAGCATTGCTCATGGAATTAGCACAGTCAGCATGCTTATCCTTTCATCGCAAAAGGACAATTTTCTATTCGAACGGTACAAGTCAAATTCCGGGCATTTAACCGTGCCAGGTTTATATAAGTGCATTTGCATGGGTCAAAGGTATAGCTATATGTGCAATGTAGGTCTTATTATGACAGTGGTTTCTATCGTGGTCCTCCTTCTACGCCCACGTTAAGGAGGCAATGAACGTGTTGGGAAAAATGGGAAATTGCAAAAAAAAATTATTAAAAAAAAATCAGAATTCTGAACATTAGATTGGGGGGGGGGGGGGGGGGGGAGTTTGGAAATGTCGAAAAAATTGTTTAAAAAAATTTGAACAATTAGAAAATCATTTAAATAATCAACAATTAAATTTTGGGGAAATTTTGAAAATTTTCGAAAGTGAAGATTTAAAAATTGAAATTTTTTTGTTTCTAATGGAACATCCTTAAGCGCGATCTGTAGCAAGAGGATAGGCCTTCAGGCTTTATGTGCAACTTTTTCTTTCACGGCGCGATGAGAATCGAGAATTTCTTTTGGCGGACTATGCCCCGCAGCGCCTTCCTACATAGTTTCATACAACAATTAAACAAACTCACGAGGCGACACATGAATGGAATTGTTTTTCATGTATAATTAGACTGGCATATTAAACCACTTCTGGAATGTACAGTTTGTGTTTGAGTATAGATCGCGCATGTAAGTTGGGAAATATCGATGGTTGTTTCATTTTTACAATTTTTTGAATTAATTTTTTTTTTCAATTAAGCTTCAGGAAGAAAATTACAAATTGAAAATTTCAAGAATTTGATCATTTTTGAATCTTGGAATTTTGAAATGTTCAAAAGTTTGATAAAAAAAAAATTTTTAATTTGAGTCTTTTAAAAAAATCTGGAAACTCGGAAACTCCGAAAATCAAATCTAAAGTTGTTGGTTAGTATAAATTTGTTTTTATATTTTAACGTTTTTCTTGAATTTTAAAATCTTCGCGAAATTTTTTAAACGTTTCAAATTGGGAACCTTTTAAAATTCTTAGCTTATCCAAAATGTTTAGAATTCTCAAAATTTTCAAATTTGAAACCTGTTAACCAATGGAAATTTTCTTAGTAATTGATTTCTTAAATTTACAATAATAAAACCATTCAACAATTTAAAAATCCGAAATTTTTTGAAACAATTTACAGCGAAATAGGGAAATTTCAAAAGCTGCAAATCTTCAGGATAAAAAAATCCAATTTTTCGATTAAATTTCCGGTTAAAAGAGAAATCGTTATTGTTAATGAGGAATCATCAGGTGGAGCAATTAGATTTATGGCTTGTTGTTAACGAGTCAATGAAGATTTTTAATATGTCCGAGGAACTATTCAGTGAGCAATATTCCTATTAAAATTAGCGAAAAATGTTGAAAATAAAATGAATACAAAATAAATTTAGTTTATTTTTTAGTTTTTAATTTTTACATTTTTCAATTTTCAATTTCCCAAAATTCAAAATTTTTAAAAATATCGAAAACTTAAAAAAGCCCCATTTTCAAATTAACTTTTGACTCGACAAAAAATTAGTATTAACCATTACACAATAAAAAATAGTAATAGTAATAATAATAATAATAAAATAATTAACAATTCGTTGGGGAAATTGAATTTACATGTTACCGAATTAATAAGGATTTTTAATATTCCTCGTTGACTATGGAGTATTCATTTCAATTCGGTCCCACTTGAAGACCGCAGAAAGCCGAGTCAGGGTTAAAGAGGATGCGGTCACGTTCCCTCGGAATAACTTTTCATGCAAATTGTGATGGGATGAGTGAGGCATTATGGAGATGTTTCACTTTGGTACAGAAGAGATTCTTTATTAATAAACGGTATGTGGGTGTGACCCGTGAAGAGTCGTAGCAATAACTTCTCTCCCCTCTCCCGCCCCCCCCCCACCCCACCGGCGTCACGTTCGGTTCCCATCCGGCTTAGCGGTCTCATCTCAAGAAGTTTAAGAACTTGGAAAATTTTCACAGATTTCATTTTCTGGACATGGTAGAACCCAAAATGAGAATTCAAAAAGTCAAAAATACAGAATCAGGGAATTCCAAAATTGCAAAAAAATATGAAATCGATTAAAAATTTGGAGTTGAAAAAGTTACGCAATCTGAGAAAGCTCAAAAGAGCTTAAACAAGCAAAAAGAAAGAATTTTGAAAAATTTCGAAATAGAAAATTTTTTTGGAAGATTTTAGAAATGTCAAAAAAAGTTGACTATTTTTTTTGCATTTTGGGGCTTTTGAAAAATATAGAAACATAGTAGATTGCAGAGAAAAGGAAGAAGAATTGAGAGAGAATTGCAGCGATTTGAGAACCGGAAATCAGAAAATTTTTATCGTTTTGAAAATTTCAGAGATGAAGAAAAAATTGCGAAGATGCGGTCACGTTCTTTTGCAATTTGTTTGAATGCAAAGTGTAATGGGTGAGACATTACAGAGGCATTTCACTTTGGTACTCGCTTCTTTATAAATAAATATGGTTTGTTGGTATTTCAATGGATATCACAACAATAGGAAATCAGTTAATTTACACATTAAATGATTTTCGTTGGAAAGCTGGGGAAATTTGATGAGAATACGTCGATATGATGACTACTCTTGTAGAATGGTCGGCAAAATTTGGTTAAGTAGCTTCGAACAATTTTAATAGTCTTCGAATGGCTCACACATTTCCGGATGAGAGTTCCATTTGTTAGATGTAGGAGATGACAAAACTTTTAGGTTCAAAAATTTCAAAAATTTCAAAAATTTCAAAAATTTCAAAAATTTCAAAAATTTCAAAAATTTCAAAAATTTCAAAAATTTCAAAAATTTTAAAAATTTGAAAAAATTTCAACAATTTCAAAAATTTCCGAAATTTCAAAAATTCCAAAAATTTCAAAAATTTCAAAATTGCAAAATTTCAAAATTTCAAAATTTCAAAAATCTCAAAAATTTCAAAAATTTTATGAATAACAAAAAATTAGGAAATACAAAGAAAAAAATTGAATTCAAAAAATTCCACCAATTTCAATAATTTGAAAATCCCATAAACAAGTTTCTCTTCCAACTTCTCCATTCCCAATATTTGACGAAACAATCAGTCTGAACCCGATCGCAATAATTACACCTGCAAATGTTCATATCCATCGAGTGAGATCCAAGATTTCTACATGGACCCCTATAGTTAATTCGTAGTGCATGCGGGTAGGAGCACGTGCGCATCTGCAATTAGCAATCTCTGTGCTTAACGTGCGTCTGGGATAAATCGTCTTATAAATACAACTCCAAGAAATTTTCATGACTGGGGGAAGAGTGTATGCCTGCACGTCCCTAAAAATTTGAAACTTTTCTGACGTTTTTTATTTTCTATTCAAGGATGGGATCCATGAACAAAGTTTCTGACGTTGAGTGATCGAGAAAAAAAATCCCAAAGTTACCTTCTTGATCTCCCTCTTACATCACGAGCATCGGGTCAGGTCCGACTTGGACGTAAAAACTTAAATTTGGAAACTTAAACGTTCCAACAAATCTGAACGTTAAAAAAAAATTAAGAAAATTGGAAGTGAAAAAAAAAGTTCCAAGAATTTTCAAAAATTCCCGAAATTTCCCAAATTCCCAAAAAATTCCCAGAATATCCAAGAACTTGAAAAAAAATCCATAGATCAAACCATAAACTCCATTACTTTCAGAAATCCCACAAACACTAAAAACGACCTCAACAATTGCATGGACCCCTACAGTCAACGTACGCGTAGGATCGTGTGCGCGTGCGCAATTAGCGGTCTCTTCTTAAAAAATATACCTATATGCTGCGCACCGCGAAAAAAAAAATCGCCAGTAAGAAAGCGAGATTCACGGAGTGTACTGACGGCACTTGTGTTTTATTATCGTGGCCATCGGCGTGGAGATGAGTCTTCACAATTTTTCCCTCGCCTTTGGCGGTGGGCCCCCCAGCTTTCCTAGTGCATAAACTATGGTCCGCTATATCTATATATACATATATATATAAACTATGGGATATATTTCAATCTAAATCCTCACTGTCCGAGGACGTTGCATTCAACGCCTATTCATTGGCAACGATTTGTGGCTCGTCACAGCTAGAGAAAATATATGTATATAGATAAGTACATACGTGACCCCCATATATGTACACGTGACCCCACGGGTAAATAGGCGCGACATGGGACCGGGGTGAAATCGCGGGATAATCGCGTAATTAGGAAAGAAACGACAATTTTTTACAGGGGAAGGCCATCATAACAATCACGATATATATATATATATATTTAAGGCGGTTCCGTAGTGGTTTCTCTGTAGAGTAATATATACGAAGACAATATTGCAATAATTTGAAGTCATTTTGCATATTTTTTTTTTTTTTGCATAACTAAATCAAACTTTAGACATTTTTCCACACACACATACACACACACACACACACACACACACACAAAGAGCAATACGAAAACACATACACATAATTCTTTGTGCAAATAGTCAATAATTGTTCAAAACGCTCTGGAAAAATCCGATTTTTCCAATTTGAATTTCTTTGGCATTTTTAAGAGTTCCAAAAACGTCAAAAGTTGGATAGGTAAATTTTTAAAATTTAGGAAAATGAAAATCGGAAAATATTCCTTAATTGTGATTTTGCGTATGATTATTTTTTGTGTATCTTTAGGATTTTTTTTTTGTAATGCAATATTATTGTTGGGTTTTTTATGTACGTGACCTCGGTAGTAAAAGAAGCGCGACATGAGAGCGGGGTGAAATCGTGGAGCTATCGCACGTAATTAGGAAAGGAATGACAATTTGTTTTTATTGAGATAAAAAAATGCGAAGTCTACCCTGGGTTAAGCAGTCGAGGATAATTTGGAAAGAAACAAAAACAAAATCAAAACTGCAAAAAAGCAAAATTAAAGAATTTTCAAAATTTCAAAAATTTGGAAATATTCAACAATTTCAAAAATTCAAAAATTCAAAAAATTCAAAAAATTCAAAAAATTCAAAAAATTCCAAAAATTCCAAAAATTCCAAAAATTCCAAAAATTCCAAAAATTCCAAAAATTCCAAAAATTCCAAAAATTCAAAAAATTCAAAAAATTCCAAAAATTCAAAAAATTCAAAAAATTCAAAAAATTCAAAAAATTCAAAAAATTCAAAAAATTCAAAAAATTCAAAAAATTCAAAAAATTCAAAAAATTCAAAAAATTCAAAAAATTCAAAAAATTCAAAAAATTCAAAAAATTCAAAAAATTCAAAAAATTCAAAAAATTCAAAAAATTCAAAAAATTCAAAAAATTCAAAAAATTCAAAAAATTCAAAAAATTCAAAAAATTCAAAAAATTCAAAAAATTCAAAAAATTCAAAAAATTCAAAAAATTCAAAAAATTCAAAAAATTCAAAAAATTCAAAAAATTCAAAAAATTCAAAAAATTCAAAAAATTCAAAAAATTCAAAAAATTCAAAAAATTCAAAAATTCAAAAAATTCAAAAAATTCAAAAAATTCAAAAAATTCAAAAAATTCAAAAAATTCAAAAAATTCAAAAAATTCAAAAAATTCAGAAAATTCAGAAAATTCAAAAAGTTCAAAAAATTCAAAAAATTCAAAAAATTCAAAAAATTCAAAAAATTCCAAAAATTCCAAAAATTCCAAAAATTCAAAAAATTCAAAAAATTCAAAAAATTCAAAAAATTCAAAAATTCAAAAATTCAGAAAATTCAAAAAATTCAAAAAATTCAAAAAATTCAAAAAATTCAAAAAATTCAAAAAATTCAAAAAATTCAAAAAATTCAAAAAATTCAAAAAATTCGAAAAATTCAAAAAATTCAAAAAATTCAAAAAACTCGAAAAATTCCAAAATTAAAAAAAAAATTAAGTTTCAACAATTTCAAAAATTTCAAAAAGTTCAAAAATTTCAAAAAGTTTGAATTTTCACAAATTTCAAAAAATCTCAAAATTTGAAAAAATAGAAATAATGATAACTAGATTCCCCATGAATGTGATTATTTCGTGTATTAGAAACAGTTACCAGGACAGTATAAACGTGACCTCCGCGGTAAAAGAAGCGCGACATGTGATCGGGGTGAAATCGCCGAGCAATCGCGCGTAATTAGGAAAGGAATGACAATTTTTTTTTTACCCGTAAAAGAAAAAAGTGGAGAATTCTTCGCTGGTTTAATCGCTCAGGGATAATTTAGAGATTTAGTAATGTAACTGTTTTTGTGGGAAAGCTCTGGAACTTTCGGTTGACAAACACTTCATTAGGAGTTCACGAGTGAGTTCCGTTTTCACTTTCTGCGGAAACTGAAAATAACGATGACGTCGTTTTTTCTTCTCAGTTGTCTTGTGGCATTAAATTGAAGCAATTTTACAGTGAATAATGTCACAATCGATTCATATTGCGTTGGAAATGTGCGACGTTGATTTAAACCTTCGTTACCCGCGCGTAATAGCGCGGCGCTCAAAAAATTAGAAAAAAAAAAGTTTGAAAAACAAAAAAAAACATTAAAAAAATTTAAAGATCTAACATTTACGAAACATAAAAATTTCGGAAATTTCAAAAACTTAGAATGTTTAACAGTTTTCCGAATTTGGAAAAATAAAATTTTTAATTGTCAAAATTGAGAAATAATGAGACAATGTCAAAAATTAAAAAAAAATTAAATTGTGAATAAAAAAGAAAAAAAATATTTAAACTTTTAGAAAGTTGAAAAATTTCAAACATTTCAAATGTGCGTTTCAGTTTGGAAGTATTGCTAAATATACCGAGAGATGCCCGTTCCTGAGAAAAAATATGGTTCTTAATAATTAGGGATGAAAATTGCTATCCTTATTTTCATGTGACGCCCATGTATGTGCGATAGTTAAATTCATCGTAAATCTTGTGGCTAAAATCAGATAAAATGTGTGTCAAAAATTTTACTGAAATATTGTTATAGCGCTATAAATTTTGCGCTTCCAATTTACGATGGAAATTATTATGATGTGAATTAAACAAATCTCCAACGTTTATTTTCAAGGTATTTAATCATTCTAGATTTCTCCTATTTGATGCAGTCTAAGTCATCACAAATTGCCAACAATTTTTTTATAGTGTGTTCCTATTTGTTAAATCGTTCAAATAATCTTTTCAACTTTTATAAATTGTCAAAATTTTTTCAATTTTGAAAATTTTCTTTTTATAGATTTATTTGAAGTCGCTGTATAACTGCTATGGTTTTTAACAGCTCGGAATATAATCACAAATTATTACCAAAGGTCTGGTAAATTGGGAATTAAATAGTTGGATGTGTGAAAACAAAATTAAGAGGAAATATATAATGTATATATATTCTTGATTCCGTTTTGGGATTTTAACATTTCCTTAAAGATATTCCACCTATATTGGCGAAGATATAAGAATTGCTTGTAATTTTGACACAATGTTTTTGAAGCAGTAACAGATGCCTGTATGAAATTTGAGATTGATTCACAACACCGTTTTGTAGTTATCAATTATCAAAGTTCTCAATCAACACCGGCTCTTATGGGAAAAATAAAAATTTCTGTAAATACAGTTCAAAATATGAAAATTTGTTGAAATTTTGAAAATTTACTATTGAAGCAGATATAAAACGATGGTAAAAATTTCATGACGATTGACTAAAATTTTTTTTCATTAATTTGTTTAAACAATATAATATTGATTCGCAAAATCAAATACAATATAATAATTTTCTATAGCTATCACTTCAACTAATTAACGCATTGAAATATTAATTGAAAATTATTGGCGATAAACATAACGAATTATAGAAAGGGTCATAAACTTTTGTTTTGACTATACGTGTTGAATATCCTTAAGATCTCGAGACAGTGAAACAGCTAGTCGTTCTGTTTGGAGTAGTTGACATTCCAATTTTGTAGTCTTGAAAATTCGAATGATTTTCAAACTCTGCGAAACTTCAAAATATTTTTAAAAACGTCAATGTTTTTTATTTTTTTGATATTTTTGGTATTTTTTTTTTATGTTTTGAAAATTTTGTAAGGTAGTAGGATTTTCGAATCCAAACCTGGCGAGTTATGTGAGCCTAACGTTAGTAATTTTCATCTATAATTATTAAAGCAAGTAATTTTCCCACGAAATTATACGGTTCAGTATCTCCAGTTCGTCTCTATAACCTCTGATGTAATAATGAAGAAAAAATCCTAACATGGTTTTTTTAATTTGTAAAATATTGCAAATGTCTGGAATTCTCTAAATAAATTTAAAAAAAAAATGTCTGGAATTTCGAAAATTTTCAACAATCAAGATTTGTGACTTTTTCAAATTTTCGAAATTTTTTCTATTTTTGAAATTGACCTTTTTTCAACATTTTTTTGAAAATCTTCCGATTTTTTTAATTTTCCAGAAATCGAAATTTAAAAATATTCAAACTTTTGGAAAATTTCCTAATGGTGAAGCGTGAAAATTGCACGTTGCATGGGCTTAACGATAGTAATTTTCATCCATAATTATCAAGACAAAGGTATTTTTCCCACGAAAATATACGATTCGGTATCTTCAGTTCGTCTCTGTAACCTCTGAGGTAATTCCGTAATGGAGAAAACAAGCCTGACATTTACGAAGAAAGCCATCCCCGGGCACACCCCCACCCGGTATTACTTAGGTGCCATCAGTTGGGTGTGAAAAAGAAAATATACACCTCCCTTCCACCTGACTATGGCCACTTATACACTGTGAAATCATCTTCCGTTTCACTTGACAATTTTTTTTTGTTGATTGGAATGCCAGATGAAATTGTGATAGACACACAATTTCTTTCAGAACTAATGTTTTTTTCTAGATCTGACATTTTTTTGAACTTTTCAAAAATTTTCACATTTAAAAATTGAGGGAACTTCTCAAATTTGAAGTTTCCAAATTTGCAAAAATTTTTAAAAAACTCAACAATTTTTCAATTTTACAGTTCAACTTTTTTGGAATACTCTTCAGTCAAAAGATTTTCTTAAGGTCTTTCTCAATGTTCAAAAAATACAATTTTTATTTAATTGAAAAGTTACTAATAATTATCAGCTCTCGATGACCGCTGAGTTCGCTTTGCATTCACAATAATCAGGTGACCTTCACCCTATTATACTCATTGCCTAATGCATCGCACGCGCATTTATATGTTCCGCCGCGCTGGCTGGTGTCGCGTCGGTTCCGATCTTACGCATTTCGATAATTGCGATATACAGCGCAATTCTTGCCTTTCATTCGATATTCTTGGTCTACAAGACCTTCTTTTCACTACAGAAACGCCTGTATACAGTTGTTTATGCTACAGTAAATATCACCGGACACCATAGAGAAGAAACACATGACCCTCGGCGTCTTTACTGTCGAAGGTTAGTCTTAACTGGAAAAGCGTGAAGAAAGGACCACTAAAATAAATGCTCAACTCCAACTCAATTTCTGTGTTTGGTGTTAAAAGTTATTTTCCTGTTTCCCTAATCCCATGATTTACAATAATAGATTTACCGATGATCTTACATTGTTGCATATCAAGGAGAATTTACGTGTATGCTCTAGATAATTAAAATACACTTCAGTTAGATCCCTCCAATAGAGTGTTTTTAATTTACTATCTAAGTAACTAGTATTTAGTTAACTTATACTAATTTCTTTGGCGTAGATGGAGTAGGCTGTAGGTAACTTCTAACTCACGCGGAAATAGTGGAAATATATTCGGCAAATGCGCAGTTATCCTCTTTCCCCTCCACGTCCTGACGCCGAAGGTCACTTCTCGGAAATGAAGTTGATACATTGAAAAAAAAGTCACTTGGTTTTCGGCAGTCTTGGAAATCAAAACAATGTGACCTTGAAGAACAGATTTCGGTGCCATTGCTAGGTCCCCTCGAGTGGTAAGGTGGGGGTAGCCCCCGCGCAACGCAAAACCAAATGAGGGGAAATGCGACATTATATGGAGACATACGAAAATAGCTTATCCAAAAATTGGGGGAAATTCCAAAATTTTGAATTAAAACATGCAGCTTCCTTATTATCCACCATGGCAAGTCATATATTGTGAAATCGTGTTCTTTCTCTTCACATTTTTTTTTATTAACGATTGGAATTCTATGAGGAATTGTAATAAAGTGGAGATATGGAAACGTGTCGTCGGCTATTAAAATTTATCAATGCGCTTTCACTGGGACTGTAACATTATTCTTCTCAGAACATTTTTGTCAATTACGGGAAAACCACATTTTCAAAAATTTTAAGCCTGTGTTTTCCAATCTAATTTTTTTATAATTTTTAAATTTCTTTTAGTAGCAAAAATTTACTACAGGTAAACCACAAAATTGAAAATTCTCAAACATTTTCGAAAACGAAGATAAAAAAGGGCAGTTTTTCAATCGATCGTTAATTTTTTTTTATTTTTTGGAAAAAAAATTGCAATTTTTGAAAATGTACCGAAATTTGGGAATTCTCAAAATTGCTAGTATTATCCGAATTTCCAAGTTCTTGGAAAATATTCAAGAATTTTTGAGAACTATTGAAGTCTATATGTTCAATAATATATAGACTTCAATTTTCTTAATTTTTGCATTTTTCGTTTCGCGCTCAAATTTTTTGAAACGCTCTATATATGCGTATTCTAATCGTTATTTGAAAACGGGAATTCAAATATATAAGAGTCTTTTTTATAAGAAATTGTTGTAAACTGCAGGCATGGGGTAATGTCGTCGACTATTAAAATTCATCAATGCGCTTTCACTGGGACTGTGGCATTATTAAATAGAGAATTATTGTTTATTGGTCATTGATGTGCGATGGAACATGGTGTGAAAATAGACATGAGCAATTGATTCTAAGATTTTTTGTCGTAAATATAGTTTCCATGTAGAAGAGAAATTTTGATAGGCAAGTTCTCGAAATAAACTTTGCATTTTTTTCAATCCATAACGACCTCAGAATTTTCCGCATAATAAATTCTTACAATAAATATTGAAAATTTTTGTATCCATTAATTTGACAATTCTAAATATTCAAAAATTATGAAAATATGGCAATTTAATTCATCAGATTTTCCCAATTATTAAAATTTTCCAAAATGTTTGAATTTTTTAAAAATTTTGAATTTTGAAAATTGCCCAAATTTTTCTTTTAATTTCGAACTTTTTTGAAATTTCCAAATTGTTTCACAATTTTCAAAATTTTCAGAATGATCCAAACTTCAAAATCCTGACAATTTCCAAAACGCAAAAAATCAGTATACCAAAAATTTAAAAGATATGGTACTTCAAAATCTTTTCAATTGATGAAATTTACACAAATATCTGTCGATATTTCCCAGCAGTCGTGCAATTCTAAGATAATTGGATTAAGGAGCCAGTTCCATTTGCTTTAACTGGAATGTCCACTCAACTTGTGCACGTTCCTAATTGTCAATCATCTCAGTAATGGGCGATGTTAGAAGAAATCATCAGAAAAACTTATAGACTCATTTCCGCGAAGGTCGGTCGATATACGACAATTAACGAAATTGGAAGAAATACAGAAGGATTAAAAAAATATGAACCCAAGACTTTTGATAATTAATTCTGACTCTATATTGTTCAAAGTAGGAATACAATTTTTTTCAGATTTTTCTTGTCGTTAGTTTGTCCCAAAATTGACAAATTCGGAGGTGGTAGCGCCGCGACTCCGCCGCGACGTCGCGAGGGATAGAAATGGGTTATTTAAATGCTCGTTCGTGAAAATATTTTTTTATGATCAAATCGTGACGAATTAACGCACATGTTCACTCCCGAGTCCAGGGGCACGCCCTGGGCAATGATGAAGCTCTTTCAGAACTTTCTAAACTACCGAATAACTTGACAAACGATGGAGGAAGTCCTCCGGACCCTCCTCTCGTAATCGTACACACATGTCTCGTCCCATTAATTCACTGCGTCCGCAAAACTCAACAAGATGATCAGTCTCTACGCATGTGAATTTTTATGCGCGACTAGTTCCGTGATCACCTTGATCATTTTGTTTTTTTTTTTTTCAATATTCAGTCTTCTAAAAGTCATCAAATCCTTTGAAATTTTGGGAATTTTTGAAATTTTTGAAATTTTATAAATTTTGAGAATTTCAAAAATTTTAAAAATTTTGAAAATTTTGAAAATTTTGAAAATTTTGAAAATTTTGAAAATTTTGAAAATTTTGAAAATTTTGAAAATTTTGAAAATTTTGAAAATTTTGAAAATTTTAAAAATGTTGAAGATTTTAAAAAATTTTGAAAATTTAAAAAATTTTGAAAATTTAAATTTTTTTGAAAATTTAAAAAAATTTGAAATTTTGAAAATTTTAAAAATTTTAAAATTTCTGAAACTTTTGACAATTTTGAGAATTTTGAGAATTTTGAAAATTTTGGAAATTTTGGAAATTTTGGAAAGTTTTAGAAATTTCGGAATTTTTTGAAGATTTTAGAAATTTTGGAAATTTTTAAAAATTAGGAAATTTTCGGAACTTTTGGAAATTTTTCCAAATTTACGAAACTATTCGACATTTCTAAAAATTTTGAAATTCAAGAGAAGTTCTCAATTGTCGAAACTGCAGTTGTCTCTCTCTGTCATTAATACAAAATCCTTATCCATTCATAATGGTTGAACGTAAACATTAACCATAAGGTGAACTCGAGGACAAAGTTTCACTTCAATTACGGTTCCGTCGAGATAAAATTTACTACACGTCAATGTACCAATTATTGAACTGGAATAATTGACTAAGTTTCGATTTTTCGATTTTTTTCGATATATTCAAAGTGGTAAAGAAATTCAAAAAAAGGAGAATTCATGAAAATTTGGATACAAAAATTTAAATATTCAAAATTCTCTAAAATTTTCTCCAAATCTCTAAAATTTTCAAATCCTGAAAATTCAATTCCAATTTTTTTTAATTTCATGATTTCGAGATTTTCCAAATTTCACCATTTCAAAAAAACGTCACATTTATCAAAATTTGTTTTTTTCGAAAAACCTGAAAATTTCGAGGCAAAAAAATGACAAATTGAAAATTCTCAAAATTATTTTTACAACGTTAAAAAAAATTAATTTCCAAAATTTCAATTTCTCGTTGAATGGAGATGTAATTTTTAAGCGACTTCTCTCTTGGCGCGGATGAGCAAGGTGTATATCGACATTCCAAGGACCACTTTGCTGCTTTTCCCTTGCCCGTTTTCACTTTCAAAAAATATCGACGGCCTTTTTTTTCCTCGGACTCACACGCGTGATCCCCTTCCCAGTTCATTGACCAACTTCTCAAACATTAATTTTAATTTATAATATTTATCTCCCAGAAGTTCCGAGAAAACGGAAAACAGTGAACTCAATATGGTTGTTTATGGGAGAAAATATGTTTTATATGCGCTGGGAATTAAATGGCAGAATGGCTTGATAAAAGATATGGAAATTAGCGGTTGCGACACGTATTAATTGGGGTTTATTTTGTATTTATGAATGTTTCGTCGGGCTTTGTGATCCCCAGAAATTTCTCCGCATTTTGTAGCGGAATACGAAATTTTTACAACTTCTATAATTCACGATTTTTGGGAATTCTTTCAATTTCTATATTTCGTTCAAATTGGGGGAATTATTTTTGTTTAATGGTTTTCCTTGGAATTTTTTGCAATTTTCAAAATTTTTGAAATTTTCAAAATTTTTGAAATTTTTAAAATTTTTGAAATTTTTGAAACCTTGAAAACTTCTGGAATTTTCAAAAGTTCTAAAATTTTCAAAATTTCTAAAATTTTCAAAATTGTTGAAATTTTCAAAATTTCTGAAATTTTCAAAATCTCTGAAAATTTTCAAAATTTCTGAAATTTTCAAAATTTCTGAAATTTTCAAAATTTCTGAAAACTTTGAGGAATTTTAGATTTTTTGTAATTTTCTAAAATTTTGGATTTTTTTCAAAATTTTTAAAATTTGTGAAATTTTCAAAACTTTCAAAATTTTTGAATTTTTGGAGTTTTTAATTTTTGAAATTCCTGGCATTGTTGCAAATTGTGAGCAAATTTTGGAATTGAAGTTTTCGCAATTCTTCCCATTTAAAAATCATCAAAATTCCAAATTTCCAGATGTTTTCCATGTTTCAAATTTCCCTCTATGATTTTTAAAAATTCCTCCTGAGTTTTCTTTCAAATTCCGAAATTTCTCATCTTGTCAAAAACTTTTCTAAAAAAGCCAACTTTTACAAAAAAAAAAAAAAAAAAAAAAATCCATATAAATACACTTTTACAATTGCATAACAATTTTTCCACCGCATTTTTTCAGTCGGTCCAACTAACGTCGTGTCTATCCATTCAAACACCGATGTTTACCCTGTGAAACGTGTGTAATGCGGTGTATTTCCCATAGAGTACCAACCGTATCAAATAAATACCGGTGAAGATCGCCCACAGCCTGGGGCCTCGAGATCCCTCAAGTGGGAAGGAGGAAAAAAAAATACGCGAGGTGGAGTGAGATCAGCGTATTCCCTAGTTCGTAATGTTACTTTCACTCGCGAGTCGAAAAGCAATGCACACACGTATGCGCCGTGAACTTGCCTCCACGAAGAACCGAAGAAGCCTCTTCCCTCATTTATTTCTTCATCCTCCAGTATATATATCCGTATAAATATATTTTTTTTTCTCATCTCGCGAGGTCGATAGACTCACCATTCATTACCATCCACATTCAATGCTTGTCTAGTCGTCACGAGTCCCTGCCAATTGATTATCTCAAACTGATTAATTATTTTCACTCGTTTCTCACCCAATTATTGGTACACGCTCATTGAGCTCTTGGAAATTTTTTTTTTTATTTCAACGAGCGACTCCAGTGAGTTTGACCGACGCGAGAAGAAATCTTGCGAAAAATTAGGGTCCATTCTACCTACGCGAAGAGAAAAGTTTAGGGAAAAGTTACGTGAGAGCACGATCTCATAATTTTCTGTAAAAATTAGCGAGTGGATTGCGGGGGATCTTAGGGAGAAATTACGGAAAATTATGAGATCCGCGTATTTTTTTTTGTGATACTACGTAAATATTGAAGGCCGTTTTCGTAACTTTTCACATTATTTTTATTGGACGAGGAGGTTGGCCAAGAATTTCAAAAATTTCAAAAATTTCGAAAATTTCAAAAATTTCAAAAATTTCAAAAGTTTCAGAAGGGTCAAAAATTCCAAAAATTTCAAAAATTTCGAAAATTTTAAAAATTACAAAAATTTGAAAAATTTAAAAAATTTCAAAAATTTCAAAAATTTCCAAAGTTTCAAAAATTTCAAAAATTTAAAAAAATACAAAAAATACAAAAATTTTAAAAAATTCAAAAGTTCAAAAATTTCAAAAATTTCAAGAATTTCAAAAAATTCCAAAATTCCAAAACTTCCAAAATGTTTTTTTTATTAAAAATTGAAATTTTTCATATATGTAGTCTTTGGCCGCCGACAATATATTTACGCAAACATATTTATATGCACATATTTTGTCTTTCATCCCGCGAGGTCAATAGACCCACGATTCATTATCATGCACATTCAACGCTTGTCTAGTCGTCACGAATTCGTGCCAATTGATTATATCAAATTACTGGAGAATTATTTTCACTCATTTTTCATTTAATTATTATTGGATGCGCGTTGTTCTCAGTTGGCGATCTGACGTTAGAGAAAGCAAAGGAGAGAAATTTTTGAAATTTTTAGTTTCAAGAAGAACAAAAGAGAAAAGTATCCAAAATTTTCAAATTCAAAAAAATAAAAGACAAAAATTTTCAAAATTTCTAAACTTCTCAATAAAAAAAAAAACAAATTTACAAATTTTTTTTTTCAGATTGAATT
Organism: Asobara japonica; assembly: GCA_026005395.1. Lineage (NCBI taxonomy): Eukaryota > Metazoa > Arthropoda > Insecta > Hymenoptera > Braconidae > Asobara > Asobara japonica. The sequence goes on along the minus strand of BQMI01000479.1, from coordinate 2,645,012 downwards.
TTCAAAGAAAAATCATAAATTTAGCAAATACAAAAAATATTTCTAAAAAACATTTTCTAAAAATCCAGAAGTGAAGAGGAAAAAAATTTGTCGAAAATTTCAAAAATCTCAAAATTTTTAAAACTTCCCAAAATGATTTTCAACACTCAAATTCCTTGAAAAAAAAATCAAAAATGTGAGAAAAATGAGGCATGAAAAATTTCCCAAATTTCAAATTTAAAAAAGCACAATGTTAGAAACGAGGAAGACATAGAGATTTAATTTAATCGTCTCACTTTACCATCACACGCATTCGAACCTCGTCTAGCCTCCCGGTATTATGCGATTATCGCAAATCACTAATCAATTACTCTCCTTCGTTTTTCACCTAATTATGCTCACATGCATTATAGCCGTCAGTTATCGAATCAATTTTCATAATTTGAGCCAGAAATTAATTCTATCCTCACTTTCCATTTAGGAAATCCATCAAATATTTTCGAACGATCTCAAACTACATTCCAAAAAAAAGAGGTCCTCTTCTGGAACTTCCCAGATATTTTCTATATATTCAACAATTTCTTTTGCAATTTTCTTGACTTTTCCACAATTTCTAAAAATTTCCTACAATGTTTTCCAATTGCTCAAAAATTCGTAGAATCTTTAAACATTTTCTGATACTTTCCAAATCGTAATTAAATTTTTGATAAATTTCCCAAATTTGTCAATTGGAACTTGGAAATTTATAGAAATCTCTAAAATTGAATTTACTAAACTGAAAATTCTCTTCAAATGATGGATGATACATGAAAGTTGAACAAATAATTTCCACTCACAGAGCAATGAATCAAATTCATGAACATTTACCCAGCGTGATGGATGTATTAATAAAAAAAGCCATGAATCAATTTTGATATATTTTCACTTCATGTACGTTAATTTTCATGACTACAAAAAAATCTACATTTTCTTTTTTTTTCAAATTTCCCAGAATTTTCAGAAGTTTCCCAGCAATTTATAGAATTTTTCCTGAATCAAATTTATAAAAAATGATAATTTTGTAAAATGATTCTCAATTAAAAAAAATAAATTTCTCAGAAATTGATGAAATTTTCGCTAAATCAAATTTACTTAAAAATCCAAATTTTGTAAAATAATTGTTAGAATTTTGTATAAATTTCCCAGAAATTTATGAAATTATCTCTAAATCAAATAATAAAAAATCCTAATTTTGTGAAATAATAAAATTGCAATTTTCTCCGAATGACTAACGACAAATAAAAGTCGAACAATTAATTCCAACTGTTGCAGCAATAAATTAAATTTATGAACATTCAAACCACATAATGGATTTATTAAAAAAAAGACATGAATCAATTTTCAGGTATTTTCACTGCAGCCTATGTTAATTTCAATGACTGCGAATCAATTTGCAAGTCATTAAAGCCCGCGAGCAAAGTTCCAATAAGAGTTGTGAATTATTCCAGAGGCTGAATCATTAATTTCCCATTTATCAATCTGCATAAAAATCTTAATTATTCCTATCAAATTACTCCTGCTACCCAATTGAAAATTCTAGGCCTTTGGTGGACTTGATATAGCTTTAAAAAAGTCGCTGATTTACGAGCTAGAAATTAAACGAAAATGTAATGATTTCTGCATTAAATCGTGCTTTGAAAATAATTTTCACTTCATAAAGAACTTAGCATGATTAATTAACTTCCCGATGTAGGGAAGCTATTATTTTGCCCGCGAAAATGGAAAATTGATTTCTCATTATATCTCCACGTCTCAAGGGGTTTCTAACATTCCTAGAACATTTTTAAATCTGAGTGGGTAGGTTTTGTATGTGGGTGGGTCGGTGGGGTGTGAGTGGGTGTGTTGTGTGTGGGTGGGCAGACGGGTGGGTGGGTGAGTGGGTGGGAGGGTGGGTGGGTGAGTGGGTGGAAGGGTGGGTGGTGAGTGGGTGACAGGGTGGGTAGTGAGTGGGTGGGAGGGTGGGTGGTGAGTGGGTGGGTGGGTGATGAGTGAATGAGTGGGTTGGTGAGTGGGTAGGTGGGTGGGTTAGTGGATAGGTGGGTTGGTGGGTGGGGGAGTGGGTGGGCAGGTGGGTGGGTGGATCGGTGGGTGGGTGAGTGGGTTGGTGGATGGGCAGGTGGGTGGCTGGGTGGGCGGGTGAATGGGTGGGTGGGTGGATGGGTGAGTGGGCTCTGGGTGGGCGGGTGCATAGAGGAGACTCCACTCTTCTATGAACCAGAAAAAATGAATTCAATTCTATTTATAAATGTTATCATCCAAGCACCTCTATCATCATTGGACCTTCCAATGACGAAGAACCCATATCCACTAGAAATTACGTGACCTTGAATTACCATCCTGGAACCCCGATAAATCACCGCACGAAATAATAAAATTCATTATAATCATACAAAGACGGGGGATGATTGATAATCCAATGGCGAAAGTTGCGCTGTAAATGCGTGTCACTTTCGACCAGACACTGTCGGTTTACTGTCTACTGAAGCTAATGGAGACGCATCGCTTGGAAAAAAGGGAAAACTCGAGAAACGGAAATTCAAACAAACGTGCGCCCAATGCAAAGCCGGGAAATAGGTGGAGTTTTTATGGAAGAGGTGTCTAGTCCGAAGAATATTTTTTTTTTCACATGCTCACTTTTTTCTATCTTGGAAACTTTTGGCAATTCAAAAGACATTTTTGAAATTTTTTATTTTTCATTTTGAAAAATTTTGGAAACCCTTAGAATTTCACATTTTTGAAATTACAAACTGGAAATTTTGAAAAATTCAATTTTGGTTTTTGAATTTTTTGACATTTTTGAAATTTTCGAAATGTTTAAAATTTTTGAAATCTATAAAATTTTGAAATTTTTAAACAAATGACGGAAAAATCGTCAATTTCAAACCGCTAATTTGTCGTTTATAGCGTCGCAAGAGTTGTGCCGGCGTATTAATATCTCCTATTGGATGCGTCCGCTGGACTCACGCTAAAGGCGGCGCGTGATTGGCTCCCGCGCGCAGAGGCACTTCCGTTTCGTTACAGCCGTCAATAGCCGGTTTAAAAAAATCGTTCAAAATAGTCGATAATGAAGAAAAAAAAACGGGAAAAAAATTTTTGCCAGTATTTTTTGCATTGTAGAGTACAAGCGAAAACAAAAATTAATAAAGTTTTCTATTGTGCCTAATGCAAGCCGATCGAGCGCGAACGGGAAAAACTCGTGGAAGGGAAATCTAAATAAACGTGTAGCCAATGCAAAGCGGCGATTTTCAATGAACGAGGAGTCTAGTCACGACCAAAACGAATACTCGATTCAAGTCTCTTAATTCTAAGAACGGACACAAGATCGCTCCATCGTTACTCGCGTACGCGGCACGACGCCGGCGGATTTCGTTTTTATTTAAAACAGCAAAGAGGTGTTATTGAAAGTTAAGTGGGTGTCCAGTCCCTTTCGACGGAATGCGCAAGAGCAGCTACCGGGGAGTGCGAAGGAGAGGAGCGGAGGTCAAACAAATAAAAACAACTTAATACCAGTTACGTAGCGACCAGACGATTTTCCGATTCCGGGTTTTAACAATAACTTTTCGACATCGAGAATCAATTTTGACGCTTTCATTTCATTTTTCAAAATTTGTTTGCAAACACTTAGTAATGTTTGTGACTGAGAGCGTCAAAATTCGTTTTTTTGCCACACTGTGCGCAAAGCAACGTTTCCCGCACGCTGCGCATGCGCGAAACCCTGCCCACGCATATTGTTTCAAAAAATATTGTTCGACGGGCAGAAGTAACTCTTCTGTCTCCTGTGTTGCAAAACTCGCCTTCGGCTCGTCTTGCAGACTCACAGTCGCCAGAAAAGTTGTTTCCGCCCTTGTGTCGAAATGTACATACTATTCGTAAAATCCCGGTTTCCCAGGTAACAGTTTTGAATATTACGGTAAAAATATTACGGTAAAAAATATTACAGAGTAATATTCTCATATTAATTTATTCTTGTGTAAGGGGGGTTACCACCCCAAAATGTGTCCTAACTGCCCTCGAGTGGGGAGTTCCGGGTGATATCACCATCCCAAAATGTCATAGATATTTAATTTTTGGATATTTTTGAACGGATAATTTATTTGTGATGACTTGGAATATTATGCGATATATAATAATTTTTACCGCAATATTTTTTAGTGTGAGATTATCATACCGTAATATTTAGACATGTAATCTTATTCCCACCCCTCGCCGGAAAGTTCGTATTTTCCTTAGCCGGACAGTAAGTACTTACTTTCTGGTCTTTGGGCGAGAACGAACTTCCGGTTTGGGGCGTGAAGAATAGTATGGGTACCTCGTGCCTAAAGGTGTTCACCGGAACGCAAAAGTCGCACGAGCCGGCGATGCCATTTTTTGTGAAGGGAGACGGGGTCGAGTTTCGCGCACGCGCAGCGTGCGCAATACGCTGCTTAACGCACCGAGTAACCACAACCAATTTTTGCAATGGAGTATATGTTTGCAATTGCACTATATATGTATATGTATATGTATATATGTATATGTATATATGTATATGTATATATGTATATGTATATATGTATATGTATATATGTATATGTATATATGTATATGTATATATGTATATGTATATATGTATATGTATATATGTATATGTATATATGTATATGTATATATGTATATGTATATATGTATATGTATATATGTATATGTATATATGTATATGTATATATGTATATGTATATATGTATATGTATATATGTATATGTATATATGTATATGTATATATGTATATGTATATATGTATATGTATATATGTATATGTATATATGTATATGTATATATGTATATGTATATATGTATATGTATATATGTATATGTATATATGTATATGTATATATGTATATGTATATATGTATATGTATATATGTATATGTATATATGTATATGTATATATGTATATGTATATATGTATATGTATATATGTATATGTATATATGTATATGTATATATGTATATATATATATATATATGTTATGTGGCTCAAAAACCGCGATCTAACCGATCGGAGTGTTTTCGAAAATTTTCATTTATTCGCGAACCCGCACTAGCTTTTTCATCATTCAAATATGATTTCCAAGGAATATTACGACAATTTCAGCAGAAATGGCCAGTCATATCCTATCTGCTGTCATTTCTCGGTAACAAACGAAATCGAGGAAATTGGAAAAACACACATAGACATTTCTCAGTTGCACGGTGTATTTACTCATGGTGAAAGCATACCGGCGTGGTTAACTCGCTGCTTTATGGGGAGGGCGGGGGGGGGGGGGGGGTGCGGGAGACCCCCATGGCGCAATACGCCTGATGTTTATTTCGTTGGAAAAAAAATGTTAAAATACCGGAGAGAAATGGGACAATCGAGAGATCGTCGTGATCGATTTGAGGAACCGAATTTCTGGAAATTTTTGAAGTTGTTAAATGTCAATTTATTTCTGAGATTTGAGTTTGGGAAATTTTTGAAATTTTTAATTTCCGGTTATTTTGGAATGTTTATTTTCATTTTTAAGGGATTTTCAAAAATGTTGTGATTACATTTTTTTTTATTTCGACCCACACACACACAAACACAGAACACACACGCGGACTCACGGATACGAACACACGGACACGAACACACACTTACACGCGCGCGCACTGGCGGAATCACAAAATTACAGGGACATTTTTCCAATTGCAATTTCCGTGATGTTGCTCGCATAACTATCTCAAATAAAAAATTAGAGAACTGAGAAATTTTATTCATGGGTTTGATGAGCCGGAGCTCTTCATGCGAGTATCAATTTAAGTTAAAGTTTCATTTTCTCCGAATTAATGAGATTTCGATGGTTTCTAGTAATTAATGGGGAGGAGTGGGCATTATTAGTGAGTGAGATTAGATTGGTCTTGTTGAAATGTTTTTTTTTTTCTAGCCAATTGCGATTCTGATTGCGATCGTAATTGGTTACGTGAGATTATGACGCAAATTTTTTGACGACTGAAAAATGTACATAAAGAAACAGCGAACTTTTCAGTGCGTGTGGGTGGGTGTAGGTGGGTGTGGGTGGGTGTGGGTGGGTGTGGGTGGGTGCGGGTGGGCGTGGGTGGGTGTGAGTGGATGTGGGTCGGTGTGGGTGGATGTGTGTGTGTGCGTGTCGCAATAAATTTCTCAAAAATTCTAAAAAATTGGGAAGAATTTTCAAAAAAAAATTTGGATAATTGCGAGAAAAAAATTCGACGCATTTTAGAAAAATTTCAATAATTTTGGGTGAATTTTGTGTTAGAAATTTGCGAAAATTTTCTACGAATTTCCTGAAAAAATTCAAGGCTAATTGAGCGTAATTACGGTATCGAAAGTTGCCACTTACATATTTGTATGTCAAACCCCCCCCCCCCCCCCCCCCCCCCCCCCTGAAGAAAGTTCCTCATCTGATGGAGAAGTTTTTATCTCGTTTAACTCGTTTCGATGTTTATTTTTTCATGTGATTTTATATTTCGCGAGGAGGGCGAGGCCCAGTGGAGTTGTAGGAGACACATACGTGATTCTCTACGCCGTGGGGCACACCGCGACCTCGAGAATTTGACCCCTTGGAGAAAGTAATTAGGGGCGTGTAACCCACTGCTCCTTCGAGAATATCTGAATTAGATATGATTATGTCAATTTTCCCAACTTGTTTCGTGATATATCTTGAATTGAATTAGCCATTTTTTTTATTGAAGTTGAATTAGCCATGATTACGAACATTGGGCAATTAATTACAGTCACGTGACCTGACAAATTGAATTTTTTTTTTATTTCTAAAACCGTTAAACTCGAAATGTTTTGAATTTTCTTTCTAATTTTTGACATTCAAATTTTTTAAATTGTCATTTTGTACAAAAAAAAAAAAATAATAATAATAATAATAAAATGTCCAAATTTCGTTCGAAATTTTGAAAAATTAATGCAATTTTTTTTTCGTTTCCTTTGACCGTCTCTTTCAATTATCCAAATCTTGAAAACATTATTTTTCAAAATTGTCATTTCCGTTTTTTATTTTTTTTCCAGAATATGTGAATTGGATATGATTACAACAATTTTCTCGAGTTGTTCTGTAATATATCCTGAATTGAATCAACCATGATTGCGGAAATTGGAGATGATTGGTGACTTAATTATAGTACTTTCATAGTATTCAATGTACCAATCAATGAAGGGCAAAATTGGTGAAAATCGTCGACAAACTATGTTCAAAAACATTGTTTTTTTTTCCTCAATTTTCCGAGTGTCTAAAATTTCGGAAAATGATTTTACCAATTTTTTGGATATTTTTCAAAAATTTTCGACTCTCGCCAATTCTTTGAATTCCTCAAAATTAAAGTTCCCAAACTTTATTGCTTGCTCAGATTAGTCAGAAAAAGCAAACGATGCTTGCTCCAAATTGGAAAATTGAAGCTCTCATTTTTTCGGAGTCAATGATTAATATTATCTTCAACTTCGGAAAATATATTCTTAATTACAAATACGAAATTGTAATTCAGCGCGCGAAGCGCGCATTCGGGCTTGTTATCTATGAACGGGGAGCGCTATACTGATGTGACCCAATCATCCGAAATTCGAAATGTTATTGGATGGACCTACTTTGAATAATAAAAAAGCGAGTACGCGTTAATCTGTTGTGGGTCTCTTTTTTTTCCAAAAGTTCGGGAACTTTTGGGACACCATTGTGATCAAACGAAGATGCGGAGTTCAGTGCACGTGCATTGATACTCCCCGCTAACTTTCGATACCGCAATTACACTTAATTAGCCTTGAAAAACGTAATTGGATTTATGGAAATAGGCAATAGGTGAGAGAGTGTTGGGGTATATCGGCGCGCACTAAATGCCAATTGGGTCGAACGTTTGTCACACATTTGTGGGTTGACAAGCGAGTGTTGAGGAGTGGGGGGAGGGGGGGGGGGAATTTTGTAAGGGAATTTTTTGAACTTTCCAGAATTTCTGAAACTTACAATTTGTGGATTTTTCAAATTTTGAAGAATTGCAAAATTTGAACCTCTTCGAAGAAGTTGTCCATATCGAAAATTCGCAATTAATTGGTTTTCCAAATTTCGGATGTTTAGTATATTTTTGAAATTTCGAAAGAGCTAAGTAGTTTTGAAAAACTGGAAACGTTCAACGATTTGAAAAAAAAAAAAACGAGAAAGATCGTAAAATTACCAAAATTTCAAAATTTTGAATTTTAAAAAATTTCAAAAAACAATTTCAAAAAGTTAAAAAGTCACAAAAAATGGAAAATATTCGAATATTTTCAAAATTTCAAAACAAATTTGAGAAAAAAAAATTTCAAAGATTTTTTCGGGCTCAAAAAAAAGTTATGATTGTGAATATCGAATAAGCGGAACAATTTTCAAAATTTTGATTTTTGAAAATTTTACAAATTGAAAAAATCGAAATTCGACTAATTTCCAAAATCCAATTGATTAACCTTCAAAGCCAATTGAATTTACGTGCAGGTGTAATGTATATGATACTACAATTATATATAGTGAGGCTTGCACTAAATAGCAATTGGGTCAACGAAATCCGCATTTAACAAACCTTTGCGTGAGTCAATGTTCCATTGGAAAAGGAATGAAATTATCAACAAGTGAATTGACGTGATAAAACCGAAAAAAAAGAGAATTCCCATTAAACGATGCACATGCACTTTTTATTATGAAAACGAAACTGGAATTTTCAGATAAAGAATGACTTTCCATGAATGTAGAAAACATCTCTTTCCATATGTAAGGGATAGTAGGACCTAATGAGGCACGTGGTATAATCGTATGGGGCAGAATGGGATGAGGGTGCGAAATTAAATGAGAGGGTAAAATAGGATAGGGGGCAAAATGGGGTGAGGGGCAAAATGGGATGAGGGGGCAAAATGGGATGAGGGGGCAAAATGGGATGAGGGGGCAAAATGGGATGATGGGGGCAAAATGGGATGAGGGGCAAAATGGGATGAGGGGGCAAAATGGGATGAGGGGGCAAAATGGGATGAAGGGGCAAAATGGGATGAGGGGGAAAAATGGGCTTTCAGCTTGACAATTCCGCGAATTTTGGAAGTATAAAAAATTTTGGATACTACTGAAAAATTCCAAAATATTCAAAATATTAAACATTATTTTGCTCAAAATTCATAAAATTTCAAAATCTACAAACAATAAAGTTGCACAAGTTTCCATGTTTCTAAAGTTTTTGAATTTCAAAAAATGAGAAGTGTCCAAAACATTAAGTCTTCTTCTTTTTTTCATGGCTAACGCAAAGTCACAGACTCCATAAAAAACAATACTCGAGGGGAAAGTAAAAATCCACGTACTCTAATATGTAATAACAGTCGTGATGTGTGATCTCGCACGATGTTGGATTTAAATTGAATACAATAGTCGATCACTTTCTCTGTGTCGCGTATTCACTGTAAATAAAGTTTATGGTGTGACTTAAATAGTCTCTGGGTTGACTCGATGCGCGAAAAGCGCGGTGCTCTTTCAAATTTCTCACTCATTCACAGTATTAAGGATGTTTAGGTTTAGCCTCCAGAAAGGGGAGATTATTGTTCCATCCTGGAGGATAGAAAATCTCTAAGAAATCCTCACGTTTCAAGTGTTTTCCAATGTTTTAAGATCATTGTCACGATAATGTTAAATTCTCCTATCAGAATTTCAAAATTATGTTTGTACTTAAAATTTATGGTATTGAGATTCTAAAAATTTTGGAATTAGTTGTTTTGTGTGTGTGTGGTTGGGTGGGCGGGTTGGTGGTTGGCTGGGTGGGTGAGTGGGTGGGTGAGTAGGTGGGTGGGTGGGTAGGTGGGGGGGGGGGGGTTAGGTGGGTGGGGGGGGGGGGTAGGTGGATGGGTGGGTAAGTGGGTGGGTGGGTGGCTAGGTGGCTTTCACGACAAATTCCGACAGTATTGTCAAAATAATTGATAGTTCATACAACCGATGACACTTGGTTTTAATTCAATTACCGGAAATATAAAATATTTTTGTAAACTTTTGACCATAAGATAGTTTTCCTTTCGGAAATTTTCACCTCTGCATATTTTAGCTATTGGATATTCTGAAAATGGATATTATTTCCGGGATATTTTTACCGAGTACCGTACGAATGATACCCTGCGCAGAATCTTTCCAATTGTTATCAACAATTTTTCATTAATTCCAGGGAAGCTGTCAAGTTTTTAAAATATTTTAACTGTATATGTCGGCCACTGAAAAAGGATGGATTAGCAAGTTTCAAATTTTTATCACTTTTTTTAACGGTTCGCGGTCGGTCAATTGATTCGAAATGTTCAGGGTAAATTCAGGATATGACCTCCTTCACACGATTTTTTTTCAAAATTTTATCTCGCTTTTCTCCATTTTCTCCATTTTCTCCTGCACTATCTCTTGGATCGATTTGAAATTTTGGGGGTATGTATAAGGCGGGAACTCGGTCACTGTCGATTTTTTTCCGAATTTTAGCACTACTTTTTTCTAACGAACTAACACCCTTAATTAAGGTCACCTTACTCCATTACGATATTTTGCTTTTAACACAATTTTTTCCGTTTTATGTGAGAATTATGTGAATGATTTCACAATACTCAAATTTTATTTTAAACATTCCGAAGATGCCAATAGTTTTATCAATTTTAAACATTAGAAATTTGCGAAAATGAAAAAATTTTAATGGGCGGAAATTTTTTTTTTCGAGTGAAACAGATTATTCTATGAAGTTCGTAGATTGTGAAATTTTTGGAAAAATTTGAAGGCTCTTCTGAATTCGGAAAAGCTGTTGAATATTTGGAGAGTTCTGTACCGAAGGGGTGAAGTAGGATAAGTGGGCTTTGATGGCATCACCGTTTTTACAGGATAACTCGTAATCTGGAGGATATACAAAATATTTCGTAATAACCTTTTTTGTAGAGCCGAATGTGCTCTACAAAAAAGATTCTATAAAATTTTCCACATTCTCTGTTCTTTTCGAGTTATTCCCCAAAAATTGCGGCATGTTACAAACCCACTTATCCTAGACTCTTAAAACATTTTCGTAAATTCAATGCAATTCTTGAGAAAAATTCTATCATTGTCAAAACATTTAGAACAAATTAATAATAATAATATTTCAGAGATATTGAAAACCGAAACAAATTTAAGCATTTAAAAAAAATATGCAATAATTTGAGAAAAATCGGAATTTTCAAAATTTAAAAAACCTAAAAATTTTCCAAATTTTGTTTTCAAAAACATTTTGTTTCCAAACTACGAAAATTAGAAACTTTCCAAATTTTCCAAAACCGTCGTTTTTTTATTTTTTACTATCCAAGTTACACATATACTTTGAAAACCGGAAAAAAATGAAGAAAAAAGGAAAGACTAAAAAAAAAAAATTTTAATTAAAAAAAAAATGATCGAAATTTTTATGTTGAATTTCCAAAAATTAGAAACTTGAAAAAACTTTTAGAATTTAAAATTTGTAACAATGTTGACAATTAAAAAAAATTGTAAACATCCTTAATATGATGATTTTTTTTCACTCAAAGGAAAATAATTTTAGGTGGAAAATGTGTGTGTGGGTACTCACCAAACGCATGATTCTGTGTATGCTGTTTCACGGGTGGGTCCCGGACTTTTACTCCTGAATGATGTGACGACGATTGACTAGGTACCAAGGAACATCCAACAAACTCACCTCCATCCCATCGAATGAGAAAGGTGGAGGTGGTAAAAGTGAGATGCCTCTGTACCTTCCTCCAGACACCGTATGAAAAAAAGAAGGGGTTGAGCATACTCTCATTCTCAAGCTGTGTAATCATTAAATGATCAAATTTTTTCAATCCCAAATTTCCACAATATTGACTCTCTACATTTATCAAAATTTTCCATTACATTTTTACAGTTACAATTTTTACAAAAAATTGAGGAAGAACTTTCAAAAATTTGGAAAATTTGAAAAATTCTCACAAGTTTGACTCTGATTTTTTAAAAAAAATTCTGAATTTTGGGAAATTTGAGAAAAATAGAAAATTCGGAAAATTTGGAAAGTTTTGGGAAATTTTGGAGAAACTCGAAAAAATCTCCATTTCAAAAATTTCAAAAGATTTCAGAAATGGAAATTTTTTTGGAAAAAAAGTTGAAAGAAAATTCTAAAATTCCAAAAACTTGAAAATTTTCAAAAATTTTCAAAGATTTCCTTTTTTTTATTTTTTTCTATTTTTTTTTTATTGATTTTTTTAAAACACCTAAAAATGTCAGAAACCGCAAAAATTAGGATTAAAAAAAAAATTTTCAGTGCGATAAGTCTCAAAAACGTGTCCATTCAAAAAAGCCAGATGAATCCCACCAAGTGAGAAGACAGATGTAAAAGTGAGATGCTGTACCTGGGAGGTGGAGGCACCTCCACCTCCCAGTCACAGCATCGTCAGGCGCAAAAAAGGGGGTGGGTACATTCCCATTCTTGAATGGCCGCGGGCACTTGGACGTATTCTCGATCGTTCGGAAAAATGAGGTGAAAAAAAAAAGAATTTGTCTTTACACTCTCGCCCACTTTCGTTTGGCCAAAATCACCTGAGCACTCCACTGTGACCCACATATCATCGCGCACCAGTCAGTCGCGTTTCGCGGGCCCACCCCCGGTGAGGCCAATTCTTTTAAGTGAAACTTCTCGATGGCTCCGTAAAAAGGGGGGCGTAAGGCAAATTCCTCCAAAATTTAGTAATTCAAAAAAATTTGCCGCGAAATAATTAGCAAAATTTTCAAAGTGGAACCAATTCTTTTGAGGTCACCCCCTCCCCCTCTACCACCCCCCCGCCCCACATTCGGCATTTCAAATTTTCACGATTTCTGTCTTGAAACTTAGCACACATTTAGTTTGATTATTGTGAAAGAAGGTAAGAATTTTACGTAATTTTCTTTTGTTTCTATTTTTTTGTGAGCAAAGAAAAGACCTATTTTTCGGTGGCGCATGTGATTTCCGCTCACCGGAACATGTGATGCAAAAATTCCAACGGGATTAGAAAAAGTATGGGTTTGTGTGTGTGGGCGGGTTGCGGGGGGTGGGTAGGTGGGTTGTGGGGGTGGGTGGGTTCTGGAGGGTGGATGGGCGGGTTGTGGGTGGGGGGGGGGGTGGATGGGTAAATGGACGAGTGGTGGGTGGACGGGTGATGGGTAGGTGGGTGGTGGATCAGTGGGTGGTGGATGGGCGGGTGACGGGTCCTCAAAACTAAGAATATTAAGGAATGTTCATATAAAGCTTCATTGTAGCTCGCAGTGTGCACTGTAGTTGCATACAACAAACATTCTCATAAAAATTCAGATATCTCCTTCACATTACAACTGTTGCGTGCAAATAGTATGTATCATTTTTTCCTTTATCGTAAGTGCTCAATGGACAGAGAAATTTCAATGAGGAAAATAATGTATGGGGGCCTCTTTATTGGATACTTCAGGCAAGCCAGGCGATTTAGTTTTAATGGAGAACTTATTGCAATCATTTGTCAGTAGAAAGAAAGTTTGAGATTATGAGATATTGCTTCATCTTTTCTCTTTGAATATTCAGGGGACATGCATATTGCAAAAATGTTTGAGCACAATTTTTTTTGCTTTTTATGGACCAAGGGAGGGTCCGTACCACCAATACACGGAATTGACCCATGGGCCAATAAACGGAATTAGTCCCTGTAGCAATAAACGGAATCAGTACATGGACCAATGTACGGAATTGGTCCGCGGACCAATAATCGGAATTAGTCCATGAACCAATAAATGGAATTGATGCATGGACCAATAAATAGAATTGGTGTGCGCCCAATAAACGGAATTGGTCCGTGGACCAATAAACGGAATTGCTCCGCGGGTCAATAAACGTAATTGGTCCACGGACCAATTTGTGCATGGACGAATAAGATATTTGGTCCGTGGACCAATAAAGGGAATTGGTCCGGACCAATAAACGGAATCAGTTGATAAAAATTTATGATGTTTAGAAAATGTTGTTGAAAAAAAATTATAGACCTCCAAATACCCCGTACAACTCTACCGATTCACTATCCCCCACAACTTTTACTTTTCTTCTTCTTCCATGTCATTGGGGGGGGGGGTGAATGCACTTGAATTTGGACCTCGAAAATGCAGTCACTGAAGCATCAATAGCGATTAGATTCACTTCAGAATGATAACGGATTTTTTAAATGAATATTTATGACAGGTTGCTTGGACTAATGTTCCCAGTGGATGACTTTGACTTTTCGGTGATAAATGGATTCAACTGCATATCTAGAGGATCAATTTCATAACTTCCCAGTGATCGTTTCTACTCCGAATAATCCGGACCAATAACTTCCCGATGTAGCATCCCCCTCCAGCATCATTGCTTCTCCCAAAATTTCCCAAAAATTCAAATATCTCGTGAACACGTGATTTTGCGAAAAAGCTTGACTGAACATTTTTTGTAGGAAATTTTATTTAGAAAAGAAAAGTCTTCTACCATTTTTCTATAAAATGTTTCATTCTCGAGATATATGCAAAATTCTCATTTTTTGTGTCCTGATTTTTTTTTCTAAAGAATATATTTAGTATCTCCAAAATTTGAATTCTAATTTTTCAAATGTTAGATTTAATTTTTTTCCAATGAACAAAAATAATTTAAAAATTATCAATAAAAAATTGTGAAAAAAAAAATAAAGCAATCAATTTTTCCGAAGTAAAAAGTATGATCCATAAATTCCAATAATCAACAGCAATTCAATTATCATTTACTTTATTAAGCGAAGAATTCATGATGTCATCAAACATCATAGTTCACAATCTGAAAAATCAGTCATACCTCCACTCTCTCACTCACCCCCACCCTAGCATTCAAGACTTCACATATTTCATTTCAATTCCCACTCTAACACTGTGAGAAAAAAATATATTTTTGCCAAATATGCATTTCAGCCTAGTATCCATTGAAAAACATTTAAAAAATTACTTTCCCCAATCTGTCATTTACAATGAATCTCAAGTAACGTTTACTGATGACTATATTGCCCTACATACAAAAGGAAAATTCCCAAAATTCGAGAAAAAAAAATTGAACTGCTCTAATTTTGGAACTCCCATATTTTTCAAATTTCCGATTTTTTTTTTAATTTGTTTTTTTTTTCAGTTTACTTCATTTTTTTTCGTCAATTTTCCCAAATTTTGTCACATTTCTGATTTTTGCTTATTTTGTACTTTTTTGAATTTGAGAAAATTTGGAAAATTGAAATTATTATTTTTATTATTATTATTATTATTATCATTATTATTATTATTATTATTATTATTATAGGCTAATAAATAAGTCAACTTATCTCATTTTTTTGTTTCATGTGACTTTACACTATAAGTAACAGGGAAAATTTAATTGAAATTACGTTTACCCCAATTCACGAAAAATTAACCAGATTTAGACACGTCAAAGATATTTATGAAACAAATTAAATTGATACCAACTAAATGGATTTTTGCAAAAATATTTTTTCCCCCTCAGTGCATCATTGTCAACAATTTACAAAAGAAAAAAAATTGAAATTAATTCAATCACACAAAGTTCCTAAAAAAAAAACTCCATCTGTGTACCACTTTACAATTATCTCCAGCTGCTTATCTCTCGAATTGTTATTAATAAACTAAAAGTTTCAATGTACAGACGATCATTAGAAAATGTTTAATTACAATCGCACATGATTTTCTTTTCTTTAAGATAATGTAATTACGGGTGGGACAGAACGCTTTTCACTGATCAGACACGATTATTCTAGTGAAATCTGGTAAAACCACGTGAGCTAACGTAATTTTTAATTTTTAATTTTTTCCCTCAACTTTGAGATTTGAAAAATTTGATTTTTTTTTTTTTTCATAAAAAAAGTAAATTTTTGGAAAGTTTTGTAATTTTCGAATTTTCGAATTGTCCAATTTTTCGAAATTTTCCACATTTTAAAATATAGAAAAAATTCGAATTCCTCGAAATTAATTTGATTCTCAATCTCAAATGTTTCAAGAATTTCGTTTTTTTTTGTATTTCAAGAAATTCTTAAGATGTTATTTTTTAACATTTTGCAAATGTTCAGAATTTCCAAAATTTCAATTTTTGCCAGGATTCAATTTTTGATTATTCTTCCAAAAACGAATTTACCAGACAAGTTAGCTTCCATCATTTTATCAGTTTGTCACAGAAATGAACTTTGCAAAAGTACCTCGACGTTTTTTTTTCAATCAATTAAATATAGCTTAACTAATGAATGAGTTTGAGTTATACTTCTCATCTGAGAAGTAGCGTCGAAGTAGATTAATAATTTGCCGCATAGTGCACTTTAGTAGGGAAGCAGTAAAACAGTTCAGGTCGACTTAGCTCGTCATAGTTCCATTCCTGATATTTCGTAATCCAATGAACATAGGAGTCTTTTCATACAGAGCTTTCTTGTAGGGCAGATTGAGACCTACAAATTTGTACCCACGATAATTTTTCTACAACCCATAGATTTCGCGATATTCCACAAAAACTGGCACAAAAACTCACTTAAACTGTTTTACCGCTTCGGTACTCATTCAATAATTGCAGTATTTTAGTGTCTGGACAGTCTAGGTATCTGGCCCAGGTCTAGCTTCATCGAGATAAAGAATGAGATCTCTCGTGGGCTGCTTGTGAATCACCGCCAATTCGTGCGTCTGTTATTCTCTGGGAAGTTGGGAGTGCGTCGAAAAATGGGTGGGACAAGGCGTCCTTAAGGGTTATTCGTTGTGAGGGCTCGTAGTCCAACATACGCTGAATCAAATCAAATAGTTGTCTATGCTCCTCGTCGTCGCAGAGTAGATAACGCTGGAAAATTATTAAAATTAATGACAAAAATTCCAATTTTGAATATTTCAAAAAATTCAAAAAAAAAAAATCGAAATTTGAAAAATTCCAACTTTTGAAAAATCCCAAAATTTGAAAAATTTCAAAATTTGAAAGCCCAAAATTTTGACAACGTCAAAATGTTACAGGAAATCATTCTGTGAAATTTATTTCTCTTCCTCAATCAACTTACGTGCAGTGGTTTACAGTTATCCCTAACGTATCTTCCAGCTGAACTGTTATCATTCCAATCCAATTTCCCATGATAAAAGTACTTTGTCTTAGTTTTCCTTGCCATACGATGTGGAATCGTGCCAAGTATGCGCTCCATCATAGCTAGATGCTCACGATTATCGTGTGTTTGGAACAAGGTTATTCCCAGGTACAATTCAAAGAGTATGCAACCAATGGACCATACGTCACATGGCTGGGTCCATCCGAGTTCTGAAAAAATTATAATAAATTGGAATAAATAAATTGGATTAAAAAATTTTCTGAAACGAAATTTTGAAAAATCCAAATTCATAAAAATAAAATAAATTGCAAGTTAAATTAAATAAAATGGCGAAACATACAAAGAACAAAAAGAAAAATAAATACAGGATTTTCAATGGTAAGAAAATTGAAATTATCTCAAATTTATCATTTTTTTCTAGGCAATATTTTTTAAATATTGTCGAGCTGAAGAGCTGTTTTAATAATACCCTTTAAGTATATCATACATTAAATCAGTGAGGACGCCCCTGAATCACGTGCGTCCATTGAATATAAAATTACTCACCAAGAATAACTTCGGGTGCTCTGTAGTGGCGTGTACTGACGATAGTACTGTGATGCTCATGATCAAATGTTGCACTGCCAAAATCGATGAGACGTATGTCGGTTCGCTTTACACGTCTAACATCTCGTCGCTTAAACAAAAGGCGCTTTTATCAGGCGTTTTTTATTGTTATCTGACCAATGACCAGGCCCAATTATGTATTAAGGACATTTGGCAATTTGTTTTCCCATTGAAAAAAATTGTTACAAAATTTTGTAAACATCAATGGAAAAAATAAAAATTGAATGAGGATATTGCTTCATTAAAAAAAAAAAAGAAAAAAAAAGTTTTATGAAGAAAATTGAAAATGAACAGTTTTCAAGTCCCAATTTGAAATAATTTTTGACATATTTTTATTCAATTTTATTTCATGAAAAGAAATGAGGAAACATCCACAAACAAAATTTGCTGGATAAAATGTAATTTTTGTTTGTTTTTGTATTTCAAACAAACATTAAATTCTACAATAATTGGACTATATTGGTATCACGAAGTCTACAAAGTCAATACAATTTTATTTTGTTGTCTATACAAACAAACATATACGTATACGTATACATAAACAACAGAAAACGTTTGAAAATTGATTTCAATGGGAAATTTGTTAATCTCCAGGTGTGCATTTATATTAAGGGAAAAAATATTCAAAAATTATAAAATGACAAAATTTCAAATTTTTCCAAGACAACGAAAATAAATCGAAACTGCAAATTTTCAAGACTCTCAAAAATTGCCAATAAACTAAATTGAAGATTTTTTGAGAAGTCTGAAAATTTTAAAACCATTCTCCAAAATTTACAATTTTATGTTCTCTCAAATTCCAAAAAAAAATGAGATTTAAAGTTCAATAGTTTTAAAAAATGAAAAAAAAAAACAAAAAACAAAACATTTAATGACTATCTCAAACACTTCAATAAATCATATTTTCGGACCGAACAAGTGCTCAGTTGATATCACAATAATACACTCGATAAATTCGAGTCATGCTCTAATTACAAAACACTTTGACACCATTGGAGAAGGAACAAGGGTGGGGATACAGTAGAACTCATCTAATTTCGACTCAAAAAATTTTTCTAAAAATTCGCTTATCGAATAACCAGTGGCTTGATCGAGGAAAAATGATAAATAATTTTTCGTACAGAATTTGACGAGTGACAAAAAAGTTATTTGCAACTTTTCTCTAAATCAATTCATTGTGGAAATACTCATAGTTTTGTGATTCCCTATATAGTCGAAATTAGAAGAGTCACGTATGAAAAAATTCCTGGACAATTCTCATGGGTTTTCCTATGAAATTCCCATAGAAACGCTCTAGAAAATTGGAATTTCTTCTGTTGAATTTTCTCCCTAAAATTTTGCTATAAAAATCCTGTAATATTCCTGTAGAATTTTCCATAGAAAATTTTATGGGGCTCGTACAGGGAAAGTATTTTCAAAAAACGTGGGAACACATTAAATTGTTTTTCCATAAAATATCTCATAGAATTTTCATAAGATTTCCATGAGAATTTGACCGACCAATAAATTTCGAAAACGTTCCAATTTTCTATGACGTTTCTATGGGAATAATGTAAAATCATCCAATGGGATTTTTTCCACGCCTATACTGTACACGAGAACATGTAAAAGGGGTAAATAAATTATTGAGTGAAAATTACCTTTTTAGCGTTGTACGTAATGTCGAAGTCAGAGTCAACAAACAGGATATTTTCAGGTTTGAGATCTGTGTGAGTGAGTTTGTTGTCGTGAAGAAATTTCACGGCGTAACACAACTGGTAGCCCATATGTCGTACATGATCCAGAGGGTAGGGCTGATAACTGTTATCTCTCTGTGGAATTAATGATAAATTTTTATTGTGGGTAGAATATGGAAGCTTGGAAAAATTGAAAAGATAGTGAAGGGGAGTAAAGTGAGGCAAGTGCATTTATGGGTAATCTCGATTTTTTATGAATAGTTCAGGGTCTATGGGAATTGAGATAATCTTCACAGGAACTTTCTTGGAGAACTCAATTATGTCTACAAAAAGTTCTATATAAAATTCTTCCTATCTTGCTTTACTTGCGAGACATTTGCCAAGAAAAGCCTGGAGGTAAGTTAACTTAGTTCGTTTTAGCATCTCACTACAGAAAAAAATGTCCAGTTCTCATTAATTTCTTAATGTTCAATTTTTCAAAAATTTATCGAGTTGAATTTTTGGCAATTTTTGGAAAAATTGAAATTTTGTAATTATCGATCTCTCAAAAAATTTCCAATTATTAAATTTTGAAAAAATTGAGAACTTCTAATAACTTCCAAAATCTCCGGAAATTGTAAGAAAGTACAAACAATTTCTCTTGTTTCAACTCGAATAACTAAAAGGCCTTAAACTGCCCTAAACCACGGTGGTGGATTTTGCTATTTTTCCCCTATAATTTAGATGAGTAAAGCTTTTGCTATACGTACCAAAAAGTCGAACACACTAAGTCCGAGCATCTCGAAGGCGATGCACATGTGTCCGTGGTAGTTGAACCAGTTCAACATTTTAACACAGAGGCTGCAAAAAAATGAGAGAATTTTTAAATAATTTTTTCAATCCTCGATATTCCCAATTTCTTTTTTTATTTTTCAAATCACTGAAATTTCTCGAATTTCAGTTCGTAGTTTTTTAAAAAATGATTTCTTATCAGGATTCCGTAATTCAGAATTTTTCTGTGGAAGTTTTACTGAAAGTCAATGCAGTTAATTGACTCCTTTGTAAATCATAATTTAAGAATAATTATAAGTGGAATAATTTGAGGCTCTTACTGTTGGCAATCTGGATCCTTAGTTGCAATTTTCTCAAGTGCATTAATCTCCAATTTAGCAGCTTCCCTGTACTTCTCAACATTCTTGATGATTTTCAAGGCCATAGTGTGATCCCTAAATACAAGAAAATAATGTGAGTAATTTCCCCCAATGCATACAAATAATCTAAAATACAATTCTGAGAATCTAAATATTTCAACCACCAATGTTCCAACACACGTGCTCACTTGACACTGAGCCAGTATTTAATTACGCTAGTTATTCGCGTTTTATTTATAATTTAACTGCATAAAGTAACACCACCTAAATAAACCAATGCAACATGTTTATCTATTATCAAGCCCAGTAAATTGAAACTTACATTCGCATATCCTTAACCTTGACAACTTTTCCAAAAGTACCTTCGCCCAGGGTTGACAGTACTTTATCTGGAATTGTAAGAAAATTATATTAGTCCCCAGTAAAGGCGGAGACCGTGTGAGCACAATATTATACTAAAAATCATCAGAATCTCTACGTTCTACAATGAAAAACATAATGTCGTAGATTCGCAACAGAAGTGAAACTTCAATTTTTTAAATGTGGGACTGAAAAAAAAAAAATTTGGCAAATTGATTTTTTTTAATTCTGTGAAATTTCGAAACTTTCGACATTTCGAAATTTCGAAACACACCCAATAGAGATTCTAACAAAAAAAAATGTGCTCACACAGCCGATGTTGACAAAATGGTGCTGCAGATTGTTGACGAAGAATTCTCTTCACTAAAAGAGTTAATTAACAATTCCAATCGCCTCGAGGTAATGATACCCAACCGATAGCCTAATTAATATTATTTTATTTCGACCTGACTGACGAGTACACGAGACAATATTTTCTTTCTCTCTGTCTTCGTCAATCGCATAAACAATGGAAGAAATAAGTCAAAATTGTTTTCTCCTTCAGACAACTCCGACTGTATTCCAACCAATTATAATGACTTAACAATGATAATTCTCCAGAGAAGTCATGAAACGAAGTAGATTAATTTATCAGCATGCTGAACTTTTGATAAATATTTTAACTTATAGGATAATTAATTTCCATAAAAATTTCTTGAATCAATCAGACTGGGCAATGTTTCTATATTTAAAAATAATTACGAATATTACGAAAGAAAATACTAATGTTTAGAGAAAATTCCATGAATTAAAATAAAAAAGTCTCGCATTATTCAAAGTGAGGGAAAAAACGAATAATTAATTAGAAATTATTTTGAACATCTACTCATGTAATCATAAAAAAATACTTCTTCTAACAGTTCACGCTTTTGAAACGACAAAGATTCACTTGATTTAAATTTTATGCAAAGATGAGCACCAAAATTCCCGTGTTAAAATGGCAGCGGGGCTTTTTGAATGCGCGCATGCGCACGAGACAGTCAAACAGCTAATTTCCCGGGCACTAATTTCAACTGTCAACAATTAATTACGTGAAAAGTACAGTTTGTAGAGTGCAAATTCTGACGTCACAATTATAGCGAATTAATTGCACAATAAGAAGTTATTTCTATTTTCTTTATGTCATCAGAATAGGTTAAACCGTTAGTCTTTTTTGACATATGAGAACACTGCAATTTTTATCTTGTGTTTTGGATCTCCCGTGAAATTAGTCCAAGTACTAAAGCTTGAACTGGGGATTTAAAAAAGAGATGGTAGGCAGTGAAATACACAAGAGTGAAAGACAAGTCTCGATTAGGTATAGTTTACACCTTTAGTATTCGCCCTAGTCAAATTGGGCCGTTGACAAAATGGCGCCGGGGACTCTTGACCGCGCATGCGCAGAATGAAATTGAACTGCATGGGTATAATTTTGAAACTTTGATTGATTACGTAAAAAGTAGAAAAGTAGAAAACGATTTTTTGATGAGTTTTCATCAATTATCAATCTTTCCCCTCTTAGCAGCATACAACGCTGCAACGAACAGAATTTTTCTAATTGTTAGTAGTATTTCTTTCCTAATTTTCGGAATTACTTCTGTTTTAAAAGTAATTGACCGGCCGGTAGAAACACGAAATGGTAAAAAACAAAATTTTTATGATGCATCTATCTTATGCTGAGCAATTAACGAGCGAGCCAGTATGAAAATCAATTAACCTACCTCGTTTCATCAGTTTGCTGATGAATTATAATTATCACAATTGACAATTACCGTAAATCAATGGATTAGAGGTGAAGGGGAAAGTTTGAAGACAGAGAGAAAATAGGATGGATGTGTTACCCAGACGAAAATTGCATTGAATGCAACTTGACTCAAAAATCCCTTAAAAATGAATGGAAAAAAATGTGTTTTCTTTTTATCAATCAAGAACAAAGTGAAATGCATTGCCACTGGTATCTCTCGCATCTCCAATGAGAATGCATTTGCTACTTTGGATTCCTGGGTGACACACCGATTTAGTTTGTTTTTTTATGCTACTTGCGGTCCAGCGAGACAAACGTTGGCATCTGAAAAAGGTGGAATGTTAAAAAAAAAAAAAGGAGAAAAAAAATGTTATAGAAAGAGAAAAACAAAATGGGCATAATAGTGTGCGATTAGAGTCTAATTAAATCGCGATATGAATTATTATTTAAGATTTCATTGAAATTTAACTGTTCTGGGATGTTATATTTTTCTTTTTTGTTGACTAAACCCTGGCAAAAATAAACGGTTTGGCTCGTAGATAGGTATCGTGTCACAGTACAATTTCCTACTACACGTATGTGAAAAGTTGAGGATAAATGGGAAATAATTATAGAGAAGCCGGAGAATAGCAACGGAAAGAATTTTGAGAATACTACCAATTGGTTTGGAGACATTAGGAAAATACAATTTTCATGAATTCCTAGGAACTATTTCAACGGCGGAGACAAAATATTTCCAAATAAGAGCTCAATTGACAACAGTTTTTTTTTATTTTGGTTTATTTATATATATATATATATATATATATATATATATATATATATATATATATATATATATATATAAATATAAACCAAAAAATAAAAAAAAATCTATCAATTTCAAAATGTTGAATTCGTAAAGCTGTTGAAGTTATTTAATTTATGAAATTATTTTCTGATTTTTTTCAAAGATTTTCCAACTACGCAAAATAAATCCCACATCCCAACCGTGAAATTTTCCGAACTACATCGCCCAGAAAATGTCTCGCATAATTCCCAGCAATCCATAAACGAAGAAATGCCACATTCTCCAATCATTGCGCCGTTGAAAAATTGTAATGAAGTAGTAACCGGAGAAAATTTATTTTCTATCCAATTTAGGTTTTTAACAACTATCTCAAAATCTCGGGGACATGGGCTTATCCCAAAAAAATATTTCCTCCCGAACTCATTATTCTAAACAAGAAATATTTTTATAAGAATATTGGTCACTCCCTAAGATTTAAAGGTAATCATCAAAATGTCGTTAGCGAATTCGTAAAGCGAGATAAAGTAATTTCCTCGAACAATTTTTGATCAACGACACAAAATCTAGGAGCAGATTTTTATCAAGACTTTGTATGGAGATTTTCCAGCAAACGTCCTCCTAAAAACTTCTCTCCTAGATTTTAAGATATTGCTCAAAAATACAGCCGCGACATAACCAGATTTATCTCGTGTGACTATTGATCTACAGAACCGAGGTATTTCCTGCTTTGCGTTTTTTTTTAATTAATGCTTCATGCAATTCATGTCTAAATCCAAAAGATAACATTTCCAGATCACGGTTTATCACAAAAAACTAATAATTGTAAACGAGTAGCTTGAAAAGATCTGGTGACATCGAATGGCGTCTCCTTGGCTACGCGAGCGCCATCTTCATTCAAATTTGCGTATCACATAAATTTCAATGAATACGACGTCTTCTTAATTGACCCTTACGCTCGCTAAACCGCGACTTTGTTTTGACGCCGAGAGATTGCTTCAACAATAATTCAAAGAAAAACCAGAACAAGGAAATATCCCCGCTTCCGAATCACAACCTGACTCATCTCGTAACCCTACTTCCAGAAGCACACCCATTCAAGTACCTAAGAGAGCTAAAAAAAAAAATTACACGAGCTAATAGCCCGCAAAACCTTTTGAAGAGAAAAAAAAAACTTATAAAAATCAACATAATTTCTGTTTCTTATATCTACTACAATGATTGTATTCACGTATTTCACGAACATCTATTTGCCAGGACGTCGCCATTTTGGTATACAAGGTGGCCGTCCTCGTCGTCCTCGACGGATGGTTGTCGTGGGCTCTAATGGTAGATAATAACGCGCCACATCACGATTGTCGTTGATGCATTTGTTCCCCAATTGTTGATAACGTTGATCCAATGTGCAATTATCAATGTTGCCAAGCACACATCATAACCAATAGATGATAAATGACCGGAATAAGCCACAGTTGTCCATCAGTTGTGAACATATTCATAATGCATTGACAATTTGGGTAACCCCACCAGTCCACGTTGAGTTAATGACCAAATTAATCATCAGTTGTGTTTAATACCAGTTGTGTTGTGTTGTGTTGTGTTATCATCGTTGATTCAATCAGCATCGTTGTTCCATCATCAAATCCCGTACATCATTGGTGCCACAGGGACGAACGTACCATATCCATTTGCCATTCCATTACCAACCGGAGATGGTAACCCAACAATCAGAGAGAAAGGGGAGAGGGCAAAATAGTTTGCCAAGTCAGAACAGTTGCGGTTACGATATTTACCAATCGGCACAAAGCGCATGTTTTTTTATTTATTTATTTTCTTTTCCTTAGACTATTTTATTTCAGACAACCTAGCTCTCGAAGCAGACGTATATCAATGAAAATGAAACTTGTTACTTTGGTAATTGCAATAATCTTGAGGTAAATGTCTTTATCAATTTGGATATTGAAATGAAAAAAAATAGAAAAAAAAATGAACGGTGCAAAAGGAAAAGAATTGAGATAATCTAATGACTGCTTCGTCGTGATCGCTTCTTCGGCCGATTGTTCTTGATGATTCACCGGTAATTATTATTTTTTTTTATACTAGATCATTGTTTCGACAAGAATACTACAATCGACTGGTCATGGCTTTTTTCCATTTAGCGTATTAATTTTTTTTGTCATTTAGTTTTGAAAATAACGAATAATAAAACACAAAGTTGTGATAAAATAAATGGAAAAAAAACATTATGTATGAAGAATAATAATAAAGACAAAACAACTAAAATGTATTTATGATTGAGTACTTATGTGTTTAAGGTACTTACGTGTATATTCAATATATTGCCAACCAACAGTGATTTATAACTAGTTTACTCATAGATAATTTTTTTTTGCATTATAACAAATACATCGTTGGAAAGTTTTTGTACTCTCCATTTTTTGTTCATTCACATTGGACTGAACAAAAATTCCTGAATATCGAGTAGAAATGTCGAAAGAACCAGCTACAGAAAAAAAATATTATACAAATATATATATAGGATTGTCCTCTAAACTCTTGCTTACGTAAATCGAAAAACTAAAAAATAGATTTCACCGGTGGTTGGTGATGGACCAAGTGAGCTCTCAACAAGTGACAAAAAGAAAGAAAACACTTTGCAGACATCATGCAGGAGAAATAAACAAACAAAAACCAAAATGATCAAGTGGTAAAACAGGATGTAGCAAATCAACGGAACTCACTATTTTAATTGAGCTTGTAAAGAGTTTTGCAAATTTGTATTCCCAAATATTTCACGATTGTACGGACATATTGCGTTATTTTGAGAGAAATTTTTTTTTAAGAACTCAGGAAGGTGAAAAAACCGTTCATCAATATTTTGATATTTTCCTTCCCTTATAAATTATTTCAAAAAAAAAAAAAAAAAAAAAAACTAATTTAACTCAAAATCAATGATCACTTCCCTACTCCATGATTTGTTTTGTCATGTAGAGGCTATGGGGAAATTTGAAAGTCTTGGAGTTATACAAACAATTTTCTACAGCTAAAATATGACAAAAAAAATTCACCCCCCCCCCCCCCCCAATAGATAAGAACCGGGATTTAATCAATCTGACACCGACAACAACACATCTATGTTGACATCAGCATTTGTCTCATCTCTCATTATTTAAAGAACTCGTCTATTATTTACCACGTGGGTGTCACGTGGGAACATTTACGAGCAGCATATTGGCCCCCCCTGGACGAATTTCTCTGAGCTTCTGAATGCTAGCCCTAGCTCGGGACACTCGCGAAAGATGACCTGTTCTAGGTATTATGAACTAGATTCAGATTGATTGCGAGACCGTCTGAAGAAGCTACTTGGCTAATGTCACCAAACTTTCGTATCGACAATTGAAATGTTCATGCGCAACTTTGGTAACGCCATAAGTAGTACTCCAATTCATTAAGATGCAGATAAAATTAATTGATACCACACGGCTAAGCTGATGGGAGTAAGTCTTCGGGTCTACCAGAATTATCACGTGTTACGCGTGCCGTCGGAGTCGAAATCGCGTCATCTATGCAGTAATTCCGCAACATCGAGCGAACGCAGCTTTGGTAAATATCTCCAAAACTAAAAATATTAACAAATGCCCATTCAAAAAATATTTCCCTGCATGTCTATTGAATTGCGACCAGAATATGAGACATTTCCTCATTGCGCGTCTAGACAATGTCGGAAGAATGGCGCGACTGCTGACAGCGAAATGCTCAGGCTTGATCACCAGCTATGGCAGAAACCCAGGAATATCGAAAAGTCTCGTCCTTGACTTATCTCGTGTTACCACTTGTGCCATATACAGAGAGAATGCATCAGGTCATCAATTACCACTTGATTGTACCAACCAGCTCGTTAACCGAATTTTTTCAGAAAGTGTCTCTTTTATGCAGACCCAAGTGCAAGCACCAATTCCTACAAGGTATTCCCAGATTTTCATGGAAAGAACCAAGTATTAGCTGGAAGAAATTAGTGCTCAATAGAATCCCAAATATTCTCACAAAATCCAAGAACAATCAGATATATGCTGAAGTCCAACAATGCAGAGTAGGTCTAGGACGTTCGACTCAAGATGGCTCCAGTTGGTCCAAAAACGTGGGTCTAGTTGGTCCAAAAAGTGGGTCTAGTTGGTCCAAATTGCCTAACGACTTGTTTGGTACCACCACCTGTCAGTTGGTAACCTGGATGCTCACCCTCTGCATACAGCTATCAAGCTTCAAAGCTTCATCAACCATCACAATTATCAAGCAACACGGCAAAGTGCAAAAGGTCTCCATCCCACCCTCGACAACTTACAATCTTGCCCTCATCAAATTCCCCATCGGCCACCGAGCAGCCTCCCTTTCCAGCATTCTTCTGATACTTGCTGGCAATAATATCAGCTGCACTAGGCTTAGCCTCGCCATTAGCACCAACCTTCCCATACGCCTCATCAATAGCCGAATACTTCATGATTAGACTCTGGATCTCCTTTCGTTTAGCTTCACGCTCCGAGATTGCTGCATCATCAATAGTGGGAATTCTGGCAGTTGGTGTCCTATCAAAATCTCCAGCTTCTTCGTGTGATTCTTTTCTGGGCCTAATTGTACCTTCCAACTGCTCACTTTTACCAGATCTATGCATCGGCCTAATCTTTCTACTTCTCTCAGTATGCCCTGATTTGTGGCGTCCATAACGCCTGATTGTTTCCGTTGTCAATTGATTATTAGAACTATTATACACTGGCAGAAAAAAAAATTAATTTTAGTCGTGCTATGCCTGACATTTGCTTGAGGGTTTTGATAAATATTTGAACTGCGCGTTATCAGATTAAATTACTCTAGTTACTTATTTTCACCTAGATGGTGCATGCGAAATAAATAATGAAATTTATTGCTGACCAATTCCTAACCAGGAGGGACAATTTTTCTGATCATCTGCGTTGAAAATTGGTCATTGAGTAATTGAAAGCAGAAGTTAAGCAAATATAATTGATCATCGCACTTCAGGCTCTGGACTACATCTCGATTGATTCAGTAGCGAAATGATCGAAGGGTCCCAGTCGGTTTGCCCCCACCATCTCAAGATCAAAGATATCAAAATTTATGCTGTACCAATTTTATAAACCGAAAATATCTATCAAATTCCAAAAATCCACAATATGACTGAGAAAATAAATCGGCCCAAAACTCCTACTGGATCGACGTATATTCTTTCATGCGCAGATTGAATACTGATAATGGTCCCCCACAAAATACGTCTCAATTCAGTAGCCAGATAGCTAGCTGCTCCAAGTCAGTTTATCTGCAATATCTCAAAAACTAAGAGAGATACAGAATTTTGTGTTAGACGAAATTTGTAGATCTCGTTTCACCCTACAAAAAAGATGGGCATGAAAAACTCGCTATCTCCATTAGACTGTCCACAACATCCCGGAGAAGCTCAATCGCACCAAGCCTATCACTTCGCTACTGAATCAGACAACTTAACAAAACTAATTTTTTTCTATCACTGCATTTACTGGATTTTTCATGTCGATGGCCAGGAGTCTTATCCCGCTTGATTCCACTTGTGCTTACGTAAGGATAAGCTTTTTCACTGAGAATAACATTTCGTGTTTTGGGCTCGGGTTCAAGTGTCTTCTCCTCTCGTGTAAAAGGGCTCAATTCCTGGTTCACATACACCTCATTGGTTTTATTTGATCCTTTATTATTGATATCATTGTCCTTCTTCTTAGAGTAACGATCGAGAATTGACTGATACTTGTCCTCCAGACGACTCCTCGTTGTACCAAGGTCACGGCTTGGTCGCACTGGAGAACGCGTCACTGTTGTTCTATCTACTGTTGTTGATGGACCACGTACACGTGTTGTTAAACGCTGGAGTAAATTTGAGCAAGAGTCACTCAACAGCTGTGTGACACTTGCTGTTGAAGAACGAGCATAACGATTTCGTCGTGCCGTCGAAGGCTGACGGGAGGTCGAAGAGTTGTCACGAGGTGTGAATGCAAACATTATTTTCAGTGATTTAGTGAAAAAAAAGATCAACTATCACCTGTTTAGTTAATTTTTAATTCATCCAAACTCTGAGATTTTTGAATTGTCAAAATTTCCCGCGCTTTTCCAAATTTTTTTATAGGATAACGAAAAATTGGGTTCTTTAAGGGACAATTTTACCGATAATTTGGCGGCTTTTGGGGCTATTTTTGAATTTATCATTTGGGCTTTAGTTGATGTGATTTCATTTTGGGGCGGGTTTTTTTTTTTTTTTGGTGCACTTGAGCGATATGATCTTTCTTGGGGGAGAGTGTTTTATCGTTAACGCACGTCGATCGAGTGATTTTCACGTACACCCCGAAGACGACAAACGACGCAAGACACGGCAATTCAGAAGTGGTAGACGAGGACGGGTAGGCTAAAGTGTTTCACCGCGCCAAATACTGTTGGGATGTTATACTAAAAATACATTTTGAGAGGCGACTGTGCAAGCTAGTCCACGTATAACCAACGAAATAATGCGTCCTCAGTTGATTCTGTGGGCCAAGTGAGATGGCTTATACAGGTTGGGGAAGGTATCAGGGGTGGTGGTAAAAATTTAGAGAGAAATAGTGATGGAGAGAGGGGGAGAGACTGATGATGATGGGAGGAAAAATAGATGAGGAATGGCAATGCTGAGGGGCATTACGTAAATTTTGAATTTTTTCCCCACTTTTTCATGGCTATTGGATGTCAGCTGATGGTAGCAGGCCGTTTTCTTGGATTGAAACGCAGATTTGAATGTGATGTGGATTCTTGGGAAGGTAGCTCAATTGCAATATTTTTGAGATTTTTTTTTTATACAAATTTTGAGATGTAAAAATTTTTGAAAGATTTGAAAATATCAGAAAGTTTCATTTTTTTTTCAAAATGTCAAAATAACAAATAATTTGTTTTTCATAAAAGTAAAGTGCTCAGTTGAAAACAAAACACCGCAAATCGAGTACTATAAAAAAAATCGATCGCCGCGTTTCAACCACTCGGTCCTCGAATGATTGAAAAAGCCCAAGTGGGCGGTAAGTTTTCGTGGTCCTCGGCGTTTTGACTATTAATAATATTTGTGAGATATATTTTCAAGGTTGATGGCTGAATCCACTCTCAAAATCCTCAACAGAAGTTAGTTAACATCGACTGGCTTATCCCTCAAGTATAAATAATTTTCATCTGCGAAATGGATGATTTGTGGAGAGTTCATGACACAGCAAGCGTCAGAAGTGGTGAACTATTGCACATGGATAGATTGTTATGTGCACATAATAAATTTTCTTTTGGCCAAATATCCAGTCTACAGAAACAAATTTTCATTTATACACCACCGAATGTCTCCAGCTTAATCATTTCATTCACATTTTATAGACCAATATTCTAATGAAAATCCCATTCCTTTGGACTCCAGGTAAGGTAAAAGTTTACTTATTTGCGAGTTTAGTGCCCTGATACGGTTCTGGTGTGTGTGTGTGTGTGTGTGTGTGTGTTTGTGTGAATAATTGAATTTTGGATTTATATCAAGAATAACGCATCTTGCAGAAAAATGTCACATAACTTTTCTGTTCTCAATAAAATTCCCTACACAAAATGTTCAATGACATTTCTTCGTAAAATCACTCGTTTACGAGATATTCAAGTTTTCAACTACTTTTTAAAGACTGTACTAAAAGGCTCTTTTCAATAGGCTTACTCTCTTTTTTTCAATAGCAGAAACTATTTGTTTAATGTGAGCAGAGACAACATGGTACTTCCATTTTATGTTTTATTAAATAAATATCCAAATAGACATTTGAGAAAAATATTATTTTTTTTTCTGTGTGATTATCAATGAATAGTTGCAACTCACTGTGCTGCTTTCTACATGACCAGATATATTACAGGGAAAGTTGACTGCAAGTTTGAATACTGTTCTCATCAGGTGTGAGTTGAGTCCAAGTGCAAGAGTGAACATCATCGTAGTTCAGTCACAATTTAATTGTCAATGAAAAATAATGTTCGATGCAGTCTCACGTCACTAGAAATTTGTCTCAGTGGATTTTGGATTTTTTTTTTTTTTTTTTTTGTAAATTTTGAAACTGTGGATTTTGGAATTTTGAGGATTCTCAGAATATTAAGATTCTTTCATTTTTTTAAATTTTCTCAAAAATTCCTGTCATTAACCATTTTGAACTTTTTCCCATATTTTTAATTGATATTTGTTCCTCGAAATATACAAATAATTTTTTTTTTCGCTTTTCCATTTTTTATTAACTTTTTGTGATTTTACAATTTGTTAAATTCGCCTTTTTCCCCTCAATTTGTTTTCTTTTCTATTTTTCAATCTTGAACGTCTCTTTTTCAGATTTCCTCTCAATATTTATTAACGTTGAAAATATGATAATAACAATAGAAGTGACATTCCCAACAGCAATAACTTTCCTCCAAAAATTGTTCACTGACAAATTCTCCCATTTTTCCAAATATCTAAAATATTTACAATTTTAAAACCTCTGCAAGTGTATAAAAAATTAAATTATTTTCCCATTTTTTATCTTAATTTTTTTTCAAATTTGATGAACCAATTCGGCTAAAGCTCCAATAAAAAGTGTAAAAAACCACCTCATTAAATTATTCCTTGGCCACTTCTTCACTATATAGATTTTTCATTGAAAATTTGTTCTTGAAACTAAAAAACAATGTTCCTCCTTGATGCACTCAGTAATTTCCAACTGTACGCCTCCAACTGATACAAACTTGTCTTGTTTTTTTCCCCACTGCTATCATTTAGTTCAGTACCAATGACTAATTAATCACGTGACGTTATTTCTTTGATTTTTCATCACAACATTTCTCCGTCTACCCTGTGATCTTCACAATCGAGTTTCCTTATTTATACCGTAGGTTGTGCAGAGGCCGAGGATATATCACGTCATTTTCACTCCACATGTATCATTGAATGGCCTATAAAATTTTTATTAACAACAGAATAAATTGCTGATTAGGATAACGAGGAATT
Organism: Asobara japonica; assembly: GCA_026005395.1. Lineage (NCBI taxonomy): Eukaryota > Metazoa > Arthropoda > Insecta > Hymenoptera > Braconidae > Asobara > Asobara japonica. The sequence continues at coordinate 2,612,517 of BQMI01000479.1, read as the reverse complement.
CATTAACGTGCTTCTTGGATGACATTGCGTTTGAATAAAATTGAATGAATTTTTTTTGGTGATAGAAGGGTGTGTGTAAAATTTGCGAATTTTTTCTGACATTCAAATTTTTTTCCTTGCATTTCCTGATTTTTTCTCTTTAAATCCTTAGGACAAAACTCCCACCTAAACTTTCAAATCTCACCCCGGTCCTCTCAGTCAAAGAAAAAACCACGAAAAAAAAGTGCTGAAAAGCCCAAACAGTAGCCAAATATAAACGCCAACGCTAACACAACTGTAATCATGCGTTGGACGATCGCCCGTGTGTTCGAATGACCGCGTTGCTACGTGCCAATGAAAATTAGTCCCACGTCCATATGCAAACACCCAACAAACGCCTTAAAACACATCTTGAGCAACATTGTTTATCATTAATGGCAAATGGCAAAAATGGAAAATCACATAAAATCTCTATATCCCTCACACAGGAATAAGCCCCCCCCCCCCCCCCCCCCCCACCTACTTTCCTGTAAACACCAGTGGCATTGAGTCCCAAAATTTACTTCTTTTTCTGATAATTTTAACCTTCGTTAAATTTTGGAAAATTTAAAAATAGTCATTTTTTTTTGGAAATTTTGAAATTACACAAAGTTCTACAATTCCAAAAAAATTGTATCCGTAAAGAAAATGATTTTCAAAATTAAAAAAAAAATTAAGACATCTGAGGAAAAAAAATTCAAAGTACAATACAAATGTTAAGATTTGTAAAAAAGTATATCTCAAATTTTTTAATACTCATAACGTTAAAATTAATAGAAAAAAACTTTCTTAATTGAATTTTTTTCTCTTTCAATTTTTTGAATTTTCTAACGTTTTGTATTTTTTTAAATTTCCAAAATTGTTAATTTTTTTGTTCATTTTGATCTTCAAGAGTTTTGCATTTTTCGAATTCTCGATGACTATAAAAAATTCCCTTTCGAAAAATTCTTACAATTCAAAACAATTTGACAAACTTTTTTGGGACATTGACGAATTTTGTCTGAAGCAAAGCTGAGTTATCCAAGTTTACCACTTTGGTACAAATTTATTCTACCTCATTTTCAGAATCTGGCGTAACGTACTGGCGTTGCATCCAGCTGTTCCAGCATCTCTCATTGCTGGACCAATTATTGCGTTGATTAAAAGGTCCAAATTCCCTAGTACCAAGACAAATACCAGTTTCTGGGTTCAACACACGATCCCGCCTCGCCATTGAGTCAGGCTATTGACCTGTCAATCAATCCTCATCTATCTCGTGTGACATCACTTAATCACTCCATTTTTTATTAATGACTTTATCAATTTCTTCACTCATTCTCCTCAAATTAAAAAATTATTAAAAATTCCAAAGATCTCAAAAACTTTATTTTTTTTCTTTATTTTAATGTACAATTCCGCCATTTCCACAAGTGTGATATATTTTTACTATTTTGGAAATTTTTGAAATTATGCACATTTCAAAATCTTTAATTTTTCAAATTTTGAAAAATTGAAATCTCAAGTTTATCAATTAACCGAGACCTCGATTTTTCGACCGACGAAAATCCAAGATTTAAACTACAAAAAAACTCCAATATTTTTTTATATTGAAATAATTGCATTTTGTAATTAAAGAAAAAAATTCAATTAAAAAAAAAATTGCAATTTTGGAAATTTTGAAGGTTTTAGAAAATTCGTTAACGTTGGCAATTATGGATTCATTATTAATTTTAAATGAATTGAAGCTACTGATTTCTCAATTAATTCTCACCTATATGGTGTGATATCACTTCATCACAAAATTTCAATAAATCAATTGTATTCAATACTGATTTTTTCACTTGTCTTATTGTATTTTAAGGTGGACCGGCCAGCTGCCGGTCTAACCAACGACTTATACACGGCCATCTGGCTGTAACACTAAAGTGAAAACTGGTTGAACTGAAGACTGGGGGCCCCACGAAAACCACGAAAATAGTCCTTAGACCAAAATAAACGCTTTTTCGTGAAAATCAGTTTAACCTCGTTGTGGGCTTTCACTGTGCGGACTAATTTCAATGGGTTCACTGTAGTTGACTAGTTTCACTATCTACACTCATCTCAATGTTTTCAAAAATTAGTTGAAACATTCACATTTGCAATGCCTCGGAAAATTTTGGCACTTGAAAAAAATTATCAAATTTGGAAAATTCCAAAAAAAATTACCAATTTCAAAAAGCTTCAAATTCCAAAAATGGAAACTCTGAAATTGACGGAATTTGAAGAATTTCGAAAAATTTGACCAATATGGAAAGTATTCCAAAATTTAAAAATTTCGAAAATTTCAAAAATTTTAAAAAATTTGCAAAATCTTTAACACTGTCGAAAATTTGATTAATTTCAAACTTTATCTTTAATTTCAACTTTAAAAACTTGGTTCTGAAAATATTGAAAATTGCCAAACGTGAGAGCTCTCGAGAAAAAAATTGCAAATTGAATTTCAACAATGTTGTATGTAGAACATTTTCATTTTGAGATAAGAATTTTTGCAAAAGTTCGGAACTCTCAAAAATATTGCCTTTGCAATATTCCGAAAATGTCAAAGTTTTTGACAATCCAAAAACAGCAAAAAGGTTGATCTTTGTCACCATAAATGTCCGGAAAAATTTCAAGTAAATCAATTTCAAATGGCGAAAATGTTACGAGTGTTAACTACTTCTCCAGGATAAATTACAAGTTCTCGATTCGAGTTTAATCTTCACTTTGTTTTATTCTACTTCATATGTTAACACGCAACTGTAGAAGGCGTGTCCCACACCCGGTCTAACCCTCGATAATAATAGTTGGTGGTGTACGAGTCATCGTTCAAGAATCGCCATGCATTATGCGTGGGAAAGATTTGCAATGCAATCGTCGATTTGCCAATCATTCATGGTTTTGACAATTTCATCTACGGTTTGAGATGAGCGAAGCTAAGTCTCTCATTTTGCATTGATCCAGCTTATTGAAAAAAAAGCCTCGCAGAAGAAATTATTTGAAAAATTTTGAAATATAAAAAAAAAAATTAAATTGAAATGTTCAAGCGAAACCTTTTTAATGCCCCATGCAACTCCCAAGTTCATTTGGGGGAAGATAAGTCATTGATACCATACAATTAAGCTGGTGGGAATTATATTCCGCGATCAAAATCATGTCACGAGAAATTCTGCGGCTACCAAAAGCTTCTCTATTTCTCTAGTTTAGATCCTGAAATCAAGACTTCCCCATTTTCCAAATTTACAAAAAGTTCTAAAAGTTCTGAAATTCCTAAAACCCTAAAAACTTACTTTAAAAAAATTGAAATTCACTGTTGAATTGTGTGAAGTTCACTGTTGAGAGCTCATCCGATACAATCCCTTATCAATAATAAGCATATTATAGAAACCACCTGCTAAACATAACAACATGAATAAACCTACTGTCATTAGCATTCTTGTTCCAATGTCAAAAGTAATTCAAAAAATGTCTGAATAAAACTAAACGAACTAAAATACCAGTCCAAAGAGACTTTTCAAAAGTCGTGAAAAATATTTGAAAATTCAAAATTCAAAATTTCTCAAGGAAAAAAAACTCCAAAAAACCTGAAGGCTTTTAAAAAAAACGACAGACTAAAAAACCCTGATCCATCAACTTTCACCTTCCAAGTAACTAAGATTTCCTAACGTGTCCTGTTGAGAGTTCACTCGATAACGTTCCACAATCCCTAAAACCCTAGATATCAGCACAATCAAGTTGGTGGCAATTATTGACAAAAAAAAGAACAACACCATAGATATAACCATCTAACAAAAAAAATATTGTTTTATTGGTACTGACCTGGCTCCTAGTTGAGGGTGATCTGTGCCTGTGCCGGGAAGACTCTTCACTAGGTGACGATGACGCATGATGATGTCTAGTTTTTCTGCTGCGCGTTGTATGATCACTACGACGTGTTTCCCGAGGTGTGTAACGGGGTTGGTGAGCTCTGCCTCGATCAGCCTCACGATGTCCATGAACGTGTGACGATTGTTGGCGACCACTACTTGGTGATCGTCTGTGACTGCGCTTATAACGTCTTTCAACGCTCGTGCCACGCTCATGTAAACGCGATCGCAATACACGTTCTCCACTGAAAAATCAAAAAGAATGTCAATATTTGCCCTAATGTCAGCAATCCGTTTGTATAAAAAGTATATGATACATATTAATGAATGTAATCAATGTAGGTCCGAAGGGAATGCAGAGGAAAAGGTCCAGAGGCTCTGAATGGCGAGAGGAAAGGGATTACGCAGAAGTGCGGGTTAAGAAGCTACTGGAAAAAGGAAAGGACATGTGTGTGGTGGAGAAGACAGCACGACTGAGGATTTCAGTGGTTCAAATTCAGTGAGTGAGTGGGAGACGGGAGAAAAATAGGGGTCCATGGTAAGGATAAGACGTGGAAGCGAAGCATGCGAAACTGAAGTACATGTAACCCTGAAAGCAATCGTTAATAAAAACTGATCAATCGAACAAGGGGAGTGAATGTGACCCATCAGGACACGCTAATAGGGTCTACTACTCTTGGTCCAAAATCATTTGATCCAATGACTGTTTGCCCTAAAGGACGGATGGTACAAAACTTTTCGTCCAATTCCCAAAAGATCCAAAGGTCCAAGTGTCTTATCATTAATGCAATTGAAATATCCTGAATTTTTTATATAAATTGATTGAATTGAAAAGAAAGTAGTGATATATTTTTTTTAATCTAGGAAAAAGAATTTTTTGTACAAATTCAAAACAGTCGGAGAAAATTTGCAAAGTTGAGTAAAGACAACAATTTCGCAAATGGTCAAATTCCTTCGCATTGAAAAAAAAAACCATATACGTTTCTTCCTCATTTTTTTCACGTCCCCAAGTTTACTCTCCTTCAACTGCTTTCAGGAAATGGACAAAAGAAAACATGATTAACTTTGTGTTTATGGTACAGTTTTATTGGAGTGATTTAATGAAGCTTTTCAGGTGATTTTGTATATTGGAACTGGTCCAAGGGCCTTGGTGCAGCTTTGGGATGAATTTTAGAATAGATTAAATGGGTCATCTTGCAATGTACCTCAGGAAGTGAATTATTTTGGAGTGTGCATCAAAAAGTGTTAATAACGTCATTTCGAAGAGGCTAAATCAAGTGGGTAATAGAGAGTGAGACTAAGAGTGAAAGAGCAAAAACATAAATAAATATTTACTACAACTAACAACAATTAATCTTGACATATGATAAATAGTCACAAGTGAAATCTGTCTAAGTTAATTATGCATATAACTTGCGGATGTGTTTTTAACGGAACCAAAGATTGCCAAAACAAAATTTAAATAAAAAAATAGGCAAAAATTTAATTTCACACATAAATCAATTTCATATATTACAAATGAATTTCTCATAACAAAAGAAAAATAACATAAAATTTTTGAGGAAAATATACAGTAATAGACGTTTTGCCTTGATGTTAGTCACATTTTTCATCATTTATCTGTGCCATGTAAAAACAGTTTCCTTATGAAAATCCTTAATGGTTACTTGCTCCATCAATTAATTAGAGGTCGTTAATAACCAATTACAGTATCTCTGCCAGCCGCAAGAGATTTAATTACCGGTCAGGTTGTATTTTAAAATTTTGATCTTTTTCAAGATTAGTTTTCATTTTTTATTCAGGTTACAAAATTCAACGGGTAATTTAAGAGTCTCAAAGATTTCAAAAAAGCAGATTCGAGGTGTGTGTGTGTGTTCCTGTGTGTGTTTGCCGAGGGAATCCAGAGGGATTCATGTAATTTAGAGGTGATTAGATTCCCGATGACAATGGTCCAGTAAATTGTTTTCAACCCTTTCTAATTGTTTAGAAAGCTCTACGGCGTCAACGGTTAGAGTTAGCGAAAAAATTGTTTAACAAAAGTTGTTCCTCATACAAAGATACGCATTTTTCATTCAATGACTTTTTTCACAATTCGGATAATTAAAGAGATATGTTCGTTTGAAAAATTATCGATTTGAGAAGTGCCACTTTGAGTGTTTCAATTTAGAAAATTATCAAAATTTTTGTAATTCAAATGAAAAATTAATATTGGTTCTTGTAACTCATAAACTATTGAAATTGTTGGTAACAATAGAATCCGACCTTCTGAAATAAGTTGAAAAAATTAACGAAGACAAAAATCGCAAATCGGGAATTTTTTCCCCCACTTGAAGAAGCACACACTCAGCGCACTAGTGTACATAAATATATGCCGAATACTAATGCAATAGTATATGAAGAGTGGATTCTCTTATTTTGCTATTATTTCATTTCCGCTATTCGAATTATCATATAATTGAAATATTATTTTCTTCGTTAATAACAAAAATCATTTACTGTTACCTAGGCATCCAAGTGGCAAGTGATACATAAAGCACTGGCATCTTTCACGTATTCCTTTTAAGAAAACCTCCTGTGATTCAACAATAAACCTTAGATTGTTCGTATTGTTTGCACCATTTGTTCAACTTGTTCTACCAATTTTTTTTCAACTGAATTTTTGACCCGTCTATCGGCGCGCTGAGATTTGGTTCCACCTAAATTTTCATATTATCAAAAATATGTTCGAAAATTGTCATATTTAAACGAAACTTTTTTAATGCTTCACGTAACTCTTTTAGTGTATTTATGTGGAAATAAAAAATCATTTAGACCACACAGTTAAGTTGATGGGAATTATGCTCTTCGACTTGATCGGAATTTTTCCGTTTTACGCGTATCGTTGGGATTGGAATCGCGCCATCTATGGAGGAACTCTGCGGCATCAACCGAAAACATTTTTGGCAGATTACTTCAAAACTAAGAATATTAACGAATGTTCATATGAAGCTATATTGTAGATCCCAGTGTGCACTACAAAAAACATTCTCATGAAAATTGGGATATCTCCTTCACATTTCGACATATGGTCCAAAAACAAAATGCCAGAGGTTACCGCGATGCGCGCCATCTGCAGAGAAATTCTGCGAACTCAGTCGAGAGTCTTTTTGGCTGATATCTTGCAAACTGAGATATAAATTTTACATTACGTTCCGAGAAACAGAATCGCATTTAGTTAAGTTTTTATTGGATGTATTAGTGAAGAAACTGAACGAACCAAAACAACGAAATCGGAAAGATTTTTTTAAAAGTTGAAACTGCCAAAAATCATAAAAGATTATGATATTTAGAATATTAGAGACGTCCATGACATTAATTCTCAATAATCTACCGCATTGTCATAATTTGGTACCTTTCAAAATTTTTAAAAATTAAAAAAAAAATCCAATTCCGGTATTACAGAAAATTTGAAATCGTTTTTATTAGTCGCGGATTCATGATGACCGATAGCGAATCCAGGACGTAATACAACAAAATAAACTTGGTATTGTTTTCTCGAATCGCTCAATGAGGAGAAATTGCGTATGAAACGCTTTCGCTGCCACTCATAAAGACCTGAGGAAGCGTGAAATAACATTTTCTAGCCAAGTACATGATTGATTTGGGGAGAGCAAGTGCTCTGTTTATTAACAACGGAAGCTGAGGTGAATGATTTATTAAGATGGTCAATCTTAAAAGCGTAAGTAACTATATCGTCTTGAAACTTAACCGTCAGATTTGTGGCACTGCCCGGATTATGCGCAATTTTTGAAACCAAAATCTTACCATCTCAATATGTAGTGTCCAATAACTAACCTATCATTAGTCGCGTTATGAGATTTGCTCTTCCAAAAATTCTCATATAAAAAATACACTAAAAACGTGTAATTGTAATTTTCAAATTCAGTAATTAGGGAAAGGTTGGATCTAATGAAAAATTAATTCGAATCTAATTTTTTACGAGGAAAAAAACGAAATGGATAGATCGAAACCATCCGGTGACCTTGAAAGACATCTGGCGTTAGCTACGCGAGCGCCATCTTCCGTTAAGCATGTATACTAAAAACATTTAAATTAGTGCGCTCCTGGAGAACGAGGATGTGCGATATTCGAATAAGAATACTAAAATTGTCCTGAATAATGTCAAACATGTGCAGGCGACAGCCGCGCCTCGTAGTGAGGAAACTACGCACCTGAAGAAACTCTGACGCCATCATCTCCTTTCAATCATTCTTTTCACATAAACTGGAGAACAAATTTAGAAAATTTCTCACGTATTGAACTTCTGTTCGTCCAACCTATCTGTTCCAATAAATTGTTGATAAAAAAAAGACTAAGGAAATATCCACATGTTGCAATCAAGGACCACACGCCCAAGGAATTTATAAGTGAGTGATCCGATCCATTCAGCGGAGGACACAACGTCCTTCTACTCGGATTTCGGAGTCGTGTTCACTTTTTGTCCTCGACTTCATCGGAGATCAGATATGGATGAGGATTGATATCTTGGGAGAAGTTTTTTTTCTTAGTTTCGAGTGTTGATTGAGACGTGATTGAAGTCACTCAATCAGCATTTGTATTCAGTAAAACGCGCACTGGAATTTTTTTCCGTTCACTATATATAGTGTTGTACACGTACTAATTCGAATTTGCTTATTACATGACGCCAACGGTAGATGGCGCCCGCATCGCCAAAGAGTGATGTCTTTCAAGGTCAGGTGAGCTTTTACAGCTCTGGACCTACAATTATGCATTTTTTTATTACAAAGACGATGGCTTGAAGTTCAATTTTGGATTTAGGCCTACTTCACAGGGTCAAGCGAATCTAAATAAGGAGATTTTTGTCTTAATATGCAACAACTAAAATGTATCCCACATTTTAGTGATAAAGGAAGATCATATAGACATCCTGCTTTCCATATTTTATGATATTTGAATTTCAGGGGTGTCCCCTTAATAAATTTGTTTTTCACAAGAGCTAGTCCAGGACTGTGCTGTATTTGAATAAACTATTACGAGGAAGTCAAGAGTCAGATTACCGAGACAGGCTTGCCATTGTCCACATTTCCCCCTCAACCAAACCCACCAACGCGTGCAATAAAACAGATAGCTATCAATCCTAAAATCCCTGACTCAGAGTTCCTCATGAGAGAATCAAAGCACCGAAAGCACTAAGTTGTACAATGAAAGATTTGGATACCGAATCAATTGGCCTTCAGTCAATTGCAATTTCCTTTGATTTTACACAGACTACTTTGTTGCCAAATGCGTACTTCCGGCAGCGCCAAAGTGAGAAAGTTGATGGCCGATTTATCCATTTTATTGATCTCTAATTCCACATGTGATAGGCCAATGGTAAAATTGTGTCATATAAATAGTGGGAATTTTCAAATTCTCAGAATTGGACAATATCAGAAACTTTGCATTCTGTCTAACGTTTTTTAATTTGTAACTTTGCAAAACGTTGTGTCTAACATTTTTGCAATTTTTAAAAAATTGGAATTCCCAAAAATTTAACTTCACTGAAATTCATTTTATTTCAATTGCCGAAATGTGTTATTTTGGTCATTTTTGTAATTTATCAAATAGAAGCAACAATATTGTGAAAAAACTGGACACATTTCAATTCTCAAACTTTGTTAAAATCGTAATGTTTGTGACATTTTTGGACGAATTTTCTTAAAATTTTTCGCAATTTTTAAAAGTTGTAAAAGCCTTTTTTTTATTTGTTACAGTTTCAAGAACTTGGAATGATCAAATTCTTGGAAAATTCTGTCTATGTCAATTAATAAATTGTATAAAAGAAAAAAGTAAAAATTCCAATAATCGATATTGCGCATATATCCATCGAAGACGGAATGAGACTGCAATTCACTATGAATCAAACAGGAAACAAATTGTAAAAGAGAGAAAAGTGAAGCTACTAGTTGAATTCTGTTATTGATACAGACGCATGAGCGAAGATCATTTGTAGAAATCGAATGAACTATCTGACCTCCGTAGAAATTGAGTATCATCAACCGATGATTATTCAACAATTTTTCTTATGAAAATTCAGTAGTGAAGTCGTTAAATAGGCCAATTTCTCTTTGAATTAGACTTACGCACATATCACCAACTCCTAAGTCACTACTGGAATATTTTTATAAGTAATTTTTTTTTTTTTAATAAAAATTTTAGAAAAAAATTCGAGCAACTAAAAAATTGTCGAAATTCTAACGTCAAGAAATTTAAAAAAATGGAGTTATACAAATAGTTTTACAATTTCAAAAATCGTTAAAATTTTCATATCTGTATTTTTGATATTTTCAAAATCCAAAAGTTCTATAACTCTGAATTATGAAAATTTTCAATTTTAAAAAATTCTGGAATTTTAATATAATTTTGTTTTCAATCAAAATACCAGATATTTTTTCGTGTAATTTTATAAAAGTTAGAAACGTTGGATTACACCCAACAATTTTGCAAAAAAAATTCAGATATTAGAAATGAAAAAAAACTTCGTATTCTTTTTCGTTTTTTTTTAAGCACAATTGCCTGGTTTGAACAAAAAAAATAAAGATCGAAATAACAATGTTCCAACTTTAAAAATGTTTCAAATTTTTTAAAAATTTTCCAAATTTTTTAAAAATTTTCCAAATTTTTTTAAATTCATTTTTTTGTACGTTGTTTTTTCCACACTTTGCAATTACCCTCAAAAACAAAATTGAAGATCCCTCGAACTCGTTAAAAAAAATTAATTGAAATTTTGTTTTATAAAATTAAGACAATTGTGAAAATATCCACTGGGTGCACAATGACTGATTCTGAGAGGAAATTTAATCTTTTGTTACAGCTGATGATTAACCACAATCCGAACAAAAAATTGGACGTTTAAATGGAGTAAAAATATCTCTCTTTCCTCGTGCAGTTCAATATGAATTGACAAGAGCTAATGAGAATACAGTTACTCTCAACTCACGAGAGTTGGTTTGATACTGAGACGTTCTCTGGTAAATTGCACTTACGAGGGGGGAAATAAAGGCAAAGTGGAGGCTAAATGGAAGGGATTCAGCGGCATTGGCCTTCCAGACTCTGGCACTCGATAATTTCCACGAGACAAATTGTTAGTAGTTATCATTTGTCAATGTCAAATGAATTTCTTTTGCAAAATTTACCACCTTATTTCTTTCTCCAAAAATGCAACAATTTAAAAAAAAATGTTAAGAAATGAAACTCAAAAAGGTTTCGAGTTTTAGTTTTGTTTTTCAAATGTTCCTTAGTCCACATTAGTTTTCTCTAATGAGTGATCTTTTGGTATTATTTGATCTTTCTCCCGGAATTGCACAAATTTTGAAAAGGTCAATAGTATCAAAAATCTCAAAAAATTAAACAATCTTAAAAAATTAAGAAATTCCACTCTTGAGAAATTGAAAAATTTGAACTTTAAGAATGTGGTAATTGCCGAACTGAAAGCCAAAATCAAGAGGAAAAATGAGTTTAAAAATGGGAACCTGTTAAAGATTTGAGAAGGCTCCAATCATTTACAAAAACGCTAAAGAAAGGGATTTTAAAAAAACCCAAAACCTTCAAAAACTCGACAAATGATAAATAAAATTTTATTATAATTTTAGAGCCTACTTTACTTTTTTTGGGAAGCTGAATGAACCTTACGAAAAAAGTCAGTATGACAATTAAAGTTAACATTTCGCAGAAACGCATCAAATCGAACTTTCCAACGCTCCTAAAATTTTATACAATTTTATATAATTTTTCATGAACTCCAGTATCTTCCACAATTTTCCCCCTCATCTAAATTACATAGCGTAAAATTAAAACACTATGATTTCTACCCACTCAGTACTTTTCCTTTTACGTTATATAATTATCATTAACCATATAATGAAGAATTGTTTGATTTTTGTTCCCGGAAATCGTGTAATCATTATTTTTCAAACCTCAAATAGAAAAAAAGAAATTAATTTACTCAAATGGTCCTTTTTCAATATTTTTCGAAAAATGTGTAGAATGACAATTACACGCTAATTTTCTTCAATTTCTTTTTTTACTAATCAATTTTATATTGCTTCAAATAAGAGATATTTTATACACCTTCCAAGCAACAATATTTTTATACACTCATGTGCAAAAAATCTTTAATTAAATTTTCCAAAAACTTTGATATTATTGAAGTTTTGCTTTTTGAAATTTTCAAATTTTCAAAACTCTGAGAAAACTGGCATTTCTCAAATTATCCATATTTTGTAAAATCGATTTTTTTTAAAATTATTTTAAATGCAAAAAATTTGGAGAAATAAACTCAAAAAATTAGCGCCATTTTCAATATTCCACATTTGCTTTTTCCGTCTTTCATCCCACCCATAAGCATTGCAAAACATTGCTAAATTGATTGAAACTTTATATTCAGCTCATTTAATTTTGCCGTTCCATTTGAGGAATTTTTATTGGCGGGGTCTTTGACGCCTGGGTGGACAGGATTAATCGGTGCTCCATAAATCACAGATAATAGAAGAAAGGAAATTTTTCTTATGGTTTGCAGTGGCAATTAATTCTCACCTGTATGTACCCTTGCTTTGGGGACTCTCGTAATCAATTCGCCTACGTTTTTGATCGAATTGTGGCTCAGTAGCTGAGTGAGAGCGCGACCTCGAGTGGGTACGCGAACGATGACGCCTTCTGGTTCTCGGCATCTGGAAAAACAAAAAAAAACATTTCCTCAATTATTTCTGTGGTCAAAGAATGAAACAAGAAAAAAAAAAATTCCCAATTTCTAAATTTTTCATCCATGGTCCTATACTAAAAAGGAGAGACGAAAGGGACTATCGATATATATCGAAATTATCGAAAAGCGTAAGACCGAAACGGACGCGACACCAGTCAGTGCGGCGGAAGAAGGAAATGCGCGTGCGCAGAACGCGCCACCGGACTCTTGTTAAAACCTGAAATGTGGGTAATTCGGTGGATTGCGCGCCAGATTCAAACCCTCCACCATAATCCGCAAACTCTACCTGCGGTTGCGCCTTGATTATGCAACGTAGAAAAAAAACTCATAGAACATAAAAGGTGTATTTTTACCTAAGGAATATATTTCTTCCCATAAAGTTTTTCCTATCTGGAACCGTTCTTGAGATACGCTGTTATGAACATTTCAACTGCTTTATAGCAATATAGATAGTGGAGCGATTTTATCCCAAATTAAATCACCTCTAAGTTACATGGAGACCGTTCGATTCGGACCCTAATGACCTCAACCGGATTGTTAGGTAGTGCAAAATCGTGTGCCAACAATTAGTGTTACCTACACACATGCAGACATGATCTCAAGATTTGATGGAGATCCCATTAGGGCAACACATCACCTTCCCAATTCGTAATTTCTACCCAAAACCAGTCCAAGATTTCATCTGAAAATCAATTACCTGCTCACCGAGTAGCTTCAAGGAAAAATCTTATGGACTTGGGAGATTTGTCTTCATCAATTCACTTTCGAAATAAAATCGACATGTCGATAAACATGACGTGGTTGTTATAGCATACGAGTCGAGTCAATAGTTTAACTATGAAACTTAAGGAAGAAAGTCAAACGGCATAAAACACCTATTTTTAAGATAGGAACAATATTCCTTGAGCACTTTTCTCCTTATCTCTACACATTTCTCTGCATTAAATTTTTTTTTGAAAATATGTCGATATTTCCATTAGGTTTCTCGTGATTACCGTTCGTTCCCTTCCAAACAAAATCACGATTTGTCGACTGACAATTTTATCAGCTAATGTTCCATTCCGACCATTCTATATGTTCTTGTACTTGTATTCCCAGTACGAGACATCATTCCCAATACAAGACTACACTGCTTTAGCTTAAGGCACTTCTTCACCAAAACATTGAAAAAATTCCACAAAATGGTAACAACACAAAATTCGCCCAAAATAAAAATCGATGTTATACACTTTCTTTTTATTTATGGATTTTTTTAGATGTGTGAAAGACTTAACACTGGAAATTCCCAAGCACATGAAATTGGTAATTTTTTTAAAGATATTCATTTTTAATACATCTCTGGGATTTTCGTAATTTAATAATCTTTAAAGATTATAAATTTGTCTCTATACTTTGAAGAATATTTTAAGAGCTTCATTATTTCAAAATACAACATATTTTAATTATTTAAGTTACAATAATTGTAAGTGAGCGCGCTTTTCCCTCAACTGATGTATAAAAGTTATACTTAATTGAGTTTAACTTAATTTCGTTATGTGGTATAGTGGTCTAAAGAAAAAAAAATTACTGTATCGTTTAAATTGTTAATTCGGAAATATGTAATTCTGGAAACGTTTATTTCAAAATTCTCGCGTTTTCAATTATCAGGAATCTTGTGTCCTTAGCAAGTTGTGCAATTTCATCAGTTTTCAACAAATTAATACCTTAAATTGCCATTTCACTGTTTTCTAATCCGTGCATTTTCGGTTGGCCCGAGCCAGCTACTTACGTTGGATAATATGCTTGCTTGATCCCAAATGTAATTGAAGACTGATGATATCCAAGAGCGTGAAGATGATGATTGCGGTACAAGACTGTTATTTGACAATGACGATGACATCGGCCCAACAACTCTGGAAAATGTTTCTCATTTTTTACCTCAGAGTCGTTTATAATTTTGAAAAGTTGGACCAATTACAAAAATCATTACCATATGGAATATTTTATATTACTTTTTTTTTTCTAGAATTTCCCAAATTTCGGAGAATTCTATTTTTTTTTCTTAAGTTCTTAAATTCGCCAAATTAAAAAAAAAATATTTTTCTCAGGTTCTTCAACTCTCTGATTTTTCTAGAATTTCATTTCATTAAAAAAAAAAATAAACAAAACTTATCAAAATTTGAACTGCAAATCACTAATTTTTTTGAAAAAACTTAAGTCAATTAATTTGGTTAAAAAACTCAGTTTCCTAATAGAAATATCAACGGAAAATTTTTAGGTGAACACTATAATTCAAATATATAACTCTTCTTTTTTCAGGATATTTTTTCCTGATGCAATGGCCGTTCTCGGTGTCTTAAGACACGAAATTTCAATTAAGTGATTCTTTTATTAAAGTTTGATCATTAAGATAAGCTTGATGGTTTTTCCAATTTAAAAATTCCCTTATCATTTGACTTATATTGAGCCTTTCTAAAAAACTTGTCGAAACTTTTTAATCCAAAGCTCAACAATCTTCTATAATTATCCAAAATTTTCTATCGCTCAAAACTTATTGATTTTTTTTATAACTACATATTATTTTTCCAATTTTTACCTGATCAATTGTTACGTTGATTATCGTGTTGCAGAATTGACTTATATTCCGTAAATTTCAACAAACAAATTATCATTTCTTTTTTAATATTTGTAACCAGTGTCAATTTACAAAATTCTAAAAAAAACCCATAAAATTCTAGAAACCTACAGAATATTATACTACTGCAAAATATAAATAAAAAAAAAATTCTTGAGCACTATCGATATTATTTTAACTAATGTAAGCGCAAAAATCTCGAATTATTAACCCAATTTTTTTACATTTTCAAAAAATGCTAGGAATTTTAAATTGCATAATGCCCTAGACAATACTATACAACTTCGAAAAATTCGAAAAATTCTAAAAAAAAAAAAAAAAAAAAAAAAAAAATGGTACACAAATTTCTCATCGAACAATTTATCTCAACATTTTTGACATTCCCACGATAATATTTTTCCCAATCACTTGAAATTTCATTTCTGTTGACACCTGCTCCAAAAACCAGAAAAAAAAAATTATGACACAAAAAACCGCGAAGACGCTACGAACTCATTTTATCCGCGTACCACAAACTTCCCCCAAAGCGCGCGGTTTTCCCTAAATATCTCGAATTCTAACAGACCCAGTAAAATCTTCGACACCACCATTTGTGCACCCCTCTTTCCACCCTCCAAAAAAGTCCCCACAAAATCTTCTCTACCTCCCTCAGACTCCGAGATATTCCCCAAAAACCCGCGTTCACCCAAGTCTCACAGTAACCTCATCGAGCAAAAAAAAACTGAGCATCCCAACCTTGAACAGCTGTCTACCTTCAATCGCAAATTTACACTTTCCACTTCAAGCGCACACTTCCGCAAAATCTTCTAAATACTAATGGTGAAAAAACAACGTCTCAACACTGTCAGAACGAAAAATGCACGCTAAAAACTACAGTAGCTCACAGTAGCTAATGGTCCCAAGCCATGACGGATTTGCCGCCATTTTGAAAATTTGAGATGAACGAGAAAAGTGCGTATTCCGTGGTGGATAGCTATAGTTAACTAAACGCAAGCGCAACAATCGATTAATTGCTCGTGTTATGCTCTCCACAACGTTTTTCAACTTGTTTTATTTATTTTACAATATCAGGTGTTAGTCAATGACGAATATTGACGTAAATGTGGCAACACTCAATGTTTGAACACAAGCGCTTGAACACATTTTCTTTTTCTTCGTTAAAATTGATCAATATGGGAAATTACTCACGTTCCACGAGTACACGAGGCGCAGTTGGTGGCAGATATAATTAAAAACTGTTGTTAACCAGGTGCATGAAGTGTCGGAACGCAAAACACTATTGTGTATCACCGACGTGGACATAGGATCAATGCGATTGGCAGGCTGGGACTCGGGCAACTTCGGAAACAGTCGTTAATGGGGAACGGCTCAGGCGGAATTTACGGGCGGCGGGGGGAAAATGATTGGGCGCGCAATTTGAACTGCAAGATATAGATCATCTGGCTTTCGTAATTATGTCACGTGTTTAGGGGGAATTTCCCGATTCGGGGCGGGGAGGGGGAGGGGGGAAGTACACGTTACTCTTGTATAGTTCTTCTTTTGATGTTTGAATTGATGATTAAATGAAACACAGATCCAGGTTTACTATCTCGCATCACGACTCATTACAATTATTCAAATTTGAAGTCTTTCGCCAGTGGAATATTTGGTAATACAATCGCAGGTGTTTCCCCAGAATTAGGATTATAGGCAGAATGAAGATAATATATGAATGAAGAAGATGATATAATGTCACCAATGAGAATAGGTCGACAGAGCAAAGAGTTCATTGCAGAAAGCAAATTTTTTTAAAACATATTGAGAGTTATTTTACTAGTAAAGAGCAACATGAAAAGTTGATTTCGCGAAATTTCCACATAACAACCGGTGTTAAATATAGCAAACCTAGAATGCGCATTCATCAAAACTTACGGACATATTTACTGCGATTCAAATATCTCCACTTTTCATTCACATTATCAAAAATTTTCATCAATATTTTTACACATATGTCTATATAATCTCATGACAATGTGCGCGTAACAACATATTGTTCAGTTAATTGACAACCATGCGCCGTAAAATTTCAAAATTGCCACCATCATTGATCACGTGATGCATACTATAGATAAGCGAAAAACTTGAATTTTTCGGTGTTCAAAAACAATTTTTTCAAAATTTCCATCGCATCCTGCAGATTTATTATACACTAAAATAATGAATGTAGGTTTACCTGGGCCATTATCCAATATCGAAAGTTCTCCTCAATTAGCTCGAAGAGATATTTGAAAAAATCACGTAACATTTCAGATGGCAAATTTAGTTCTGATAGGACTGAACCCGGACACTTGAGATGTTGTTGTCGGCATCGTTGACCGTGGAACACATGGGGAAATTGAGAGGAAAAAAAAGGAGAGAGTACGATGACCCAGTAAAAGAGTGGGCCAATCACAGGTGGCGACACGTTCCATTGGTGGGAATTTTGAAATGGCGCGTACATGGTCGATATGTCTATTGAGAATATAAATCCGGATTGTACAATCCATGATATACTTCGATTTATCTTGGAAAATAAGAAAAAGGCACAGCGCGAGACGGAAATTTATTATAATAGGTCCGAAAGTGCAGAGCAAAGTGGACTTTAGCCTCTTCGGTCATACGAGTTCGGTGGCACGTGCTGCGCATGCGCACTTCCTTTTACCGCGCACAGACTGGTGGCGCGTCGGTTTCGGTCTTACGCTTTTCGATAATTGCGATATATATCGATAGTTTCTTCCGTTTCTCCTTCTTAATATAGGACGAGTCCGGTAGCGCACTTCCGTTTTCCGCCGCACGTCCTAGGGGAATCCCCAACTTCTGAACTGGCAGTTACAGACAACCAGGTCTCATTAATATTTCAGTTACATTACCTCAATTCCCAACGGATGAAGTGACAATCGCTGACTATAGAAATGATTCGGATCCTCGGAGGATTGGCATCTATCGTTTTGTCCACCTCTCGATCTCCACGGCCCTCCCCAGGTACAATCACGTGCCTAGAAAAGCGCAAACGTCAACTGAGCCGAATGCTCTCATGTCGCATTATCGATCAACAAATTGCTTTGCATGTATAAAAGCTCTCGTTAAAAACCACTTTGCATGCTTTGGAAAATCGTTAAGGTTGTAATGATTTTTTTTCTAAAAATATCAATCATTGTTTTCCCCTCTAGCGTGTGTAAGTTCGTATGATGAATTGTCAACATAGCAAGCAAAGTTGAATACCGTGAAAAATTGTATTACAAGTGCGCGGGAAATTTAAATATTTCGACTCTGCAGCAATCCAATTTTGGTCTATTCAAGATATTATTTCTCATGACAGATATGTTTTTTTTTTCCAAATTTTTCGGGAATCTTTTAAGAGGACGGAACACATTTCTATAATTTTATAAGAGTACAAGGTCACTATACTGTCTTTATTTTCTCTATAATCGATCAATCTAAAAATTAGAAATGACCATTTATGGTTCCATATTACAGATGGCAGAATAATAAAATTTTTTGTATTGGAAAATCAATTTTTTCAAGGTTTCCGTTACATCCTTAACACGGTTTCGATCAATGCTTCTAGCCCACATGCGTTTGCGAATTGACGTACTAATAAGTTAGGCAAGGATAAGAGATAAGTTGGTCTACCTTACTGAAAGTTGAGTAATTAATCTGGTGTCTAAATCTTCCTAAGATTCTCGTGATACTTCCAATCATCTTCCAGGCACATCACAAGCGCCACTGCAATTACACCCCTCGTGATATATCCCACCTACACCCCCGCACATGCGCTAACCGGACAAGTCCAAGCAGTTTTCCAGTTAGAAACGAGTGGGCCAAATGAGCTTGTGCCCTCAGTTGGGGACACAAAAAATTTCCGATTTGTAATTATGGTCTGAAATGTTTTTTTTTCAAAAAATTTCTTCAAAAATGTCTTTAGGTAATTGGGCGCAGTTCGCGCACACGAGATTCTAATGCTCAAGCACCATCCGGAGATTCTGCGGTGATACATCGGAGAACTTGCGATTTGAACTTGAGACCGGAGGCGGAAAATTGGCAGCACACACACACATCATGCCGAAATATTTTGAGGAATATTCCGGTACCCCGTGATCTTTCAATCCTGGGACATCTCAATAACTTCCCGAAATTGGGACGCTGAAAAACAGTTAGGGAGCCAAGTCTGATCCTTTAGGGTCCCATCACTTCCTGATGTAGTATTCGCCTCCAGTGCTATCGTTATTCCCGAAAACTCAAACATCTCGTGAGGATGTGGAAAACTTGAAAATTTTCCAAATTCTTCAAATTTTCCAAATTTTCCAAATTTTCCAAATTTTCCAAATTTTCCAAATTTTTCAAATTTTTCAAATTTTTCAAATTTTCCAAATTTTTCAAATTTTTCAAATTTTTCAAATTTTTCAAATTTTTCAAATTTTTCAAATTTTCCAAATTTTCCAAAATTTTCCAAAATTTTCCAAAATTTTCCAAAATTTTCCAAAATTTTCAAAAGGTCCAAAATTATCGAAATGTTTCTTTCTGGTGAAACGTCCAAAATGTTAAAAATGCGCCAAGTATGGAATCATAATCTCGCGATTGTTCCATTTACCCATGTTTCATCGATAAACTCGAGATACCCACCACAGGAAAATGGAGTCAAGAGGCTGAACGGGGTGTGCTTGCAACCTTGGACCGAGGGGGTTGCAGTTGCAAGCGGCGGGGAGTAGGGTGAAAAAGCTCGAGCCCGAAGCTCTAGGCACTGTGAGGTATGCAGCCGCGCAATGCGGATGTGTTTGTGCAAATTCAGGTGACACAGGGAGTCGGGAAAATAGCGGAGCATATTATCAAAGTGAAAAGTTTGGGCCTCAGTACGTGAATTACGAGAGTGTAGTGAAAACAAAATCGTACGATATTGCGGTAAAACCTACCCCCTAATTAGTTGTTCTGCGGGTGTATTACGTCTGAAAACACTATAATTTATGCCAGAGGCAATGCTACTGTGTGTGTATGTTCGTGACTAGGATTTTTTTTTCGTAAAACCATTCATAGAGTTATCAGACAAATACGCCGATTTACACAGTCCTGGCTCTACATCTCGCGAGGAGCTGACTTTAGAAGAAAATCACATATAAGATTATTTGTAGAAAATCAAATTCTCTATAAAAAACGTAATACAAGATTTTTCTGTAAACCCAATTGTTAGCGAGATAATCACTTGTTAAAGGAAATTCTACGAATCAAATTTTTCAATCGAGCGCATCCAAGGGTCTTACGGAAATCTCATTCATTTCTGTTATACTCACTTATCCTTTTAGGTTTAATCTTAATGTACTTCCGCAGTAAGTCCTTAGAAAGAAATACATGGAAAATTTCGCAACGCACTAGAATTCTGAAAGCTGCATACGCCATAAACCATAAAACAATATTAAAATTTGAAGTGCACCGCCACACAATTTTCAACTTTCCGATAGGGAAAGTTATTGCAATACCCCTGAGAATGAACACTGCCAAATTCATTATATCTTCACGTTTCATGACCCCCTGAATCATTTCCGGAAGTTTTGACATCGTGCGCGTGTGTGTATGTGCGCGCCTGGAAGTTCCGACCAAAATTTTGAGCGCGGTTCCCTCGCGGACGAAGCGCACAATTAAAACGATTAAGGTCGCAATTGAAGCGTCCCCACGAAGTTTTGCACTGATTAGATTTTGTTTAAAATCGGCCCATGGCATTAATTGTTCTAAACAATTTTAATTGTTTGTAACGCTGTTTTAGGATAACCATTGCAGGCACCAAAAAATGTGTATAACAAAAGTTGATCCATAAAAATGCACATTCTAGGTCGTATGACTTTTTACGCTACCTCACATAATGATTGATCGATTGATCGATTCATCGATTCATCGATTGATTGATCGATTCATCGATTGATTGATTGATCGATCGATTGATTGATTGATCGATCGATTGATTGATTGATCGATTGAATGATTGATCGATTGATTGATCGATTGATTGATTGATTGATTGATTGATCGATTGATTGATTGATCGATTGATTGATCGATTGATTGATTGATCGATTGATTGATCAAGTCAAAATATATAACACTCCAAAAACTTTCAAAAGTAACAATTTCGCTAAGGATTCAATTCGCTGGTCGAAAAATTCTCTACGAAAAATGTCTCACATTTTCCCTTGAAACCTCTTGATGAGGCTAATTGAACTTTTGAGACAATCATGAAGAAAAATAATGTAGAAATTGTCAATCAGGAATTTTCAATGATCACCTCGCTAGTCTATGATTTTTTGCTCATTGAGCTAGATCAATTTGAGAGAGGCCTAGACTTTTCACTTGGATAGTAGTCCTGTGCAGAGAACTGGCGGCCACTGTAATTAGTGTGGTAATGCTGAGTGGAGTGACCCTCGTGTACCTTAAGTATATCACCAAAACGCAGGAATTGAGTGATTCGAGTCACAATGAGGGGTCGACAACTGGAAGTGTGTGTCTCAAAAGCTGGAGCGATATGCCCAGGCATCTACAATTTAATCCGCATATTAGGACGGGCTATCGACCCCTCACTGATGTCGGCGGGTGCCTTAGGAGCCTTTTCTATATTCATAACGAGACAGTCAATATTATGACACACGGTAAGTATACATGAAACGGGCCGACTTTGACGATACAGTAGAGTCCCCTTAATCCGTTCGCCTCGGAAGAGTGAATTGAGCGAATTTTGCTGGAAGTCTGAATTAAGGAACAGTCCCACTCCTGCGCTGGGCGAGTGCAGTGGAGGGAGTATATCGATGGCGGGTGGGGGAAACCAAAGGAGTGGGGGCAGCGCAACACACAACTGCCAAGCGCTCAAACGCTGGCTCAGGTTTGTGATGGGGCATTGCGCCGCTTTTCACGCGCACGTTGAGGCAAGGAGGCGTGGTATGGTGATAAGGTGGGGGAATAGCTGGAGGGAGAACAGGCGGAACGGGGAATTAGCGGTCGGATTACGGAAGCGACCCATTAAGGGAACTCTACTGTATTGTATCGTTTTTCATTTTTTATACATTTTTGAAAATAAAAAGAACTTTATTCTAAAAAGTGTATTTCAGGATGGAGCTCCTCCTACGCTTTTCAGAACAAAAAAAATTGAAAATTATGAACATATTTGCATGTTCGTATGTTAGGGATTTTACAATTTTCAATCACTCCCACTCTGAATTTCAGATAGTATGGACAAATTACACCCGAAAATTCGGGTTCACGGGGAAAGTATAGTATACAAGAGATGAGTTTTTCAGTTGTTGCCAAACGAAAAAGTTTGTTTTTGCATCCTCCCCTTCGGGCCTCCCCTTCAAACCCGTTTAAAATGCATACAAGAAGTGAGCCAGCACGTGTAACTCTAAGTGGATCACTCCATGGGATTGGGGTCAAGGTTAGCTTAGATAACTCTTGGGGTCAACTCTTGAATAGTATAGCGTACGGTTGAGGTGGGAGGGGGGGGGGGGGGTGAAAGGGATGGAAGTGATTGAAGAGCTTGAAATGGATTTCATGATGGTCGTTTATTGATCTATGCCCCTTTTTCTCCTAAATTTGTTCAAGGTTTCGCCATTGTTTGTATCCTGATAACGGTCCCCTATTTTCTACCATGGAACGATCAAGGTGCCTTTTATGGATTTCTATCCTGGTGTCATCTGATTGGGGCAGTTAGTCCCTGGCTTGGATCGTTCTTATATCATCTTTTTATGAATCTGAATTATGGAGAAGCCGTTTATCGCAGACTGCTCAAGCTGGACATGCTGGGAATCTGGGTGGTCCAGAGTATTGGTAAGATCATTTTTTCTTTCAATCAAAAATTTAAAAAAAAACACATCTCGATTCGCCAAAAACATCAAGCACACAAACATACACACCCACGCCTCTTATGTACCGAGCAGAAAAATTAAAATTAAACACTTTATTCTTCCCGCGGTCGATGAGATACCACACTAATTTCCAATGAGATTTTTCTTCCATATATAACCGACGTTTTTGATTGATTGAGCGTAGGCGCAATGCCATTCATATCAGCCTCGATCCACTGTCTTCCCGGACCACTGTGGCACGCATGCATGGCCCTCTACATTTTCCTGAGTCTCTGGGGCCTCTCCAAGGCAAGTGCAAAATTCAAATAGTGGAATTGGCGAACATAGCGCCCACATTGTACCAGGTCATTTTAGTAGATTGAAGGAAATTGTGTAATAACCACTGATTTCTCAATAGGCCATGAGAGCAACGTCGCCTTGGGAAAGACGCTTATGTTTCTCACCGCCGTTCATGATGCGAATGATCTTCATGACTCTGAGATGCTTCCAGATTGGTGGAGGGAATCCCAATGCACTCAAGCACGTTGTGCTTCAGGTGAGATTATTGAAGGAGATTCGGGGAACTTCTTAGACTACTCAACGGGTCATTTTATCGGTTATTTCAGTATATAGCATCAAGGGAGGAGTGCTATCGATTTATATTTTTGAATATTTGAAATATCCTCTAAACTTTTTCCATTTCCCATGTCTTTGAAATTTTTGAGTGGCATCAGACGTTTTCAAGATTCAATCGAATGAATTTATGCTACAAGATAATATCGCCAAACATAAGTGGTGAATTCGGAAAAATGAGATTGGGTCATCTAGTCTAAAGTGAAAGGGGAAACCCAAGAAAATATCGGTATATATCGATATTATCGAAAAGCGTAAGACCGAAACCGACGCGACACCAGTCGGCGCGGCGGAAAAAGGAAATGCGTGTGTGCAGTTTTAGGTATCACCTAGTCTAAGAGATGCGGAAAGAAGATTCTGAGGTGAAAAACATAGAACCAGAATTTTTACCATTAGTCTGCAATTCTAGGATCATAAAGTAACCCTTATATGTTGGAATATTCACTCCCCAAGTCCTTCGTCATTGATTTGATGCTTGAGCGCTTCTTTCGCCCCATCAGTCAAAGAACGCTCGCAGCCGCCTGGATGCGCTTGGCGTCGGTTTCTACGCGAACCTTGTAGGACCACAATTTCCATATTCAGAATCCCCATTATCTATGAAATACTGGTCAAACCATTATTAAAAGTGCATACAGTAATGTCAGTTGCAATCTCCAATATTTTTTGGAGCATTGCAAACGGAGCATTGCAATCGTCCCACCCGAAAACAGAAATTATTGCAATTCGTTCGAGAACCAATGAGGGAACATTTTCAATTAATTAATTCAAAATTGTTGATGACAGAATTGAAATGGTGACCTGAACTTTTGACTGCTTTGCGGATATCTAAAAATTGAAATTTTGAACGTCATTCGTTTTCAATTTTCAGGATTTAGTGGCAGTGATTGGTGGTACAATAGGCGCATTACGAATTCCGGAGAAATGGCTGTCAGGTCAAGTAGACCTTGTCCTCAATTCCCACAACATTATGCACGTGGTAGTGGTACTGGCTGTGTGGTCAATGCACTCAGCAACTATTCAGGATCTATATTGGATGATAGAACCATCAGCGTGTCAAGCTGTCACCCCGTCAATTCGCCACGACGAACTCTAGCTCATCGCTGTTCCAGCGTTGCAGAGTTGGGCACAGCATTTGGCACATTTTAATTTTTTTTTTCTATTTTTCGGTTCAATATGCTGAAGGTGGTCTCGTATTTGGCCCAATTTTTGACCCGTCAAGAACTACATATTCAACCCTAACTGAAAAAAATCAGTAGCAGTAATTTGGTTTTGCGATAAATACGAAAAAAAATCGTTTTTAAAATTATGTTTTTCAGAAAATTTAGGAGCGAAAAAAGTTACTAAGGAGCAAGTAATTTTTTTGTTCTCGGCGTAGGTAATTCACCTGTCCAATCCTGATCAGAAGAGAATTGATATTTGGGGTGCTAACCCGTCTGCAGCCACGTTATACGACATTCTCTCCCCAAACTTATCTTAAAATGTTATGTACGATAGGTTCGAACATTAAAATATTTAAGCGAATTTTTTTTAAATCTATGAACAAATTTTGCGGTATCAACCAAAAAATTGAAAATTGAAATGTGAGCATTTTTGGCGGATATTTTCAAAACTAAGAGCATTAACGAGTGTTCATGTAGAAATTATTGTAGCTCTTAGTAGGCTCTACAAAAAACGTTTTTATGAAAATTGAGGGATCTCGATTTTGAGATGGGAACCCTAAACAAAATGTGAGCGATTGTCTCAATGCGCCCTAAATAATGGTGGGATAATGACGCGACTACTGACGGATTTTAAGACGTCGTAACTGTGATTTGAGTGCAGACATGAATAACTGTGATTTTTCAGAGAATTTGAAAACGCGTGATTTAAGTAAGTTTGTTGTTGAATGAAGCACATGACATTATTTATTGTACAGTCGTAATGCAGTCAATAATACTGAAATCTGTAATTGATCGATTAGATTTTATTGAACAATATAGTAATAAAAATTGTGAAGATATTTTTTTTTCTTTTGAATTTTGTTCGGAGTTTGGGGGATCGAATATCTCCGAGTGACAATTCTGAAAAGTGAGTCAATTTTTTTTTTCACTTAGTTCAATTTTTTGGGGAATTTAGAGCAACAACAGAGCAATTATAGAATAGCGATAAGTAGGCGAAAAATTGATAAAACCTCATCTCATTACCATCAATTGTATTCAAAAGATAGTTCAGCAGGTGTGGAATGCAGTGTCCAGTGATGAGAGAAATATGGAAAAAGGGAAATATCTTGAAAAAATATTTTGAGAGAGAAATATTTTTGATTTGCAAAATATCTTGAAAAAGGGAAATATTTTGAAATTTTTGAAAATTTTGAAATTCTTGAAATTTTTAAAACTTTTGAAATTTTGGAAATTTTGGAAAATTTTGGAAATCCTGAGAATTGTTCTTGTCTCTGTTTTATCTTCAAAATTACCAATAATTTGGGCGTTACAACTTTTTTGAGATTTGTGAAATTCTCAAAAAAAAATTCCACATTTCAAAAATTTTCACTGGACATCCTAGACTGATTTCGGCAATAAAAGACATGTTGAAAAAAATTGCGACGGCATTTTCTCAATGAATTGAACAGAATAAATTCAGTGTTTATGTCGCTGCTGAATTATCTCTTGTAATTTTTTTTTTGCAAAATTCGCCCATTTTGAAACTAATTATTTAACTAATTTGACGAATCATTCAATATTCACTAGAAACTAAAGATCGCTACTCACTTCCATCAATTAGGAACCAATAGAATTAAGATTATAATTCAATTACAATAATCTTAGATTGCTCTTAGATAGGATCAGCTGACCAGAATTCGGATAAATGCATAAAAAAAAATAATAAAATGTCTGGGACTTTTGTCTTTTCTGTTCATTAGAATTTTCATATCTAGAATTACTAGAAAAAAAATTATTAAAAAATTCGTTGAATATCTTGAGATCAGGATTTGAATATTTCAAAACAGAAAAATCGAAAAGCCCAACGTCAATTTTTTGGGGCATATGTTAGAAAACGATCACCAATTTTCAATTTGTTTGTAATGATACATATGAGACGAGGTGCATTTTAAGAATGTCCACTAAACATAAACTTCATGCAAATCGAAAAGACAATTGCACAAAAATTCTTAAAAAATTAAATCATAATGGAAAATTAAACGTTGGTGGACATATTGAAAAATATGTCACAAAAATTGGTACGTCATTTCTGATACGTCGGTTTTGGGATATTTAATACTTCAAACTGATCTAGAATGGTCGAAAAAAATTCAGGCCAAAAATGTGATAGACAAGCAAGACTAATTTTCTGTTTGGTTAAAACTTTTTCCATCCGTTATATAGCTTACGGTGTTTTGAAGGTGATGGACACCTCGTTACCCCAAATACTGGTCAACCAATTAACCGCTTGTTATTACAAAAATAATGTACTTGTTGAACGAATAATCTGTTTCGCGAAAATTTTAGAAAATCAAAAATTGTTACTATTTATCCCTCGTCGACGAATATTTTGTACCTTGGATAGTGCGTTTATAACTGACAAAAAAACTATGTAATTTCACTGCGACAAAATACTTGACAAAACCTTTGAATCTATTTTCCAATTACCTGCTAAAAAGAAAGCTTATAATAGTGAAAATTCCATAGATGTTGTTTTATTGAACCTCTCAAAAATAGTCCAATTCCCATAATATTTCCTCAATATCGTTTTCCATATTTATTTTGTTTTATATATTCATGTAAATTTATATTTTTTCATGATTTTTGAATATCAACTTTTCCTGCAATCTGTCATTTTTATATATATATTTTTTTTACGAAAAAAAGAAGCGAAAATAATTATTTTTGCACAATGATTTTTATTTAATAAGCACAAAGAAAAAGAATTTTAATACAAACTAATTGCTTCAATTTTCATCTAAAAGAAGATTTCCCTACATCTGATTTGAAAGAATCTCAAAGGAACTTTTTTGATAAGACACATTTTCCTCTACAATAAAAGTTTTCATGAAACATTTGTTGGGGTCTGCCTTTCGTTTCGAGTTACTCGGTAAATGTGATATGGAAATCGAAATGCCAGCATCATTTCGCTACAGAATTGGTATAAAAAAATTACTGAAGTGGCGCATGACTTTCCTGTGTATAACTTTTGACTCGACTGAATTTGAACGGTGGATAGCGTCCGGATGAATTCAGGCACGTTGTTCCCTCGTGGCCATTTCCGTACTTTGTAAAAATAATGTAGCACAGCCAATTCAGTTGGTAATTGGATCGTTTTTGGGTCGACTGAATTTCGAATTCCTGAAACAAGTTAGCAATTTGTTGAAATGTTTGGTTTCGCTTCTTTGGCAATTGTGAAATATGTGGAAATTCGGAGTTCTTGCAATTGAATTTCGGAGTTCTTGCCATTTTCGTCTTGGAACTTATGACAATTGTGGAATTTAAGTAAGAAAAAAAAGTGTAAAATGCAAAGAATTTTTATAATTTTCTTAATTAAATTTTTTTTCCTATTTTCTCAATCAACGACACAAAATTGATTATTCTCAAATTTGAGAAACAAATATACCAAAGAAATGAAGAAAAAAAATACCAAAGAAAACTTACAACATGAAATGTCTGTTCCCCACTATCGTGCACAAATTCTTTCCTCTTTTTCTTGTAAATATTATTATTACTACATTTGGTCTCTGGTTTTTTCAACACGAGAGTGACACGATTCTCATGAAGCCTATAGTAGCCAATTAAAATTGAGGTATTTTTTGGATAACGAGTTTTCAACAAATTAACACAGCTCTGGGCATCATCTGTCAATGTCAACATCAGCACTCGTCCTTCAGGAAAAAATCTGCAACAATAATATTTTTGGTTAATGAAAAATTACAAAAATAGAATTTTAAATTTTTACATAAATTCGAAAAAGCTTACAAATTTCAACTGAATTACCTAATATATCTGAAATATTCAACCAAGTGCCAAGGCCGATAAAACTGATCCTGAAAACTGTTCTCGCCATGCCTAATGTACGTAGTTTTACTAATATAACAGCCGTTGTAATGTAATCTAGGTCGTTGCAGGTACATGGTCCTCCAGGAGTCGTACATGGGCTCAAAACTGCCGCAATTCACTCCCCATACCCTGACACACGCCAGTCTCCATATTTCTGGGTCCCTAGCAGAGAGGAAAAAGCCTCGACAGACTCCTGATACCATCTCCAGGGAGCGTAGATCAAGATCGGGTGACACTACCCACCTCAGAATATAGAGAACAATCTCCAACGGCAATGCAGATACATGAGTTGTCTGGACAGAAAAATATGGAATGGCAATTTTTTTATTTTGAAATACTTACAGCTCTTCCTTCAGTTTACAGTTAGTTTTCAACTTTTGACAGCATTTATTGCAGGAAACAAAATGCCCATCGCCCTGGAGGGCTTCGACCAGCTATATACAATATTTATTTCCGAATCGAATGAATAGAAAAGTAGTGATTATCCCATTTTAATAATGAAGTACAATGAAAAAGGGCAATAGTGGAAGAATTTTGGGCACAGTTTTATCTGCAGGAACATAAAATCAATAATATAAAATGATTGAAATTTTTTTAATCAACCGTTGACGAATAATTAGAAAATAATTTTTCAGTAAAAAAGTGACTTACACTTTGCTCAAACCGTGGAGAGCAAACACTTCGATTTTTTATGAGAATCCTCGTTAATTTATCGAACAAATCTCCATCTTCACTCCGTTCGTCATCAGTTTCTTCAGTTTCTTCTTCTTCCTCAAATACTATTTTACTTTCATCTCTCTCGAATTTCTCTCGAGGTTTTGGCTTTGTTGACTCATACAATCTAAACTCAATATCAGGCACCAATTGCACAGCCCTCTTGTAGAATCTGATTGCATCGTAAAGTTCTCCATTTTGCTCGTACTGTATACCTTTTAAAAATAAATTCTTTGCCTGTGGGATAACGAAGTAGATTAACTTCATGATTTTTCCTCCCCGTCAATCAGATAAATAGCAGTAACTAAATTACCACCAAATGATCGTGTGAAGAAGCACGAGAGCAAAATTGTAATAAGCTCGCAAAATTCCATGAAATTTTTTTTCAATTGCGAACATTTTCAACATTGTTGAACCTTTATGAGAACTATCGAAATTTCGTGGTTTTTAAATTCTGTTTTTGTTCCAGTACTTTTAAATTTTTTTACCATTTTGTAAAGGTTTAAAATTGTGACAATTACGGATTTTTTTATTTTCGTCATGTGTTCATTCGATTTTCATAAACTATTCCAATTTTTCAATTGTGTAAATATTTGGCATTTATTATAACTTTTTCAATGTTTTGAATTTTTCTAATTTCTAAAATTGTCTAAGAATTCTCAAACTATCAAGATTTTTTGTTTGCTTTTTTCTCAATTTTTAAAAAATCATATATTACGCACAAGGGTCCGAAGACCATTCTTCGAGTGTACTATTTGCGTCTCACCTTAGTTTCTACTGATAAATCCTCCTCAATACTTTCCGCATTCGATGTTTTATTTCCTGTACTTTCTTTTGTATCTCTCTTGGGTGAAATTTCCAGTTCCCGTTGCCACTGTTCCCTGAAACTCGTTAGAGCATCTTCAACAGTTAAATTGGAGGAATAAGATTCTTCTGCATCATCTCCACCCTCCCCAGGACCGCCATCTCCACCAGATGATCCAGCAGGTTGATTCTGCATATGGGAATTCAATATCATCAGTCTAGATATACATCAACAAACGCTTATTTCTATCAACGATAACACCGCATTGCAATCTTAGCCCGCAAGATTATCTAAACCCCATAGTTTCTTAAAACTTCTAGAACTCCATTAAATATAAAAAACAAGTTCACCGATTTTAATATTTCTCTTTTGACATATCAATGCCTTTGGGGTCTTTTGAATACAGTGGACCTTCGTTAGTTGCAACATTTGCCTCTTTTTTCCAGCGCCGACGCGCTACCCCCACTCCGCGCCCAATTCACCAATGCAGGTGGATTACCGTCGGTCGTGTTTTGTTTACATTCGGTGCATTCGGTCAACCAAATTATTATATGAAGATTGACGGTAAAATATTATTTGTCTCTTTAAACCTCCTGGAACTGACGCCGAGACTTTCGAAAGATTGGGGCAATTTTTTAGTTGCAACGCTCCAAGTTTTATCAACTGTCGTAAACGTGTTGCAACTAACGAGGGTTCACTGTACCTGTGAATAGAAATATATATAGTTATCGTTGAAGAGTAAAGAATCAGCCTGAAGTATATGACTTGTGAAATTGGTAGAAATCAAAGGAAAAAGAATTAGATAAGCATTGCTAGCCCTATATGTGAAATTTCACGAAATCCTTGCATATACTTTTAAAATACAAGTGGATTTTCGGATTTCTTTTCGCATCAACATCAAGGTTATTAGTGACTATATAACAACAAAATACGTATTTTTCTTTTTGTTTACAAAAAATTGTGGTTTTTAAATATTTGTCGTTGACATTTTTGAAAATTAATGTTTTTTTTTTGGGAAAAAGTTTGATATCCATGACTTTATGTCATTGGAACAATTTTGTTTGGAACAATTTTGTTTGTCATTGGAACATTTTTTTTAATTATTCAAAATGCCTGAAATTAAGATTGACAGAAATATGTGTTGTAAACTGAAATTCTTGTTACATAATGAGAATTATTACACGTCTGTCACATTTAAACGCGGATGTCATCATTCTTATTTGTGTATCAGCGTAGAAGCAGAAATTTTAAATTTTCATGAAGAATTATAGCATAGGATAAGGAGCCAAAATTGGCGGGGAAAAAAGCCAAAATTGCTCAATAACTGGAGAATTTCTATGGAACTTTCGCGCCTTAGCTTTCAATATTGCGACGATATGTTATCCTATGCTTCGAGGTTATGACGAGGGCTCTACAAATAGATTGAGGATATAGCGAAAATAGTGAAATATGAGCAACAAATTATGAACGAGTTATTTACCATAAGTCCAGGAGTTCTATAAACAATGCATTAATTTTCAGCGGAGGAGCTCACGGTCGGAAAATCTAGTGACACATCGATACGAGGATCTCGCAAAGTGAAGAGCCGCCATACTTGGTTCACTAAAGCCATATATGTCCTTCAACAAGACAACTTTCACAAGTGCATGGTTTTTGCACATTATTGGACGATCTAAGAGAGATTGCAAAAATTTGATGTAATTATTCTTTGTAGAATACAGCACGATCCACAATAAAGGTCATTACGAAAATTGTCGTATCTCTGTTCGATTTTGAGATATTTGTTAAAAATTGCATGCATCTGGCACTGTGCACTCTAACTTCAATTTGAAGTTCACAACTGTTCATAAGTCAATTGTTTAACGAATGGTTTTAGAAAAAAAGTTCTGAAACATTATTTGTAGGGAATTTCATATCTGACAAAAAACGTTTCTTGCGATTTTTCTGTAGGTCGACTCATTATTGTGATAATCGCACTTTTGTTCGACTGGATATAGAGATTAGATAAGTCCTGCTGTATTAGCTACAGACTTGTTATTTATACTGAAAAATCAGTGTTGCCTATTGTAAAATTTAAGTACTATAATTTGTAATATTATTTAGAAATTCTAAACATGCCCAAGAACCTCCTCAACCTCCATCTATCTCCATATTTTCCAATAAACAGTTGCAACATAGGATTGTTTAACTTTTTTTATTGAGACTTTTATTTACCAACGGTGGCGCTTCGACAATTTAAAAAAATGGCTGACATGTTGCCTACTCATTCAAATTCATACAAATAATCACACGAGTAGCATTCAATAGGAGCTGGTTGAATTCACTATTTACAACGAGTAATCTAAACAAAATTCGAAGGTCTATAAGCGAAAAAGAATTTACGTGTACAAATAACAATGTATTATGGTTTGGTAATTTGTTGACATGCGACCTTTATTGATAGTGAGAAAAAGGAAATTGGCAATCGAAGAAAATCTGCATGAAAGAAGTGCTTAGTCTTTTGGGGTGACTGGAAGAAGGATGTATTGGACGGTAGCCGTCACACGCCATCGCACTTGCAGAAAATCCTCGTAGCCATCAACCTCATTTATAAAAAATTTAGTCGTTATGAGGCATTAAAGTATTGCCTTCAGTATTCGCTCTAAACAGTCAGTCAAGGAGGAAAATCCTAATACAGGCTCCGATTTTTATCTGTATTTCGAACCGACACGCATTTACTATATTAAGAAATAGTCGCCCTGCAGCAGTAACATGTAGATGACACAGTTTGATAATTCCGGGATGGCAGGTTTACGCTAAAAATGATTCAAGAAGTAGAAACATCCATGTTTTTTGTAGATGAACCCAGGCCAAATATTTTGAACGTGTTCTTTCGAAGCCTGGCTTTCCAAACCAGTATGCAGTATATATATATAACTTCCGCAATTTGACAAAGAGGTAAGAGTAATTGTTTTATCGACTGTGACATAGGAATTGGGTTTTGATAACTGCTGCAGTTCTACCATTTTGTGCAGTGTTTGGCTGAGTTTTTTTTTTTTTTGTAAAAAAAATTGTTAATAGAGAGAAGATTATAGGGAATATGGTATATCAGCGGCATGGTCTCGCATTGAGCACAAGGTGATAAATTGTGTTTTTGGAGAATGTCAATTATACAGTTTGCTCGAATTCGTCAACAACGGAGTTTACCGCTTTGTGCTCTATACTATTCGATGTTGAGATGTGCAACTGTAGAGATCAAAACATAGAACATCTGCTCTTGATTACGCCGATTTCCGATTGTCTGAACTCAAAGCATGACGTAAGTAATTTTTGCAAGCTAAATCGAGAACCAATCCGCGGTAATGTCCACGTATAAAAAGATCGAATGAGAAGTTAATCTCTGGCGTCAGTTTTAGAAACTGCGAAAGGCTCTGCCACTTCTTCAGCTCCTGCATCGACGATCTTTACCTCCTTCGTTGGCCTATCACGACCGTCCGTTTCGGAAGTCTCGATCATTCTGACAATACTCTGAAAATAAAACAACAGCAAATTAAGATATGTTAATTTACGAACTACTTAATTGTTGCCGATTATCAAGATTTTAATCTAGAGAATTTATAGTAATCACTCCCTAAAATGGAATGTTGCAATTTCATATTTTCATGCTCCATAATAATCGAAAGTGTTGCCGCGCATTTTCGTGTCTCAAATGCTAATATTTGGAAAAAACAATAGAGAAAATTCTAAATTCTAAGGACTTCAGCCTGCGAGAGACTTCTCATTTTTTGTTCTCTCGAAAATTTTCATATGATGATTAAGAAGGATTCTTTAATCGAATTGCCAAATTCACTCACCATTCCTTTAATAACTTTTCCAAACACAACGTGTCTGCCATCAAGCCATGGAGTGGCCTTTGTAGTAATGAAGAATTGAGAGCCGTTCGTGTCCTTTCCAGCATTAGCCATGGATAACCATCCAGCACCATAGTGCTTAAGCTTGAAATTCTCGTCAGCGAAGCGTTCTCCATAAATACTGCGACCTGTAAACGAATAGGCAAGTCCATTAGTATTGATCATCTGCATTTCAACCATTAGAAAATCAGTATTCGACGTTGTGTAGTTGACTGAAGCAGAGTTATTAACTCCTCGTTCTGACCGGGACCTATGATACTAAATATTGAAAGAATATTTTGAAGGATTAAGTATATTCTATTATTGAATTTTCTATTTCTCATATTCGTTCACTCGCTCCGAACATATGGTCACAGTTTCAACAATGTGACATCGATTTTTTTTTCTTATTTTTTATTATCATTATTATTATTATGAGGTGACGATTGAATACAAGAATTCCCCCCCCCCCCCAACCCCCAATCCCCAAAAATAAAAAAAAAACACGATAACAAATTATGAATTTTTAGTATAAAAATATCGGTTGCATCTTTGAAGATTAAAGTGGTCAGAATTTCAATTGAATCATGCAAATGGAATTATCTTTAAACTTATCTCCGTTATTCCTGAGGAAAAATACTCCACGAAACCACTGTCAAAATGTGGCGCCAATGAAATCAAAATGGTCATTAAGTGAAAATTGAACAATAATGACAAACCTCCAGTGCCATCGCCCTTAGTGAAATCTCCCCCCTGGATCATAAAGTCCTTGATGACACGATGGAATTTACTGCCTTTGAAGCCTTCGCCCTTGGGCTTCAGCGCCAGCTCAAAGAAGTTTTTCGCGGTTTGGGGCACCGTCTTGCCAAAAAGTCCAATCTCAATTCTTCCAGCATTATTACCGCCAATTTGTATGTCAAACCAGACCTAAGTAAAAATTTGGAGTATTGTTCAGTGTATTGAGGATTGTAAGGATAGATTGAAGTTATTATTTATGAAATTTTCGACATACCTTTTGAGTCACTTTTGGTCCATTTGCGGTATCAGCGATAACCACTGATAACAAGACAAATGTTCCGGCAAGACAAAGTAAGAACTTCATCGTTCAACAAGCAAACTATGACGCGTGAGAGAGATGATTACCAGAGATCAACAGTTGTTCCCTTTATGTCGCATGGCTTACATATATATATACTCAACGTGGAATCCTGTGATTGGGCTCCACCATACGGAGTTGTTTAGCCGAGAAAGTAAACTGAGTAGGCAAACAACGTTGCGGGCTCGTTTGTATATAGTCCGTAGATGATTGTACATTGTTCCAGTTTTTTCTACATGCTTAAGTTGTTTAAAAATCAATTGTTTTTGCATTGCATTTTGATCTTAACCGAAGAGGATACATTAGACTAGAGGCTCAAGTCTCTGGTGTTAGATGAACCCACGTGACTTCTATGCAGCGGTGCCAACCATATCATGGCATACCATGGCATACTATTATCACGGCATTTATACCATGAAACTAGGCCCCATACCTTATTCCATGATGACGGTCATGGTATGATGGTATACTTTTTTTTTTGCGGGAAAGGAGGGAGCAATGTATTTGAAGAAATATTTTTTTCATAAGTTGAATCAAAAAAATTCCATAGTCATATTCCCGTCGATTTTGGATCAGAAAAGTGAAATTAATTTTTTTCGATTTTGGGCAAATTTAACATTGGGACCTTATGGGGAGGCAAACTTAGGTTTTTTAAAATTGAATTTTTGGGCCCGTGTGCGTTTGTACTATCCAATAGGAACCCCTAGAAGATATTTCCGTCGATTTTGGGTCGAAAAATTGAATTTAATTTTTTTCGATTTTGGCGAAATTTAACATTGGGACCTTATGGGGAGGCAAACTTAAATTTTTTAAAATTGAATTTTTGGCCCCGTGTGTGTTGATACTATCCAATAGGAACCCCTAGAAGATATTTCCGTCGATTTTGGGTCGAAAAATTGAATTTAATTTTTTTCGATTTTGGCCAAATTTAACATTGGGACCTTATGGGGAGGCAAACTTAAATTTTTTAAAATTGAATTTTTGGCCCCGTGTGCGTTGATACTATCCAATAGGAACCCCTAGAAGATATTTCCGTCGATTTTGGGTCGAAAAATTGAATTTAATTTTTTTCGATTTTGGCCAAATTTAACATTGGGACCTTATGGGGAGGCAAACTTAAATTTTTTAAAATTGAATTTTTGGCCCCGTGTGCGTTGATACTATCCAATAGGAACCCCTAGAAGATATTTCCGTTGATTTTGGGTCGAAAAATTGAATTTAATTTTTTTCGATTTTGGCCAAATTTAACATTGGGACCTTATGGGGAGGCAAACTTAAATTTTATAAAATTGAATTTTTCCGTTCTTGACGATATATAAATCGCAGTATATTGTTGTTGATGTTATTTGAAACATTTAATCTAAAATAATAGAGATTATTTGAATTATTTTGAAGAGTCCTATTTTATCGGTAGATACCATCATTTCTCCCTCCCCATACCATGAACCGAGCGCCACGGGTTGGCAACGCTGCTCCTATGGTTCTATGCAGAGAGTGGCCGCGGGTTGTGCTTTGCGCTGATGTTTGTGAGTACTGCCCATGTTTACAATTAATATTAATTATTCAATCAATTGATTGTGAACGCTCGCAATTTGAATTCTACACACGATTTCCAACGGTTGTATTTGAAGCAAACGGGAATAGAATGATTTTTACAAGATTTCCCGCCAACTATTCGTTTTTTTTTTGTAAGGTGTCTTTAACTATACATTATTGTGGTCACGTGGTTACCCCCACTCTGGTAATTCAGCTGATTTCACAACCCCCACTACTCAATCCCAGAACTGTCATAGTGTCGCGGCTATAAGCTATAACTATGTGTATATAGTGCCGTAAAATAATGTGAAATCATCCCATGAGCTTCTATATAAGCTGGAAATCACTAATAATAAATCAACATTGACTAAAACCCACGAAATGCCAAATCTCGCATGTCAAGAGGCAAGCACAGCTGCGCAGTATGCGCTTCAAATTGCCTTCCAAACAATGCAAGAGAGGTGTCAACAACTGGAAAATCGTTTGGCTGCTGTCGAGGAGGAAAATATAAGGCTCAAAGTAAAGGGAACGGAGTTGAAGGCTAATGTTGATGACACGGATGTCATTGTTGAAGTAGTTACAGTGGACCATCTCAAGGTAATTATAGTTACAAAAATATCCGATTCCATCCATGCAAACACACACACAGACAGACATTTGTTGAAAATTTGAGGGGAGCAATTTTCACTTTTCCCCGACAATAACTTCCGTATAACGTATGGTACAATAATATCTCATTTTTTTAGGAGAAAATCGAAGAATTGACAAAACAAAAGTCGCAGTTATCCCATCACATTTTAATGGTCGCTGCAGAGAACCGCCAGTTATGGAATAGACTGACACGCCTAACAAGAACCAACCAAACGTTAGGAAGTAAGTTGGTCAAGATATCTGATACATTGAGAAATCATCCAACTGGACAAGTATTAGGCACCGCTACTTGCAGTACTGCCCAACTGCCAGAACGTCCCCATGAAGGTGATCATGGCTCTGAGAAACTTGAAGAAAAACAAGGAGACACTAGTTTCGAGGAAATTTCACTTAGACTTATCAACAGTATTATGATGGAAAAAGTTGAGCTAGAACAGCAGTATTCAGAGGTAAATAAACATTTTTTTTCATATGTCAAGTCTATCTTCCGAAATGTATTTTTATTAATAATAAACTGTCTCCCAAAACTGCCTACGTTCATCTGGAAGGTTGAACAAGGGTGGAATTTGAAGTCGGCCGTTCCTTTTCCACTTCTCTGTGTGACGCATGATAATGCAAAACATGATTCTTAATCATGACGTCGGTTTGGCGTAGTCGATCAAGTGCTCTGCAACACCGAATCCTTCCGACGATCATAAGTGGGATTCCCCCAATCGTGCCGGCGGTCACAGGTGGGATTCCCCGAATCGTTCCGATGATTATACGCGTGATTCCCTAAATCGTTGAATCCACAATTTTTGGGATATCTCTGTTTTTATCAATGTTACTAAGTTGTACATGAAAAGTATTTATATTATATATAAAAATTGTACATCGGTATTCTACCGAAATCCCAACAGAACGTTAGTACTATATATTTGTGCGGTACAATCCTCACCATCATAATTTCTTGTAATTTGTTATTATGACATGCTTATGTGTTCCAGATGGTAGATTTGCAAAATGGGGCTGCCATTACTCGAAGGAGCGTAGGTTTTGCATATACAGAGAAGGGAAATACTGATTTTTTGCATCAACTGAAGCAACATCATCGTAACTTACGTGAAGCAAAAGATACCCTACTAGGACAACAAACAAGACTGAAAAAAGCACTTCAGAATTTGCGAAAAAATAGAAAAAGTAATGAACATGTACAAACCCTAACAAGTATATCTCTACTTTTGAGTAGATGCTCGATTAATATATAACTTTATGTAACTTATTTTCAGCGAGCAAAAGAGTTTGTCAGGCCGGCACTCAATTCGACTCCGACGATAGTTTGAGAGAGCACGGTGCTACCCAAACAAGTCTTCCACCTGCTGTGAGCTTAGATCCAGATAGAGTCGAAGACTCTGCTAATAAGATCCCGGATGATGTTCAGATCTGCCCAATGTGTGGAGATTTCTTTCCGAAATCAGTTTCGTTTCAAGCTTTTCATGAACATGTGCTCTCCCACTTTTCTGCAGGATCTGTCTCCACATTTGAATTGTTAACTTAATAAAAGTATATTGACCATGACAAGGGAGAGGTAACTCAGAGGTGCTGACTTCAAATCCAAGACGCGCCAATTGATAC
Organism: Asobara japonica; assembly: GCA_026005395.1. NCBI lineage: Eukaryota > Metazoa > Arthropoda > Insecta > Hymenoptera > Braconidae > Asobara > Asobara japonica. The sequence goes on along the minus strand of BQMI01000479.1, from coordinate 2,573,505 downwards.
GAGCAATGTAATTTATCTGTAAGTGCTTTGGTTGCAAATACATCGTCGACCTCCGTTGCTGACTAGCACTTAAAGTAGTTCAAAAAATTTGAAATAAAAAAAAAATTTAGACATTTGAATGACATCCCTTACACGTAAAATTCATCAACCATAAGGTTAAAAAATCAACTTTTGGGAAGGAAATTATTGTTAACCATTGTTTGGTCATCTTTCGAGGAAACCACACAAAAAAGGAAATTATTCAACCTAAAAAAATTCATGTACATATTCTTTGTCTATGTAGATTAATAAAGAAGGAGATTGGTTCTGAAGAGTATTTTTAATGAGTGGAAACGCTGCCGGAAAATTGTTTGTAATTTTTTTCATAACTCCCATTATTTGGGATGGGTAACTAGTTAAAGATGCGCGGGTATCTGGATTTATGGTACTTTACCTTCATTGCATTCCTATCAGCAGTCATATGAAGAATTCTATCCGAAATTCTATGTCCAATCCTACCAGGAATTTCGCAAGGAATCCTATCTCGAAATGGTCGAAAATAAATTAAAATCCCAAAAATTTTGAAAATGCCAAATTCGTCACAGCATTGTGACACAAAAATTGTAATTCAGCACAATGAAAAAGAGAAAAACATTCAATTTGTTGTTAAAATATCCAGGAAATTCAAATGTTTATAAATTTTGCAAAATTAAAAAAATTAAGCAACCTCTCTACAATTTCGTAAAAAAATTGAAACCATTTTTTTTCACTTTTCGAGTTATTTCAAGAGTTCTTAATAATAAAAGGAAATTCATAACAATATTGAAGCATTTACATTTCCAAATATGTATGCTAAAAAAAAAAACAAATATGTAAAGAAGTCCAAAAATTGGTGAAATTTGAAAAAAAATTAACAACGTTAGAAACTTTCGAATATCTATAAAATAAAAAAAATATAATAATAATATTCTGACAAATTGAAGGAAATCAGAAATTTTCAAAAACCCTCGAATTTGAAAATAAAATCACATTTACTATAGTTTTGCGCGCTGTGAACATCGATATTCCACACGTCTTCTTACAATTACAATTGTTCTATTTGTTGGCTTCCTTGTCGTCAAAATCTACATCATCGCAGCCTCATTTCTTAGTACAATAACATTTGTGATTAACTCATATTTGTTATCAATGTCCCGTATTACACTTCTATTACATGAAGTTCTCGGTCCTGCTGATGAGTCATCCATGGATTATCATTGCAAATATAGCACTATGGAATTTTTAATCGCTTCCGCAGTCTACCCCAATGTTCCTAATGTATCAATCAAGTCTTCTGCCGCTTGAAAACAATTCTGATTTGGTAACTTTTGTGTCCACCTAGATAAAATAGGATGTTCCACCTTGATTATTTCATTTCACTAGCTGATTTGAGTGTTGAGCTGCTGTAGGACGGATAACACCACTTCCCGCATTGTCTAAAGATGAGAAAGTAGAGAAGAGTACATTTCATTAACCACTTTCAGAAAATCTTGAGGTTTCTTGAAATAATCTTGAAAATAATGAGGTTTACAAAATGGCCATCAAATTAATATTGAAGAGTGATCCAATGTTTATATCACTCTATTACACGATCAGTAAGAGTTAGATGGAAAAGTTCTGAATAAAAGTTGTTCCCCATGTAGAAACATACATTTTTTGTTTAATGAATTTTTCTGTAACACTCATAATTAAGGCGATAACGTTCAATTTATCCCAAATTTACACCCGCACACACACAGACTAACTCATCGGGAAGTTCATGATGCGACCTGTCGAGGGTCACACGTACATCCCGTGGATTCCCATAGGACATCCACCAAACATGATTTTGAGGTAAATTATTATGGGAATCGTACCACTATTACAAGACACTTCCCTAATTTTATTGAAAATCTGAATATCACCTGTGGTTTGCAATGTTCTTCCAACCAGCTGAACACACATCCAGATAACTCAGCGAAATTCGCCACAGAAACATTGTTAAACGTTTGGAAAAGGCGATCCATAATTGTTTGAAACTGAAATCGTGAAAAACAAAATTTAAACCATTTGAAGTAACAATAAAAATGATAACACGGTGTTTGAGTATTTAGTGATGGAAATAATTGAAAGTACCACTTGAAATTTCGCCTCGTCAGAAACTCTCATCTCTGCTTGACCAGGCTGGGTTTGGTGGGCTTTAACAATATGCTCATAATTAGCTTGCATAATTCGTAACGCCACAACTTCTTTTCTCAGCGCATTCCTCTCCTCTTCCTGTTTCTTCTTTTGTTGAAGTAAAAATTGTATGTAATCAATTGATTTCTGTAGAACAGTAGCTTTGGAGAGCTTGTAACCAGAGGAATCAGTGTGCTGACATGTTGGCACTAAATCCTGAAGAGAGTCGTAACCTTTTTTTATGGCATCTCTTCGCTTTTGTTCCGCTTGAGTGTGGGCTTCTCTGCGACGCTCCTTATAGCTTATTGTAGAACTTTTATTGTCACTGTCTTCATCTTCTGCAATTGTAATTATGGAATTATGAAAAACTTTCTGTACTACATGATCGATTTTTCTCAAGCCCTCATTTAAACAGAGCGCATGGTAACGAGTGCACAATTTTATCATTTTCAGGAGTGTAACGAGTGCATTTCGTTCCGATTTTTATAACGAGTCCGGCTACGCGTGCTGCGCACGCGCATTTCCTTTTTCGGCCGCACCGACTGGTGTCGCGTCAGTTTCGTTCTTACGGTTTTCGATAGTCTCGATATATGTCGATAGTTTCTTCCGTCTCTCCTTTTTACAATAGGATAAAATATAGAGGGATTCGATAATAAGTCAGCATTGAATAATCTTATCCATCATAATAGTAAATTACCAGTGTTGTGAGCAGATGATGATGGTGTATTAACTGAACCAGTACTGCTGCATCTAGAGAAGACATATCTCTCAGTTGGACTTGATGGCTCAAGCTTCATGTCGCCATCAGATCCAGTTCCACTGTTTATATTTCTTCCGGAACCTTAACATATAAGTAAACCCAACATTAGTACTTCAGCATGTTGCGGCTCTTTCTTATTGATGATTCTATCGAAGGGACAGAGGTATTCATTGGCAATAAAAAATTCAACAAAATAGTAGCGAAATGTCCCAGTGGAAAGATGACGTATAAAAAACACTTGGAAATATATAATGGTACGGAAGGTCTACAAGAAGTATTAGGACCTATGATCTAATATAATAAATTATTAATCACATTATAAACTTACGAGTTTCGCAATCTTTGCTCGACATTTCCGCCATTGTTTTTAAATATCTACAGTTATTAATATCGCTTATAATATTGCTTAAAAACAAGTGGATTTTTTTTTGGGGTGAGACTGGTGCTGAGAGTTAACCCTAGCAGTGGAATCAATCTTGATTCTTCCAAATGATCTCAGGAACTGTCTTAACTTGAGGCCATTGAGAAGATTATCACTTATTCAAGGATTTTCACTATGGGCGAATATTGCAATAAAAAAGTACGAGGGGGTTACATTAAATCGTGAATTAGGCGGCCCGGGGGGAGGGGGGCCGTTTATGCTCCTAAGTTGTCGAAGATTATTTTTCCCAAGTGTTGTCTACAGTCATTAATTCAGCTGCGCATGTGCACTGTCCTGCGCATGCGCAAGAGTGACAGTTTGAAATAGAGGCTCAGTTCTTAAAATTGCGATGACCCGAAAACAGAATTAGTGTGACCACTGTCTAGATGACAGCACATCCTCACCAGGAAACTGTAATACCGACATGTGTCCTGAGAGACTTATACTATAAGCGCCGCAGCGAGGAAAACTACCATCAGTTGATTTGAGTACACATTCTCCCATAGCGAGGTTATCAAGTTCTGCTGCTCTTTGGGGAAGAGCGCTTCAACGAGGTCCCCCCCGGCATGCTTCTTCTGAATCTTCTGAATGTTATGCAGTAATCAGTACTTTTTTGTTTGGACTAACTGTAACACTGCTATATACCAGTTTATTAATTTGCGATAACTATATTACAATGGCTAGAAGTTTCATTAATTGTTTGAAAGTGACGCTTATACAGAGTGAACAGTTCATCATTTCTCTGTTTGGCCCAAAATTTCCACCAGGTAACCGAAATTCTTGGTTTAAATCTCAGTGAAATTGTTTGAAAAAAAATGGAAAAATAATTCAATACGTTGGGTTAACCTCGGAGCTGTGTTTATCATATAATGTTCTTGGATTTGTTTTATTTTAGGTTCGTTGTGTAGTATAGGATTGCAAGATCATGGACCAGCAAATGCACAAGCTTTTGGAGTAGCCAAGTCCTCACCTTCTTTGACGGAAATGTTGAAGGAGGCGATTGTTTGGGGTGTCCCGAAGCACAGGAGGAGCTTGGAAAAACGAATGACGAGAAAATTTGGCACACCTGGATACAATTGGAAGCCTCTAGTGCCAAAGAACCTACTTACCTGTCCAGCTTGTGGACACCCACACGAACCCTTACTTCTTTGCAGTAGGTTGATAGTAAACGTTGATTCATCAGTTTCGATTAGTTGTAAGGCTTAATTGTAAGGTTGGTGTATTTTAATGGCAGAATGGTGGTCTGTTATTTTTTCTTGAGGGATCCGAATATTACTGAAGGCAAACTCTGAGGAAAGTATTGTGGATGAAAAATGGAGAGCTAGTGAGCTGTTGTATATAACAACTTCAATTTTTCAATTTTGAATTCTACATTTTCTTTCACCATTAATTTTTTTTTTTGTAATCTGGCGGCAAACGCAAATACTCTATTAACGACTAATGTTACGAAAAAATGTTAGTAGGCATTTATTAAAAGTAATTTTATTTAGAGTAGGCATTTTCTCAAAGTCATTTTATTTAGAGAAAAAAAGTCTTTTACATGTTTTTTTTAAATAGGCTCGGTCTCGGCATAAATAAAAAATTGGCAGCTTTGGATTCCATTCACACACACAAATACGTACATACATTTGGCTAAGATTCCAAATATACTAACGATGATAGGAATTTTGGAAATACCTAAAACATTCAAAAATTCAATGAAAGTTCCAATTTGAATGAATTGAAAACACAAAAAAATCTAAATATATTGAAATTGTAAAAATGCTAACAGGGTAATGTGAAGGAAATCATAAATTTAGATATTGCAGAATATTCCAATAATTTGTGCATTGTTTCCAAATTGCAATCTCAAACAGTTGCAGAGACTTCGAATTTTTACAATTTTAGAACCTGTTTAAAATTTAAAAATTGGCGGCTTATTTGAAACTTGAGAAACATTAGCCACTTGTCACATTTAACACATTTTTAGCAGATGGAAGTATTTTTCAGTTCCGTTTGAAAACTTCTCTACAAAATAGGAAATAATGTCCCACTCCTGCTTTTTCCTGCTCGTGTGGTCTCTCCCTAATGTTTTTTCCTCCAGTGTGATGCGCGGAGAATGTGCACTGCAACCATTTGTTTACCCGGCCCTGGTTGTCGGTCACGTGGTGTATATTATTACTAAAGATGCTTGTCCACTAGATAAAAAATATATCGATCTGGAAAAAAAATATTGCAGAGAGATTCCTGCAACAAAAAATTCAGTAAAATTTTGGAGGATCTACCTTTGCCTCTCGCAACTAACCTTTCCTCCAATTACAATTCCAGATAACTGCTATAAAACCGTGAAAGCTGAAACCAAAGAAATTCAGGAAGCAATTGAACAGAATCTTGGTTTGGAACCGGTGGAACAGAATATAGTTGTTTTGTATGAAGGTGAAAAAGAATTGAAAGGAGATGATTATTGGAAAGATCAGAGGACAGTTGAGCTACCAAAGAAACGGCCTGCCTGGTTTCATTCGAATTTAATGCAGCCCACGACTCAGGAGCCTGCCGATTCGAATAACATCAAGCCAGAACAATTAGCATAAATTACAAGAAAAATATGAATTGTTAGAAAAAGAACATGAATAAAATTTTCTTTTGAACAGTTGAAAAACTTTTTCTGAAAATTTACGGCTATTTTTCACGGAGTTATAAGATCTTCAGACAGAATTTTTCCCTTCATAAGTAATTTCGCCAGCTTGTTTTCTATTTCTATAATCCATACAAATAGCATCATTGATACGTAATTTATGGAGATATTTCTAACAATATAAACACTGGAGCGCTTCCACCTAAAATCTAACCGCCTGTGAGCTATTACACTCTCAATTATAGAACTTCAATTATGAATAAACGGGATGTGCGTGTGAGTCAACCGAGCGCATCACTAACTCCCTGATATGGAATATAATCTAGCTCAGACGTTGAGCTTGACAGGCAGTGTCCACATTCCTCGTTGGCGAGTGAATCTTCGGTCTTCGTGGGCGGGAGAAGCGACGAGTGGCAGCCCTGACGGAGGTTCCTGACACATGCCTTTTTTATGTGCGCCGCCCGCATAGATAATCTAGAGTTATCCGGATGGCTCTTGGAATATTGCAAGGGAATATTTGAAAGAAAGAGAAAGAAGGAAGCCGACCACCATTTTCGCGCTTTCTCTTCTCTCTGCCTCTCCTTCTGCATGAATAAATACAACAATATAAACTACGTAACGATGCACAACGCACATAACACCAATGTCTTCAAAGCGACCCTGTGGCCTACACGCGCCAGGTCAGTGAAACCCGTTCCCCTATCCCCTATTCTGGATATTTCCTAAGCTGCTTCTCAGGGTAAGCTCCGTCAGAACCTCCGTCGCAAAGCTACTTGACGCGTTCCATGCCGTCTATGATGACAGCATGACTTCTCCCAGCTTCTTGCCGTTGGTGGCTTGTCAGGTATCCGCTCCTGAAGAGCACGTGTTCCCCATTGTCACTATTTCCTGCATGAATCGGACAGCCCGGAGAATACTCGAGCTCCAAGTTGTGCAGATATTGCCGAAACCATGCGTCTCCTGCGAGCACCTGGATCAGGTAATGATTCAGTTTTTCGCGTGTACGGTTCTGCGGAACATCGAGCTTCGGTATCTGTCGATGGGTCCACCGTCTTTTGCCGGACGCATCCCACTGTCTCCGTCATTGCTCAATACGGTAGCTCCGTTCCTCTGTCCTCAAGTCCTTCGACTTCCAATTTGTAAGTGCGGGCATAGAGGCGCTTACACTCTTCCGATAGAATTCCGATAGGTATCACATCAGCAACTGACGTACAGTGTCGTAAGGTACCTCCATGAGGCACTTACATGTTAGGCATGGTATTGGACGCTGACTTGGACATTGACCATAAGGCACCGTATGCAGCGCTGAGGATCTAGCTTGTGTCCGCCGATTTGCAGCCTGATCGTTATCCTCTCGTCTTTGCGTTCGCGCGTCAGCGAAACGAACATGTAAAAACAAAGATGGCCGTGCGGTTGACAGGAGCGTTGACCAAACATATGCTCACATATGCACATGCACGCAAAATCCCAGTTGAAAATTGATCAAAAGCATGAAACATCGGGAGAAAATTACATTATTCTGAGGCATTTAATTTTTGCAGTGATATTACAATGCCCCGCCTATCAGGAAGTTAATTATTCTGAATGATTGACGAATCAGGCTGGGTCTATGCTCTCATAGATTTCTAATAAATAATTAGGGAATACAAAATGAAAGTTGAAGCAAATACGAATGAAGATAGTACTCAGTTTACGGGGTAAGGTGTTAGGTTACAGATTAAACCCCAGTCAATCATAGGGCTTTAACTTTAACTGCTGATGAAGGTATTTCCGGCGGGAAATCTGAGATCGAGATATGTCGTCAATTTCGTGAAATACTTTTGAAACGTCATGTACTCAATTCCAAAACCGCTCGCTGAATATCTCATCCGAAATATAATTGAGGATCAATTTCTGATGCAATTGATCTAGGAAGTTCAATTTTTAAAAGAACGGACGTGATATAGATACGACGTATCATAAAAATTTCATGGAATCGGTTGTATTGTTGGAATCACTGTAATTTACCTAGAGGTACTTACCTGACTCACAATGGTAGTCACTATTACCCCATTTAAACGATACACAGGTGGCGCCCTCTGCGCTACGTTTACCCGCATTGAATCCGATGATGCTGAGCCAGTGTATTCTATTCAGTGGAATGAAAGGCGTTGTCGTGTACGGTTACCTTTCAATACTCCGCGCATTTACATGGTTTCATCTCAAACAAATAAAACATAACTCATGCAATATATATTCAAAGTGACTAACTATTTTTTAAGCGCGATTAAGGATGAGTGACAGTGGACACTTGGATTAACACTGGGATATATACGCGGTGGTATACACAGATGTAAGTATTGGTTCTTATTTTAAATTGTCACAGATTTGTACGGGAACTCAAGTGACCGTAAATTATCCCTTCTCTTCAAACAATACCAATGGAACAGGTTCCGCGAGGCCAGCGCAGTAAATCCTGGGGCGATATGCGCAATCGAATTTAGTCTTGTTCCCAATTTCTTCAGCAAATTGAAAATACGGAATTTAGTAAATTACTTCCGCCGTTTACACAGTAATCATTTTTTTTTCCCGCCCCAGTTTAGTTTCCAGGGTAACAAAGCTGCGACTTGTTAAGTAGTTGGAACTACGAGTGAGCTCAATGTAGGCCCAGACGATCGTCGTTGTTTAAAAGGGGGGGGGGGGGAAATTAGTAGATGGTTTGATTTACAACGTGCAATTTGGATCTCCAATGCAAAATTTTTGCCTCTTCATCCTCACTCCCGCGAATTAGCTTCTTATTCAAATTCTCTCCCGATTTTTTTAGTAACATCGGTAAACTGAAACTGTACATTACATAAAAATGTCGAAGCCATTCACCCGCGCAACTATTTCTTGACAAAAAATTGGACTTCACGAAGAGTTAAAGAAGAATATAATGTTAGGTAGAAATAGCATAGATCATATTTACAATTTACTATGACCGCTAACTTGCGATGTATTAGGTTTCAATTATTGATGCAACCATCAACAAAGGTCCAATGTTTGACCCCCTTGGCTAACTTAACTTGTTGAATCGCGGAGTACAGGAAGCTTCCAATTATCTGTAAACTTTTTGTTTAAAAACTTGATAACTACGTCCTTAACTTATGTACAGTAGTCAGGTATAGTGTCACACAAGTCAAATAGACATAACAAATGTTAAAGTGAATTACCGCCTTAACTATGAGTGTTGCAAAAAAATTCATGCAATAAAAACTGTTTGTTTCTACATCGGGAACAACTTTCATTTGAAACTTTTCCATCTAACTCGTACGCTTCGTGTAATAGAGCGATATAAACAATTGAAACTGTTAACCAGTGATATCTCCTGAGCTATGGAAGTTATGAAAAAAAGTCATAGAACATTATGTGTGTATTTTTGTATAAGGAATAACATTCATTATATACTTTTTCTACTATCTCTAACCGTTCTTGCGGTAGAGCGATATAAACAATTCAAATTGTTAATAACAATTCAAGGAATGGGTTTTCAACATTGACACTGCTGTCTGGCTTGAACATCAGTCAGACCTAATTTTGTGGCAAAGGAGAACCAAATCGATGGACCCTTTTACCGGACACACACACACACACCCCTTCTTTCTCTAAAAAAAAAAAAAAAAAAAAAAAAAAAAACCACACAGAGAAACCTTATCTAAAACTTTTAGTGCAGTTACCAAGACATTAATTTCTGCTATAAGTCTATCGTAATTTTTCCCAATTGTTTTGTGCTAATTAACTATAGAGTTTATGTGTGTTTCTAGAGGGGAAGTTGATCATTTACGCTTAGTATTTCATCCAATCATTAACTACCACGCGCATTAGTCACTGCTTGTATGTACGATGTCGTTCAATTTCAACGTGACCAATGTCACTGACGTCGATGGCCGTGTGTTAGAGCACTGGCCTTTGCCACGCGGGGTCCAAGGACCCCCATGCGAGGATTTTTTTTTCGGGAGACAATAATGCGCAATTATGCAGGCTCTAGATGCCACTGCTTCTTCTATGTAAGTTTTGCACAAGAAAGAGCCGCAAAAATTGGGGTTGCCCATCGTTTTCAGTTACTGGTTTAGCCAGGGAATGTAATGGCCCTGCTTTGCTCTATTCGTTACTTTAATCTAGGTATATGCTGAAGAGTTCGGGAAATATTATGAACCTTAAATTACATAGAAGCGTCAACAGAAGAAACGCAATGATAAATTACATGGTAAATGATTTTTTAACAAGAAATACTGTAATGGATAATTTTTAAGAAACAAAAAAAATCATAAGTTCGAAGATTTCAATGCCGAACATTTGGAGCTTTTCATGTCCAGCCCTCCTCAATGCCTTATACTCTATTCGTATTGATGGGGAAAAACGGGTTCGAACGTGCTTGATCCTTATCTTAACAGAAAACAACATAGAGGACTTTATCTTCCATCTCCAAAAATTCCAGCGGGGAAAAGCTTCACAGCTATCATTCTTCATTTACGTTTGAAATTCGTTCAATCTACACAATGAGCACAATCTTGCTAATTTCCCTTTCGGCTAACTTCGCTGACGTGTCTCGCAATGTTTACTATTTTGTTTGATATGTTAGTCATCGCCCACGTCGGAAGTGGCGCTTTACTCCAAAGGTACTAATCTAGTAAATGTGGTACGCCTGAGTCACGCGACTCATGTCAGATGGGGCTGTTGATGGCCTATGTGTATGTCTCGCTTAGGGGCCTAGGCCTCACTTTTGCGGGGCTGCAGTGCAAAATAGTATATTATGACGGCTGAAGGCCCTCGGCCAATGGCCATTTGTATGATTCTCTGTTTTCTTGCAATAAATACCGATAAAAGTAAAAGTAAAGTAGTATATTATGTCATGAGGCTCACAATAGTACATTAAGCAACTAGTGCGCAAAGTAGGTCTTTTTCGCACGTGTTGCACCTACTATTTTTTGACACACTCTGCATGAAAAGTACGATTTGCCGCCGAGTTTTCTGTACACGATGAAGATTCGGAAGAAGACTTGAAATATCCCGAAACTGCAAAGCTACTTCAAAACAAAAATAGAATAAATACAAAAATGTGTGGAAACAATATTGAAAAGACAAATAATGCAAAAGGTGTTTTTGCGTTTCGAAATAGCAGAAGCGTATTATAATGTATAAAATCATGAACGTGTGAATTATTATTGTAAGGTACAGTTGCTGCATTAATGATTTAGTCAGCTTTACAAAATAGCAAATTTATTTAATCAATTATATAACTTGTATGAACACTTCCCTCGAACATTTAATTTCCACAGGTTAGTTTCCACTATGTGAAGTATAATTGATCAGGAAAAAATATAAATTGATCCACATCAACAAATTCGTCAATAATAATAATAGTTTTCTACTCTATATCGATTTGTTGGTACTATGAAATAATAGGGCTAAATAATACGATTGAATGAGTTATGGACAAATAAAAAAACCAGAAACAAAAGATTTTTCGGCGAATTTGAATTTGTACAATCAAATTCGCCGGATAGTATATTTTGTAATAAAACATATGCAATCATCCTCGTCAGAAAAGTTTTTAAAGCCGAATGGCGAACACGTTTTTTCGCCACTTGGCCTGATAAGGCGCGACCTAACCGTGCGAAGCGAGTCGTTACACCAATAAACATATTTTGGAATTCCGCTGAAAACAGAAGCAATGTACAGGTGGAATAAAACAGGGGAGAGAATAGATCTGTAATTACATAGTTATTGTCCTGGACGGGCACTGCTAAATTGTAGGCGTAAGATGCCGGTTGCGTTGTGAGCCCAATTTTTCAATCAATTTTTTTCAATGGTTCAATTGTGTCGGTAAACCCATGTCTCATTGAATACCTCTACCTTTGTGCAGGGTTTGGTTCCTTGCGGCTTACGGGTCAGTGTTTTTGCAGAGGTTTTCTGCTACGGTCGGGACATGCTGTAGTCTACCTTCAATAGACTACAGCAACGACAAACCAATCAGAGTGCTTCAATGAGCGTTAGGGGCATGGGCCGAGTTTCCATCTGATAACCGTACCAAGTTCACTTAGGCAATTAGAGTTTTTGGCAATTAATCCTAGCGCGAGGGAGAATTGCCCCCAGGGTCTATCTCGACGATCCGTCCGAGGATTTTCCGGTATTCTAGGTCTCCCGGAGATACTTGAAGGCTCAAGTATCCGTCCCGAGGTGAAACGCAAAGTACGTGGCCATCCAGTTCGAGTACTATCCACCACCACCAGCTTGAAATCGTATTCACAATACGATTTTCAATTCCAGGACAATTTGGAGGTATTCCATTGTCCATTCGTGGTGTTCCAGTGCCCAGCCGTGCAATCCTCAGGCGGTTCAAGGGGGAGTCTTCACCGTGTCCAACGCAGATTCCACTCATAGGTCTCAGACACCTCAGATCGAGTCTCCATTTCGTAAAAACGTATAAATTTCGAGGCAATACCGACCACTATGATTTTCATTCTAAACTTTATTCTGGCGATTTAGATCATTGAAGTATGAGTAGTGAGGATCTGATTCAGCGATCTTCCTATTTGTGTATAAATGCTGTTTTATTGTTTGTTTTAATATACACTTTGTAATTTATATTTTGTGTTCGTGTCACGCTCATTTGACCAATATCTAGACAAGACATACCAAAAACTGGTTCATCTCTCACGATGAAGGTATGAACGATCTGGCCGATGTGCCTGGCACAGACCTATAAATTGCAAATGAGAGGCGAACCAGGAACAGAGAAAAGGTGCATTAATAGAAACTGTAGTAATGCGGATGACATTGTTGTGAACTCGAAGGCCTAAGGGCTTCCCATTACATCTACGGGTCTAGCTAGTTGAAAAATGTTGTTAGATCCTGCTAATTACATAATAGGTTGAATCCGATCTGCAATCGTATGGATTTACAAATCGAACCCATAATATTTCGCCGGAAGTCGAATGCTCCATTTATTTTTGTTAATAAAATTCGGGATCGTGGTGACGATTGGCAATTTAAATCTGAATTAAAATTCTCAATATAATTGTGGCTTACAGCCGTGATACTTCTCACAGTCGACTCTCTCATCACTTCGTCCAGTAGCTATTGCTACATGCCCGAAATATGCGGGCTGGTACGCAAACACCCACACACTCATGTGCACAGTATTGTGAAAGAGAGGGCATGAATTCACTATTCTCAATAATTTTGAACGATTATGTGGTAAAACTTCCGTTCCGCAAAATTTAAACTTTTCAGTAGTCAATTGTGGTGATGGTATAAGCAACCAAGTCATTTCGATGACCTATGGTCCAATTTTAGATATAGCTTCCTATTCTTTGAATAGAAAGTTTGTCTTGTTTCTGCAATTTACTCCGGAATATAAGCGTAATGATTGAAATCATGATTTGCGGGTGATTGAAACAAATCTGCATCTACCAATATATGTTCCGTAAAATTTACATTTATTTTCTCAGTGGAAAATCTGTCGCGATGACTTCGAGATTAGTCCTGGTTATTGCAACGATGGCAGGAGCCGTCATGTTTGTCGGCTCAGCTATGCTGGAGGGAGCCAACATTTGCACCAGACAAGAAACGTATACCGTCACCGTCAACGTATCTGAGCAAAAACCGTATAAAGTCAGAGAGAACACCTGGTGCTTGAGTTTCCCACCAAGATGCTCGACTTATCGTATGGGATTCAAGACCATCTATCGGACCCAGGTTTGTAGACTTCAGCAGATTCTTTCAAATTCAGATACTTCAAAATTATTCTGGATAATCGTCTGATTTTTTTCTACGAGTGCGGCTGCGCGTGCTTCGCACGCGCATTTCCTTTTTGCGCCGCGCTGACGAGTGGCGCCTCGGTTTCGGTCTTACGCGCTTCGATAATTTCGATATACCTCGATAGTTTAATTCGTCTCTTCTTTTTACTGCAGGATACTACAGGATAACTGACGTATGTTTTGTCCCGAACAAAGTATCTGATCGGGATGCCGTATAGTGCAACTGATGCATCTCTACGAAGTCTCCGGCAGATTAATTTTTTGTGGATATCAGTTTGTTAGTTTTCTAATTTTTCTTCGTCAAAAAAACCGGAATTTTCGGTTTATGTCGCGAATCGTTCAGTTCATACCAAAAATGGTGAACGATAATTTTTCCTTGATGAAAATTTCGTACGAAAAATGTAGAATGACCCTTCCGCGTACAACACACGGAGAGGTAGCCAGGAGGGAGTATCCGTTACTGGGCCAAATGTCATCACGGTGGAGTCCATTTTTCCCTATTGAAAGACCAATGAATTTTCAAATCGCAAATTTCCGGTTTAGGAGCCATCACGGGGGGTCTGCATGGTTAAAAAAAAGGAGGTAGACTGCAGGGAGGATCAATTGCACTGACCGCCTTCGTCAATTACCGTTACAACTTTGGCACGTTACCCACAAATATTATAACTGTTCCACGAAATAATTTTATACGCATGTATATACTTTTCATAATTTCAACTTATACTTTTACAATTTTTTAAACTGTAAAAATAAAAAATAAAAAAATCAAAATTCAGAAATTCGTAATTTTAAATCGAGTTTTTTGTTTCAGATACTGACAAAACACAAACCGGTGGATGAATGCTGCAAGGGCTATGGAGAGACATCAGCGGGTGGAAAATGTCTGCCAATATGTGCGCAAGATTGTAAGCACGGTGTGTGCGTTGCGCCGGATGAGTGTAAGTGTGAGACAGGGTATGGAGGACCCGCCTGTGATATAAGTTGTCCTCTGGGGAAATGGGGCAGAGACTGCAAGTCAGTGTGTACCTGCCTAAATGAAGCGATTTGTGATCCTTTTGACGGAACGTGTCGATGCACTAAGGGTTGGACGGGCATTAATTGCAATGAAAAATGCCCCGCCAATCGTTACGGCCAAGACTGCGGAGAGGAGTGCAGATGTCGGAATGGTGGAAAGTGCCATCATGTTTCTGGTGAGTGCCATTGTGCCCCTGGATACACTGGACCACTGTGTGATGATTTCTGCCCTGAGGGAAAACATGGTGATGAATGCAAGACTGAATGCAGGTGCCAAAATGGTGGCTCCTGCTCGCCAACCAGTGGAGAATGCTCTTGTACTGCTGGGTGGATTGTAAGTGTTAAGCCAGTTGCAAGAATAATGACGATTTTCCAGAGAATTAGATGACTCAATTAGATGTGTTCATCACGCGTATTTTAATTGCACAGTCGCGTATTTTAATTGACCATTCATTACATACTGTTCGACTCTCCATTGCGTGATGCTTCCTGGCAGAGTGATGAGGAGACGTTCCTATATTATAGTGTCACACCGTATATTTTTCGTTTTTGAAGGTAGGGAAACGAAACGGAAGGTTAGAGTTGAGGCACCTTGACAGAGCCTACCGCGTTGTTAATTTCAGTATGCAATCTGCTGTTTTAGGGACCAGTTTGTGCTAATAGATGTCCCGATGGCTTCTGGGGTAAAAACTGCGCTTCCGAGTGTATGTGTTACCATGGTGCAGCGTGCCATCACATTACAGGCACATGTACTTGCAAACCAGGCTTCCATGGTGATCAGGTGAGTTATTGCTAAGTACTCTTATCTACGGTGAGGTATTCAGGTACTCACATAGTCAAGAGTTATACGATAGCAGAAGATTGAAGAGTTCCATTTCCAGTGTTTCCAAACCTGCCCTCCGGACAAATTCGGCAACAATTGTGAAAGGAATTGCACATGCCGGAATGGAGCAAGTTGCAGGCCAACTGATGGAGCCTGTCTATGCACCCCTGGATGGAATGGGACTAAATGCGAGATTAGAGCCTGCAGAGATGAAGCTTATGGTCCAAATTGCACAAAAGTAATTTATTTTCATGTTTTTCTTATTTATGGGAGTTGAAAAGTCTGTTCGTGATAATCAGTTTCTATGGAGGTCGTCTCAGAAGCGAAACGTTCAAAAAAGTTGAAGAATATTTGTGAAAAAATTCTCTTTTTCATAAATATTCTTCACATATCGAAAGCTGTTTTAATATGTTCTTGCCCAGTATATTATATACTCGTTTTCCAGGCATGTGAATGTGACAAAGCTAATACTGAACTTTGTCATCCCTGGACCGGCCAATGTATCTGCAAAGTAGGTTGGGATGGTGCAACGTGCTCACGTCCCTGTCCATTCTACTCTTACGGCAAACGATGTGAAAATCGTTGCTACTGCAAAAACAATGCTCAATGTGATCCAGTGAATGGAACTTGCATCTGTGCTGCTGGCTTCAGAGGCCAAGACTGTAGTGAGGTCTGTCCTGCTAATACATTTGGAGAGGATTGTGCGCAGAGGTGTGCTTGCAAAAATCGAGCAACGTGCTCTCCCGAGAATGGCCGGTGTAATTGTACTGCAGGTAATTCAATGAAAGTTTATGAACCGATTTCAGGTTAATCATGTTACCTAACAACCATCGCCCTGCCAATTTTCGATGCGAGACCGGTGGCGCGCGCTTCGCACGCGCATTTCCTTTTGTCGCCACACTGACTGGTGTGGCGTTGATTTCAGTCTTACGGTTTTCGATAATTTCGATATATATCGATAGTTTCTTTCGTCTCTCCTTTTTACTATAGGGTCATTTGACGAGTAGAGGGAAATTATCGATCTTATAAGTGTTCCTATATTTCGATAAATTCATTTATAAAACATTGAAATAACTTTATCGTGATACTTGAAAAAGTATCCATAACAACTTATTTGAATTCTGACTACAAACAATTATCGCCAAGATACTTTTATCAGTCATGGGCAGATGTGATTCAACTGAGTGTGTATTTAATATTGTGGTATGAATTCATCATCAAGTGGACTTCCGAACCCTGCTTATTTCCCCTTCGGCAATGGAGTCATTTGGTCCAAATAAGGTCTCGTGTGCAGTGACACTGCAATGATACTCATTTAGGCCTCTTACTAGTCAAATGTAATGCTAAACTGTTATATACCTGTGAGTTACTTTTAGGCCTCCCAGTGGTTTTTCTTCTTCTTTTCCTCCTCCTCCTTCTTCTTTTTCTCCTCCTCTTCATTCTTCTCCTTCTTCTCCTTCTTCTGCGTTCCTACACGACTTCGTTCAATCTTCGTAATGAATGAAATTGAAATTCGATATAAACGAGCATATATTCATTTCATTTTATTACAATAATTTCCACAAAATTGCGCTATATCTATGTTTGCACGTGTTAGCTTCAGTGAAAATCTAGCATAAACGTAATTGACTAAATGTGTACATAAAAGTCGTATCCATTAAAAAGCAAATTGAAGAATGATATGTACAGTACACCCTCTTACTTCTTCATATATATCTTTGAATTTAATCAGGATGGGATGGTGTGCTCTGTGATCGTCCCTGTGCCGACGGGTCATTCGGAGTAAACTGTGAAAACAAATGCCAATGCCTCAACAATGCTGCCTGCAATCCACAAAACGGTGAGAACTTCGTTTTTGTCAATATGAGTTAACATTGCCATCGAAACGTGACAGTGATTTCAGCAAAAAACTTGATCTGAACTGATTGAATTGCTGTCATTCAAAAGTTCCTATTAGGAGAGTTTTTTAATTCGTCGGACTGGGGACCCTGTGGTCTGATGATGTGATGGATTTTGGGTTGGTTTCACCTGGCCGGCCATATTTGTGTATGCAATTGTTGCTAAATTGTTTATTAAAAAACTACAAAATGCAAATCCGAGACCCTGGGGCTCCCAGTCTGACGATTTCACGTGAAATTCCCCACATATACATTTGTTTAAAAGAACTTTTATGGACAATATAACCATTTGGGATCAGGCACTTGCACATGCGCCGCTGGCTACCATGGTGAGTCCTGTCAATTGAGATGCGGAGGGGGGTTCTTTGGCCACGAGTGCACCCAGGTCTGTGATTGCGAGGATGATAATACTGTTGAGTGCGATCCTTCAACGGGTCGGTGTATCTGCAAGCCTGAATGGCGAGGTTCGTTAAGCATAAAACAGCTGCGATCACTTTGATTTACATTTAAGTAGGCAAATATATGCTTAAGCGGAGAGGAGTTAAAATCGAAAGAAAATCAAAATATTGTATCAACGATAATATTTACTAATCAGTTACGCACTGTGATGTAATTCCGCAGACAGCTTGATAAGCTGTCTTGTGATTATCAGAATGGTGACTGGGACCAACACATCTGAGATAGATCTATAGATATCGGATAACCTGCGTAGGTATCGCGACATAATACGTAATACAGTAGAGTTTCCCCAATCCGCCCGGCTCGGGGGTTGTCGTTGAGCGAATGTCGCTGGAAGACTGGATTAAGCAAGACCCCCACTCCTTCGCTGGGCGAGTGCAGTGGAGGGAGTATATCGATGGCGGGTGGGGGAGACCAAATGAGTGGGGGCAACGGAACACACAACTGTCAAACGCTTAGACGCTGGATGAGGTTTGTTGTGGGATACTGCGCCGCTTTTCGTGCGCACGTTGAGACAAGGATGCGCGATATGTTGATGAGGTGGGGGATAAGCGGAGAGAGAACAGGCTGAACGGGGAAGTAGTGGCCCGGTTACAGAAGGGGCGTGTTAAAGGGACTGTACTGTACATATTTTCAAGTGGGAAAGTCGGAAAATTCAAATTTTAAATGTGGCAATATGGAATTTCCATAAAATTGATCACCAATGACCATTTTTTTGGTAAAAAGAATCAAAGAGTTCTGAGTTCTGAGTTCTGAGTTGTATGAGTGGGGGCAAAAGTGATTTGGCCGAAAATTTTATGAAAGTAGTGACTACGAACGAGCATTGACTCCGATATTGTAGACAATCTAAACCGTAAAATAATCGCAATTCTCCATACTGATTAAAGACGTTGCTCCTTCGTAAATGAGGCACCTCTGGAATCTGATCACCGTAGGGAACCGCGTATCAAATAACGGCTGGTGTATGGTGTGGGATACTTTTAAATGGTTCATTTATACCGTTTTAATTGTTTATACTACGATATCATACGAAGGGCAGGGATAGAGTGAAAAGTTGAAAACGAAACAGGTTCATGAAAAAATCCACACGCTCGTGAGGGGAAATTTGAAAAGGCAATTCAACCCGCGACTTTAACGTGGTGCCACTGGGCCGGCTCAATTACAATATTTATCGATTCGCTTCAACGGATC
This sequence comes from Asobara japonica, assembly GCA_026005395.1. NCBI lineage: Eukaryota > Metazoa > Arthropoda > Insecta > Hymenoptera > Braconidae > Asobara > Asobara japonica. The sequence goes on along the minus strand of BQMI01000479.1, from coordinate 2,554,369 downwards.
GCAGTGAGTTGATGTAACTCGATATCATGTAGATAGTTTCACTCGCGCAACCTGAGCAGATTCCGTTTGGTCGGGAGTTTCCGTTAGTACCCGAACACCTCCCGAGCGTTCTAAAACGTGAAAAACATTTTTAAGTAAATAAAAAACTTGTGCGATGAAATTGGCTGGTAACCAATCCACCGTGCTCATCCGGTTTGACCCGGTCCATGGAATCATAACGAAATGAACAAACAGTAAATAATATAAGTAGAAAGTTACATAAAAATCAATGAGTTTAAATCCAAAATTCTGATGAGCAGGAATAAGATGCGAAACAAGATGCCCTCCGGGTTTGTATGGGGATGACTGTCACTCCAAGTGTAACTGCATGAACAATAGTTCCTGCGACCCGCAAACCGGAAGCTGCTTCTGCTCTAGAGGCTGGGATGGAGTTGACTGTACACAACCGTGTAAACATGGATGGTACGGGGTCAAATGTAAGGAGAAATGTCCGGAGAAAATGAACGGTAAGATAATACTTGATAAGAGAATCAGTGGGAATATTGATAGATATGAAACGAGATAACGCAAAGTCATTCTGTGTCTTCGATTATTTGGTAGTTTAATTTTAGGGATTTTTTTGTGGTGGTTTTTGGTAGACGTAAGATCTTTATGGAATTTTTTTATAACAAATCGTACGTGTAGCAACCATTGCAATATTTATCATCAAATTCTAAACTCGAAACAATCAGAATAAACGGCACGGTACAACTACCCAACTGGTGGTGCCACCTCGAGGGACGCCGCTATACTACAAGTCAAAGATGTCTTCCTTTTCTGACGCATAGGCATATAGTTTCCAATTATTATTCGGAAATATATGATATAGTCATTTTTAAAACTTCACATAAACGTTCTCGCATTCATAAAATTTACGGCTGACTTGCGCTTCGTCGCGGCCACTTCTATCCTGTCCGCTAAATTTCATCGCCGTCGGACTCGACATAATCTACTGTTATTTTATGCAAATGCCTCGCCGCTGGGCGAGGTCACTTTTCTATTCCCATTTAGTTTTTTGGCGTTTAGATTTAATGCTTGATCCATTAGCTGCAAGGCCTAATTGAAAAGCTACAATCGTAGACACCTGCGGGGGAAACGAACGAATTCTTTTTTGTCATTTTCATTTTATCACCACTATCACTTAACTCAATATAAATATCTAGAAATTATTTTGCTTCTGAAAGATCGTATCAGATTTATGAATTGCTTCTAGAATCATATTAGACCGTGAGGACTCGCTAGGATAAGCCAAAGGTATCTATATAAATAATTGAGATCGTTGACCATGAAAATCAATCGAGTGAAAAGTGTAAAACAAAAGACTGAACCAACCGAACCACATATTATATGCACATTATATATATATATGCATGTATATATTGCACACATGTATTTATGTATATATCTACGAATTGTATAGCTTTGTAAACCTGAAGGTTTTAGTGAGCTAAAATAAAAAATAAAAAAATCAATCGATTATCGAATTCGAAAACTCGAAAGTCGGAGAAATGTTTCAATTATCGATGACACAATGGAGATCGAATGAGAATACAGACACGTAACAGCATGTGGCCGCGTAGCGGCCACAGGCAATGCACTAGTCTGTAGTAAAGAGGAGAGACCAAAGAAAATATCGATATATATCGGAACTATCGAAACGCGTGAGACCGAAACCGACGCGACACCAGCCACCGCGGCGGGCAAGGGAAATGCGTGCGCAAGGCACGCGCAGGTGGACTCGTACTACGTAAACAGGGTGACGAATCTAGAGTTACATACAAAGTTAGTGATAATCGTAACTCAGTCACTGCTGAGTAACTATCATCCGATATAATTTATAACTGTAATTTCTGTTTTTATAATTTCATCTTATGAGTATCGAATATTTTTATGGATTTTTGACAATCTTTTATTAGGTAATATGACCTGTGATCATGTGACTGGCGAATACGTTTGCAGACCCGGATACTTGGGGCTTACCTGTGAGCATCCTTGTCCTCCAGATCGATATGGACTAAATTGCCTCAAGCGATGTGATTGCAAAAACGATGGGGAGTGCCATCATGTGACGGGTGAGATGCTTGGACATTTAAACATAGAATATTGAAATATTTGTTCAACGCTCTTTGCAGATTTTCTAAATTTAATGCAAACATTATGCGAAAATTTATCACGAAAAGTGTATTCACAACCATTGATTAGCACGGAGATGACTTGACGATTAAAGAGGAAATTAAGTGAATTCTGTGTAAACATTTTTTACATAATTCCTTGTAACTGAGTTGTATCAGAAAAATTTAATCATTTCCATTGAATTATTTTATGTATGATGATAGTTTTATTAATTGATAATTATGTGCAGGGATATGTCAGTGCCGACCCGGTTGGAAAGGTGAACGTTGTCAAGTTCCTTGTCCTCAGGGAACCTTTGGGACCAACTGTACTCAACACTGTAAGTGCCAGAATGGCGGCAAATGTCGAACTAACGACGGTGTTTGCAGGTGTCTACCAGGATTCACCGGTGCTAGCTGCATAGACAGTAAGTATAAGTCAGGATGTTGAATGTATTGACATAAATACAAGGCAAAAATTAATCTCAGTTTCCTCTTTGAATGTTTATGCTTTGGCACAGAGAACATTTTTACTATTGAAAATTCTGAGAAGAGGGATGCATGATGTTTATGGTATCATTTTTCGGGATAAGAAAGTCGAGTGTTTTCGACCACCCTTGGGATGTATGTGACGAAAGGTCGGCAGTGTCATGTCCCTTTGTGAGTTGGTTAGTTCCCCTAAAAAATTGGTATGATGCGGATTTGTCTTCCAAGCGTAATATTTTGGGTTACAAAGAATGAAGACTAGAAAAGTTTTCGCGTATCTACAGTTTTATTATTTGATATCACACCTGAACTAATCCATTGATCCCCTCCATTCAGTCTGTCCTGAAGGCTACTATGGAGACCACTGCATGGAGCCCTGTGAGTGTAAAAACGACAACTTCATCTGTCACCCAGCGCAAGGCTGCTCTTGCAAGCACGGATATACCGGTCCCAACTGTGATGACGAGATTTTCTCGAGAAACGTTGCTGAAAGAGCGGAGAGTGGCTATGGCAGTGTAGTTGCTGTGATCTTTGCTGCAATTCTCGTTATTACAATCACGTTTGCAGCATGGATGTACCACAGGCGTCGAGTAGCCAATCTCAAGCTGGAAATTGCTCACGTGCAATACATAGCAGAGCCCGTGACACCGCCCGATCGTAACCACTTTGATAATCCTGTTTACTCTTACCAAGGAGCACCCAAGTCCGACGACGGAACTACAACGCTACTCAACAACGAAGTGATTCGTAATAACTTGGGACGAAAGGCTCCCAAAAACGAGCGAACTAAGCTGGGCTTCCCCGAAGACGATGATGGGGAGTGTTATAAACGGGATTATGGCATGCAATATGCTCACTCAACTTGCGCCAAAAACAAAGATGCTGATCTGGGAAACCCCAATGTCAATGTTTACCATAGCATTGATGAATTGGAATACAAGAAGGGTGGTGAGCATCTTTATGATGAGATTAAACAGAATGGTGGAGAAATTGAATATGATCATCTGGATTATACGAGGCCAATGAGTGCGTGGAAGCCACATTACCAGAGGATGGGCAATGGATTTGGATCTGGCCGAGATGACAGTGGACCTAGTAAAGCTCCTCAGAAAAATATTGACTGAGGAGGAAATTTAATGGGCTGAGATATTGAACGAAGATGTAAGTTGCAACGAAAGAGCATCGTTTTTATAAAACTGATTCCGAGAATATTCAATATATTTTTTAAACTAGTACATTTTTAAGGATAAGACATTCATGGTAGGTTATTGAGTTAGGAGAGATATGTACATTTTTAAGGATAAGACCATTGATTGTCATTGATTTTAGGGGCAAAGGTTGCGTACTAAACATTTAAAGAGAAAAGCATAAAAAATCATGTTCGAGTATCGTATTGCATATATTGATCGCTATATTTCTTTTTATTTTTTACGGTTAGTGTGATTTTTATTTGATCTTGTGTTATACTTTCTATGATTGTTTTGTTGTGTGTAAATTAGCTGGGCGGTAAAAGTGAGGTGATGAGGGGGAGAAATCGTCGAAATATGTAAATAAAGACTCATTGAGGTATCCGGTAGAGTGTCGGCTGAGAAAATGTTCTTACTCCTTCACATCTGACACCTGGGTTCTACTGGATATTTCACACGAAGCAACTTGCCCTTCTGCAAGGTCTGAATTATTATAGCAATGTCCGTAACTGAGGGCATGAAGAAGCAGGGTCTCTTGAGAGTATAGATCTTGTGGAAAAATGGTGTAGGTTTTTTTTAAACCTTTTATGGTTCGCTGAACACATCCTCTTGCAGTTTGGAGTTTTTTAAAAAACAACTTCAAAAATTCTGAAAAAATTTTACAATTTTCTGGAGCTTACAAACTAGTTATTTACCAAGGATTGCAGTGTAGTTTTGACAGTTTTGGGGTGATAAACTTTAGCTAATAATTTGTCGCCTACAAACAAGTGATGACAATATGTTTTTGCTTCATATAGTTTCTCCATTTTTTCACTCCTTATCAAACGCTTCCTGAATGACCGAGTGGGCGATTTTAATCGTTTGTGCCAGTGACAAGTGGAACTGCCTTGATTCATTTCCCATGTTGATACAAAAAAAATGTTTGCTGAAAAACAATCTATCGTACTTTTCATTGCCGTACATAACACAAATTGAGCAACTGTATTCAATTGATCAATACAACTCCTGGTGCAACTTGGATGTCTTACTATTGTATTTTAAACTCATAGATATTATACCTTATCTACGATATACATTGTTTATACATTTTTTTAAGGAAGGGCAAGAGTTATTAAAAGCTTCATGAGGAGCCATGAGTAAGAAAATAACAAGCCAAAAAAAATTGAACACATTATTTTATATTTCCATCAATCATTAACGAAAATTTCAGAACATCTTTTGATACAATTATTGTACGATTTTGTAAATGGAACGTATGTTAATACAAATTGAAAACTGTGAATAAAGTTTAAATTTCTAGATCCATTTATAAATATCTTCTGTTGTGATTGATTTAGTGGTATTTATTGAACAATTTTTATTCATGACTTTTTTATTTCCGAAGGAGAGCATTGCAATCTTCAGATTTCGCGATTCCATGTGGAATTGATCTACATGATCCGAAACGTAAAAATACGAAATTTGAGTGTCTTCTCCGTCCGTGACTCACTCGATTTTATGGGCCCCTTTCAATGAATTGAACGCTTACACGCGTGAATTTAAAAACAAATCTGATATTTCACCAACTTATTTCGGAAATGCTATTTATTAATGTAGAACATCTACTGCAGGGCTTGGGCTGGGAGAGATGTGTTGTGTCCATAGGCGATTTCCAAGACACATATATACAGAGCACATGATTTGAATGCGGATAAATTTCAATTTGAATTTCCCGCCATATCGTAGTTCCGTCAGAGGTCGCGAGCGAAGTGCTTGACTGCCATGCGCAGTAAACCGTCAGAACCTTGAAATGGCCGCCGAACAATGAGAGATGAAGTGGGAATATGGAAATGACGATTAGTAGTTAAAGAGTCTCAATAATTGAAGAAAAATGGAGGACCACAAGGAAATTACAGACGTCTGAAAATTAATAAAGTATGTAACCTTTGAACATTTTGTAATGGCGGACAATGAATCTAGTTCCTAAATTCTACAATTTCGGAATAGTAGGCAGTTTTTACATGATCAAATAATTTATAATATATATAAATAATGTACGAATTTTTCACTGCTAGAGATAGAATACTGAAAAATTTTGACAATACTAAGAACATTACGCTGCCAACCCAACCGACAACTTTCCACCCCCAAACCTAGACAAGTGCCATCCATCATCCCACATCATCATACACTACGACTAATATACACCCACCAACATGTGCCGTCAGTCACCAAGCACTGAATTTATGATACTTTGGCATAAATAAACGCACACTAAATTTCGTCATACACTGGCAAAACCATACATACCACACTCCGTACACCATTCAATTCTCATAGTATGCTCCCTCCCCAGAGGCACATAAACATACACACAAGTACCATCATGCATGGCCCCATGGGGTGGGTAATGGCCGGATAGCTCGGAGCGGTGGGATGGGAAGTCATTATAAGGGTCATAAAACTTGGTACTTGACACTTATGAACTGCTAGTTCGGCCCAAATCCAGTACTGGAGGTAACGGACTGAGTGAAGTAGAAATAGCTGTATGGACAGCATCATCAAGTACTGACATGGAAGCGCAATATTCGGGAGTCAGGAGGAACTCTTCGAAGGGACGCACTAATTCAGAGCGCCACCACGGGTCGCTTGTTTGCATGCAAGAGAATAAGAATCAAAAATCGAGTTTTTCCTATGCAGAAAGGAGAGACGAGAAGAACTATTGAAAATTTCGATGATGTCTCGATATGTATCGATACCGCGTAGACCGTAAGAAACCGTAGGGACGAGATCGACGCGACACCAGTCGGGCGGCGGAAAAAGGAAACGCGGGTGCGAAGCGCTACTGGTCTTGTATAGGTGAAAACGATTGAACCGCCAGAAACGAACTGGATCTCGGAATATTATGTCACAAATTTAGGGAATTCTGGAAAATCGAGTGAAACACAGTTGCAGTTTGGAATCTCCTGAGACGTATATTTTAAATGAGCAACTCACCTTGGCCAATGCTTACAGAAATTCGTTCAATTGAGTCTAACGTCAATCAGAAATTTGAATCTATTTCTCGTAAGTGTACGTCTACTTAAGTTACATGGCACTATAATTGCTAATTATTATCTCGCACTCATCAAGAGAAAAATGAAATACGATTACGTTGTAGCTATTAATTAGGATATGGGCGATTTCGTGTTTCCTTGTACCAAGAACTGTCATTATCGCCGAACATGAGGGTTCTTGTACCATTGTACCTGCCACGACGTGATCTCCCAGGTAAATCGAGTCTATGTGGCTTCTTAACTATTGCGTAACTGGGAAATATCGGCCGACGACGTGTCAGTGACTTAAATTGTCGTTCAGCAGGTGTTGTTATTTTCTGGGGCTCGAGTGAATCCTCGAGTCCAATCAACGATCAGAGATTTTCCTCATCAATTCCACCAAGATTTTCCTCGCTGTCTTGACGATCCACTGCTATAAATGCCGCTGAGAAACCTTTATTTGATACCGTATCATCGGTTCGAAAGCGGATCAGGAGGGCCTCATTCATGGATACGATATCTGTAATATTCTGGAAAACAAGTAGTAATTTTAACTTCGCTGTATACGCGATCTTCAGAGTTTGTACTGGGATAAACAGTCAATAATTTAATATGCTAAGAATCGATTGTTCATAAAATTATATCAATACGTACTAAGTCACAGAACTTCCCATAACTTGGGCTGGATGCATCTAACCCTGAATAAATCTCCAAGTAATCATAGGTACATTCTTCTTCATACTCGAGTTGGAAGGACAGGAACGTCAAGTGCACATTTTTCCCAAGAGGCGCTTCAATAGTCCAATCGCAATCGGTCCGATGGTCATAGTTGTGACTACCGTATCTAGCATGGGAGTAGATGTGCCTTGGAGTGTCACCCGCCATGAGATGCCCTCCACACGCTGAAAGAATCATGATTTTGTGGTTAAATGTTGTTATCCGATTGATGGGTAGGGAAATACATTGCATCTGACTCGCAAATGAACCTCGAAATGGTAGTTATCTCCGATTCGGCAGTCGGGAGGTGCAAATACTCTGAACAACCTCAAAACCGGTTTGTACAACCTCAAAAGAGCCTAACAGACCTAAATCCCGATGGAAAATGAACCTCAATTGAGCCTCAATGAACCCAAAGTCTCATCTTTTCGCCATTTAGGCCAGCGTATTTCTAAACACAGGGTAAACCTTCAGAAAGCCTTGTGGAGCGATAGCGGGCCCCTATGATGGGACCCTTCCCCCCCCCCCCCCCCTTCCGGGGTGGGCTGGGGTCCCGTCCGGCTTAACCTTCTCACCAGAATATTCCCGCTATCGTGCAGATATTACTACGTTCTAGCAATTAAATTTCGTAGTCATCACAGTAACTGACCTAGATCTAAAAGCAACACTTTCACGGAGAGAAAATCCTCTCCAATTAATATGGCTTTAGATGAGCGCTAGGATATAACGCTTGGTGGATAGAAATTAGGAAAAGGCGCTGATAAGATTGAAAGCCATTCTGAACAAGGAGCACGTTGTTTGCCCAAATTTTGTTAATTACTCTCCTCTATTTCTGGTGTTCTCCTTATCTGGATTGCCAACGATCGTCAACGAGTGTTCTTTAATGGTCACATTCATGTTTTTCTTTTATCTTTAAGGCCGTCGATGCGTTCAGGATATATAGGCTTGTGGGCCATCCGCTGCACCGCATTCGCATGATAAGACACAGAAAACCTATGTGTTTTCTAAAAAATTCCCGCTCTGTCGGGGATTCGAACTAGGAACCCAAGCGGCAGCGTCAAGACTTAGATTTTTAACCCGCTCACTGAAGGAAGAAGTCAATTCGAAGTCGAATTACCAGTTGTATGAGTTGCTAAGATCCCCTTCTTCTGCACTGAAGCATCACTCTTGAACACCATAAACATTTGATTTCCTGTTGCGATTATGGGATGGGGCTCCTTACTGCCGCAAAATCTGCCCAGTATGTGACTATCTGGTGAATCTCCATCGTAAATCGTGATGTGGTCATATGCGCATTCTTGATGCGGCTCCATTTCAAATACTTTGAAAATCTGGTATGGGGATGAAACAAGTGTTAGTTGTGATCGGTTTGGTTGAGACATTTATGAGCGGAGCACAAGTGTAGAAAAATTTCATTTTTCAAAAAAATAAATATTTTTGAAGAAAAAATTTTTTGAAAAAAAAATTTTTGACAAAAAAAATTTTCAGCTTTTTAATGACAAATATTTTGAGATTTTTGCAAATCAAAGAGAACGTGAAAATGAAAGCAATAGAAATTTGAGAATCTTACGAGTTTTATACGATGTCCTGGAGTCGTTGTAAAGTGCCAAACGCAGTCTTTACGTGCCGGATAGTAGTCTGGATAATTCGGCGATGTGATTGTACCAACTGAGCTGGTGATATGATACTTACAGCCACCCTCTTTGCAATCATGACCATTGTCATGTATTTTAAACCCATTGTGACATGTACACTCGTAGGAACCAATTGTATTATGGCATTCGTGTTGACAGCCACCGTTGTTAATTGCACATTCGTCCATATCAGTGAAGAATACCGCTGCGAATCCTGACTTTTGGATACTGCGGAGGAATCGGCATATTATTATTAATGCCCTAGGAGAAATGCCTTAAATGAATGATTGGAATACTACTTGCATACTAAAATAGATATGTTAAACTGTGTAGGATAAAATTTTTGTAACAAAATATTCAATAGCGGCTGAGTAATCAACCTTCAAAGTCACTTGCGTGTCAGACACGTGCGATGCGCTGAATGATCGGTTTTTCAACCGAGAGAGAGAGAGAGAGAGAGCACAATAACTCACTTTTTATCAGATGTGAAAATAATTCTCATAGCATTTCCTTCTGAGATAATAGGCATCGGAAGTTTAGAACCACAGAAGACACCATGTTTCTTGAGAATGTCATCCCCTAATTTACTGCAAACTTCAACAGAGTCGTATTCACATTCTTGATGGTAAATTTTATTACCCTCCACATCGAAATGAGTGAAATTCAGGGTGATTCGATATTGGGGTGGAGCTACGATTTCCCAAATACAATTTTTATTGCTTGGATAGGTTTCTGGGAATGAAGGGCTCGTTATGGTGCCATTACTCGTATCTAACACTCCTCCGCACGCATCTGAAAAGAGAAAATGTAGGGAAGCAATATTAAACAATTTGACCCGCGTAGTCTCCAACATCGTTGAAAACATTTTCAATGTTCTTCCGGTCGCAGAAAAAAGCAAAATTAGTCCATACGCCTCCAAAACTGGCGCCTCTTATTCCCCTACAATCAACCACAATCAGTTCATACTGATATCAGAAGTCTATAACAAAATTTCGTCAACACACTTAGGGATACAGGAAGAAGGCTGCAATAAAAAATGTTCCTCGTAGAAAAACATTTGTACTATTGACGGCGGGCAGGAACCTAACCCGTTCGCCTTGCTATCTCAAAGCGTTTTCCAGTAGATATTCTGTAGTCACGAAGGAAAGTTCTGGAGCTTCTACCCTCCGTCTGCTTCTAAACTATGCAAATTAGAAACTAAATTCATATTACTCAAGTTTGACACTCTTATACAAGGAACATTTTTCGTGGCAAACTTTGTCGTTGACTTCAACCGTGTTAACACTTTTTGTTATAAACATTTCAATTGATCGTAACACTGCAACTGAAATTGCAAAACTCATGTGTCATCCAGGGTCTACATTTTGCCGATAAACGTGTTCTGAACGTATGAACTAAGTGAACTCAATACTGACCTTCACAGTGTTTCCCGTCAGAGTGCAACTCGAATCCAATTCTACATGAACACTCGTAGCCCCCTAAAGTATTGGTGCAATCGTGTTCACACCCATGATCAGTCAGAGTACACTCGTCATATTCTGAAAAGAAAACGAATGTTTACTGTGAGCGCTAAGTGACTATATCGAGATACCCGACAGAGCCAATGGAATTCTTAGTTTGATACGGGAAGCAACGGGTCTCCACGATCACGAAATAGGCAATTTCTGAGTAAATACAAATTTGTTGGACTAGGACCAAATGAACCAGGGTTTCATCATGTGAGTAGAATTTGGGTTGATCAACTGGCATTAGCGAATGAAGAATTAAGTCTTATACTCCCCGAGCGGGTGGATGCGCTTGGCCTGAACTGGGCTGTATACAAGAAAGCTTTTCGCTTCATACCTCAAATTCCCTGAACGGGAATGTATGAGGTGAAAATGAGGAGACGTACCGCCCAACTCCAAGGGAAAATCGAGGCGGCTCGGAAACGCGCGTGGCAAATTCAAGGCGTAATTCAGATGTAATTACGTTCAAACACTCACAAATTACAATCGATTACAGTCCTAATTTGTCCCCTACCCTTGAGTGTGTTCGCCGGCTTTTGTTGACAATGGCCCGATTCAAATCGGTGATTTGCAGCAGGCCCTTAAGTTGGATAAATTCAATGTTTTACGTTACGAAAATAAAGGACTACATATTACGGCGAATTCATCGTGCAACATTTTAAAAATTGCGATGTTCAAAGTACTGGAAAATTTTACAATGTTGAGAATTCCACAATTTATATAGTACATAATTATTGGTGGTATCTCCAGTCCGAGGACAGACTGCGAGAAATCTAGGTTTAACTGAATGAATGGCCATAGAAATACATATGAAGTCCATACTATTTCAATTTTCATTGCTCGTATTATTGAGAACAACTGGATTTCTTTCACTATTCCTCCTCACCTTTCATAACAGTAGCAGAAAACCCGGCTTTCTGTACCGAGCCATCACTAACAAACTTAACGAAAAGTTTATTTCCTGTAGATCGTAGATCGGGTGGTGCTTTATAGCCGCAGTAAAGGCCAATTAGTGGTGAATCAGGATTGGGCCCATCTCTAACCTCGACATAGTCATAAACACAATTGTCGTGATTTTCAATTTCAAATGATTGAAACTTCAAAGCCACCTGGTACTCCTCAGGCACTGTCAGTCGCCACACACACTCCTTACTCGATTGATACTCTTCGGGATAGTTTGGTGATTCCAGATGGCCAATACCATCTAACTCAACATCTCCACCACATACGGCTTCGTAATATCCTGTGAAGCCACGGTAACCGCGCTCTTGACTTGTCTTGACATATGTTATCAACATACGACTGCCCGTTGACACTATAGGCTCGTGAATTTTTCCACTGCCGCAAAAACGTCCTAAAACATGAATGAAAGTGAATTAAAATACGAAAAGCTTCTACGACAAATTGAATCATGCAAATTATATTCGAATGTCTCTTGTTCCATTTCATGCAAAAACTAATATCGACCATTTCACCAAGTTATAAAATCTACAACGAGAAGGTAACACGTAGAATCATCCCGTGGGCCAACAGCGCCAGAGCTAACCACTACAATCTCACAAGTTCTTCGACTAGGATTCATATTAGCAGATCGTCTGATTGCGACTGCGGTGATCCGGACGAGGATCTAGATCATGTGTTCTGGCACTGTCAAATCCACGAGCTAAATCGAGGAAAAAATGATGAGAGGCCTTCGAAAGGAAGGCTTCTACCCATCCTATGAAGCTAGTACTTTTTTTGAAAATATCAAATAGAGGAATACTGGTAATCAGATTCTTGTTTGACCTTGTGTAATATATCGATCTGAGAACTGAATGCACTACCACTGATGTAAAATAGTATACAACCAAATGTGAGCATTTGCAGAATAGGCCAAAAGGTCTGAATGCTTCAAATAAAAAAAAACAAGGAATCAACGAAACTGCAACACACTATTAAATATCCATAAACGATATTCACCCAGCACAGGACTTTTGTACCAATATCCGTCTCTAATCTCAATATAATCCATTTTGCAATAGTCGCTTTTATAAATATCCAAGAACGTGACATTCAGTACAATCCTTTCCCCGTGAGTGGCGGTTATTCTCCATTCGCAGTGTTCATCCCCTAACGGTGGTGAGCTGTTCGGATGAGTTGGAGAACCAAAAGTGCCACTATTTTCTTGAAACGTCCTGCCACATTCTAAACAACGTCGAACTTCATGAAATATAAACTGTATAAGTCTATTGCAATGTCAATATGTAGATGCGTAAAAACCTCACTGTGACACTTATACAGCAGATTAGTTTGGGCAATGTCGCCCTCGCTGAGACGTATTCTTTGCCCAATTTCCGGCCGCTTCTTGCCGACATTCTCCATCGGTAGAATTGTGTCCAAATACGTACCCTTAGAAAAGGTATTTTTGGCGTAATGCATGATCGAGTCGTAGTCATAGGGTAGGCCGAGGGAGTCCACTTCCTCATTTGTCAATTTATTGAAATTGTACTCTTGACCTATCAAATAAAGTTGGAATTTTATACGCGTACGAATATCTCTAGAATTCTATGGGCAATTAATAAAAGGGGAGTATAATACGTTGAATAATAATATCTTTTTTAAATCTATGGTTGCTATGAACAAAAGTATTCGACCTGCAATATGCAGGATCTAAGGAGCATATCTTATTTAAAATTTTGTTCTTCGTGGTCAGGGGTTTCGGAGATCAAATGTTCTAAACAATTGAAGTTATTCAATCACAATATCTTTCAAACTATTGATGTTATGAAGAAAATTGATCAACAACAAACGGACAATTTTCGTAAGAAACTAATTTTTTAAGACTTATTTCAACTGTCATCAATGATGGTAAATAAATGATGCTTGTGAAAAAGATAGGCACTTGATAACAGAAAATGAAAAAAAAGGATTAGGGTTCGCAGAGAAGAAACCTTGGGAGTCATAGGGTAACACCTTAGTTTATTGTCGTTAATAATATATACATGTTATATATGCGAGATCACCAGCCATTGACTTCATATCTAAATCGAACAAAGTTTTATCTTTGGCATAAAGTGAGGTTCAGAATTTGACCAAGTGCTGTTGATGTTGATAAATTATACAATCGTACTCGTCAGTTTTAATCCTAATTTCATCCGTGTGCTTTCTCCACAGAAGGTTGCAATTAACATGAGAACCTAAATATTCTACAGAGTCGTTGCGATGATTCTATTGCTTCGGATGGTTGGAGTGGAACTGGTTTTAGTCTCAGTAAATATGATTGCTTCTGTTTCAGCAGCATTGACCTGAATTTTCCATTTCAATAGTTCATCTATTGTCGGTAATGCTGAGTTTTAAATTCTTCTAGCAGCTGTATTGATTTACTAGTTGAGTACATAGCGATGTGATCAGCATATCCTGCAATTGAAACATTTGAAAAATTGTTTAAAACATTTCCAATCCACGTAAATCGTGCAAAACATTATCAATAATTCAATTAAAAATTAGTTTCCGACTAAAATTGCTACCCCTAATAAAATCGATATATAATTGATAATAAACTAATCAATTGAATATTGTTGACACTTGCCTCAATTCAAATGCCACAAATCACCAGCGAAAACACAATGTCACTGCACTCACATATACTTACACTTCCGTTCTGGCACATTTTCGCCTCCTCCCCGAAATTGGTCACCATTCGGCGCAATTCCGGGGTTTTACAAATAATCTACCACCCTCCCCTCCTGTGGGTATCCCCCGGACGGGCACCTACAAGGCTGTTATTGCGGGTTCTGGACCTCAGCTGTGGAACGCCATCCTCATGCATTTTCGCAACCTTCCGTCTCTTCCCCAGTTCAAGACCCATCTGAAGCTCTGGCTCCAGTCTTTGGAGATTTGATGCTCCTCCTGCTTCCAGCAGTGGCTCCCGGTTGCACAGTGATCATTACTATGCTATTATGAGTTATTGACCTTCTCCTTCTTTCTCTTTTATTGTCATAGCTCCATTTATCATTTTTACTGATCTTTGATCTACTCTACATCATTCTTTGTTCCCTATAAAGTAGGCCTTATACTCACTTACGTATATTTCATTTATTCACTCACTTGTATTTTACTCTATTTGATGTTATAATTTCTATGTATTCTAATCACGTATACTCTTTGTTTAACTATCTGAACAATAACCTACGATATCTATCTATCTATGTTCTATGTATGCGACATTTCACTGCCCAACACCCTTGCCTTATTCGCCATCGGAAAAGCGTCGAACGCGTGTGCTAACGCAAGCGTAGGCTCCGGGGGTTTGTTTACTCGCCAATCTCGACCCCTTAGCACTACCGCGTCAGGAACTATAGGCGCATTCTGTTTTCTCAACGCAAAATATGTATTTTTGTGCAAACACCGGAATTGGCTTGAAATTCTTTTCCTCTATTTCTGTCGCTTGCCGATATGTTTCGCTATAACCAAAAAAATAGCAGATCCATATCGACAACTCTCTCAGTAGAAAATTTTCAAACATTTTTAACAGTGTGGTGAACCAACTCGGTAATGCTGAACATTAAGCCTCGAATAGTTTACACACCTCACTCCGTTTAATCAATGATTGCGATGCATGCGCTCGTTACGAATGGTTAATCTCTGATTGTACTAAGCACTGGTAAATGCAATGCATTTATCAGAAATTTGTGCTCTTTCATATGTGACGGGAAAAAATCTTAGGGTTACGCTGTTCGAATATTGATTGTAGCGATTCGAAGAGACAAAATGGGTTGGCAGTTGTTTATGAGGACTACTTACCTGTCATGATGTTGTCCCGGATTATCTGCACATGACGATCGCGGTCCGGTCGAGTGTGCTCGTGCCAGAAACCTACGACGTGACCCAATTCATGGACAACAATGCCAAATTTATCACAGTTTTTGCCGATACTGATTGCCTGCGGGCCATTACCACGCTTGCCCACGAATGAACAGCAACTGGTGAGTGAAAAACGTTATTTTTATTCGAACATTTGAAATTCTTAATGAGGCGGCAGCACATTTCCGAGGGGTATCTTGATATTTCATAATGAAGAACACAGTTCTTTCGCAAATTTGCATGAAAGTAATAACAGAGACGATGTATACATACCCGCAAGGGCGTTCAGTAAACACGATGTAATTGGGGTGCTCTCTGCTGAGTCTTTCCACGAACTTAACGCAAGTATAATTCTCCCAGTGTTTCATAGCTTGCTTAAACAACGCTTTATGTGCACCAGAAAAGTTGCCGTCGATTTCATATGGGATCACACCATGATCCCATACCCTCTCTTTTCGTGCTGTTGCCGCTCGCCTCCGTCGACTTGCAGCGGTACTCCGAGTTATCCTATGCAATGAGCGAATTTCCAACTTCGATTTGTGCGCATTGTAGAATTCAATATCGCGTAGCCGACGATCGTGTACGGAAGATATATTTCCATCATATTTTTCTAACATTGAGTCTCTAGGAAATGGGACAGCCACTGAGAGCTGATGTTGATGTCTGGATCTAGCAAAACATATTAACATCATGTCGTTAATTAACAAACTCGAATTTTGAATTTCGAATTTTGAGTTTTGCATTTTGAATTTAAACCAATTTCGGAACTTGATAATTGCTAACATTTTTAAAATAAAAATCCAAAATTTGCGGAATTTTGGAAATGGTCTTTTTGCGAATGCACTTCCAAAAATTTTCAAAATCGTAAATTATTTAAATTCAAAATTAGTGTTTCGTCGAAATTCTAGTAGCATGCATTAGCGTAGTCATCTAGAAAATGACGAGCGCCCTATTCGTTGAAGCATAGGCAGTATTGACGCAATTACACAAGCACTCTCAATCACGCAGTCAGTTGACTGAAGTACCCCCTATATAACTATTCCAGGAGCGTCCCTTTCGGCCTGTATCTGTATAGCACAGTCCAGACTCCTCTATTCTTCATGGGTTTTGCTTAAAAATTTCACACGCTCGTGAAGAAAATTGGTACTCCTTGACATTGCAGGTGGCATCGTCCGTTTGAGTTTAGCCGGAAATTTCAGATTTTTCGAAAATTTTTACTAATACGAAATACAAATCCTCAGACACATAACTTTTGCCCGCACATACAGAAATACACACACAAACTCGTACCTACTCATCTAAGGTCAATATTATATTCTCAGCTGTTCAAATTCACCCGCACAGTGTTATTACGGAAGTTGGTGGTTCACCATTATTTAAATAGCAAACGTAGTCTCCGTTTTTCACCAACGAACTCCGGGATAACATTATTTCAAACGGAGGCCAGTCACGTGGTCAGTTCTTTTCCATTTTAGTGGAGTGAAACGACCGGATGAGGGGGATTAGCAAATTCGCTCGTCTCCATTTTCCAATACCGAGTTAGAAGAAGGATTTTAAAAATAGCCTCAGATTACACGATTATCCCTTTCTATTGAAAAGTTTGATAAGCGTGAAAAATCATTGCAAGTCCCTTAAATACAGTCCTATAAGAGACGGCAATTGAGTGTTAGCTTTTCTGCTAACAAACGCGGAACAGGTCTTCTTCACATGTCTGTGATACCATCCCCGTGGAACCAAGTAGAGGTCATGCTGTAGTCACAGATGGCGTAGGACGCAAAAAGCACGTTTGCGATGGAGGTGTTGAGGGGAGTGCACCCCGAGGAGCCGCTTCGGAAATATCCGGTCTGAAGGAAGTACCTGTTGTAGAAGGCCGGAAGGAAGCGCGGCAACTATAGTTCCCCATGCAATGACGCAGAGCCTTGCGGCGGTCCGTAGTCGTGCGGAGACACGGAAGGTTTTGTTTCCCTGTCTCGTGTAGGCTAAAGGATATTGTCCGTTTGAAGACATTGTTGTTGTGTCTCTTTCTTCTCATTATATAGTTTATATTGTTACATTCGATTGTTCACAATGAAGGCATACAATGTGAACGAAACGCTAAGACGCAAGCGGGAGGATGGCCGTTGGATTCCCTCTTTCCTTTTCTTTCTTAAGATAAAAAGGCCTACATGCACAAGATATTTCATCGAAAACGTGTTGAAAGTTCATGCTTATCTGTGATGACGATACCTCAAGTCAAAAGTATCATGCTCTATGTTTGGATTCCGTCGGTTCTCATCCATGGCTTCCTCCAAATCTAAGCCCATATTCCCATCGTTCAAATCGTCAACCCCTGGCATGGTTTTGCCACTTGATAAAATTTGGTCGTGACTCAGCTTCTCATGGGCCTGGGAATTCATAATGCGGAACACTTCTACAAAACATATTCAAGTATCAGTTCATTAACGTTCATTGAGGTCATTGTCAGGGATTCTTCCCCTCTAATAAAATTACTATTTGATAAATGCGCTGATTACCGTGAAAATCTGGTTTTTCAATCTGCAAGTCCCTCTTACGGAATCCATCACTGTACTTTCCCAGTTTTCGCAAATAACTATTCTTCCTTCTTTGCTTCCGCCATTCCATTTGGTATCGGCTATTTGGTAGAGCAATATCGCCTAAAAATCCACCTATAACAATGGTATCGCAAGTTAATTAATGTTATAGCCTTAGAATGAAAGGAAATGTTACAGAATGGATGATTATATGGAATACGCAGCACACCCGAGTTTTCAATTTGAATTTCCCGCCATATCATAGTTCCGTCAGAGGTCGCGATTGAGGTCGTGGCTTGGCATGGGCGGCAGTAAACAGTTGTAAAAGATCTTAAAATATTCGAGATGCTAAGTACAAGTTCGGGGTACAATCGAAGAGAGCCAGATCGTTCGATTTTTCGTGTAGCTACCCGAGATCGACTGTTTGTAATGTTCACACAAGCTTCCTCCTAAATTGTTCATCAAAATAAAATTGAAAACACGTGTATTGTTTTTTGTTCTCCTGAGGAGTTGCCATATATACTTCCTTGTGCATGCAGCTTGTGTGTATGATTCTTGAAGCTCGAGCAACTGGATGCATCAAATGTCCCCCTCGAAATCCTCTAACATATGTGAGAAGAAATTTCCGGGCACATGCAGATTCTGTCGTCTTAGCAGATATTTGGATGTTTTTTTGTATTGTTTCAAATGTGAAATCCGGTATATATATCCTCATATATAAGAGCTTCGAGCACAAATCGAATGAGAATTGCAATAAATCGATTATCGAAGAAAAATCTCGATTATCGAAGAAAAATCTCGATTATCGATACCATGATAAAAATTGAAATCGAAATCGCATTGGGAAATGCATGTGGCCGCGTAGCGGCCACTGGCACGGAACTAGTCCTTATATATATTTGAGAGTTTCGACCAGGAAAATAAATCGATTATCGAATTCGAAAACTCGAAAGTCGAAGAAAAAATCTCGACTATCGATGACACAATCGAAATCGAACGAGAATACAGATAAGTAAAGGCATGTGGCCACCGGCAAGGAACTAGTCTATATAAATAATTGAGAGCTTCGACCGGGAACATAAATCGATTATCGAATTCGAAAACTCGAAAGTCGAAGAAAAAATCTCGATTATCGATGACACAATCGAAATCGAACGAGAATACAGAGAAGTAAAGGCATGTGGCCGCGTAGCGGCCACCGGCAAGGAACGAGTCCTATTCTAAAAAGGGCAATGTGCGATATATATCGATTATATCGAAAGTCTCTTACGCTGAAATGCGCGCGCAACTGCTCCGTTGACAGTGTACTCTCTATCTCTCTCTGTTCCTTATATATAATTGAGAGCTTCGACCACAAATCGAATGAGAATCGCAAAAAATCGATTAGCGAAGAAAAATCTCGATTATCGATACCATGATAAAAATTGAAATCAAAATCGCATTTGGAAATGCAAATGGCCGCGTAGCGGCCACCGGCAAGGAACTAGCCTTATATATAAATGAGAGCTTCAATCAAGAAAATAAATCGATTATCGGAATCGAGCTCGAAATCAGATGAAGAACGCTATTCGCTTAGGATGTATATCTGTATCTGTATACAGCGAAATTATGGATTCGGCGAAAATTCGCACATATTTGATCTTTTAGTATCTGTCCATCGGTGGAAGGCGGGTGTATCCGATTGCAAGTAGTAATGAATCAAAAGGCATGAAAAAATTTGAGCCTATTATAATCAATGATAGAGATTTATAGTGCTATCATGAAAAAAATGAAGAGATGAAAGCCACTTGAAACTATACAATTAACTAGAAAGAATGAGGAAAAATACGTAGTTCGCGGGAAACTTCTTTCTCCGCATGAGATGCGGACAAAACTCTACACAGGAGCAATTGGAAAGGAAAAAGTATACTTGTAATGGCACGAGCCATGTATTTCAGGGTATTTCTTGGGATAGTGAGCTTGGAACTTGCGTGCATCTCGCATACGTGATGGATCTTCCTAAGAAGAATGCTTGCCCATCAACGCTCTCATGTGGATCGAACCGTCATGTGTGCGTGACTCAATTTCTATATAGTTGGACATTGAAGAAGATGAAAAATACCATTGGGTTGTATAAAGTTACCATCATTAACCCTAAATATTTCGCACTGCGATAATTTTTCTACAGGTTGCGAACAGAAGTCTGTGTGAGAAAAACGCGTGTCATCAGTTCCTCTGTATTACCTCATAGCAAAACATCTAGTTTAGAAGTATCACGTCTATATGAACACATCCTCACGCAAGGTAGAAGTTATCGAATGTTCGATGAAACAAATTAAGGGGCAGTTCCAATTACAAGTTATCGCTTCGAAAAAATTTTCACTCAATTCTAAGGGGTGAGCAAACTGGTGAAATTTGATTAAGGCCCCCCTGAAGTAGCAGCGTCTCCTCACCCGTAGCAACGAAAGTCGAAGTAGTTCAAACTTTTTTCAGTCATATCAGAAACATCTGTTATTAATAAAACGCACAATTTTGCCCCTGTCACATTACCTGAAGCCCTCAAAGAATATTGGTAACTAAACGAAAAGTTAACCAAATCGGGATCAACGGATTATGGATGACAATGATATTTTAACAGGGATAATGAATCTATTACTTTTTTCTCTACATTTCTTCTGTGGAACATATGAATTGCGAGGCTAAAAAGTCGACTCTGCAAAAAAAGAAAAAAAGAACAGCTCGTTACATATATCCGGACACAATGTGCAAATGTTGGAGATAACATGGAAGTCGCATAGACCTAACGAGAAAAAAAGTGACGACGGCCCGGGGGGTCTGACTTTTTGCTCGTTAACTCATCTTCCACCATATTCCAGGGAATTCGAGACGAGAAAAAAATTTCGATGGGGCGAATACTCTACGTGTAACTCTCATGATTCGTTTCCAAATCAAGTATTGCAGCAAGCTTAAGCAAATTTTAATTAGGTGTATACTCCGTAAATTGAACTTCCACGCAACATCCACGCTACCATTCACTGTGGAATAAACGAATCCTTGTAATAGATGATAAATGAGTGACCAATGGCTATGAATTACTCAAATAGTTCATTTTCAAATGTTTAGTAAGTACTAAAAGGTTATATTTTACCTATTTTTAACAGAAAATAGACATACACACAATATCGTGGATCCCAAATCAGGGCCAGTAGTTTTTGAATCATCTCCAATTCCAAACAATGCATATCCTGCACCAATTCCATCCAATTCTACATGCAAACGTTTCAGTTACGGCCTCAATGACCTCGATGGCTTCATTCGTTCATTCATTACATAAATAATTTTTCAACCAGTCGTATCTCCTTAATGGCGCAAGTTATAGGAAAGAATTATTCCACATAAAACGTGTATTTTCAAATAGGTAATAAGTTTCTTAACATAAGTTCCCCGCTAACTCCAATATTTCACCCAGTGGAATTGTATGTTTTGCACGAATGTCGATTTTCGCATGCAAATGCTGCGATTACCACCCTCATGACAGCGCTAGTTTCATTTGTTCACTTATCCATATAATTCGTCAGACGGATCTACCCTCTTAATTATGCAAATTATGAAAAAAGTCATTTCATACAAAATGTGCACTTTTGTATGAGGAATAACTTTTCTAATATAAATTTTCCCGTAACTCTCATAGTCTTAGCACTAGAACGTTATAACAATTGAAATTGTTAATAACAATATACTGCAACAATTTAAGCCAAAATCTAATCAGGTCCGCGAACACGGACTGGACACACACACACACACACACACGCAGAGAAAGACCGATATTTTGTTAAAAATAATCTAGCAATGTTAGAAAAATGATAACTGAAAAATAATAATAATAATAATAAACAGAAAAGATCGATTTTAACTATACTTGCTACAGCTGAGCTGTCATCAAGGTGCTTCTGGGGTGGGTTTACATTCGCACTACTTTATCTGTTAATCCATTGTACAGCTGATACACAGAAAACAGTATGAGGCGTGGGCTGGGTAAGCCTGATTAGTGGATGCGAATAACGTTATCCAATTACTTCTAATTTCTGTCTAAGTCAATTGCTTGTAATACCAAACGATAGATACAGTATACAACCATTATTATTATTATTATGCAGATTCAGCAGTTCAATTTTTCTGTCATTAATAACTCTTGAAAATGAACTCTTGCACTGGATGTTCGTTTTTTAATTATGTATTGAAAACTGGTCTGTTCACATTTTTTATCCTCACATTTTTTCTTTTCTGTTTTCTTTTTCTGAAGAGGTTGAAATTTGGAGCGTCTTTTCTTGCACTTGGAGAAAATATAGAAGAATTAATTTACTCCTAACGTAGATCATCAAAAATGTTCCAAAATTTATTTATATATAGCTGTCGAACTCTTCAGAACGGGTTATTCACGAATTCACTGAATCACGTGACAGGTGAAAATTCAAATGAAACGAATGCATTATAAAACAACTCGTAAACTCACGAGTAATATACGACGTTAATAATTGGAAAAGGTTAAGTCGTTCTGAGCGATGCATCGGAAAGTTCAAAAAGGAAACAGATGTGCCACTGACTATCCTCTTGTTCATCCCTAGGGCATACAATTTCGCTTCCGGCCGGGAAGAAGTGCACCACAGAAAATAAGGTCTATTCAAATCTATGCGATACTTGACTGGCTGATCACCATTACCATCCGAACGATGGATGATCTTAATATTCTTGTTAAAAAAAATTCTGAATGGCTGTGATAAATATATCAAAGGGCATTAGAGGGATTCAAGGTAATATACATTGGGAGCCAGCGTGAGTTCTATTCAATAATTTACACGTTGCATTGAAAGAAAGTTAACTTTACGTTTGTTAAAACGTTTTATCAAAACTTTTTGTTAAAACGTTTTGTCAAAACTTTTTGTTAAAACATTTTGTCAAAACTTTTTGTTAAAACGTTTTATCAAAACGTTTTGTTAAAACGTTTTGTCAAAACGTTTTGTCAAAACTTGTTGTTAAAACGTTTTGTCAAAACTTTTTGTTAAAACATTTTGTCAAAATTTTTTGTTAAAACATTTTGTCAAAACTTTTTGTTAAAACATTTTGTCAAAACTTTTTGTTAAAACGTTTTGTCAAAACTTTTTGTTAAAACGTTTCGTTAAAACTTTTTGTTAAAACGTTTTGTTAAAATGTTGTGTTAAAAAGTTTTGTTAAATCGTTTTGTTAAAACGTTTTGTTAAAACGTTTTGTTAAAACATTTTGTTAAAACGTTTTGTTAAAACGTTTTGTTAAAACGTTTTGTTAAAACGTTTTGTTAAAACGTTTTGTTAAAACGTTTTGTTAAAACGTTTTGTTAAAACGTTTTGTTAAAACGTTATGTTAAACCGTTTTGTTAAAATCTTGTGTTAAAACGTTTTGTTAAAACGTTTGAAGGAAAATATTATTCACCTTTAGTTTTTCACGTGCCAATAATTAATTGATGTTTCACTTGTTTAAACATAATAATCATGTTTACCTGCTTTACAAACATCGAGATCGAGATCCCCAGTGATAGAATGGGAGAATTGTCCATTGATTAATTCTTCAATCGTAAATCCTCTCTTCACTTGCTCAACAATAGTATTGTTGTCCAGTAAAACACGGCATGTGATTCTTCCGACGAACAAAATACAAACGATAATAAAAAGCACTGAATGTAGCCGCATGTCTACAATACTTTTCAATCAAATCAACAGGCACTACACTCAATTGAGTCATAACAAAATGACAAACTTTTTAAACAGAAAACATTCAGTTCAGGTAGCGCAACAATAAACTGAATTCGACATCCGGTTTTGATCAAAGGTGATTGGCCCGCTTGGCCACTTCGTTAATCCTTTATCTCAATTTGTATTTCACATCAATTTTTCTTAATCACACTTATCAATTTGCACATTTATTTATCATGGAAATAATCATGCATTATTATTATTATTCGGTATTTTAGGAGTATTTGAATTTGCTAATTTTCTCAACTTTTCTCTTGTTTTCAAAAGATTAAGATATCAATATTATATGACTTCCTGTGTCGAAGAATTATCAATTAATTACTGTTATTAACATCATTTATCAATCTTTTTCACTTTGAAATTATTGGCTTATAAGTCCCGCGAAGTTTCCTACAATAATGATTGTTCAAATGACAATTATTCGAATTTACAATGAAACTGTATTGTCGTAATTTTACTCGTTGAATATTGCGTGGCGTGTGATAAGCGTACTGACTCTCAGCTTGCTGACGAACACAGGTCAAAGTTCGAAAGAGTTTTGATTTGTATAGATTGATCGCAAGTTTTTCTAGACGCGATAACGTATTTCACTAATTGTCCATTGATAGTTGTGCATATTAATTTGAAATTGAAACTAGAGAAAACACACTGGACTGGCTGTTTTTTTTTAAAAATGGTACATTTGGGAATTTGACCCTCTGATTTCACGGGTAATACGTCCGTCCGTGCGTTTGCCACAGGCCGACTAGATGTGATGTTCGAAAGCGCCCGCTCCAAGGAGGTGAAGCCACGAGAGAGCGCCGAGGGATATCTGAGGGTGGGGGATACATTGTGTTGCTTTTGTCAGGGGTGGGAACAAAGTGAGCTTTAATGGGATTCATTGGACATATTCAAACCACATTTTTTATAGCGTTGGGGTTTTATCACGTAAGCGAACTATGTATAAATAAATCATTTTTATGAGTTCTTTAACATTGTGGTCCTGGAGGGATGGTGGTGTAATGGCGCCGGAAATAGCAAGTGAACTGCTGATGACATTTGTGGTTTTCTCCATGCTTAGAGCCAATTTTTGGTTAGTGAGCGCCATATTTAACTTTGACGTTAAGGCTTCTGAGGACCAGTTTTTGGTTAGCCGGCGCCATGTTTAACTTTGACGTTAAGGTTTCCAATTGGTCGAAAATTTCACTCCGGCCAATCACAACGCTTAACTCCTGATTAACCGCGGTTAACTTGACCGAGAACTGGCCCTGATTGGTCGAAAGTTTAGCTCTGGCCAATCACAACGCTTAATTTTAAGGGCCAGTTCTCGGTCAAGTTAACTGCGGTTAATCAAGCGTTAAGGTTAAAGTTAAGCATTGTGATTGGCCGGCGTTGAATTTCCGAAAGGGTTAATAACAATTGAACGGATTCTCATTTCGCGATTGCACACGTTTCACGGTGACACATAATAAAATGACGCAAACACAGTCACACACACACACACACAGACATCTTACAAGTGTATCAAGAGGGTGCCAAACACCGGTAATAGTGAACGTTTCATAGATATCACGTTTCCCACGGTCGAAGTCATCACAATAGCTCCTCTCATCAATACGCTCATATTAATTAGAATCGTGTGATTGTGTTTACGTCTTAAATTGCTAATAGTGGTAGTTATTATGATGACCCCGAGAACAAAAAGTCTCAGATTTTCGAAATATTTTCCCTGAATTGTGTGTGTGTGTGTGTTTTAAGAAAGCAAAGAGTCAGAAGGAAGCCAACCTCCTTCATTGCGCTTCTTTCTTTCGCTTCTCTTCCTGTTTTTTTATATCTTTATTGTATACCAAACAAGAAACAATAACAAATCAGACTTCAATAAACCTGCAAGAGGCAATACTCCTTGACCCACATTTAATAGCAGGACGAACGTCTATATATGCCAGTATCCCCAGGTCACGACCGGACTTCCGCCAAGCATTGCTTCGTTGTGTAGGGCACCACGGTCGCAGCTGCCTTAGCAGACGATTCCTTCAGGTCTTCTACGGCAGGAACATCCCCCATTCATTCTGGATTTTTCCTTACCTGTTCTTCGTAATGCAGCTCCCTCAGACCCCCCATCGCAAAAGCGCTGGTCGCATCCCATGCCGCCTCTGATGACAGCATGACATCCGCAAGATTTCCAGGGTGGGTGGGTTCGCTTACACTGGGTTGTCATGTGCAACGTTACACATCGAAACGCGGCCCTGCAAAAAAAACATGTTCCGCAGTTTCATGAATTCTGACAAGTTCAGCAATTCAGGGAATCGTCATGTTTGTATTTGTGATGATATTCCTGAAAGCAACCGTATCCTGAGAGCATCTGGGGGAGATAGGAATTGATTTGTCCATGTGAGCGATCAAGCCCAACATCCAGCTTCGGTATGAGGCGTTGAGTCCACCGGTCGTTGCTCGAGACGTACCACGTCCCACTGTAGCAGCCATGCTGTGATTTAGTTCTACGGCAGGAACATCCTGCATGGATCAATGCTGTCATTTCGTTCTTCTCTCCTCAGTTCCACCGAGCTCAGGTTAGTTGATCTTCTGCGGCTGTAGAGGCAGTATGTTCCTCCGCTAGAACTTCGATAGGTAGCATACCAGCAATGGCACACTAAGCGCCGTTAGATACTATCCGGTATGTGCTAGCATTGTAACGACACTCAGTCTGTAGGATGAAGCTAACCTTTCCTTCAGGTTAAGATCCCGTCCGGCCGTACGGTCTCATTTTATGGGTACCGCCGATAGCACACACGGAATGTTCCTACTATCGGTCGGAATGCATGAGATACTACTTCATTACGAATCCATGGATGTCTAGAACCATGCGAGCTTAAGACCTTTGACATAGCAGGCAGATACTCTACCCACTATACAAAAGCCCCGACCGTATGTATGTGTGTGTGTTTCGTTTAAAAAAAAATTATTTAAGAACGGAAGAAACAGAAGGAAGCCCACTACGACTATTTTGTTTTTTCCTTATTGTGAACAAATAATTACAACTACAATATTATGAATCAATATGAACAACATATAAAGCAGTATATTCAAAGAGACGAGACGACTATTTCTCACTGTCCCCGATCACTACGGGACTCCCGCAAGGCATTCGTTCGTTGCATGGGGGACTCGAGCTACAGTTCTTCCTTCGCGCCTTCCACTAAAGCAACCCCCTCCCGTCAGACGATGTTGCCATAGCTGCTCCTCACGACGCAACCCCGTCGAAACCGCCGTTGGAAAGGTACTTGTGGCCTCTCATGCCGCCTATGGCAGGAGGAATTCTACTAAGTTGTCGATGTTGATGGTTCGTCCTGTTTCGGTTTTCCATAAATATCGTTGTACCTTATGTCAGGGACATTCGAAGCATACATGTTCTGCGATTTCAATAACTTTCGCACAGGTCGGATAGTCCTCCTCCTTGAATTTGTGTAGATACGTGTTCTGATAGTATCAGAGGCAGGCAGTAGTTGAGTTGTTCATGTGTACGGTCTACCCGAGCATCAACCTTCGGTATCAGTCGATGGGTTAATCGGGTTTTGCTGGAAGTGTTCCACTGCACCTTCCATCGCTCAATACTGTGCTTTCGTTGCTCTATCCCCAATGACTTAGCGCTCGCATTATGAGGCACTTACGCTTTTCTGCTAGATTTCCGATAGGGATCATACCAACAATGACGTACAGCCACTTTAAACGGACTCAACTGGTTGACTGAACCTACCTTCCGCCGTGCTGCTTGGCTCTGTAGATCATCAGCCGGAATAAGGATGCCATATGTTAATACCGAGGTTACAACTGACGATAAGACATCAGATCTGTGCGCGACGTATTGCTTGGTTCTGCACATGTTACGGTAGCAGTGGCCCTAACTTTCTAAACGGACTGTGCGACGAAGACACTGAGTCCATTGACACACTTGTCCAAGAACTAGCGAAAAGTGAGAGGAACACCTCCCCAGAAAAACAGTTGCCCGTTGTTATGTCTGGAGAGTATCTCCCGTGTCATGACATGTGAAATTTAACTCACTTGCTAAAAAGAAATTCTTGACCATGGTGCCGGTAAAATAGTGCCGGTAGAGTAGGTCTTCAATCCTTTTTATCCACACTCGGTCTACAATATTATTTCTATGTGAGAGTCAAAGATGGCGGCATGATATTTGTTTATGGTTAAAACCATTGTCAAAAAGTGATTATCAAAACCAATAACTACGCGGTATGCTAGAGAATATGCACGATGAAATATTGGAATTGAATAAATACAATATATTTTTTTTTAAACATCCAAAACTATAACAACAGTAAACCTATAACTATAACTACAGTCAAAGTTTGTTCTCTTCATATAACATTTAAAATGCTACTGGATGTATAAATAAGGCCGATAAAAGGCTTAGAATAATAATAATAATAATAATAATAATAAAAGTTAGCCGTCACAATGGAGCACAGTATAAGTCATTATAACTTTAACCCAAATCTGAAAGACTTTTTGCCTTTTGATGTTACAGGTGATTTTCCTTTCTCTTCCAAGCTGAAACTGAGTTGCGATGGATTCAATGTCAATTCATCTAATAATGGACAGTGCGCATGCCGCTATATTTTCACCATAATTTTACTAAATTTTGCACGGAAAATTCTTTAAAAAATGTCGGCAAAAAAATTTATTGCAGAATACTTCAGCTTCTATAATTATCTGTATTGATTTACTCTGAAATAGGCTTATAACGCAATCATAGTTCGGCACCGGCCGGCCTCCATACCATTCATTCAGTATTTACATTTACATACGCCAGTTGGGAACAACACGAGACGTGGCAACGTAGCATGATAAAATTCTGGAACGTAATTGGTCGCATCACGAGCGCACTTCATTCGAAGATCCATAAAAAATCGGTATGTGTAAAAATATGAAACCGTTTTCTATGCGAAGCGGAAAAGTCATTGAAGGGTTTTACCCAAATTTACGGTGGGAATTCACCGAGATCGGTTAGTGTAACATTGAGATTGCGGAGGAACATAATTGTAGGTTATAATGCCCCTAACTCCGCCCCCCCCCCCCCCACCTACTCTTCACAATATCGTACAAGGCCGATTGATTCTGGGCCTTTTTATTTTTCGCGAATGCACTAGTGCCATTAGATTAGAGAGATTCATCAACCGATTTTCGATGAATGCACTTTTTATTTTCTGAAAACGCATTTGTCAACTATACATAAAAATCGAGTTGATGCCTAAAAATTTAAATAATTCTTCCTAAACGCTGAAAATGGTTTCCGTAATTTGCCTGAAGGATTCCCAAACTATAAAAAAACGTTACAAACTATTGTATATAATTAGAATATCTAATTAATTTTCAATTACTTTTACTTGCAAACGAATTACAATGCATTATCCGGAATTATTTGACAAATATTTTTCGTGTAATATCCAGTACTCCAAATTTCATGTTTGAAAATGTATATCCTATAAATGTGTACTTGGCCGATACTCTATCGCGTACCTCGATGTTACCTATTGAGCACTGATACACCAATGAGGTCGTAAGATGGCGGTGCAATTACGTAAAAGGCCGAAGTGAAATTGCACCAATTGTTCTCCTTATCCATAAATCTCACGTCACCGGCAAGAGCCCACGAGGTTCTCATTGATAATTACTTCAACCTCGTCTCTCAACGAGCCCTACTTCAGCAATCAGCATCTCAATGCCCAGTCCATAGCCTTAGTACAAGTGGTACAAGTGAAAGAAGCGCCCGAGTATGAGGCACGTAGTGGTGGTAAAATTCAGCGAAGTAGGGAACAACCACTGCACGTGGCTGGTTTAAATATCTTTAAAAACCTGGGGGTGGGGAGGGTGCGATATAATCATCAAGGAGAGGGACAATTTGATGGGTTAAAAGGGAAAAAGTGGGGCCCAGTACCAAACTGG
Organism: Asobara japonica; assembly: GCA_026005395.1. Lineage (NCBI taxonomy): Eukaryota > Metazoa > Arthropoda > Insecta > Hymenoptera > Braconidae > Asobara > Asobara japonica. The sequence goes on along the minus strand of BQMI01000479.1, from coordinate 2,524,601 downwards.
TCAAGCATTCGTGTTATAACGTTGGAGGTAACGCTGGATCGTTCACTACAAGTGTCCTCACAATTGTTTTAACTATGGCGTGTTTAGGGTCAAGTAGGCTGTGCTCGCGGGTTGACAAATTGTGCCAACAATCTGTTAAATTTGTCTATTCTAAAATGAGATTTGCCACTGGCAGTGCTAAGTGTTATCAGGATAATCAGCCGAATTTCCATCACTTTATGCAACAGTGTAAAGTAAGTCAGTCACACTCATCTTCTCCATATTACTTAAGCCATTTTTGAAATATTATCATCAAACTGCATCGCTGAAGAATCACACAAGAGCTGATTGTGTAAAAAACAAATTTATGCAATAATAATCTTTAACCGTTGGGTCAATAGTTCAGAAAGCGCGAAAACAATAATGCATGGATTATCTTGGTCTTTGGGAGGTCATTTGCATTCATATAAATGTTGAGTTTCTGTCATCTTTTTGACGGGTTCAGAGTTTTCAGTTAATGACATAACCTATTGGTTATGCTTATATTCGTGACTTAACCTATTGTTGCTCTCTTTTATCTCACACTGATTAGATTTCCACGGACATTTGAGCGATGTTTTGGTGGCTGCCGGTTACGGTTGGATTAAAAAGTCGGTGTAAAAAATTTGAATTTGGCGGGAAAATCGCTGCATTTCTTTTGGAGGTTTTTGAAAAATATTGACAGAAAATTAGGTCTAATGTCGTGAATTGCGAAATTGAAATTGATAAAAGTTTTAATCCGTTGTGTTTTATACGCTCGAACTGGACAATCAGCTGTTCTTAACGAGATACGGTTTAAATGGAAATATTCTGGGATCATTCGATGACAAGTTTTGAATGTAACGCTTCTATATTAATCATGAGACGTTGTTTCTTACAATTTAAAATGTTTTTAACCTTTCGCATTATTTTCTTTTCAATTTACTTCAAGTCGTTGACATTTCATGTTATATGTTAAGCGTTACATTGTTTTATTGACCCTGTTTGCGGCTCCGCGGGACCTTCTTGCGCATGCGCGAAATTTAAAGGTCTAGACATATGGGTTGCAAATGCGTGAATGGAAGGAATGGAAAATCTTGGTGGATGTCTGTAAAATCGGTGTAATCAGATCTGTTTTTGAAGTTACCATAAACTGGGGAATCTGTATTGATATCTTGTTGACATCTAGAAGGGCAGGGGGCATAGGGAAAGTTATTATAATCACCCCGAAAATCGAAAGTAAAATTTCGATGATATTCACAGATTTTTCCACGTCAGGTAGCATCTTCTTTTCATAAGAATCTAGTGTGAACAAAATTTTTTGAGGAGCCCACAAAAATAATCCTGTTGACTAAAGACACGCGCATGCGCGTGAGGAACCTGATTCAAACGGAGCGACTTCAATAAGCGAAGTCAAACAAACGGGATGTGGATGTGACTTTTGATTATTCCTTTTTATATAAATCGTCTTAAATATTCAGTTCACTAATCGATTCGGCAATGAGGAAAAATACCAGCCAACATTTTTTTTCGCTGTTCTCTTCTTTAACATCGAGTATCCACGAGAAATGTTTTTCAAATCACCTAAAAACAGGTATGACGTCACGAATGTGGCTCTGCCCGCGACATCCAATTACAGGTAGTTTTTAACATGGCTCGAGTGAAAGCATCCGATAGAACGAATACCAATGCCAGAGCGACTCTTGTGACGTCACGAATAACATAAAATTGGCGAATTTTCTCGTATTGATTTGAAAATATTGAGAGAGAATTGCCATGAATTTCATGTGAAGAAGTACTTGATAGGCTGTAATGAATCTCTTAACGGGGTTACTTCGTGGATCTGGGCTGTATGCAAATTCCCTATTAGCCACTTTTGCAGAAGACTTTCGCAGATACACCGTGCGCTGACGATAGCAGGTGGGGGTACCCCCTGCCACCTTGCAGTGGTCAGTAAAGAAATATTTTAAAGAATGGAAAACTGATCTTAACGGAGGACGATGTCGCAGGCGCGACGTTACTTCATACAATTATTAGTGAAAATGTGGTGACGGATTTGAAACGCAGGTTGATTTGTTGCAATATTTTTGGTAGCGGAGCAAGATTGAAGAAGAGGAGTTATTAAAAAAAAATTACAAATACTGAAAATTTACACATTAATACAGAATGTGTCTAGCGTCTACTTAGAGTTGAGACATGTATTGCAAGTGGATAAGCCGGGCAGGTGTTTGTGGGTGTCGACAAGGGTCGGTGACTACAGAAACAGAAAAAAAAATAGTAAAAATTAATGATGACGTAATTCCTAACTACAGCCCTCCTATTTTACCTATTACGGGATGGTGTAACTTCCCATGTCCCAATCCGTATAAAAAATACTCCATCCTCAGCATATAAAGTAGCATAATTGTCAAACACACATGCATACAAAGCGGGGCATTGGCGTATTTCTGAAAGCGTCTTTCACTGTAAGATTGTCCGTAAATTTCAAAATTATGTGGTCACTTGACACCTAAATGATAATCATGCACAAGAATGATGAGGATAAACACACATTTTTGCTTCGAAATTAGCAAATTCAATTACGATTCTCCAAATAGTTCTCTCTATAAAAGTACATGTCTAACGTAATGGGACGTTTTTCACTGACTTTCATGATTTAGGCGATATCGCTTGATCGATTGTTGTTGCTGATTGGGTCTAATCCACCAACACACATCCACACAAGCATACCCACCCACTCACTCACCCATCCACCCACCCAGCCACGCACTCACTCACCCACCCACCCACTCACCCACCCACTCACCCACCCACTCACTCTCCCACCCACCCACTCACTCACTCACCCACCCACCCACCCACTCACTCACTCACCCACCCACCCACCCACTCACACTCCCACCCACCCACTCACTCACCCACCCACCCACTTACCCACGCGCTCACTCACTCATCCACACGACCCACTCACCCACCCACGCCCACCAACCCATCCACCCACACACACACACACACACACACATACACGCGCGTCGAACAGTTATCGGTTCGATTTATAGAGGGGCATGTGAGTATATTCACATCTCATTTATTTGAGAGGATTTTTAAATTGGAAAAATGCCATAAAATTTCTTCTGTGAAGAAAACAATTAGTAACAATAGTAGATTACAAGGTAATGATTTCCGCTTACATGCATATGATGTACACCCACATCGGTCAGAAACGAAATTTTGCAACGAGCGCTAATAATGTTTCATCTTGAGATGCGCAGAAGCGGAGATAAGCGAAGGACGGGCGTTCTTGCGTAGCGCGGCGTGTGCTAAACTCAGGTTACTGCACATCGGAACACAAAAAAGTTTGTGAGCGCTTTCCTCTACACCGAACGCTGTACGAGATAAATGCGAAGGAAGTCAAAAATTGGAAAACTAGGCGGTGCTCTTTAAACTCCATTAAGGTCTGCTCTACGGCAAGGCGCATATTTTGAAAAATAAAATATACACAAACACAAACACCCTCATTGGAAAGTTGTCAGAAGTATGTCAAACGGCGATGAAAGTGAAAATTTCATGATTCCATTTTCACAGTGATTACTGTAACGTCCCTAGATCAGGGAGTTAACAAGTAGATTGTGAATGTAATTCATGGCAGCACCACAAATTTCGAATTTGTAATTTTGACTCTACTTGATTTAATTAAAATAAGCGAAGTCGAGGAAAATACTCTGACAGTGAAATATTCTGCGTACCATGAGGACTCATTCAGGTTTCATGAATCATATCGTTACGCGCAATGCTTGCTAGAAAAAATGTGAGTGGAATATCGAATGGGATGCTAATTCACGTTTCTCAGTTGCATATGACCGAGCCAAATATTTTTTAAAGAAAGTTATCTGACTCCCGGACCTCTCCGGTGAAGAGTCCCCGCATTCCGCTCCAAAAATTTCGGTATCTCAGGAACACTTCCATCATTTAGTCCCCGCTTTCGCTCACACTATTTCGTAAATACTTTCCTGCTGTCCTTTTACTTCCGCCAGAACGTTCTTACCATCTCATTCGCGAATTTTGTGCTTTCCTGGAGGTTCATCTTCAATAGGGTTTGTTCAGTGACGAGCAGAGACCGGGAGCGCACTCTGAGTCCCCGAATTACCCGATGCACTTTCGCTATGACCATAAACTTATCCGAAAAAAGTTGCAGACAGCAATAATCGTTACAGACAACATTCGGCAATGCTAACATCAGATATGCCGAATGTGAATTGTATATAACTGTAATTTTTTGCGGTGTGTCGAACAAGTTTAAGTGATAGTCTCTCCTTATCATGTAACTATCTCTGTACCAGTCCGCGTTACAGATAAATGGTTAACGGTTATCGTTGTAGGCTGCGCCGTCTGCATCCGACTCATTCTGTTGGCGCAATCCAGACCTTCAAGCAAAGTTCGCCGATACCTGCTAATATACATGTGTAGCTATAGATATCGACGAAGTATAGATTTCGTAATTTACAGAGAAGTTATTGAATAGTACACTAGTAATTCTGACATGGCTCGACAGTATCTTTGCGGTTTAACCGTAGGCAATTTTTGAAAAGGGAAGTTGGTGTTGGCCTGGACTACAGACGTGAGGATACTAATTAGCGAGATAACTTGAAAGAGAACAGCGGCCCACAAAGCACGCCTGCTCCCATCATCGGTTGCCACTTGCTTTCATTGATCCAGCAGTCTATATAGTTATACTGCATTGGCTAGCATTCTTCTAACAAAAGATGCTGAAGTGCATATCCACCAATCAAGGTGTATTTGATACACCCTGTGTGGGCAGGTGGAATGAATTGCGTATTGTACCACGTTGTGGTAAATTTTAACATCATATAACTGTCCACAATATCACGCGAACTGCAATGTTTTCCTTGACATGCCGCATAATCGCCAGATAATAATAGAAGACTCTCTTCTTTGCCATTAGTGGTGCTAGATCGTGGTATTTACATATGACAAAATCGTGCTGCGCATTGAATAAATAGAAGTGAGGATCACGGTATAATCCGCTTTGGATCGGCTGACAGCGGATTTCAGCATCAAACTGTCTGAATAAAGGGTTCTTGGAGGTTCCATCATCTTCTTTACGTTCTTGGAGTCTTTTGGTAGATATTGTATTTGTTCTTTTTGTAGGATCTTCCACTTGCTCCAATGGTCTACTGCTGCTATGGTATCAGTTCTCATTCGAAGTGCTTGCATCATGGTCAGACTCTATAATTTCTATTAATTCATTGACCTTTTCGACACTTGGCGTTCCACAGCGTGGTGCATCTTTGACATCACAATTAGCGGAACGCGACCGACCTAACCAAAACGGTATCGGATTGGCTGTTACAGTATCAGGATCATCAACAGCATTGACACTTTCAGCTGTCTGACTTGCGTTTTCGCCTTTATCGGGAAGAGTTCCTTAGTACGAAATGGCATCTTCCTAACGCCATCTAGCGTAATCCCATCGGATTTAGATAACGTGAGACAGTTTCCTACAGGCATCTATTGCAAAAATAGTGTTAATTTTGAGGTAGCCACTCCAAATTTCGAGGGAATTTTTGAGGATGATTGGATTTGTGAGGTGAATTTATTGGGCCCATTTTAGTATACTTTACAACCACCTATGTAACGCCAATACAATTCTTCAGATCGGGGTCGTTGCAAGAATTTCTGGCGGGAACATTGATAAATTATGTTTATGTATAATTTATAATAAGGGAAATCGTTTCAATAAGGCAAACTCTGGAATGCCTCTGCCCTGCGATTACTCTGCAAGTCATATTTTTTTATTTACTTCGATCTTTTATCCAACGTTGAGCATGAAGCACAACTTTCCATTGTATCCAATAATGTATTCCATAAAAAATTAAAGAATCAAGAGTTTCTGTCGAAGTTTTAGGGCTTCCAAATGTTTCCAACGAATATGATTTTTCCTAATGCAAAGAACTATATCTGTTTTTGAGTAAATGCCTTCTGGAAGTAGACGGTTACGTTGGCTGCGCACTTAACTGTGTCCCACATACCTGTACCATCGATGAAACCTGCTCTCGTCCAGCTCATATATCGTATCCTTTCAGTTAGTCAGCGCCGATTGCGTACACTAAAGAGAGTGACGGCCATTCCCGTTGGTTGACACAAGTTCTGAAATTGTTTAACTCGCTATGGCTTTTCGTTGTGCTAAATACCTTGGATCATATTCTTTGATAAATCACGTAAACCCTTGCGTTTAGGTGAAGTCGGGGGGGGGGGGGGGGGACCTTGGTAATGCATGGGCATTTGGACTTATATAGAACCGGTCTGGATTTATTTTGCACCTCACACAATTTCGTTATACCTTTTCTTACTACTGCATTCCCGTTTTTTCTGTTTGTGATTACGATTACATTCTCTAATAAACGTTTAGAGTATACATGAAATTCTGAGTATGAATGAGAAGGTCCTGTGAAATTTTACACGTTATCACAAATTGTTTATACCCATTTCCTTCGCGGCATGCTCGTGCAGAAAGTGGCACGCCAACTTTGTTGTCAACGTAGCGTGGTAACAGTTTGGGCACTTGCCGCGCATGTAACTCCCAATCGGATTCCCTCACTTTCATTCCACGCAGTATGATGTTTTAATTTTCTATCTATCTCTAGCCGTTGCGGTGATAGAGCGTTATAAACAATTGAAATTGTCAATAACAATCGCGCTGATTGTTAGTTTGCATTTGCAGTCCTTTCAGACCTGGTACTCGTAGAAACGCGTCGATTAAAAGAACAACTCAAATCGCACCATTGGTTCCTGAGGAAACGTTCGAGAAAGTTTGTTTTCCACATACGGACACACATACGACCATGTTTCAGAAAACACGTCAGAATGGTGTCAGACGTCGAATGACGTGAAAATTTCGTGAAAAATTTTGCTTTTGATTTTCGGGACGTTACATTAACTTGCTGAGATCGATTAAAAGAAGTTAAAGTTATTAGTTTAAGCTAAAAATATGAGGATACCAATATTTTGATAATTGTAATGAAATTGAAAATAAAAAAGAATATATTGATGAAACTTTTTGATCAGAATCGCCGATCCAAAATTGAGTTAACTTTGCCGTTCTTGTCTCGGGTCTTTAGTGATTTTTGTGGTGGGGAGACACCAGCGCGCCAAATTTGAACGGTTAGAAGCCAAATACTGACGGTTGTTCCGTCTACGAAATCTTTAACGGAAATTGAAGATAAAGCAATGAACGAATGATAATTTCTTCGGTCGTTGAATTGGTCAAGTATTATTTGCGTGATTTATTACTCGTGAATTGAATATTGGAAGGTCTAAATTTGAAATTGAGAACGTGAAATTCCACATTTGAATTTATAAATTTAAAAAGTAAAATCTGAAATTAGTCATGCAAAACGTAAGAGGTAAAATTCAATATGTTAAATTGCAAGTGTAAAGTTAACATTGAAAACTCGATCCTTTTGGAATATAATAATAATAGTCCCCGCTTTTTTCATTTACATTGAAAACTTTAAGTGTTTCACCAAAGGAAAACGAGAAACTCCGGCCTCTCAGCCTTTTCTTCATATGTTTTGCAAATAAACAAGCATAATGAAATATAGTGATTCTTTCAGGAACTATATAGTTTAAGGGTATTTGTATAAAGAAAGAAAAAATAGGAACTAATACAATTTAAAAAGAAAATACAGTAAAGTCCTTGAATATACTCATGAAGTTTCATATTGTTTACCAAAAAGTTCATGCAAAAACAGTGATTTATGAATACAGTTTAAATCAAAAATCGATTAATATATCATCCCAATAAACCATTTTTCGCCACGATTTTTTTTTAACGTATATTCGTTAATTAGAATTTTTCCCAAAAACCGCATTTGTCTAAACGAGCCTTGAAATCGCTTGTGACGTCATAACGATGGCGCACCTGTGCAGCCCTCTGCTGCATTACTAAATAAACCGCACTCGGAGCACACTGGAGCTGGCAAATAAGCCGAAGCACTCGAAGGCAAATAACATATTTTCACATAAAAGTGAAACATGAAAATGTATAACTATTGTTTTGTACCAAAATGTAAAAATACAAGTGCGACAGCACCGGATAAAACTTTCATAAGAGTTCTTCTGTGGGAGGAGGTTAGAAAGCTTTGGTGCAGAGCCGCAGGTGACTCTCGCCAATTGCCAAATAAAAGTCACATTTGACTCATCGTAGTTCAGCCTACGCCTCTTGCCCTGCATAAATGTTTTTTTTTTCTAATAATCATGAACATATAGATTTTTTTTTTCGTTTATTTAAGGTGGCTATAGAACATGTATATATCGTAATTCAATAACGTTTATGTTCTTCAATCTTAAACACTTTTGAACAAGGCAATGGTCTTCAGGAATTGTATTGTCTTTTTATATCCTTCTGCAGTATTCAGTAGTTTTTTCAATTCAGTTGGGAGTAATGATGGTCCTGATAGGGGACTATGACCGTTGAAATCACCGACGATCGAATATATAGATTTGTTTATGCTGTTTTCTTATAATACGAGTCCGGTGGCGCGTGCTGCGCACGCACAGTTCCTTGTTTCGCCCGCACTAACTGGCGGCGCGTCGGTTTCGGTCTTACGGTTTTCGATAATTTCGATATGTATCGATAGTTTCTTTCGTCTATCGTTTTTTACTATAGGACTATAGGACTTTAAACTGAATTTAAATACTGAAAGCTAATTATGGATGATAGAATTTCACACTTTTACCATTTTCGCGAGAATTTTACGATCAAAACAGATGTTACACAGGAAAATTTTAATGACAAATAAACCCCATTATCATTCATAATATAGACTAAATATCCTGAAATAAATCCAGTTTGAAAAATATTTGTAACATACTAAAACTGGCGTAAAAGTTGTAACTCGGAGGAAGTGGAGAGATCGTGAGAGTGACCTTGATTCAGAATTGACTTTGGTTATCCCTGTTCAACGATTAGCAGCATCTCCTTAACGTTATGGTGAACAACAAGGATGTAAGAATACGGTAGAGCGAAGGGGAACCTCCTGGGCGAGTCGGTATGTGGGTCGACCGTGCGCAGCGGCCGGACATTCCGAGAAAGTGTATGTTTTCCCTTTCCGAAAGACACGAGAGTGGCCGCGATGAGCAGTACTTAGCCAATCATATCGATTCATTATCAAAGAAATCCAACTTTTTCGATAGTTTTTACCATGGGTCGAATTAATCGTTGACAGATTTTTCCTTTTTTTGTGTGAAGTCATCGATCTTATCCGTAACGTATTGAAAAATTTTGAAAAATACGAGCTTGAAATACTTCGCAAATTTTTATTCCAGTCTAAATGAAGTATTGTCGCTGATGTTTCCAATGACGAAATTGAAATTCCGGAATGAAACTTATTTTGAATAAATTCGAAACGCTATTTATAGACTGGAGTGGTTAAGGAAAATGTCGATTCTTCTGGAGACGCCGGATATGGAATGACCGGTCGTATTTATAATAATTTACAATCTGTTTCTAAAGAAGCGACTTTGAAAGGAGACCATAATGTTGTTAAGATTGGTCCAGCAACTCCAGCTTATTCGTAAAATAAGGAGACAACCAATTTCATGGTGACAGAAGATCCTTAATTCTTTTTTAAGAATCACAGAAGACAATCGGAATCTCCAAGAACAATCCTTCTTCCCTTACGTTCTAAATGACTTATTTGAAATGCTCTATTTACAGAAGAAATATCCAATGTTTAACTCCCCTACGGGGAGTCGGGTTCCCCTGAATGGAATAATCGATTTTCCATCGGCTCTCCATGCATTCAAGGCCTTTCCAACCATTTTAGAGTATTTTTCAAGAGATGTGTGTGGGTGTGTGTGTGAACACTCGAAACCTTTCGCTAACTATTTCTAACGAGGGAATTATCCGATCAAGATACTGTATGACGACATCGACGCGTGTTTACGAAGTCTACAGGTGGCTGTCTGAGGTTCAAGTCGTTCTGCTTGTCTTTTTTTAACTTGGAAAAAAAAGTAAAAAATAGGAATGTGGCACAATTCATAATGACATGTGAAGAGATTGTCAATTGAAGAATGAACACTCTGAAAATTATGTGGTACCAAGACACCTATGCATTGACATTATGGCCACACCCGAAAGTATACACCGAGAAAAAGCAGACACTACCCAAGAATTGTTTGAATCAAGTTTGTGGAGCCATGAAGTATGTCAATGGAACTAGTTGGGTCAAGCCTTGTTCCTCGACAGGTGCTGCCTGAAGCGCCTGTCAAAATCAAACAGAAGTAACTGAAAGTAGTAGTGCTGAAACTGTCAACATGAGGGTTGCGATGACGCTTGAGAAGATCAGTAATCTTGGGAGATCTCGGATGGAAATCGGGTATTTAAATTAATGGACACGTTATCAAATGAAACTAATGACGTTTATTCTTCCAACTTATTTGATCTGAAGCCACAGTATTTCACAGGTTGTCTTGAGTGAGATGTTCTCACAGCCGATGCTGGTTAAGAAGTGGACGAGATAGAAACAATTCGAAGGGTCGTGAGCACCAACTATCAGAAGTAGGAAAAATGGGACTCTTATAAACGCGTTGAGTTTTGGATAATCCCTTGAGTGATTGCACTGCGAGTACCTCGACCCAGGCCTCAACCTTTTCGACATCTTTACGATCAGTGACCATTTCACAGTCGACATATTTCCTGCAGATGTTCCTATCGGGACATTTTATTATATTCCAGGCGAACATACAAAATTAGTTTTTGCTGTAAAGAAAAATTAGACGTATAAATCCAACATTTTTGACTGAGAGGAGAGGAAGTTTAAGTATGAGTACACACGCTCGTCATCGCTTTAGATACACGAAAAATGTCATTTTAAATTACTATCGAGCTGGAACTGTAGCCGCCTCGGCGATACATTTCGCCGCTTCTCGCGTATTCTAATAACTTTCTAAAAAAAACGCCTCAATATTCGCAACTAAATGAATTTCCGAAACAAGTACCGTAGAAATCAATTCAAGCTTTTTAATTGTTCATTCAATACAGGTAAATAGAAAACACTAAGGCTTTACTTTCTAAAAAGCATACCGCAATTGACGCAACGCGCAATTCCCGCAGTGTTCTCCACTGTCATAAATAATCAGTCAGTTGTTTCTAACTCATATGCCGCTCATTGTAGCGTCTTCTTAATAGTTGAAAGACATGAAGACTTCGATATTTGTATGCCACAAGGAGTATATCAGTAGCACAAATGCCGTGGGTACTGCACAGCTCTCCATCTTAAATCTTCTTCATTTATTTTCCATTTTTGGGATTCCATGGGTTGACATGACGAGGGCACCCGATTATTACCACAATAAAAAAAAAAAAAAAAAAAATTCAGACGAAGAGCCCATTCCAGATGACTTGACAACTAAAAATTTCAACTTGTTCATTGTAGCAGCAGCACTCAACCCGCAGCGATCGAACCGGAAGATGCCGATCTATGAGCTCGATGCAAACCCAACAGCCTGGTTCTCTTCCAGAATTGCACATAGATCCATATCGTCTTCTTGAGGATGATCTTAAGGATGTCTACGATGATATACGACAGGTGAGCCAAGACTTTGTAGCGACTTAATTACCACGTTTATCGTTTCACATCAATTATTGCTGGTAGTGCGTAATCGATTTTATATAGTTAATCGATATTGCCCCACAGATCAATCGGTACTTGATGCGTAATCGATAATCTCTAGTTAATCGATATTTCCACCAGCGATCCATCGACACTTGATGTAAATCGATATTTTGGAGATAATCGATATTTTCGATATAATCGATATTTTCGATATAATCGATATTTTCGATATAATCGATATTTTCGATGTAATCGATATAATCGATATAATCGATATTTTCGATATAATCGATATTTTCGATATAATCGATATTTTCGATATAATCGATATTTTCGATATAATCGATACTTTCGATATAATCGATATTTTCGATATAATCGATATTTTCGATATAATCGATATTTTAGATCTAATCGCTATTTTCGATGTAATCGATACTTTCGATTAAGTGGGAATATCGACAATTGTGCATTCGGTTTCACTCGCGCAACACACACGGCAGATTCCGACGTTCGGGAGTTTCCGTTAGTACCCGATCATTTTTCGAGTTACCGATTTTCGTCTCCCCTCTCCATCTCATTCTGGTCGCGGTCATCTAGAGTGTAATACGTTCCAAAATCTAACCAAAAATCATCCGAATAAATCCGCCTAATTAAGTAAAAAGATTTTAGTTTATTAATCCTAACCTACGCATCTCCGCAACTTCAACTCGACAAAAAATTAACTGAGTCTCGTACGTTGTACATTACTAAAAGGGCATGTGGACGTTATTGGGGCTGTTATCACCAGCGAAAGCCAGGATCAATATACATCATCTTATGTGTATGAAAATCCACTTGGCTCCTTACTCACGATCGTCGAGTCGTTCATGCGTGAAAAATTGATAGCGTAGAAAACGTATACTCTGTTTATTAGATGTTAGTCACGTTAGGAGTTACTGACCGGCGGCCCTGACCTCATCCTCACCGCCTCGCTGAGCCAGGTTTTCACAATTCCATTTCTGTCTTTTTTTTCAATTTCACCTGTGCAGAGGAAAATTAGTGGGGATATATCTAACAGGTTGATCATTATTTGTCACTGATGGTGAATGATTATGCTGCAGCATCTTCAGCTCCATCCGCCAAATTCACCAAAATTGACCTGGGATCATCCACCCACACAGCTTGAAAATAGTTAATTGAACTTCGGGCGCGCCATATATACCCTGTTTACAAAGTATAGCCCTCAAGCCAGGCAACTTGAGCAAGGCCTCATTGTCCCCAATTTTCCATGGAGCAACCATGTTCAGAGGGTCTCCAATCTGGTTGGTCGACTGCCCAGCTACCCGAACATCTAACGTATATGTCTCCTGAATCCGGGAGGAACAGCTTTTGCTTGAAGACGGAACGTTTGGAGTGGATTGCAGGTAATCCTAACTGCCGTCCAGCTCCAATGAAATTACTGTAACAACGTTCAGCATGAAACATGAAGGAGTTGTCAGGTAGGATATTTTCTGAAGAGAGAATTGATGCGCTATCCAGTGTCTAAGTTTCTCCAGGTCAGAAGATCTGACTAGGACTAGAACAGTCCTAAGGTTAAGGATTCTGTAATCTTCACGATCCCAGAGGAACCAATCGCCTGATTGCCAGAATCCTTCAGAACTAGTCTTTCGGTAAACATGTCTAGATGTCTAGTTATCCAGTTATATGGGCAGGTGGTTGAAGGTGGGTTCTTCAGGAGTCGGAGAAAGCAGATCTCGGGCAGCCGGTTGTTCTCCATTCTTAGAATCTTGATAATCCAGTTGATCTCCGTTAGTAACTGCCCCTGCAGAATGAACCAGACCCAATTCCAGACAAACAGTATAAGCTGGTAAGATGGAGCAACTTTTTGAAGAAGCATAACTGGAGTTGATCGGAGTAATGGAGTCCAAAAGTGTGATCATTGATCATTAAGAGACGATTAAGGAGACCGTCATACAATCATAGCGTGCTACTTCATGGGTCCACTCTGGCTAAGGTCAGCATTGATAAGCAGAGCCTATAGCTATTCTCGTTTTTCTGCCAGGCTCTCTAACTGGCAGAGCACCGACGCCGGAACTGGGAAACACATACGATTCTACGACTTCAATAATCTGTTCTTTGAGACAAAAATTGAGAAATGTTTCGTGGAATCAGGACCCCTACCTAACGACGAAGAAATTATGGGTGAATGTTCATTGTGAATGTAACTAATTATGCTCACATTTTCTATATATATAAATCTTTAATATTTTCGTACTCAGGGGCATGAGCAGTCTCTGTATCACATGTTTCCTATAGTAAAAAGGAGAGACGAAAGACACTATCGATGTATATCGAAATTATCGAAACCCGTAAGACCGAAACCGACGCGACACCTGTTGGGGCCGCGGAGAAGGGAGATGAGAGTGCGCAGCACGCGCCACCGAACTCGTATGGATAAATTGGCCACGTTTAAGGTCCTTTTACTCCATTTCGCTCCAAATACTTGCATTTCGTTCGGTATCCACTGTAACGTATCATCCGTCAAGTGGGCAATTGGAGAATACATACGACTTTCTCTAAAAAAATAGTAGTTATTGCCATTTTTTTTCAACTTTCTTCAGCCGAGCTAGTTTGGCGTAGTCGGCAGTGTCAGGTTACCGTGAAATTTTTTGGTATTAGCAATGCCAGCTTTGCCTGCAAAAATGTAAATAAATGACAACTTACCTTTGTAGGCCACAATGTGCAGGTATTGACGGTCATCAAAATTGTTCAATCTACCTGGGCTATTGACTCATAAAATTCAACTGAAGTTGTATACTAATTTGTCCGATAGATTTGTCTCTTCCCTATTTTAATAACCACTGGTTTGCATTTTTGTCAAAGGAACTCATGATCAACACGAGTGTTGAGGAGCTGAAGACAATCGCTACGTATTACTTCGATGGGCAGGGAAAGGCGCTTAGGCCGATGGTCACTATTCTCATGGCGCGGGCTATCAATTACCACAAGGAGAGAAAGTAAGTTTTCTTCAGCAATTCAAAATCTTGTTTCAATTAAGTTGCCGTAGATACCAAAGTATTTAATCTAATTTCATTTGCATATGGATTTGCCAAACACCGTTTCGGAAGTCAGAAAATTTTCTGATCCGCTCACGATCGCACTATAATAAATTTTACAGACGACTGTTTTTTTCTTGCTGAATTTACTGAGTATATTTTTCGAATATTTTCAGCGGCCTATTGCCAACTCAAAGACAGGTAGCGATGATTGCGGAGATGATCCACAGCGCTTCCCTCATCCATGATGATGTTATAGATCAGTCGGATTTTAGGCGTGGAAAACCCTCTGTGAATGTTTTGTGGAGTCAAAAGAAAGTAAGACAATTCTTAGATATACATGGCGATCTTTTAGTTATCCACAGACCAAAATGTTTCGGAAATGACAGAGTGGTCCTAATATCTGGAAGTCTGGAAAAGTCAAGGAATTTCGGAAAACAAATTTGGAAATTTTTTTGTCAGATATTATAGCGACTAGCTACACATTCCAAGGGGATTGTAATTCACTCCCTCCAATACCACGACGACGAACGCCGAAATTGCCGAACTTCGATGGGCCACTTCGTACCAATAATTTATGCATCAATTCTTCAATTTACATTTTTCCTCTGAACTGTATTAGTTCGGGACCTAAATTGTTACATATTAAACGGTAACTTATGGTGAGATAGTTAATTACCGGAATCACTCAACTCGTATAATATCACATTCTGCCCATTTCCGGAGATAAAAATAGGATTTTGAAGAAATGACCTGTTCATTTCTCAATTTTCAATCCGTATTTCAGGTGGCGATGACGGGCGATTATATTCTTGCAGTGGCTTCTATGATGATAGCGAGGCTCAAGAGGGATGATGTCACAATAACTCTGAGTCAGGTGTGGATTTCATAATTTTCAAAAAATCATTTCCTTGGATTAACCTCAAAAACGCACAACTGATGAAAATGATTAATACCGTTCTTTGAACTTATGCTCTTATTCGTCTCTACGATCTTTAGTGAACATTTGCTGCTTGCGTTGGTGATATCGATCCGTCCATGAAACAGAATTTTCATACATTCTTTCCTTTCAGGTTGTTACAGATTTGGTCCAAGGCGAGTTCATGCAATTAGGATCAAAGGAAACTGAGAATGAAAGATTTGCGCATTACCTCACGAAAACCTATAGAAAAACTGCAAGTCTGATTGCTAATTCTGCCAAAGCTGTAAGTGCTTGCCCTGCTCTATTCCTTCTCAACATCTCACAATTCATATCATATCAACGGTGATTCTTTAGCTACTTGTGTTGCTCGGTGGTCGAAGAAAAACTGAAAGAACAAGAGTAGTTTATGCTACGACGTGCAATACGCGGAGTTTAGCGGATGACGCGCTCCACGCGGCGTTCAACTGTATCAACGTCTCAACCTAAAATAGTATAGATCGTACGGTGATAAATTCCGCTTTTGACGAAGGCGAAAGAAACTTCACATTCGCCATAAACAGAATTCATCACCTTGTACTCTAATTTACTAACTGTTATATGGTTGATTGACTGTTGCGTTGGTAATTAGTGTAGTACATACAGATACATTATAAATTCACGTGTTAATGAAATTGTAGTTCTCCGCACTATGATTAAATTCAGGTATTAAAGTGAGGAGAAGGCAATACACTCCAAAGTCCTCTGGCGATTGAGGTTACGCGCAGTGAGGTAGTTTACAATCCTTCTAATTGATGATTGATAAATAACTAATGGGTGTAAATTATCTGAAATGGTTGGATTTTAAATACTTTATCCTAGTTTTAGGAGGGTATTTTTTTCCTATTTTTTCTAGTAGCTACTTCTTTGCCGGTGGGCACTACGCAGCGACATGCCGTTCCCTGTCTGTTTTCGAGGTCGATTTCGATAATCGATCTATTTTCTTGGTCGAAGCTCTCATCTATATAATCTATATATATAATTGAGAGCTTCGACCACAAATCGAATGAGAATCGCAATAAATCGATTATCGAAGAAAAATCTCGATTATCGATGCCATGATAAAAATTGAAATCGAAATCGCATTTGGAAATGCATGTGGCCGCGTAGCGGCCACCAGCAAGGAATTAGTACTTATATATAATTGAGAGCTTCGACCACAAATCGAATGAGAATCGCAAGAAATCGATTATCGAAGAACAAACTCGATTATCGATGAAAAATCTCGATTATCGAAGAAAAATATCGATTATCGAAGAAAAATATCGATTATCGAAGAAAAATATCGATTATCGAAGAAAAATATCGATTATCGAAGAAAAATCTCGATTATCGATGCCATGATAAAAATTGAAATCGACATCGCAGTTGGAAATGCATGTGGCCGCGTAGCGGCCACCGGCAAGGGACTAGTATATAAATAATTGAGATCTTCGACCAGGAAAATAAATCGATTATCGAATTCGAAAACTTCTTTGTAAAACTAGTTTGTATATAAGGACATAGAGGGATAGGGACTGCGACTGTCAACGCAGCGGTCGCGCGCGCATTTCAGTGTGGCAGACTTCGACGTATTTCGAGATTCTGACATTGTCTTATTGATAAAACAGAAGATAAAAAAATGCGCTGTCCACATTTGCAGAATGGAAAATAATTGTTTCTGTTTTATTTGTCATGCAGGCCTCAATGCTGGGAGGTGCAGATGAAAGATTAGCAGACGTTGCTTTTCAATATGGCAGGAACATTGGACTAGCCTTTCAGCTGGTAGATGACCTTCTCGACTTCGTGTCCTCATCATCAGCAATGGGCAAACCTACAGCAGCGGATCTTAAACTTGGTCTAGCTACTGCGCCTGTTCTCTTTGCTTGTGAAAAAGTAAGAATTATCGACATTGAATTGCGATCATGAAAGTGCATATATATCTGCGATAATGAGGTTTATTTGGACATATAGATCTGTCTCTGCTTCAATTTTAGCTAAAGGCATTTTCACTAAAACTCAGTTCTTGAGATGCAATTAATCTGTTTTTCATGCAAATTATGTTCATCTTTTCACAGTATCCAGAGTTAAATCCAATGATAATGCGCCGCTTCCAAGAGCCTGGTGACGTGGAAAAAGCATTCGAACTCGTTCACGAATCACAGGGTCTTGACCAAACACGATTCTTGGCGAAGAAACATTGTATTGAGGCCGTGCGCCTTGCTCAATCACTTGCAGAGAGTCCATATTCAAAAGGACTTGTCGTTGTCAGTGACCTGGTACTGAATCGCATGAAATAGTTCATTACCGTCTTCCTTAACGCAATCTGAATGACAATATCTGATATGTGCATACCTGTTATTTTCGTATGATTTTCTTTTTCTGGGTTTTCTGAGAATTATGTGAGTAAATGGCGTTAATAATTCAATTATTAACTGATAAATCGTTGAACACCATGGAGACATTGTCCGATTGAGCAACTGAAACATTGAAGCAAAAATATTGGAATACGCAAAAACTTTTGTGAGATCTATATAAATAATTGAGAACTTCGACCAGGAAAATAAATCGATTATCGAATTGAAAAACTCGAAAGTCGGAGCAAAAATCTCGATTATCGATGACACAATCGAAATCGAACGAGACTGCAGACAAGTAAAGGCATGTGGTCGCGTATCATTTCCAAATGCGATTTCGATTTCATTTTTTAACATGGCATCGATAATCGAGATTTTCCTTCGATGATCGAGTTTTTCTTCGATAATCGAGTTTTTTCTTTGATAATCGAGTTTTCCTTCGATAATCGAGTTTTTCTTCGATAATCGAGTTTTTTCTTCGATAATCGAGATTTTCTTCGATAATCGAGTTTTTTCTTCGATAATCGATTTATTACGATTCCCACTCGATTTGTGGTCGAAGCTCTCAATTATATATAAGGAACAGAGAACAGGGAACAATCGACAGAAGAAGCGATAGATCGACATCAAAGTCGATTAGATGCGAGTAATCGATTGTTTTGCGACTGACATCGAGAAATCGACACAAATTTCCAAAAATACTCATTTGTTCCACCAATATTGATTCGTGACAACAAAAGGGTGATATGTCACCTTAATAGGAGAGGAACATAACTGCCTAAATAACATGAGTCCATTAAAAATGAGTAGCCTCGTATAAATACACAAATGTAAGTTACTTTGTGCCTTCATTCTAGCATGGTTTCAAAAAAAGCGCGCGTGTGTGTGTGTGTGTGTGTGTCGATGTATGTGCGTGCACTTATTACTTAGGCGACAAAACCATTTTCTTTTAGAGAATCTTCCCAACACGGCTTAGTACCGAAAAAAAAACAGACTTTTTCAAGCCCAAAATCGAAATCTCTATCAAAAGTATCTTATAACATTTTTCGATGTAACTGATTATTAAGATCAGGAGTCAATTTTATGGGCTATGCGAAATATATTTTGATATTTCACCATAACGCCACTTATAAACAACTGCAATACTGCAAGCCGTTTTGTTACCATAGAATTTATTTGCTTCATTGAAATGTCGTGCAGTATATAATTCTAATAATATTAATATTCAATATGCATATCCAGTAAATAGAGCAAAGATGAATGAATGAAGTTACAAAAATAATATTAATGAATTTATTAAATACACTGCTCAAATTGTTGATCGTTTCAAATGGAATAGAATGCAGTAAATGTTATAACTTATACACATATTAATGTATATATTAAATATTTTACGTTGTCACAATACATGATTTTATATTCGTAAGAGACAAATTGTTATTGATGAAATACACACAGATTAAATGTTGATAGTTGATATTGAAATTTAGAACTTGGTAAATTTTTGGCGAAAGGTACTGAAGGAATTGGAACTGGAGAATTCATTGCGCAGTGCGAGAAAAGTAATTAGTTAATTATATTCGAGAAATGTTTGGTGAATGTTAAAAATTTTCTGAAAAAAGTTAGTATTTGATGCACTGAGAAATATTCGCTGCTCATTCAACGGTGGCCGATGAAAACAAACTTTGTTTTGTGAAAGCGACTTTAGTTCAATGACGCGCCGTCAAATGGTCGGCGCTGATGTCAATTCATTATATTTAGCGTTATGACGCTGCCATTCAATCAGAAGTTCTGCGCAACGATTACTTTCGCAGAAATTGAACTTTCGCAGTTGGATCAAAGTTTCTTCAGCTCTTCAATCTACGGTTACTTAAGGATATTCCACCTATATTGACGAAGATATAAGAATTGCTTGAGATTTTTACATAATGTTTTTGAAGCGGTAACAGATGCCTGTATGAAATTTGAGATTAATTCACAACACCCTTTTGTAGTTATTAATTATCAAAGTTCTCAATTAACACGGCCTCTTATGAGAAAAATAAAAGTTTCTGTAAATACAGTTCAAAATATAAAAATTTGTTGAAATTTTGAAAATTTACTATTGAAGCAGATATAAAACGATGGTAAAAATTTCATGACGATTGACTAAATTTTTTTTTCATTAATTTGTTTAAACAATATAATATTGATTCGTAAAATCAAATACTATATAATAATTTTCTATGGCTATCACTTCAACTAATTAACACGTTAAAATATTAATTGCAAATTATTGGTGATACATATAACGAATTATAGAAAGGGTCATGAACTTTTGTTCCTTAATATTTTTAAGTTTAAGTTTAAGTTTTAAGAATATCCTTAAATATTTTTCGACGTTGACTCAATAGTCACTTGAAAAAAAAACCGGCAGTGTCGGGCGCCAATGAACGCATTTCTTAGTGCGTGCCGTCAAACTGCCGCACTTTTGAATGAACAGTGGATTTTTCTCAGTGTGGGCCACTTTCTCGAGTGAACTCTCTTTTGTAAATAATATGTGCACTTCCTAAAGGCCACTCAGTTTTTTCTTGGTGTGGGTCTAGTTAGATTTCTATAGTTATGTCGATTATCAACTCATTTTTCTTTTACCTTATGTTGGGGACAAACTAAATTAATATTGTATGCGTATTTTTATAATAAAACAAATTAAATTTTCGTAATTATTGTCATCCATTATCTATTCCTAGTCAGGGTAGGGGCTATAGGATCAAGGATGTGAAGTGATACTTATTTCCACCTCAAAACTCGGTAGGTATTGCAGTTCACATCATTTTGTACAGTTTCCTGATTTTTGGGATAGAGGCAGCCCCCCCCCCCCACAGGGGCTGCCTCCATTTTCTGGTGTATTATGCACTCCAGGACCTTGCCCGCTGTATCCAGCATACAGGGTGGACGATATGATGAAGGATTGCCCTCTGGAATTTACCCCTTCTGGAGAAGTACATTTTTGGACATCCTTTCGAAGATTTGGATCTCCCTCACAGCACATGTAATACAACATCTACCCGCAACAATTTATTCATAAATAGTACAATTATTCCAGAAAACGTGTTACAAATGATATTTACAATACGACAAGAAGAACGAAGAAAACATAATACTTTGAATTTCTATTTCAAAAAAATATGTAGTATAGTGAAAAAGAAAATGCCTTTCATGGTTTAACATTGATTTGAAGAGCTCATGTTCCCAAACTCAGGCTTACTTTACGACTTTCTCTTCTTCCTAGCAGGTTTACCCTTTTTGCTGGTTGTTCCTTTCTCGGCCTCATTCGCATACTTCTCGATGAGCGAGTTAAAGAAATTGTCAGCCTGGTTAGTTCTTGCTTTATTACGATTTTGAATTGCCAGTACTAGATCATCACAGCTCTCATTCTCATCGTCAGGTTTGGCAGCCTCAGCTGCTTCTTTGGCCCACTAAACACAATAAACCATAAATCATTGCAACTGTACTCTCATCAAGTGGTGATCTATAGTAAAAAGGAGAGACGAAAGAAACTATCGATATATATCGGAATTATCGAAAAGCGGAAGACCGAAACTGACGCGACACCAACGAGTGTGGCAGAAAAAGGAAATGTGCGTGCGCAGGGAAAAAAGGGAGGCCTGCACATCGGATAACCAAGATTTCAAGGTCAAACCCGACCTAACTTTGCCGAAGCTCGTTCTTTGGTGAAATACCAGACTGGTCATTGCAAAACTGAGGCAGAGCCAAGCTTGAGCCGATTATTAGCGCTTGACATCACTCGCCTGGATATCATGCTCTATTTCTACAAATTGCTTGCAAAAATTTGTTGAGCTACTAACCCGCTCAATGCCGTACGAAATATAAAAGGGTATTTATAACTTCTGGCAAGTGTCTACCGGCACCGACCTAATATTAGGTTTTATAACTATTGCATAACGGGGATTGCCGCTACAGCTGGATGCTACCTCAACTGAATCAACTTCATCCTGCCCCAACCCTTTTCTTCCCAATACTATTTTTTTTTTAATATTTAACCCGCTATATTTATGCTCGCTACCGAAGTGCTAATCAGCAATGGAGGTCTACGATACTGTCTAACTCTGTCAGTTAGCGAATCTAACATCAACATACCTACAACAATTAATTTCAACTTGTCAATAAATGATCATATTGTCATGTTATGACCGAGTCAAGTGCATGTTGAGTGTTGGGAAAATAATCGAGCGATTACGGGTAGTTGGAAAGTCTGGAACCATGAAAGTGTCAAGCGTCATGATGTAGTCAAGTGTGATGGTCAACTACTTAGTTATGAACTAAGGCTCTAAAATTATATAAAAAATTCATTATGAGAAATAGCAGGGTGAAATCATTGGTGCTGAAGTAGCTCAATTATTCAGCTAGCCTTGCCTTGTATTGATTTAACCCAACGAGTGTTGTGCATTGATTGTCATTATCACCAAGCAATGTCACTAGAGTCATGGACTGAAATGCTATATGCGCCCTTGTATCAACACAATCGTAATTAATCATTCGGCCTGCACTATTGGTAAATATTGTGAAATTTTTTCCTCCAAAATCCCCAATTTGGTGCAACATTTTTGAACGTCCTAGCTTTCACAAAATTGGAGAAAAAGATTGAGAATAAAAAATGAATACGTTATAACAATTTCCATGAGTTTGGAATGACATATTTAACTGTGTAAGTCATGAGATTAGCCGATGGCCTGGCGCAATTGGTAAGATCATTGGACGTGCGAAAGGTTCAGAGTTCAAATCCCGGTCGGCCAGAATTGTGAGATCCAACAATTTAAAGTCGTGATCAGATTCGCGAATACAAGCTGAAAAGGTAGTGGAGCGATGTAAAATAACAAAAAAAAAAAAAAAAAAAGTCATAAGATTTACTGCTTGAATAATATTGAAAAAAATAATTGGAACATTTCCAGAAATTTCAGAGGCTTCGAGCACTATTGACAAAATATGCAACATTCTGAGGCCACGATAGAAGTTTTAGGCAGGAAAAATTCAATGAAAAAAATAGAACGCCTCCAATGGGTCCAATGTAGAGATCACACACATCGCCCCGATTCGTACGCCTAGTCTGGTTAGCAACAAATAAATCTGCAAGATAAATAGGCTCCCTACATCTCAAGACTCTATGTCTGAAACACATCAGAAAATAGTATCTTCGCATTTCACATGTCAACCAGCCAGGCCGCTCGCGATAGGGAACGATGTGTTCATCTCTCCTAGCTCCAAAAATATATCTGACCACCACATTGACGATTCGCTGAATCTTTCCAGATAGCTCATCAGACCAGTGTACACAAGGCAGCAGTACTCGATTAGCGGGAATACAAGAGCCTGGAGAAGCTGTTTACGCAATTCTAATGTAGCTCTAAATGAGCGGATGCGGGACATGACAGAATGAGCCCTCTGAGATCCCTTCCACATGGCGAGTGCACATCAATTTGTTATCAAGCAGCACACCTACTTGTGTAAGATGTCCTGGACTCAGCCACTCGTATCCGCTCATCAAAATCTGTTCAAACTCCATTTTCCGATGGAATAGCGTCATTAATGAAAATCAAAAACTTCATTAGGTCAAAATGGCAAGAAACCCGTAACCTCTACCTAAAGTGCGAACGAAATCGGTTGATCAAGAAAATCAAACTTAAAATAACGGACTAAGAACTGGATACGGTGCATTGCAAAATATTTTGATAACATCAGGAAAAGTTCCACTCCCACCCTAAAGTTAAATACCTGAGCATATGGAGAAGCTTCTGACGTCCATGACCTGTCTGCCTCTCGAGGAAGTAAATCCTTCAAGGAACACGCTACAGGAAATGTCAACGAATCTATTTTCAATGCATAACATGAAACGCCTATTAATGTCCTTACAAATCGCTATTTGTGTCCGCCCTTCAAATATTCAAAGTTAATTAGCCTCGGCTTTGCAGAACATTCCAGATATAGTTACAACAGTCCTCCTAATTGAAGCAATAAGCCTACGCACAAATCTGTATTATGAATGGGTTCTTACGACGTAATATTTGCAGGGATTATTCCAATTCCGGCAAACCTGGTAAGCCCCGATCGCATCCGGTGAGCTACAGGACTATTCCCCTGCTAACAATACTAGTCAAAGCGGTATAGCGAAGAAGCGAGGGGTGCGTGTGACCAATGATGGACTCCATCAGATCAACTTCCCGATGTGTATGTGTTTTTTTTCTTTTTCAGTTTGACATTGTCTTTTAGGGACCCTATATTCAAGGTGAAATTGAAAATTGGAAAATTGGGAATTGAAAATTGGAATTGAAAATTGGAATTGAAAATTGGAATTGAAAATTGGAATTGAAAATTGGAATTGAAAATTGGAATTGAAAATTGGAATTGAAAATTGGAATTGAAAATTGGAATTGAAAATTGGAATTGAAAATTGGAATTGAAAATTGGAATTGAAAATTGGAATTGAAAATTGGAATTGAAAATTGGAATTGAAAATTGGAATTGAAAATTGGAATTGAAAATTGAAATTGAAATTGAAAACTGAAAACTGAAAATTGGAAATGAAAGTTAGAATTGAAAATTGAAATTCAAAATGAAAATTAAGTTACTAAGTTATTGAAAAATTTGGGTTTGGAAAGTTATTGGAAATGATCTACACCCAATTTTTCGAACTTCTGAATTTATTGATTTGGAATGTTTTATATATTCCGTGGATTGTTGAAAATTTTAAATTGAAAAATGGAATTTTCAAATTTCAAAGTGTGATTCAGTGCGCAAAGCGCGTATTCGGTCTCCCACTTCTAAAAATAGATCAAAACGGCGAATGTTAGTGACCTCACTATGTGGAATGGAAACAGATTCCGCGTACGGTTGACCTTGTACCTCTTTGGACATCTGCCGCATCTCTCTGATGCTTGCAAACTCAAAAGCTGCCCACACCAGTATCCAATGAGTTAAACGAACCTCAAGTGTAGGTGACCACTGAGCACCAGAAGTTACACAATCACATTCACTCATCGTCTTGGAATGCAGATCAAAGCAAATCTAACCAATGAATTGACTGTTCGAGTTCCTGAAAAATAACTTGGAATTTAATGAGTACATACACTTAGCATTAACGAGTATAAAGTTGCACTGCTGATGAAAGACATAACAGTGCCCATCTGTTCTACTCGAAAAAAAAAATTGAAATGTTTCGGAAATGACGCTATGAGATACAATTTGACAAATTGTCAGTCCAACAGCGCAACAAGCAGCCCGTTGTAATATATATAAAATTATGAAATTTCGACCTAGAACAGTGACTAAATGAATAAATGCGTGTCGTTATTCCATTTAAGCGCCAATTGTGTGAACAAATCGTCGCGTCATTGAAGGTCGAAGAATGGTAGCGTGAAACAGGAATGCCTACTCCGGTGCGGACTATGAATGCATATGTTCATAAATCAATAGTACTCATTCAAAACGATGCTTCATGTGCTCTTGATGTATTGAATGATTCAATTCATTCTTCGATCTGAATTCAGTCAAACTTCAGTTACCCCCAAAAATTCTAGAATTCTAAGGTAAATGATAATTTTCAATATGTTGGTGACGTTAAGCATAATTGGACCATGTTTGCCGACTTCTAGATCCCCAACTTTTGTCGCCAATTTGGGACATTGTTGGGCCTGAATCTGTAACGGTCAATGACGCATAGTATTTGGCAGACGCACTAAACTAAGTACTGGGTGTAATGCGATTCCCGTAAACATTTGTAAAGAAATATTTTTTAGAATCTTCGGCACCACAGGCAGACACTACCATCCCGCTAACACCCCGATTCGGTAATTATTAACTTAGCAGTGGACATGCAACGCCGACCCTCGTACCTCGTTAATTTCAATTATCATTATTACGTATTGTCATATTGTTATCATCTATCCTATTGGAGTATATCAATGTCATTCACAACAAGTATGTTATCCAATATATTCACTCAGCTAAGGATCACGGTACATCAAATGATAGCATGATAAAAACCAGTACATACACAATCTTCGACCAGCCGTACCCATCGTCCATCTCACGATATCGAGAAATCGATCCAAATTTCACTATCTGATTTCCAATTGATGATTACTCTCTTCCATGACTAGCGTATGGTAGCTCCAATCTTCTAAATACTTTGGTACCTAATTTTTGGTAAGCCGCTTTTTCTATTGATCATTCTCAATTACTGATGGTAGGTGTACAATGTGTTATCTTGCAGAGTTGTAATTGTGATTTCCTTCCACCCACCGACGAACACACATACATACATACACACACACACACACACACAACCAACTCCCACTAAACTGTCTGCGTAATTGAGTAGAAAGTGATAAATGCGACGAGCCCTATGGAGACAGCACAATACGCTGATGAACTTTTTGGCCCCTCGGCGGATGGATTCGGTAAATTCTTAGTCACTGGTTCCCTCTCCTCAATTTGCTCGTAATTCTGGAGAGGCGGTGCGGGCCGTTCGTCACCGATCTTCTGAAGATCTGGCGATGCTGAATTTGGTGTTTGAAATTTTGATGTATCCGATGATGGTACTAGCGGCTGAATTGGGGGGACATCACCCTCGCTGAAATTAAGGTCAGTGTCGCCGGTCCATGAAATGCTAGATCTCGTGGGCCCTTTTGGATATCTCCTATCGTTCGTGTTGAGGTTGGAATCCTGGGTTGTATACCTCGGTTGTTGGGATGAATAATAAGGGTCATTGTATGATGTGCGGGTTTGTGGTACGTCGGGTGTTGCCTCGGTTGGCGTCGGCCAATTGCGACTGGGATAAGATGTCGATGCTGTATGCCAGGGTACTGAAGAGCCGCGTGTAACTTCAGTAGTTCTATCATAGTTTGGATATAAAGCAGATGTTAAATAATTGGATGATGTAGTTGAAGTGATGTGGAGCTCGGGGCTTCGAGTTAAAGTTAGGCGCTCTTTATACGCAGGTGTTGTCGGGCGCACTGGTGTCCTCACTGGCTGAATGAGATCTTGAGGTAGTAGCTCCCACTCGGGATCTTTCTCGAAGTCTATCTGCTTCTGCTCGAGAACCCTCGATAAAGCGTTCGGACATTTTAATTCAGAATTTTTCGCTACGAATATTCGTTTTAATGACTCAAGGCGCGCCAGCTCGTCGACATTTAAACACTGTAATTTATTTCCCGATATCCGCAAGTCCACTAGTTCCGGCAGATTATCAAAAACACCATCTTCGATAGTTTCAATTGCATTGTAATTCAGATCAAGATATGTTAGCTGTTTCAAACTATCAAACCATTGCGCACGAACAGTTGTCAGATGATTATTGTCAAGTCTTAATTGCTGGAGGCTTGTTAACGCGATGAAGGAATCTGGCTCTATTGTCTCTATTCCACAATGTGTGCACATGAGTATCAGAAGATTTTCAGCGAAGCGGGAAAATGTGTGACGCGTTACGATTGGTAGATTCATATTTGAGATTCTAATTTTTTCAACTGCCGCCGGAATTGAGAGTAGATCATTCATGTGGCCATTGTCACATGCGTATTCCACCATTTCCTCATTGCCAACACTGACACAGGCTCCTGATACATAGGTCATGATCAGGAGCAGAAGGAAAATATGATGAGATATGTCGAACATTTTTTTTTTTCACTTGTTTTTCACTCTTCCACCCTATCTAAATGTCTTGGATTTTTAGGGGATCAACTCTCACTCATTCTCTTGATGATTTGCCGGTCAATTGTGGAGTGGCAGTGAGCAACAATACTCGTATATCAACTGGGCAGAACTGAAGTGATCTTAGGAGCGCCACTGATATTTATTTACCGCCTCTACCCCTTCTATTTCAATTTCGACCTCCCTCTACTCCCACATGTGTTACAATCAAGCTAATGGGCTAACTGTCTATAGGTATGATAATGGTCACCTTCGATTTCAATAAACGACAGGCCAGGGGCATCTCGTGGTATCTTTGTGAACAATTATCTAAACTACCATGACTTCCTTATAAATTGCAGAGCAAAATGATAACATGATTAACTGCAAATTTAGTAATTTCTCACCTTGCGTTTTCGCCGCTCACGCTTCTTCTTAGGCTCATTGATGAAGGACTTGTACTCGGGCACTTCTCCTGCCTCCACTAACTTTGAGATTATCTCACGAAGGCGATCTTCTTCCTCACAATTTGTAAAGGGCACTGCTTCCAGGATGTAGTCCATATCTCCATTACCTTAATTGGGACAATCGGTACTAGTTATGTCATTCGGGATCAGTAACGAAGTGTATATTATGCGTGAGTCATCGTGACAGTCGTGAAGCAATTAAGAAAATGCAGAATTTTAATGTAGTTTATTAGATACTGCATACAGTTGGGCTGAGGAAAATAAACAGATTTCTTGAAGGATAATTATGTGCGTTTAGATTCTCACTGGTTTACTTGCTAATTCGTAATGGAATATTGTATGTATCTGGTTCAAAGCCTTCGGGCCTTTCTTAAGAGTTTTTGTAATTAAAAAAAAAAAAAAACATTAAATGTTAAAACGACTTGTTGACTCGACTGAATTGTTTTTCTATTCCAGGATATAGTCTCAAATATTCTGGGTAAACTATTCGTTATGAAAACTATTAAATATAAGAATTTCAATTTTCCAAATTACCATTTCAACCTAGAAAAAAATTAAAATAAAAAATAAAATTAGAATGTTGGTAAGTTTTAATGTTTCATAAAAACAGTTTAGGAAGTTTCAAGGCAGTTTGGGAAGTGATATTTTTGGTGGTGAGTAATCACTCATATTATTATTTTATGTTCCTGTGGATGTTCATGTTGTCGTAAGAAAAATAGTTGTAACTTACTGTCCATATAAGCCCGCTTCAAATCCTTGATCTCAACTGCAGATCCCTTGTAGTTCTTCTCATAATTGGTGATATCCTGAACAGTGATTGGCTTGAATAGGGCCCGCCAGTAGTCGGCCCAATTTTTCATGGTCTCCTCGTCACCCTCCTCATCGTATTGTCCAGTTTCATCATAGATCTTTCGTTTGTCCTTGTCGCTGAGAACAGAGTGGATGAAGCCCAGGACTTTGAACTTTTCTGTGGCCTCCTCCTTGGTCTTCTCATCGACTCGATCCGGGTGGACGAGGAGGGAGAGCTTGTGATATGCTTTCTTAACTGGAAAATGGATCGAACTTATGGTGTAAAAATCGTTTTTTTTTCTTCTATTCCCAATATTATTTACACATTATTGTCTTTTAAACTTAAGAAAATGTGCAAGTACTTGCGAGAAAACTTCGTTGATGGCGTTGATAGATAAAAAAATACAAAAAAAGCAAATGAAATTGGGAAATTTCTTATACGTAATCAATAATTTAGGGGAAAATATTGTACAAAATGCATTTTCAAAATCCTGACGATCATGGTTTATATTTCATGAATTATTTTTAAGAAATATATAGTAAACTCATCCAAAAAATTGGATTTTTAAATATATAAAAAAAATTTTCTTTGCTTTCAAAAATTATAAAAATTAAAAAAAAAAAAATTAAATCGAAATAGAATTTAAAAAAAAATGACGTAACCCAAAATTGAGGAACTAAAAAATGTCAGGGAATTTTGGATTTTTTTTTATCATCAATTTTTGAAAATTGCAGTAATTATGAAAAATATTTTTTTGGGATAATTTAATGTGTAATACCTGGATAACTTAATAAATTATTTGTGATTTTGGTAAGTGAGAAAGTATACAAATTTCGGTGGTATATTATGAAAAAAGGCGGAATTTTGTTATCAGAGATTAGTGCAACAATATATTTCCCTTTCCCTTTTCTCACAACGTTCATTAAGCGAAATGCTTTGAAGGTTAAAACGAACAGCTCTTGTTCTATAAGACCGATTAGAGCCCAGCGCGCCATAATGAAAACCCGTATAGATTTGTAGAAGTTATTTAGACATAATAGTATATTTAGCTCGGACAATTGAAGTTAATCTCGGCGAAAAAATCACCGAAAACACATACCTTCTTTCTCACTGGCGGTCTTCTCGATCTTGAGGACTTCATAAAAGTCACGGCTGTCAAAATATTTCTCACACGAATCTATGAGTTTCGCCATTTTTTGTATCTTATATTTTAGTAAGTCTCAATGAAACGACGAGCAAGATAATTGAAATTGTGCTATTATGCTCTAGTCGACAAGCGACTGCCTCGTGCCGCCATTTTTTTGTGGTTTACGGCGGGAAACAGCAAACGTCAGATATTTCAGGACTCGTGCGGCCGCAGGGTGCGCTGCTGGCATCTGCAAAAAATAGCCGTTTTAAATTTCCAGAACTTTGGCGCGCTCAACTAAAATTGGAAATTTGAACAATATCTTCTCCGAACTTGAAGATACTGTTAATCATGATTCCGAAAAAATGAGAGCTTTCCAATTTGGAACAAGCAACTTTTGTTTATTTCTGTAACGAGACCGGTTGCGCGTGCTTCGCACGCGCATTTCCTTTTTCCGCCGCACGGGCTGGTGGCGCGTCGGTTTCGGTCTTACGGTTTTTGATAATTGCGATATATATGGATAGTTTCTTTTGTCTCTCCTTTTTACTATAGGATCATCGCGGGCATATAAAATTTTCAACACTGGACAGAATATGTAAAACACTCGAACCTAATTAAATTGACAGAACCTCAAAAAATATTCTGTGTATATAATTTTCAATAACTACATAAGTTATGACAACTTATCGACGCAAACGCGATTACCAACCAACTTCACGATGTTATCTGACTAATCTGATCGAGCAATAACTGAATCGCGATTCGAGAATAAATTACGACAGACCAATAAGGAATCGTCTTGCGACTTTCGACTCTGACGATGTTCATTTTTGTGTAGGTTGTATTGTTATGCGTTGATAGATCAACGCAGAGGCCCCTTCGCGGGGTTCGGCCGACCGCAATGTCGTTCTAGTGTCCGGCCATGGGAGGGATAGCGCCACGGTTCTCCCGTCGGTATGACAGAGCATTGTAAAGCGATAAACAGCAGACACGATTACCATCATTACAATATTGCAGGTCGATACGCGAGGACTTCGTATGTGGTGGGGACGACGAGCACAAGAGGGGAAGGACGACAGTCAGCGTCGCACGTGGCATTTCGAAGAACGTGTCCCCTGTTTTATCGTCGGCGAGATCATGGCTTCACAATATCTGGCTCTATCATACCCACTGAAATATAAATATACTTTATATCTACATACATATATATGTACTCATACACATGTATAAGAATATATGTGTGTTTCTATTTCAGTGATCATACCTTACAACGACACAATTGTGCAATCATGTTCATGTACTAACGATGTACAATCGAGCACATAAAGTACTTTTTCTACTTAGTGTACTTTGTCGGCTAAGTACCTATGGGTTACAGCGACTCTCTCCGAGTCTGCGGCATCTATGGTGCATTCATTTAACCTCCATCTAAACTGCCTCTGCGCTGAATCCGGAAGATGCTTGGAGGCATTTCAAGCTATATCAAGAAATATAAGCTCTCAGGAACTTTCGCTTGCACTGTCTTAATGTTACAAAACTGAAGCAATCCGCTGATAAATCCTTTTCCGGGCTTTAGTACTACTTAGGTTTTCCATTTCTTCACATTGGCGCTATCAAGATGGTCCACCGATTCGGTCTTTTTAAATTTTCTGATGGCATCTATGCTCGAATCTCTTCCTATCCGTCTAATCAAATTTGTGACTGATTATAAACATGAATAATATTACCCGACAAAAATGTTTAGATAGTGGAGGTAACTTCTAAACACTTAGTGATAGGGACAGGTTATCGTGTAAGTTAGTCACGGCAGCGCCAGAGGTGTAAAATCTCCGAATCCAGGTCTCTAATGATGAGGGATTCCCCCCATTCATTATCAGAACGTTAAGAGTTCTAAATCTTACGCCTACTTAACCCATCTCCAGAACTTTCTTTTTACTAAAGTTCTAAAGAACCGATTTTTGAGATATTCAGTCTATCAAGATAGAACAGAATACGTTTTATCATTTTCTCACCCTACACCGATACTTCGACAATCCTGAATGGATTTCAGGCTATATTATGATTTAAAGGGATCTTAGGATAGCACATGCTCTTCCATCTCGAACAAAATTAAATGAGAGAATTTCCGCAATTATCAAAATACTTTTGTATCAATTAACTTTCGATGACTGTTCGATAATTTCGATATATATCGATAGTTTCTTTCGTTTCTCCTTTTTACTATACGACCAGTCCGGCCGCGCCTGCTTCGCCCGCGTATTTCCTTTTTCCGCCGCACTGATTGGTGTCGCGTCGGTTGCGGTCTTACGGTGTTCGATAATTTCGATATATATTGATATTTTCTTTCGTTTCCTTTTTTTACTATAGGATAAGCGATTTTAAGATGGCATGACTTGATTTTATCTTAATTTGAATTTATAACCCCGTATGTCAACAACGGTTGCACATAAGAAAAGTTCTGTAAAAAGGAAAACCTGACCTAAACATATACATTATATGTTTCATGATTTTTGTTCGTAACTTGCATAATTAAGGCGTAACTGCAAGCAAAATGGGTGGAAGGTGCTAGACTTTGTAACGGCCGAGCGCCTTCGTGTGATTATCCACAGGCACTTCAGGTCCTGAAATTTTTTGAAAACTAGTGGGATAAAAGTGTGTGTGTGTGTCCGTTGGGAATACAAACAAATGCCATTCCCAGATTTTCCGATACGTCAATTGAATGTTCCAATCACATTTATCAAGCAGATAATTATGAATATTTGACTAGCCGTATAATCAGCGTGAGAATGAGAATTATGCGCGTTACTGGAGTGGGAGTGAGACGCCAATAGGGGTGCGAACGCTCGAGGGTTAAACCCGTCATACCTCCTTAATTATGACAAATATGAGAAAAAGTGATAAGAAACTAAATATGCATTTCCACTTACAGAACAAATTCTGCTTAATACATTTTACCGTATCTCTTACCGTTTTTGAAATAGAGCGATGTGAACAATTCAATTGTTAATAACAAAAAAACTGCTCGGTCAATTTAAACCAAAAACTAATCCGATCTAAGTTCCGTGAAGATGCTCCGAATACGACCTCGATGAGCCAGATCGTTCGATCTGTTCGTGAGAAATCGTTAACGGAAAATTCCGATTCCACACATGCAAACATACACACACAGACATCTGTTCGGAATTCGACCGGAATCATTTTGGTATACTTAAAACTCTAGTTACGAATTGAAATAAACAAAATAGATTTAGGGGTCATTGCAATAACTTCCCGAAAAATCGTTCAAACATGGACTGCAAATAGGGAAACTTGTTTAGCAACCCCCATGGAAGTATGACCAGGTTCGGCGCACTACTTAGACATTCTAACCAATAATTATAACTCAGGGTAAAAATGATCATTTAAGTTCTAAGTAATTTCAATGTTACAATTTGTATCAATCTAGGTTTATCCCTTGTCCTTCGTTCCTTGGGAAGAGCGCAGAGATGCAATGTATGTCCGCGTACTCCGTTCAGGTTTTTCGATACAGAGTAAAAAAAAAATAAGAATATACAAAACGAAGAGTGAGAGAGAGTGAGAAACAGTGAAGAGATATTGAGAGAGAATGAAGCAGTGGACGAGTAAGAAAGAGATGGATTTGTGAAGGTATATCAGGATGGGTGCTTTGAAAGTAATGTTTAAGGCAAACGGGAGCATATGAGTCGCCGATAGGCCTTTGCGGAGCGGGAGGGGAGAAGAGCGAACGGAGGGGAGAGCGACATTCCAGAAGGCGGCGGCGGTGGCTGGCGTGGGAAATCAAGGGAGTGAGAAAGATTGAGGAGTTGAGAAGGATGGCAATATTACTTTATCATATGGTGGAGAAAACTGCAGCCCTCTACAAACACAGTATGTACTTTCTGTAACCCTATGTACTTTATATATTGGCAAAATTTCAGGTTCAATCCTAACACATTCTAATTAGTGGTGAACAATCCAATTAATTTTTTAACGTGTTTTCCGACTCATTCTTTTTTTGTGCTGTCGCTTTAACCGTCTGGCTGTTTTTCTTTGCTAGTACATCAATTGCATCAGACTTTCCCCATTTTCAGCCATCGTATTCCTGTCCACCGGGTAAACCTCCCCTTCAGCGCGTCGGGTTGGGCTCCCGCCCTGCCTTGCGATTTCATTTTTAAGGCACCACCGACAGCACAGACGGAAATTTCTTGCTGTCGATCGGAATCCATGAAAGAATCTTCGGAAGTTGTGTGCAGATGCAGGATCTTCAACGTGGTAGGTAGTTGCGGAACTCCCGCGAACTATTAGAAGGTCCTTCGTTGCGTAGTGCCTCCCGAACCAGGGAGATCCTCTGTTCACTCTGGATCCATTCAGAAGCATTCCTTGCACGAAAGAGCTTTTCGTGTTCTACGCCACTTCTGATGATAGCATGCTCATCAATTTCTGGGCATGTTGGGCAATCCATGGAGCCTTCATGTGTGAATTTGTAAAAATATTTTGGAAAGCACCCGTGTTCTTAGAGCCTCTGGGCCAGATAGTAATCGACTTGTCCGTGTAAGCGGTCAAGCGAAATATACAGCTTCGGTATTAGTCGATGAGTCCACTGGACTTTTCTCGGGGCGTCCCACTGTCGATGTCACCGCTCAACACTGTGGTTTCGTGTTTCCCTCTTCAGTTCCATTGAACTCAGTTTGGTTGGCCTTTTCCGGGTGTAAAGGCACTCATGCTCCTCCGCTAGAACTATGATAGGCAGCATGCACGCAATGACACGCATAGCATAGTTAGACACGCTTTGATATGCACCGGCAAAAAGGGCACTCAGTCGGTAGCCTGGAAGAACTGTCCGTCGTACTGTTCAGCTTTATAGCGAATCAGCCCTTATAGAGATCCTGTATGTCAGCACCAATATTACAACTGATGATAACAGAAGCCTTCTTCACTGTTTTGGCCCTCCTATTCTGTGCCTAAGGTTTGAAATCAGTTTAGTCCGCAGCTGCTTTACTAATGGCATGATGGGTATGCTGAGGGACACCTAGCAGGAAGCCTAGGTGGGCGCTGCCTCCCGAATTCGATCGAACTCATATTGGTTAGGGTCTGTGAGAAGCGCAATGTTAGAATCCATTAACGAAGGCCACCTCACTTTTCCATACTTACCCTCAACTTGACCTATCTTGTCCAGCACGAATTAAGAACGCTGATGATTTTCGGATTCCACTTGTAAATTATGTTGATCTCATCATCTATCAACACGACCTTCCCCGTGTCTCGCCAATTAATGAATCTGCTCTCATGATGAGGAGCGCCTGCTATGTATTTCCGCTTGCGCTTTTGCCGCAACGCGAAATGACAATTTTTTTGCAATTACCTGAATTATTCATCTCGAAAACATCTCACAATGATATCAGAGATTATCAACCGCCGGGGTGTCCATTTGGAAACGATACGACGCGTGGCAACAGCGCTTGAAATGTTCGTAGCGCCCTCGCTACGAGGTTATTCGAATGATTCGTTAAGGACTCATCAGACAACGCTAACTTACCATTTACATGACGACATCTCTAGTCATGTTTTGATGAATTCATATTTCCGGGCAATGTTTCTCCAGGAAACGATTATCCGGAGAACAATTTTCGGAGAACATCAATCCGGTAACTTCCCGCCCATACACACACACACACATACACACATTGACTCAAAGTCTGTTGAGAGCAATTGTACCCTTAAAACACAGCATGAAGTAAGAAGAATTCGATTCCGGCGTCATTACAATATAACCTCCCGGCAACTTCGAAAACCAAAACCGCCGAAACAAGAGGAAAGAACCTATAATTAATGTCCTTGTTCTGGAATAAATCTTATCCAAACAAACTAAATCACTATTGGTATTCTATTAATCATTAGCCCATTCTGATAACGTCTTAAAAACGCGTCTGACCGTTCCATTCTCATGAGAGACAATTCCTTTAAACTTCTCAATTTCTAATATGTTCACCGCCATATCGTCACCAGTCCATGAATCCGAAATAAACTTCATCAAAATATTGAATTACCTCAAACAAGATTAGGTCAAATAGCTCAAATAAAATTAATTCCTTGCTTCTCTCCCTAAGCGCTTCTAAAAAAAAACATCGACGCATAATGCAGAAAAAAAAACAAAATGAAAGAAACCGTCCACCACATAAGAGGAGGGGGTGAATGCGCCCTGAGATATACATGAGAGAGAACGACAGAAGAAAGGTGGAGAGTTAATTGAATCCGAGCAGCGTATAAGTGGAATGGCCTATTCCCCACCACTCTTCTTCTTCTTCTTCTTCCCTCCTTCTTGTTTCCACCTCCCCTCACCCCACTCAACGCTCTTTTGTGGTACAGGTACCGGGGTTAGTTGGAGGATCACAGAAGTCAAGGT
This sequence comes from Asobara japonica, assembly GCA_026005395.1. Taxonomy (NCBI): domain Eukaryota; kingdom Metazoa; phylum Arthropoda; class Insecta; order Hymenoptera; family Braconidae; genus Asobara; species Asobara japonica. The sequence continues at coordinate 2,488,166 of BQMI01000479.1, read as the reverse complement.
GGATGCCGTGTACAAGTCCAAGAAAACCTAAAAGATGTTCGAGGAGGCGAGCATTCCTTTGTCTCTGCGCGCGAGAACCTAGATCATATAAACGAGTGGGGCCTTTCAGTGCATACATGCCCCATTCATTCTTGGATAGGCTACTCAAACAGACTAGTCGAAACGCTGGACCCCCTCTTCACATGCACTGGTATGCCTGGGAAATTTTAGGGTGTTGTTCTATGTTTTCCTTTAGATTTTGATTGCACAGTATTGGATTATTTTTGCTACTTATTTCGCACACGCTCAGATGTATCCGCAGATCGGCTCATCCATCAAGGGATTTTAATTGAATTTATACCACAGTTAATTCAGAACAATTCATCCATTTTTTGTTAACTTTGTATTTTTATGTTTCAGATCATCCTGCGTCCTTTCGAAACACAATTAGCAAAATTATTGGCCAACGTCAGAATGGTTGAAAGCCAGATATCCTGAACCATTAGACCATATCGGAAAAGTTTAGTTCGGGGGTGAGGAATCCAAATCCGTCAATGTTTTTCTCGAAAAGTGGTGCAAACATATTGCTACCCGCATAAAAAAAAAATATATCCAGAAATACAAGTCAATTATGTCGGCATATATGTCGCATACATTCCGGCAAAATATCGATTATCCGAGATATACTTTGGATATATCTCGCCGAGCACATTCAAGATACTTGCAGAATATAAGTAAAATATAGTTCAGGTAAAACGCCGGCAAAAAAACTATATCTCAGTTATAATTGTTGGATTACATCTTTTTCTATGCGGATAATAACAATTTTGAGGTACTTTTTGCATAAATTCGTATCTATTCCGAAATCACCAATATTTATCGAGAAAATAGTTGTTACCAATCTTATTCCTCATAAGTTGATGAACAATCCTTTATTTAAGTTTTCCAAATCGCATGATTAGGTCCGGAGTTATGCACATTTGTTTATAAGCGCGACATTCTGCGTCATCGTGTATGAGTCGCACTCCCTGAAAACTACCTGTTCTCATTTCAGAGAGTGTGAAAATAATTAATAAACCATTAATATTTCAGCAATTTTTTAAAACTCTAAGCAATATTTTTTTCTCTTATTTTTAAATGTCTCATCAGTTACGGAGACTTCTTGGAAGTCTCAATTTTTTCTTCTAAAGGAAACAAATAATAAATCCACTATCGTTTATAGGGTATATAAGAAAACTCCTTTAAGTTAATGTGCCGATACCGGTGACAAATCTGTCCAAATTCCGTATGAAACATTGACGGATTCCAATTCCTCACCCCCGAAAATATAGAAAAACACCCTAAAAAAAATCAACCTACCAGTGCACGTCAAAGGGGGGGGGGGGGGGTGCAGCGTATGGACTATTAGCGAGCGAAGTGATGCTGTAGAATAAACGGCAAGTATAAAATAGAACAAGGTAGAGGAAATATAAGGTGAGCAGTCTAATATTCGGATGATAATATAAGATGCAAGTTTGGTACATCCAAAAGTCTAAGTCATGAATTGATCGAACGAAATAAAAGAACACTATAACTCATGGTACCACGAATGGAGCGATCCGCCTAGTAGTCAAAGGGGGGGGGGGGGGGGGGGTACCACTTTGTGGACGATCGGAAGGAATATTCAATTGTCGCAGCTTCAACTGCAGAGCAGGGTGCCGAATTTTTACACAATGAATTTACGGTAACGGCGGACATAAATTATGCACGAGACTTCCGGGAGGGTATAAAAAAATACAGCTTTCTCATGTTTCATTACACGGATAAGAGAAACCTATGACAGGAAGAATCCATTCTCTTGTGCCAAGAGATTTTTTGTAAAGACGAAATACTCGGTGTATTCAAATGTCATGTCAGATATAACTAACATTTGGCATTATGCAGTTATTACAGCACAAGCCCGAATGCGCGCTTCGCGCGCTGAATTACGGGTTGACATTTGAAGTAACAATACATTTTCTGAAGTTGAAGATACTGTTAATCATTGATTCCGAAAAAAATGAGAGCTTTCAATTTTCCAATTTGGAGCAAGCATCTTTCGTTTTTTCTGTAATTATCGCATACATATAAAATTTGTCAACGCAAACACGATTAGCAACCAACTTCACGATGTCATCTGACTAATCTGATCAAGCAATAAATAGATCATGATTCAAAAATAAATTATGACAGAAAAATAAGAAATCGTCTTACAACTTTCGACTCTGACGATGTTAATTTTTGTGATGGATGGAAAATGAAAAGACACGTAAAAATTGCAGATAGATAAAAAAAATGGAAAGTTCTGAATGACCGGTTCAAAACTAATTTCCAACTTAACTTCTACCTCCAATAACGCTCAAAACTGATCGAACCGGAAGTACAGGGCCAAGTTCTTCCAAGACTTTCGATGATTTTGAAGGTTTTAAGAAGGTAAAACAAGAATACCCAGCTGTGTATGTAATTACATACGAGCTATGGCGAAGGGAAGGTTAGTTAACACGCCGCTGACGGTCCTTACCTCTCACGTTTACACCATCGTTCTCCGTTGTGGTGCTCGCGCAAACGCAGATTTTCCTGCTGCGCAGAGAGATGCAGATACCACTTTTCTCCCACCGGTATGGAGGATAGAATTGCGAAAATATAATGATGCTGCGGGAGCAAAGTATCATTTGCCTGCTGCTTCGCGGGGAAATATCGCCGTACTGTGGAGACTTCTAGACCCTTCTCGAAAAGCAAAATGTGTTGATAAAGTTCCTCTTATGAGGATTAATTGAACGTGTGAAATAGATATGGACATCAGTCTCGTTCATTATGTTTCATATGTTGTCGAGTTTCACATGGAGCTACGAATAATTGGTGACTTTATTATTTGCGTACCCTGAAATAAGTGAAGCCCTCTTTGCTCTTAGCGGACAAAGCCAAGGAGTAATGCCAAAGAGACAACGAGCGTCGAAAAGGAAAGAAATATTCTCAAAAAGGAAATATAAGGACAGAAAAGAAAAATAGAAGAGCGAACGCCGATGAGACGGTCTGCAAGTGTGGTCTCTTCTCTTCTTCCGAGCGTATAACCGCAAAACCAGTTCGCTTGGTGAGTAAACAAAAAACGAGAAGAGTCGAAGACGGCCGCACGCGGGCCCCGATCGGAACCACCCAGAGCCGTACAGCTTCAACATTATTTGGGTGGACGAGGATTCAACTCTGCATCATTATTTTCCGAAAACTGACTGAAAAAAATGCGACAGAAAGTGAAAATCAGTTTGGAATGTAGGGCTCGAATGATGCTCATCTAATATTGCTGATTTTCGAGATAAATTACATATTCTTGGTGAGATATGTATTTTATAGCATGCCCGTGAGAAATAAGCTGCCGTCCCGGCGTGTGAATTCTGCGGTTATTGTTTGCGGACCTGAAGATTCTGGTTTTTGGTTAGAATCTTTTTTTCTTAGTCCTAGGAGCTTGGTACATCTTCTCAGCAAGTGGGTCTTTTTTATTGAAAAAGAAGAGAAAGAAGGTAGGTGTGGGTGTGTGTGTTTCAAACCTCAATCATTTGGTCAGTGAACACTTCTATGAGAAAACATTATAGAATTTTTGTTACAAATTTACTTATAAAACACATATGCACAACGTTAGAGGTTTTATAATTGTCCTGCCTGGCACAATGCAGTGAATATTCACTTAAATCAACTTCAAGTTATCCAAAACAAATGACGAAGCGAAAGGGAATTTGTATGTTTGGTCGCGTGAATTTTACGAATCGTTCCGTAAACATTTCCCCTCCCAAGAAATCTCGGCGGTATCGAGAAACTTTCATGAAATATTTCAAAAAGAAAATTAAAAATGAAAATGAATTAGATGAAACATTGTAAATAGAGATGGCTTTCATTCATTCGTTAAAAATTATGGAACATTAAAACGTAAATGTTATCATTTAAGTTACGTAAGACTTACGGAACGTTGAACAATTTTTACGTTCTAAACCACAAGTTGTCAAAAAATTTTTAGTAAAATTCACATTTTCAAGAGAAATGCCGGTGCTCTTTCAGTACCGAACTCGAAACTTTACATACGGTTCCCTATTTTTTCATTGAGAACAACTGGAAAAGGATTCTCACTCGCGCTTTACGTGACTTGTTCCATAATTTTTATTGAACTGTTCTCTCCGTGTAAAGCGTCAAGGGCCCGGGGGTCACGCGCAGTCTCAGAAGAGTATTTATCGAAAATATTTTCTCATAGATTTCGACCGACAGCATGAACATTCCTGTCTTATCGGCGGAACCAATGAAATAAGAACGCTAGGTGGGACGGGAACCGGACCTGAGGCGTGTAGTATGATGGCGGGTGCAATCCAGGCAGGATTCCATCGCAGGCACCCGCCAGAGTTTGTGAAGGTTTACGCTGTGTTTAGAAATATGATGGCTGACACGCTAAAAGTTTGCCCCAGTCATAGGTGGGTCTCCACTACTCCCTACCAAAGAAAAACTCAGGAGCAGCTACCGTAGAGAGCACAAGAGGGAGCGGCGGACGCTAACATCGTAGATCGGGGTATACCCACAACTTTGCTCTAGGTTTTGATGATGTGCACCCTTTCGAAATACGATCCGCAAATTTATTGGCTGGCCTTAGAATGGTTGTAAGCCAGATATCCTGAACCATTAGACCATATCGGAAAAGTTTAAATTACATACAAAGCCAATAGCTGGCGATCTAGCATTGACAATTTAAGATAGCAACACTATATACAGGATGTATATATTATAAATAACAATAAACTATTTTCGAGTCAAATCAGAATGGCTGAGTGGGCTGTGCGCGCAATCTTAGTGTTGCCGCTTAGGCACCTGAGTACAAATCCCCGACTTGACGATAATTTTTTCCGTTTATCTGATGAGCGGGAGATGGCTCATCGAGTAGCCGCCTGTACCGACATAAGTTTTTTGTGGTTTTCTGTATCTTATCATGCGAATACGATATCCTTATGGTCCACAAGCCCACGTATCCTCAAGGATCGAAGGGATTGAAAATAAAAAACATTGCAAATTTGGTAATTAAGAAATCGATTCTTGCAACGCTGCCATTTAGGTGCGATAATAATAATAAGAATCATCATCATCATCAGAGCGAGACGCAGTTGCATTGAAATGTAATGAATAAAAATCAGAAAACGGCTCCCCGAAAAAAAATTGAAACAAACTACGAAAAACTTTACTACCGTGAAATTCCGGAAAATTGATCCGGGTTACCGATGAGATTAAACAAAAACAAAAATCATGATACTTATACGAATGAGTCAAAAAAGATTCCAGAATGGAACGAATAAAAAAGGCCTTAAAAAAATGATTGGTATTCGATGGAGGTGCGCGTGACGGTGGAAAAGTAGCATAAGGGATCGGTGAAGATGAATAAGATGAGAGAACAAGACCCGTGGGTATCTCTTTAGCCTTTGAAGGGAAGTTGAAACTAGGTGTTGGGAGGGGCCCATTCTACCTCTAATTGACAAATTGGAATCTTATTAGAAGGCTCCACTGATGCCTGCAGCCCCCTTCTCCTATCCCCTATCTGTTGCGACGTAAAAGGGTGAAAGAAGGGGGAGGAGAGGCTTACATGTACAACGAGGTAAGTATTCACCATCTTTGTCTTGTTCGTTTAACGAATGAAGTGGATACGAAGGATGAGGTTATACAAAAAAATAAAGTAGAGGAAGAAGAACATAGTGTGTTGGAGTGGTAGTGAGAGGCAGGGGGGAATAAATACGAGGATGCCCGACACTAACAGGTTGTAGAGTGGCTCGTGGAGCAAAAGCTACCACGGGTGTTTGTAAGAGGGGTCCCTACTGGCAAGCCGACCGGCGAGTGAATGCCACCCAAGAGGCGTTGCGCGCGTGCGCGATGTGTGTGGCCCATCGGTGACTGTCGAACACCGGGATAAGCCGAGCGCCAACGAACATTAACGACCCTTGCCGACCATTACCGACCGTAATATGTGCTGGGCCACCCGGTAGAGCGCGCGCGTGCCGCATCCTGTGTGGTCCCTCTACCCTATAGTCACCAAAGAGAAGACTTGCGCACTTTACAACTTCCCTCCTTTCGGTGTCTCCTTGCCCGGTTCATCTATACTTTTTTGTTTTTTGTTTTTTTTTTTTTGAAGCGCATTTCTTACACATTCCTCTTTCATCTGTATCTCTCCATACTTTTGACACAACTACGTGTTAACTTACGAGGTGCTTCGTACTTTATTCATCGTTTATTTCTGTTCTCCTTTTTCTGGCCATTGCATTCCTCGGCTTTCAATTTTTTTTTTCTTATCACAAAATGCAAGATTAATAATAATATTAATGTTAATAAGCTTAGTCAAGCATTGTGTTTTACATGATAACGCTTATCAGTTTGTTAAGTTTTTCAATCACTTATGATGTGAAAGAGGAATGTGGTTTTCGCACACATACGTATGACGTTAGATAATGAGCTTCAAAAGAAATATTGTTAAGAGAAACGAGCTGAAGCGTGTGAGAGTGCGAAACGAGAGGCATCGCGAATGATTGGCCCGGGCCATAAACTGTTTTTTCGCGTGTAAAATGTAAATGGCTCCTCGTGCCGCTGACTGAACGGAGTTCAAAGAGCCGCCAGTTGTTAAAGAACCTACTTGATCTCTCGGTGGAACGAGCCTATCTTTGTGTCCTGTTTTTTTTTTTTTTTTTTTTTCATTCTCCACACATACATATGGATACATGAACGTACACCGTTACAGATTCTTTTCCCTACAACAGAAAAGGGATCCTGCACTTTTCGTGTGGTTAAAATCCTCTGCATCGCAGTAAAACGAAAAAAGAAATAGTGAGTGAGAGAGACCGAGAATGGTCCTGTCTGGCCCCCAACTTTTCTTCACCTGAGAACAAAACCGACAACGGAATATGGGCATGTATCGAGTCAGAATCTATTTCATATATTTCAAACCTTTTCTGGACCTTTCACAATATTTGGATAGACTCGGTATGTGGTTATAGAAAAGATGAGACTGAAAAGCCGCCGACGAGACACCCGCCGCCCCCCTCCTCCCCCCCCCCCCCCCCAGCGGTGTCTTCGACGACTTCGACGGTGATGGATGATAGCAATCCAGAAACTACAGAAAGGCATTTACTGGGCTTACACTATCGATCCATCCTTACTAGGCACTGCATGTCGCATTCGATATACATTGAAATACCGATCGAGCCTTGAGGAAAAAAAAATACCTCCTGAACTCGAAGGTTTCATCAGATATAGCTTTAGAATCAGAAAGTTATATTTTATGTTGACAATAAGACTAGAAGGAAGAAACGTGGTGAAAGTGCCCGGGAATCAATGCGAAGCTATTGATATCCCCAATGCTTGGGCGCCCAAATGCCTGTTAACGAGCCTTACCTGGATAGGATACCCACCGACGCGAAGTCCGTGAACACCTTCTCCCCCTCTTCGGTCTCCTTCCTACCAACTTCGTCCAGGTATATAAATTCTGGTGCTATTATTAGGGTTCGTGCCTTCTCAAGCCCTCCCTGCGCTTCCCCTCACCCCCCCCCCCACCCTTGCCCCTGACTCACCCCCTTCTTTTTCGGCTACGTTTCTCCCTGCTCTGCCACCTCAATGTCGGCATCTTTGTGAAGCTTGCTCATTCTGCCAAATTCACTCTTTTTCTGTCGCACAGTGACTTTTCAGCGACCGGCATGCTTCGGATAACCACCGCTCCTACCACACGCAAAGGGTACTCGATAGGAAGATTTTGTTTTTTTAGTAAAATTTAGAAGATTGTGTATAAAATAGGATGGTTATTCATATACACCAGGTTGAAGCACAAAGATTGTTTCAAAATCCGCAAAAAAATGAATGGTCAGAGAAGCATTCGTACATATTGCAGGTCCATTGATCTCTGATGAATGGAGTGCGATGAATTTGATAATTTTACTTTCTGCAAGTTTACAATTTTAGTAACAATTATTGCTAGTGAAAAATTCAATAAAAATTATCAAAAAGCTTAGAACGAAATGAACTTGACTGTCACAGCAGCACTCGAGTTGACCGAGGCTTCCTCACTCCATTCCAACCGTTGCAATTTTCGCAATAGCTTGGAGTGTCCATAATAGTGAAATTTTTGTAAATAAGTGACAATTTTCTGCAAATAACTGATTTACTTTATATTGTGAATAACTCGCAATAACGACGCTTGTCATGGCGGCCGAACCGCTGATACGAACGGACGGATGTTTTCATCGATGTGTTTTCGTCTATGTATAGGGGATTCCCCCTATTTGATCAGTGCAGGGGACTACAACTGCACCTCTTCCTCCGAGTTTTCCAGACTACGACCTCACTCGGCTCAGGCTGGATTTTTCCTAAGCTGCTGCTCATGGCGCGGTTCACTTGAAACTTTAGTGGCAAGATACATTTCGTATCTGATGCGGCCTCTGATGGCGGCATGACTTTTACTGGGCTTTCGGCGTTGATGGTTTGCCCTGCCTGAGCATCCTGCAGGAAATATCCATGTTCTGCGCGCATCTGAGTCAGGTGCCAGTGGACTTGTCGGTGGGTACGATCAAGTGGAACATAGACCTTCGATATGAGCCGATGAGTCAATCGGCTTTGCTCGAAGCACCCCAGAGCACCGACAATCACTCAATACTGAGTTTCCATGCTGTGGCCTCAAGTTCTTCGAGCTCAGAGTTGTTGATCGCTGGCGGGCGTAGAAGTACTGACGCTCTTCCACTGCATTCCTAGCTTCTTTCTGTTGGTGATTAGCGCTGCTTGAGTCCTGCGTTTTGCGACGATTCAGGAGATAAAAGTCGAAGATGAAGATTCAGTCGGTGCCCTTTTCTCCTTCGGCAGAAGTACCGGCCTCTGCTGCTCCCATTTGGTAGGAAAGAGATCTTCCGGATACGTGCATTGTATACTGAGAGACACATTTCTGGTGCTGCTCAATAGCTGCCTTGAACGCGACGTTCGGTATGCCGTCATGACCGGGGGCCCTTATTTAGTTTATTCTGCCGAGGGCTCCATAAGGTCATTCTCTGCAATCAGTGGAATCACCGAAGGAATCACGAAAAAACAGCTGGTTGCCACGTAGGTTTAATTGTTACGGAACCAAGAGGAAGACGGTGCTCTGTAGGAGGCTGGGACACATCAGTGAGACCGCATGCTGGCTCTTAAGACAGACCATGACCACCTTCCAGGTCAGCCGATGAATCGTTTTCCACTTGCTCTACAAATTTATTATAGCATTTTTACTTGTTGATCTGGATGGTCTTATGGCGGATCGCTTTATACACGCCTCAAGGATTGCAAAGTTGAGCTTCTTTCGTGCACACTGCACAGACCTTCTTTCTGCAGAGCATTCCGTACAGAGACCAGGAGAACCGGAGATCCGGAGAACAACACAAGCCCTTTCATGCTCCGATGTCTCCCGGTCGCTACAGGACTTCCGCAAATCATTCCGTTGTTGTGTATCGGGTATGATAACCGGAGCTCTTCCTTTGGGCCCTCGGCCGCAGCAATATCCTCCCTTCATTCTGGATTTTTTCTAAGTTGCTCCTCACGACGCAGCACCCTCACCATCTCCAGTCAACAGACACCTCCCAAAGTATCGCTTGATGACTGTTGATCATTACCTTCCATGCATAATTTCCTTTGAGCAGGTTACTTCTGAGGGAGGGAAGATCCACTATTGAACTTGCTTGTCCTGTGCTCAATGTCGGTTCACTATTATGATTCAATGAGACGGTATCAAGGGTTGACACGACTTCTGATAAAGCCCGTCTTCTCTGATTCCTCTGCTTGTAACCCCAGTCGATTGCCCAGGAATTAATGCTTACCGCAATTACACTGAGAAGTGGTGTTGCATCCTCCAGAACTCTGTCTAGGAATGCTACGAATCCTTCATGATAAACGCTTGGTGGAGGCCAACAGCTATAAAACTAGACCAGTCATCTCGGACACTGCAAATAGGGACTATTCGTCACCGCCGTGCCAACGGCATGGGCTCGACATTGTCTTCTTGAGCTTCTCCCTCGTTGTGTCATCGAGCGGTGTTGTCTCTGTCCTTCCGTCTCGCCTTACAGGCGTCTCTTGGGGTACTTCCGGTTTCTCCATGGACTCATGGCCACTGCATAGATTTATCTGAGACAATCTGGAGCCTGGAGAAGCTAGGCCATCCAACTGTTGGCGAGGCTGTTTTGCCCCTCCTGTTCTCTTCATGGTTCTTGTCCGCTTTGCGGATATTTGGATCCTCTCAGAAGCGACTAGGGTTTCAACCTGATCGGAACCAACGGTGGACTTTCCCTTCTGAGGATCGTCAGCGTCGGATACTTGTGTTGAATCATCACTATTCATTTCGGCTTCGTAAGTGGTTATAGGAAGCCCATGCTACATTACAGAGAGTGACGCTCTTAACCCTCTCGGGCTATCCCTAATGTAAGGCGCTAGCAACTTGGAGTGGGAGCGCGAGCTCAGGGCTGTACGTCGACACTGCAGCGCGTGTCAATTTGGAGATCACATCGATTTGAGATTGATGATTGTCGTTCAAAGCTCATGACAAGAAAAATGATCATCCAATTTGTTCTAATATAAGGTCTTGCACGGATCTTCTGATCACCAGTTTTAAATTTCTCACGTACCTTCCGATTTTTTCTCTATTTTCGTTTATCCCTCGTTCCATGATTTTTAGAGGAAAAACAATTCAACAGTCGTAAATTACAATTGGAAAGGGACTAACGCTCGTGAGCCCTTCACGTTCCTGAGGTGACCGGGAGTGGGGGACATATCCACGCACAGCGCAGACGCAGTGCGCTAAAATCCTCGTGTTGCCGCTGTGATTGGCTGTTCGCCCTCTCCTTGCTCATGGATTCAGGCTCTCCGTGCCTGAGAGGGTTGAAGACTAATATGTGAAGACTTTTCATTTATCTCCGTTATTCAATCAAACCAGATCGTTGCGTTTTCATTTTTGCTTCAGGCTCAACGTGCGCCTACTCAAATTTTCCGAATTCTCTGAGTGATCAATGCGTCAACTCAAAATTCTCAAATCTGCAAATTTTTGATCCATCCCCACTAATCAACCCTTTCAATTGTTGATATCGCCGTAGCACCGAAACCGTTCAAAATACGAGAAAAATATATGAAACCAAAATTGTTCCTCATACAAAAATACACATTTCATATGTTATGACATTTTTTGCTACTTCGGATAGTTTAGAAGATACCGCGAGTTGAATTGAAATGTACCTGACGAGCGAAAATTTCGACAATTGCCGGAAGCATGTCACAGAGGGGGGGCGGGGGGGGGGTCATTAAGCAGGTACAGAAGTAGGAAGGGTAATTAGACAGACAATTTCCAGTTGCAAAAATATGCTTATTAGTTCTTAAAAAAAATTGAAATATTCATTTGTTTATTTGTTTGAAAATTGAATTAGCAGAACAAGTAACAGAAAGCTAAAAATTATGCAACAAAAATTGAAAATCCCTCCCTTTTGGAGAGTGTTCTTCAACACTTGCCTCTTCCACACAGTCAATAAGTTATAAGATCTAAGTGCAAAATACTTTGACATATTGTAATATTTAAATTGCACCCAGAAAATTGTTCTGCATTACATCCTAACCAGATAGTTTATCCTTATCTCGCAGGATACTCGTAGTTCAAAAAAGGATACCGTCACATATATTCACTGCTTTACAAGGTGTGTAACATTGTATCATCTCGCCGTCTGTTATTGAAACTGACTCGTACGATAATTTGCATATTGTATACGACCTAAAACGACCATTTCAACCGTTTCACGTATATGTATGATCCAAGAATCCATTTCACATGTAGAGTTAACTTGAATGGTACCGCCTTTACTTCTGCAAGTGGATACTTTAGCGTAGATATATATATATATCGCATGTTATTATCGTTCATCGATCGTTATACAGCGAACTAATGATAATGAAATTGATACCAGTTATTAAGCATAGAGAAATCATTGTGTATGCCATAGAGAGTGTATATTTTTCATTATCAGTGTAAAGAGTAATAATTGTTTCATAAAATGTACTATCGATATGAGATCAGGGTAGACATACTCTAGATCTATCCCATCGTATGCGTTAAGGATAATTAAGGTGACGGAAAGATAGACAGTGAGGAGTGCGCAAGTTTTAGATGTTTTACACATTTTTTTTACATAGATGTGAGGAAAAGTTAGCTTTTGCAACTCAACAAGATTCCATTACGATTCCACTGCGCAAAAAGCGTGGCTGTCATAGCAGCGCTCGAGTTGACCAAGGCTGCCGCAATCCATTTCAGCCATGTCAATTTTCGCGATAGATCGGAGTGCCCTTAATGGAGAAATTTTGGTACATGAGTGACAGATTTTTGTGAATAACTCACAATGAATAAGGTTTGTACTGCCGAGCAGCGGACACGACTGGGCCGATGCTTTCATCGATGCACTCTAATCCTCTGTGATTAGTTGAAAACATTACAACCGCGCCACTTGCTGGATGGCGGCAGGAAAAGGGAAACTGAGTTGGCGGGAGCCGGAAGACGGCTGACTTTGTTTACCATCATGAAAAGTTAGGAAGATATCAGTCAAAAATCCTTTCATCGAAACCGTTTTGATACTTCGCTTCCCCCCGAAATAGCCACTTTAATCATGATTGAAAACTTTGGTAGATCAACAAAGCAAAAAACTCGTAACTGCTGTCGATAGTTAACGAAAGGAAATTTTTACGAATAATACGCAATTCCAAGATGAGTTGTGCACAACTATAAGTGAATTCATAGATGAAATCAACGATAAGTTCAAACTGAGACAGCAAACCCATCCAAATGGTCACCTTTAAACCATCAATATTGACAAAAAATCCGATTGGTTCCCTGACCAGTTTATCCCACCTCTCGGTTCATTCCGTCCCCTCTCCCCTCTCGCCAACTATTCATAAAATTTTTCCAGAGGGTATTTTTGCGTATGCCATACGTAACTTATCTATGCCAATGAAAAATTAATTCAAACTTTGTTCAAAGGGGTTTCTGCAGGTTTACCCTGCGTTTAGAAATACGATGGCCTGAATGGCGGAAGTCGGCCCCAGCCGCGTGGGTGTCCAGTATTCCCTTCTTGAGTACTGCTCCAGAGCAGGTACTGTGAGAGGGCCGGAGACAAACACACACATAGACTCAACGTATGCCCGAGACCATTTGACCGTACTGAAAGGCGAAGTACAGAACGGCATTACAGAAACTTCCGGAACTGATACGCTCCGAAAGTATGAAATAGTCCATACAACGTCTCGCCAAAATCAACCCCATAAAACCGAGCCCTTGTACCCATCATCCGCAATCAGAAAGCTACCAATCACCCTGATACTTCTGACCCCTCGTCGAATTTCTGAAGAGCCATCACAACTAATCAAGGAAGTGCTAATCAACTACCTTCTTAGCGGGCCCGTGGAAATATACCCAATGGTGTAACAATCTCCAAAAAGCCGCATGAATATGCCCTATCACCTGAAAATCCCTCATCCTTGGGCCACCTGTTCCACGTTTTTACCTGGTGTCCATCCGCAATGTATCGCCACGCCCTCGAACCAATCACCTCTCGCCCTCGGGCTTGACGTCATCGATATCCAACCGGTAGGGTAGTGAACCTGGAGTAGGGGAAATACTGTCTGAGACCTGCTTGTACAACAGGCATAAAACCGGGACCACGAGGCGGGTAATTTTCAAGATACCCAATGGTGGGGATAACAGCATCTCACTCACTCACTCATGCACTCACCTAGGACCCACTACTTCACTACGGGATAAACTTGTACAAGTGTGAGTTACACCGAACCTCGAGAGTCGTTCTTCCTTCACTCCTTGCAATTTTCATTCGTATATTAAAAAGAGCACGTTACAGTGTCCACTAGCTGATGTTTCCACAAGTTATTCCTAATTTACCATCGGCATCATTGTTTTAATCACCAATGGTGTTACCAACCAATGTCAATTTCTTACGTAACTCAAATTAGAAATAAAAAAACTTGACAATGTATTCGTTATAAAGCTAAAGTGAGTAACAGTGATAACGCGAGCTTGTGCTAATAAATAAGTGCTCAATTTGCCTCTGATTGTCAATGTAATTTTAACGGATAAGCAGTTAACGGTAGGCACTTGTGTCACTGGGGAATAAGTGAAGTGATTGTTCAAGTGATAACCATAGGGTGTGATGCCCTGGTTATGGTTGATTGTGAGTGAGGCTAGTAGAAACAGGTGGTGGTGGTATTATCGTCGCATAATAGTGGGATTAATTGGTTTGATAGTACCCACGTGATTATGGTGGAATTAGGTACCAAAGCGAGATTGGTCTCGTACCTGCAAAACATACGTAACAATGATAATAATCAAAAATGGAGATGTAGAAGGAGATATCCACCTAGGGTACTTATTGTTGTATTGCTTGTACTTTGGATACCAGTTGTGGAGATACCGGGTGTATTAGCATGTGGACCAGGTAGGGGTGGTGGTAGGCGGCCAATATTGCGCAAACTTACCCCTTTAGTCTTCAAACAGCATGTGCCAAATGTCAGTGAGAATACACTGCCAGCGAGTGGTTTGCCCGAAGGACGTGTGTCCAGGGATCATACGAGATTTCGAGATCTAGTGCCTAATTACAATGCCGATATCATTTTCAAGGATGAGGAGGGCACCGGAGCTGACAGGCTCATGACTCAGGTAAATCAATTTTTTTTCTCCAGGGGGTGGGGGGGGGGGGGAGGGGGGGGGTCATTCGTAGGGCATGAATGGGGAAGTTAATTTGGCCGGTACAAAGTGGGGGGGGGGGGGCAAGGCGTGGGACTACGACGACAAATTATCTGCGTATTTTATATGCCTTGTCAGCGTTTTATTCATTCCGCAGTTATTCCGTTTATGCAATACCTCGCACTTTCGGTATGTCGTGCTTCCCAGGTTGGATACTTTTGGACTGAAATTCGTGGGTGCATATATGAGTTTGGTAGGGGAGTATGTGAATTTTTTTGGCGGTTCGGGGGGGGGGGGTTGGGGTTAGGGGCAAGAAGCATAAGGAAACAATATATGCTAGGGACAATACATGTATACAAATCGAAAGAATATCAATAAAAACAAAAATTGGAAACCCCTGGAATGCTTACCGATTCTGCAATTAGAAACGAAAATGGGGAAGGTAAAAAAAAAATGAATAAACGTGCGCGCCGCCTAAGTGATTGTGGGTAGGTTTATGACCCCCATAACCAGTGTTTGGTTTGGCGCGTTAAAGCTACGCCAATTACCGCAAATAAAACTTCATGGATCCTTTGTTCTTTATTTTCTTCATATATACATTAATTACCATTATTCCAGGTTGGAATTTGCACAAACGAACCATCGTGCTAACGAAAATAACAATTGTCAGACCTCAATTACCGATAATACAATGGTGCTGAAAAATTTTTATACGTTGGTTTTATTCGAAATGTGATTCGAAATTATTCAACTTTAAAAACTATACACAATTTTTCATGGAATGATCGATCCACTTCCAAATGAAATTATCATTCAAAAATTTTCGATCGTCATTATCGATCGTCTCTTTGGATGGGTGAAAAAAAAAATTCGAGATGATATTAACAGTTTCTAACAAAGTTTTCAACCGATTTTAATATTTATACTGTCTGTATATAACAAACAAAAATCATTAATGCCGTCTCGAGCGCTGTTTTGTATTTCAAAACTCGGGATAGTTTCTGATAAATCATGGATCTTGAATCGAGTAACGACTTCCCACCGGCAAGTTTGAACCTGAGGCCTGCGATGGGTCGATCGGTTGGGCGACGGATTTGTAGCTCAGAGTTGAAACGGAGAACGCGCCGATTGATACGGCCGACAATATCTATACGCGCTCTCCCAAATACATCGTACACTCCCATGAGTTAGTTAGTTGAGATTTATTAACTGTATATTATGTTGTACAAAAGAATACATGACCGGAAGGTCAATTAGCAATTGAGAGAGAAAAATACATGTTCTATAGCAGAAGAAACTAAGCATTGTAAGTACATGGAGAAGCGATTAGGCGTGCTCTCGAACGTTCCACCGGTTCACGGTATCGGCGGTGTCATTTACACACGACCAGGGAAACTCCGCGTTTTTGGCCGCTAGGGAGGTGAAATCGCCGATGCTCATTCGTTGTGAATGATGCACTCGTCAGTGGCTTCACCTTGTCAGCCCCCAATAACCCTGATCCTTCTTCCACACGTGGACCAATTTCCATTTACATTGGAAATTCTGGTCCGCTGAGGGCTTCCTCAGCAAGCGCAGGTCATAAATAGAGACAAGAAAGCCAAACAAAATGTTTGTCAAGCGTGATATAAGCCCCAAACTTCATTGGTCCGCATATGAATTTCTGTGGGATTCCCCCTTACTTGCTCACTAATTTTCGGTGATTTGTTGATCGAGTTGAAAAAATTACTAGCGATATGAACCTTAAAAACAGTAGGAAATTTTGCGTGAGAAATTTTTTAATTAGCTCGGAATTTTAAATTAATTTCTCGTTTGTTCTTAGGTGCTCAAGATTAAAAAAATATGAAAGGGTATGTAAAGTTCCAAGTTCGTTCCTGAAAAAGTGCAAAAGTTCCATAAGCGGAACTCTCGGTTCTCTCGATAATGTAAAATTTACAGAAAAGTTGCCGCTTGCACCGTAAGCATTATTGAACTTTCCGTAATTTTGATGGTAACATTTACGTTTTAATGTACCATAATTTTTAACGAATGAATGAAAGCCTTTCCTCCCACCTCGCGACCTTTACGGGATTTCGGTTACCGTCGGAATGTTCCGGTACAGAGAAACAGACAGAGTTGATTAGCGGCGGACAGGCAGACGTCATCTAGCGACGAAAGATGACCTTTCGAATTATCCTAATCTCATGCAACGATAAATCAATATCAATAAAACGTCATATTTTTTTGACGGGAAATTCTTACAGAATGGTTCGTCAAATTCACACGACGAAACGTACAAATTTCGTTTCCCATCGTTATCTGCATTGAACTTTCATCTGACTCGCGGATTACGTATCGAAACGCCATTTTTACGGAACTCCACTCGTTATTTTTATTGAACTTGATCTCCGTGCAAACGAGAGACTTCGTGCAAACAAGATTGTACTTGGATTATAAGGTAATGCGAATTCTTCATATTTTATTCACAGAGGAATTCACAAGAGAACTCCTCCACATCAAAAACAATCATAATAAGACATCTTTACTTTTCTTCTCAAAACGCAATCGAACATTGGCCAGCTTCATATCAATTACAATTTTGGAAGGCTTCAAAGAACACGTAACAATATTCACCCCCCGCCCCCACCCCCTCTCTACCCCATCGTTTTGTTTTGCTTTCTACGCATTATCAGTAGAAAAAAAGTGATCAGAAATGCGCTAAAACACATTTTCCAGGCATGTTCCATTTTGCCCGGATCTCCCCTACCTAATACTACATTTTTGCCTAGTATTCCTGAAGAGCTATCGAATGTTCCATTCTATCTCGACAGGCACTGCTAACCTAACATTAGTTCAAAATAATTTTTTTTGATAACTAATCATTTGGCTTTAACTGACACGTTTGGACTATCAACGAGTTCAACACATGAAGGATCTTCGCGGGCCATCATCACCGCTCCCTCAACCCGTCGTCGGCTCTATGACCGTGACAACGATGGCCACGCTTCTGTCTTGTCGAAAAACGCTGAAGAAAATTTGTCCTTGCTAGTTCGAAATCTGAAACTCTTCTCAACAACTGGAACTTCCAATTACATACAGACAAAAATTTATTAAAAATTGTTGCCTGAACTGGAATCGTGGGTGCTGATGCTGAACGTCGGCAAATGTGCTCGAGCGGTGTCGAGTGTAGCCAGGTTTAGCCATATCAATGACAAGGCGGCGTGGCTCTCATTATGCGACCAAAGGGTCTTAGGAAACGACCAACGGTTCACAGAAAAATTATCACCATGTGCTTCTAGATCCTTGCACATCCATTCTTCGCTCCACCTCTCGAAGACCACCAGAATGACGTGAGCTTCTTCATCCTTTGTGTTGGCAATGAGGGCTCGATCAATGTCCCATCGATTTCTGCACTCCTTTTTCTCCCTTCGTTTTATCCTCTTTTGTTACTACCGCGTATCGAATGACCTAGAAAAGAAGAGGTCTCTCGCCGCCGGTGGTATTGGCAAGTGATAGCGAAACGATCACAGCTGCATTGGCATTCATCTTCTTGAAAGATTTTCTCCATTCTGGTCTTCATTTTTTGGAGTTCCTCACAACGAAGTCTCATATTGGAGAATCGCATGGTGCTGATTGTGCTATGTGCGATGTGACGTAAATGAAGAGGCAGAGGCGAGGGATCAGCATCAGTCTCTAGGACATCCCGATGATCAGTCTCTCGTCGGGTACTTGTAAGTTGGTGTAACTTGATGAGTCCCTCGTCAGGAAATCATTGGGCTAATCTTAAGATGAGGGATAGCGTGTAAGGTGATAGCAGGGCCATTGTTGTGTGACCTGCACGAGATGTCTAGGCTATAACTTTCCGTTCTTACGAGCCATATCTCACTGAACTTATTGGTTTATAATGAGACCAACGTAATTTATAGGTGGGTTTGTTGAGATCAGTCTGCTCGGCTGCACATGATGAGACTTGGAGAACATTTGATTGACTAATGGCCATTGAGGATGTATGGAGAATCAATCACCATTGAACAAATTATTGATTCAATTCATGCAGAAGAGCAATCCCAATAATTGATCGTATGGCTTATCGATCCCTCAGATGAGAACTCGAAAGTAGAAAGGATGCTGCATATGGAAGAAAGTAATACACATTTTTAAAAAACTGGACAGTGCACTTGACGTGACTTCAAGTCAAGGTAGCGTGCCAAGTGTATTGGATGCCATATTAATGATAGCTAGAGGCAGCAGGTCCAAATTTCCGGTCGAACACTTTTTTATTACTTCCGTCTGCCAGTTTGTAAAAGTATTGTAAACGGAATTCAATTATTTATCCCCTGTACCATCTCATTCTTGAGTGAATTTTCCACCCACATGGAAAGAATATATAGCCACAACTATGAGTCAGTTATGTCCGAATATATGTCGCATGCATTGCGGCAAAATATAGAATTTCCAAGATATATGGTGGATAGAGCTGTGCGGATATATCCCGTCGCGCACGTTCAAGATATTTCCAGAATATAAGTAGGATATATTTTAGATACAGTTCCGGCGAAATAACTATCTCAGTTATACACGCACGCGCATTTCTTTTTGCCGCCACACGGACTGATGGCGCGTCGGTTTCGGTCTTACGGTTTTCGATAATTTCGATGTATATCGATAGTTTCTTTCGTCTCTCCTTTTTACTATATGATATTTTTTTCTATGCGGGCATTGAAAATAGAATGCGGGAAATTATCACTATTATCCTAACATATTAGTCAAATACTTGCGAGATTCATTCGGAAAGAGATATGGAAAACTATTCTAATTTGAAAAGAAAAATTAAATGTTGCATGATTTGAGGCTATTGTACAGTGGCACATCCAAAACCTCCCAGAAAATACCTCAAAAGATAAAAACAACACCGCAGACAAATCACAAATATTGAATAAACTCGAGAGCTTGTTGAAAACTAAAGTGTACTACCATCACATCCATCATGTTTTTCTAAAACTAGTCTCAACAGTGTCTATGCTTCCTAAATGATGACGTGACATGAATGAAAACAGTGTTAAAGAAAAAAATAAGTGTCCCGTTCGCAGATGAAGGCATATGAATTAAAACCTGGATACTTCCACACTACGATACCGAAATCCGAAGTCCTTATACAGGGACTCAATCCTTGGACCTCATGCACCATGATCTTATCCACGCGGTCAGTGCCATCGGTTCAACGATGTTTTCTTTTCCACAATTTATTCAAATCACACGCGCGGTGCCCTCTCTTTCCCAAGTGGTGTTTACGCGTCGCTAATAGTCCTCTCACCGCGTCACGCTAAGCGTCGAGAGAGTGAAAAATGTTCGTGTTTTTTTTAAATCCTTAATTTTTCGGCTGACAGTTTTTCGTAGATGGATCGACCAAATTGATATTTGCTATCTTCTAGAAAACTGTCGCTGCTTCCCAGCCGGAGAGAAGTCAACCTTGAAAATCGATTTCTCGATTTCTTCAATCGTTATCGGCAATTTCAATTGGTTAAAAGGCTCTGTAGCGAGAACGGTTAGAGATAGGAGTAAAAGTGTGGGATGAATGTTATTCCTTGCACAAAGATACATATATAATGTCTTATGACTTTTTTTCGTAACACACACACACACACACATCTGGTTCAATTTAAGGTCCAATCAGGATACTTCTTCAAATTTTGCGTTTTGGGACTCCAACACAGGCTCAACCTTAATTTTAGAGATCATAATGTAGTTAATACTCAATGTTTGGAATTTCATTGTCGATTATGATCCTGGATAAACTATGACTGGCTGGAATTCAAGTTTTTACGTTGACACCGACAATTCTTCTCATTCAAGCCAAGTGGTTACCACACGGCAAAGAAATGAAGGGAAGGGGCCGAGGGTCTAACCTAACGCCATAATGCAGGATGAGAAGTGCGAATAGGGTCAGACGGGTCAAAATAAATCCACTACTAAAGAGCGTTCTTTGTCTTGGGCTTCTCGTTTGTCGCATATATTACAAAAGTCCATTCTCCAATCTCGTTATAGTGCATCTTTCTTTACTGCGAATATTCATATAAATTCTTCTGTACCGAGTTCTCTGTACCAGCTCAAGTAGCATCATTCATTCTAAGGGTTAATCAATAGAGTGTAAGCGAAAGGGAATTTCAATACATTGGCGCGTAAATGTAAAAAATCTTAAATTCTCAATTGCCTGGTGGCTTCGAAAATCCTACTCGAGAAGGCGCATACACAAAAATGAACATCGTCAGAGTCGAAAGTCTTAAGACAATTCCGCATTGGTCTGTCATAATTAACGTCCCGATCTAGGATCTACTGCATAAACTATTAGAGTTAACGCCAAATCCATATGAGGAAAGTTGTTTGCCATATAAAAATACGTATTTCATGTACAATGCCTTTTTTCGATAATTTGTATAATTAAGGAGGTATAGCAGTCTCCACAATTACGTATGTGGTAAGTGAACGAATGGACCCAGCGCTGTCATGACGGTCTCAATCGAAGCGTTTTCATGCAAAATCGAGCGGATCACATTTTGGATGGCATTTGTGCAGTATATGCAATGTTATTAGCAATTGCAATTGTTTATACTGCTCCACTGGGTAAAATATAAAAGTTTTTGCTTTGCAGCCGCATCCTTATTGGCGTCTCACTCTCACTCAAGTAACGCGCATAAGTCTCATCCTCATGCTCACCATGGGTCTACTCAAGTATTCATAATTATCTGCTTCATAAATGAGTCAGTTTAGAATTCTCAAATAGGCATGTTTCCGTTATGATAATAACAGGGGTCACACTGATTCACCGTAGTATATTGGAGAAGAATAAATTCAGTAGGTTGTGCTGAAAAACCAAATCGGAAAGGTTTGTTTGTGCCCCGAGTGGGGCGCACACATGCACGCACCACTAGTTGCTTGTTCAGATTAGTCAGGTAACATCGTGAAGTTGATTGGTAATTGCGTTTGCATCGAGTATCTTCTCTTAATAGTATCTTCAACTTCGGACAAGATATTGTTACTTCAAATTTCAAATTGAACTTCAGCGCGCGAAGCGCGTATTCGGACCTGTTGAGTATTAAAATGGAAACATTAAGTCCCGAAGGCCTTACACTTTTGAATGAAAAGTAAATTTCATTCAAACAACCCATCAATGTGTAAAACATGGAATAGGCCATATCAGAAAATATTCCAATCTCAGTGAAGTCATGTAAATGACTCGGCATATCCGGTCCACTTCATCGTAGGTGCAACGACGCATCGAAAAAATAAATGGAAGTTCATATGAAAACCTGTCTAAATATGTGGCTTTAATCCATGTATGGCCTGTCTTGTAAAGCGATCTCGGTGACCACTTCCTTTCATCGACAGAGGATCCGATAACCATGGGGTTTGAGGTCGACAATGACCGACGTGGGAAAGGATCGTCAAACGACAATGGTCATCCTCGTTCCTCTTTAATATTTAGAACAATATAATAATAGCAATATTGTGATCAATACGTTTAATAATTAAATTTCACTAGTCAAAATTGATAGCGCAACATGTTATTGTTATTCTGAAAAAAGATGTTTCTGGTTCAATGAATTACAGATGATGTCGATTATACAATCCAACCTAAATCACTTGATCAAGGAAATCAAACTTAAGGATATTCAACACGTATAGTCAAAACAAAAGTTTATGACCCTTTCTATAATTTGTTGTATTTACCGCCAATCGTTTTCAATTAATATTTCAATGCGTTAATTAGTTGAAGTGATAGCCATAGAAAATTATTATATTGTATTTGATTCTGTGAATCAATATTATATTGTTCAAACAAATTAATGAAAACAACTTTTAGTCAATCGTCATGAAATTTTGACCATCGTTTTATGTCTGCTTCAATAGTAAATTTTCAAAATTTTAACAAATTTTTATATTTTGAACTGTATTTACAGAAATTTTTATTTTTCTCATAAGAGGCCGTGTTAATTGAGAACTTTGATAAGTAATAACTGCAAAACGGTGTCGTGAATTAATCTCAAATTTCATACAGGCATCTGTTACCGCTTCAAACACATTATGTCAAAATTTCAAGCAATTCTTATATCTTCGCCAATATAGGTGGAATATCCTTAAAATAACCGACTGGGAACTCAAAAATATACACTTCAATGATCATTCGTTATGGCGCATTGCAAAATATTTCAATAACCCCGGTAAAGACTGCATTCCCACGCTGAAGTCCAACAACAAAATATAGATCGAGGCCTATGACAAGGCAAACACACTACACATCTCTTGCGAAGCAGTCCTCTGAGAAGCAAGTATCAGCAGATGTTAAAGGAACCTCAATGCACTAATCAAAAACCATATGAAGGTTCTTTCCAATCGTCGTGAAATTATTTCCGCCATCCAAACGTTAAACAACACATCAGCCCCTGGTATGGATAATATTGCCAATATACCCAGGGCGCAAGCAGCTACTGCGGCTTCTGATAGCCTTGAAAAACCTCCCAATCAAAGCAAACAGCCTACTCATAAAACTATACAATGCATATTTTCTCCAACAATATTTTCCGGAACTAGGGAAAGAAGCAATGGTGATTCCCATTCTCAAGTCTGGTAAGCGCCCATCCAATCCGGTGAGCTACAGTCCTGTTAGCCTTTTACAGATACTAGCAAAACTCTTTCAATATTTCGTTTTCGCGATTAAGATTGTCATAATAAATCCGTTTTTCGTCACCAATGATGATACCATGCAAAAATGATGTTTTGTTGCTGCTTCAGCAAGACCTTCGACATAGACCGTCGCCGTTCAACATCTCTGCAGTTCAACTCGTATGGCACCCAATTTCCGACCTTCTGGATAAATCACTGATCAACTTTCCTTGAAAGCTTCTTCGCGTATTTATCCGCGGTTTTATGATAGGACGGTTTGAACCAAGTCAATATAGATGTTGAACCGATTTTGTCCGTAGTACAATCCCCAAAATATCGCATTAACGCCTTTCGAATTCGGCCTTGACAGGTCCAATCGCGTCATTCATAAATGCTTAGGGGGACCGGGAACCCCTCCGGCGTCCTATTTCCTACGGTTTGAAATGTTGTTTCGTCGACGAAAGTCGATTCCTGAACGAAACCTCCCTTCTTTTTGCTTTTTTCATTCACGTTTTGATTCGATTTAGGACATACCGCGACTCCTCCCGGCGGTGCCAATGGAAACCGCCTTTTCCCCAAACTGCAGAGCATCCACACGCAGTTTAAACCAATGAACACAATGTCCAATAGTTCTGATGTGCCTTTGGTTATCCAGTAATTGAAGGACCATCATGGGAGACATCAATTTGTACTTCCGTTTCTTTTACGAGACTCCCGTTCGACGATGAATCCGTATGAGCTAGAACCTGGAGAATCTCATTCTGCTATACCGAAAGGGGACTCCCCGTACAAGTGTTCGATCCTTGGACCTCGAGTGCCAAAGGTCTGCTATTGAGTCCCATTGATCCATCCATGCTAAAAAATTACTCGAGACGAGAGTACACCACGAAATTACTGTCTTAGTGTCGGAACGGGAAAGTTGCTTGTCGCGCCTGCGCTAACGGCGGCGGAGGGGGGAGCGTGACGGAGGCGTCACGCGTCTGGGTTTTGAGTGAAACAGTTCAACAATTTCACTTTTCTTCTCTTCTTCTCATTATTATTATTTAATGTCGCTATATTTGTGCTACTTTCAATGCTAATGAACGATGGAGGTCTACGATGTATTTGGAAACAAGGACAGTTTCACTTGCCAGGGCTTGCCCTTAGTTTTCCTTAGAGCTTCACTCTAAGGACTATCTTATAGATTTCTTCTGTTAAGTTCAATAATATATATGATGAAAAATTCCATCAAGATTTTGATGCATTCCTTAAATTTTGAGATATCTGACGGAAACCAACAAAATATTGCATCCGCAGGAGGCCGCGCTCTTCTCACCGCACGCCCCCACTTCGTCAACTGAAGACCAAGTACGGCGGGCCGCACCCGAAAGCCATAACTCATCCAACTCACTTTATGCGCGTTAAATCACGAGAGTATCACGCTGCTCGACTCTTTTTTCGAATAATTTTTTACCTAAGTTGTTAACATAGTTGGCTGGGGTGAACATCACATTAGAAAGAAGAACGACCCCTCACGACGCTTCAGGAATGGAACAAAAAATTTGGTAGGATTTTTTTCCACTTGGTGTTCCATTTGTGCATTAGTTTATCAAATTACAAAAGTTAAATTTGTTCAAACACCACTTCATGACTTTTTTTCATCAACTTGAAGTGACGTTACACAGTTCCCTACCTTACCGACCATAACTCTTTGGATAAATTCTCCACCAAATTTTGCCATGAATCATCTGCTCAGATAAGATGAATATTGTTTTCTCAACAGGGTCTCTCCTCAGATTTAAGGCTTCCTGCGCCATTATTATACTAAACATTATTGGCAGTTTTAAGATGAACGCATTTTGTTTCAGCATTCTGCCGTCGGTTCGCCAACATCACAGTCTGCATCTTCAGGGCTATAAGCGCGGATGCTGAGCTCGCCCAATAGTGGGTTGTCCTTATATCTCCTCGCCTTCACCCTCGCGGCGGTCGGAGGGGGGGGGGGGGGGGGTAAGGCAGTATTTTGATACAAGGAGCGAAATTTGCTTGACCCGTTTTCAACTATGCCAAGTCTGTTCACTTCTCGAACACGTTGAAGCACTTTAATTGTGTCACGATTGAGCTTGATTGCACAATTTGCATCCGAGAAAGCGTTGGCAGTGGATGTCATATCAGATGAACCAATTAATCGAGGGTCTTAATGAGTTTGAGTTTCCGCAATGATCGATCCCTACAGACCTTAGCCACTTCCCAGAAGTTATTTAAGAATATTGTTAATTCAAATTTCTTCTTCCAAACGGACTGATAAGAAATACTCTTCACAGATCATCGATGTTGCATAATGTCAGAATGACATGTCTGCAATAAAACAGAAAAATATTAATCGAAGTCATTCACCTCAAACATTTACATACACGCGCCTCTCCATCTCAGCTTCACTTAAATAAATTCCATGAATTTCCATAGGTTGAAGACAATGGCTTATACAAGTATTCAGTAGGGGTCCGATTTTGGATAATTCGAGGTGCAAGCACCATAGAGGTTTAGGGCCGCATACAGTAGGCACTGTTCAGTAGCTTAAGAAATAAGAAGATTTAAAGAAATACAAAAATTTGTTGGAAGGTCAATAGATTTGCTGGAATGAGAAAGTATAAAAGTTGTTATATAGCTTGAAGTCTTCGAGTTGTATAGATATGAGGCTATATAACCCTTTCACGGCAAGTTGAGGTTGTTGCTTATTTTCCGTACTTCCTCCGCCTTATTCGCTACGAATATTACGGCTCCTCTTGCGGCTTTACCTTTATTCTTTTCATCCTCCTTTTCATCTCGTTCTCATCGCTCTTTTTTTTCCCTTCGCAATCTCCGTCATTCTTTTTGTATTCTATTCGTGCCATTCTTGGGAGGGGGGATTTTTCTCTGATTTTCCATCTCCTCATATGGAAATCCGCATCCCTCGGTTATTATAATGACTTGCTTCAGCGTTCATTACGCATAACGCAACTCAATGTGATATCTTCCTGCAGTAGAAAGGAGAGACGAAAGAAAATATCGCTATATATCGCAATTATCGAAGAGCGTAAGATCGAAACCGACGCGCCACCGGTGAGCGCGGCGGCAAAAGGAACTGCGCGTGCGACCCACGCGCAGACCGACACGTACGATGAAAACTATTAGTACGTTATGTACAAAAATTGATGGGAGAAATGAATTCGAAGTTTTGCGGGCATTGACCAGAAATTTTCGTCGAGAATTTCTGAAATTGACTTTACAGATAGATATAATGAACGACTATGAAGGCGGGTTCCTTCGTTTCTTTTAGAAGTCCGTGTGAACTCTGACTGGCTATACGTCCCTGTGGGATGGACAAAGGGTGAAGGAGATGTAATTAATGGGGCGGTAACTTAGTAATCGCCTCCTCTAAATACATGAGCCTCATCTTTTCTTCTTTGTTATAAACCAATAAAACAACGATAAGCGTTAACTTTCAACTGAACGGCGTAGAAAATGAATCGTTGTAGCATCAAGCTCGTTTTGAAAAAAAAAAATCAACAGTATACATTGGAATTCAGTAAGAGAAAAGGAGTCCATTTCATTGCAAAAAAAAAATGACGATGAAATTACTGTCATTCTTATTATTTATCGTTCCAAATTTAAAGCGTCGAACGCGGAGTGGATGGCAAGGAATGCGGCAACAGTGGAATGAGTAAGGAGTCAAGAGAAAGGCATATAAAAAAACGTGCTTCGGTACAATAAAACAAATTGAAAATCAAATAACAATAAAGGGTTCCAAAGCTCCAATGGAATTTACCAGCCAACAAAAGTGTAATTAATTTAATTTCTTGTTCATACCATAGTAGTAACTAATGGTTTTGGAGAATCAGTACTTCAATGACAACGATAGTAATGGGATTGCTGCCTCAGTTTTTATCCAAGTTTTAATGATTTAGGAAATTTTTTATTGACATTTTAAGAGGATTTCGAATAGAAAAAACGGATCTTTGAGCTGAGTTTTTTAACAGGAAATTATAGATGATGTTCATAAGTTGTTAGTCAATGTTGAAGCTCGTGTAACTCTAAGCGAATGCGTTTGTGAATACAACAATATCAATTAAAATACATGAAGGCTTATCATGGTGACCACTATAAACATGAAACAGTTTCAAGCATCGGTATAATTCTGACTCTCCACTGTTGAGTCTTTCTCGAATAGTCCATGGAAAGACGATACCCGTTGAGTTTATTTTCATCGGCGTGTGCGACTATACATGAGCCATACACACCATTACTGTAAGAAAACGAGATTGTTTTGTCTTATAAAAGTGATGATGTTTAGCCTGCTGTTTCCATCGACGTTAATGACTGATTAACGTTAGCACGGGTGATTAAAGTTGTATATCGACTACTGCATGTCGAGCAGCCGAAAGCGATTATCTCATATTTTATGGTTCGGTGAATGAAGATCGAGCATTGGTTTTCACATTACTGTAGGTCTGGTGTACTATATTTGTTTTCGTCTTCGTCCCTCTCGGTCACTCCTGCGGCGGGAGCCGACTTTTCCCACGCAGTTCATCGTATTTCTAAACACAGGGTAAACCTCCAGAAATCCCCATCACGACCCCCCCGCCCGCCTCCTTGTAGCAAATCAATATGCAATTTTTTTTTGGCGGGAGTTTTATTATCTTCAGATTATATATTATATATTATATATTATATATTATATATTATATATTATATATTATATATTATATATTATATATTATATATTATATATTATATATTATATATTATATATTATATATTATATATTATATATTATATATTATATATTATATATTATATATTATATATTATATATTATATATTATATATTATATATTATATATTATGTATTATATATTATATATTATATAATAAGAAAAAAAAATATTTTATCAATAGCGGGAATCAGGTCAAACTTCCGGTGAAACATCTAGACTTAAATAGTGAGAGCACTTGTAGGCTTCCGTTTCAGGTGTCTCCGAGATCGGCAAAAATCCAAAGTTACCGAGGTCAGAAACTGTTTGGCTTTTGTTGTGCCACGGATGTCAATTGGGGGTCTTCAAAAGGGATGCTCAATCTCACTAACAGAGAGAAAAAAAAAACCGATAAAAGGAAAGAGGGATAAACAATTTGACACGGCAAAAACAATAGGCGACAACAGCGAGTCGTATAACGGCTCTCTACTAAACCATGTTGCTCTTTCCACTCTACCTTCCTTCCGTTTTAACTTCCGAAAAATATAAGAAGCTGAAGAAGAGAGGCTAAAAAAAAGAGGCTTTTGTTACCACGGCGGAGGTGAACACAGGCTTTCCCATGTTTAGGACGACCACTGTTGACCCCCAACTGTGAAGTCGGCACAACAAAAACAGCTTGGAAGCTTGAAAAACGGTGGACCCAAGCTGCGCATCTAATCGACAGTTTTGAAAGTATTGTCCATTCATTTTTCGACCCCGATTTCTTGAACAATTCCAAGACATTGATTATACGACCTTGTCAATTTTTAGGTGCCAATGGAAATTCTGTCTCTTTTCTTCTCCTTTTTTTTCCGGTGAAATACGAAGCGACACTTGGGAATGGGAGGCTGGGAGTGGATTGAAGCGTGCATAATTGAGGGACTAGAAAATCGCCTGCCATATATATTTTCCTATATTTCCGTCTCTTTGAATTTCTCACCAGTTCTGAAACTGATAGAAATATTTTGGAAGATCACAACACCATGTGGAGGAAAGAACATCGGTGTAAAAAATCATATTTCGTCACGCCTGTTATCCCAAGATAATTAAAGCTAGACTCAATGACTGCTATTCCTAAAACCACTGTGCGATCATTATGTTACATGTCACGCGGAATTACATCCATCAATTATTACCAATTTCTCCATTCTGGGAATCGTTCGCATTGTTTATGTTAAGAATTATGGAGACTCAAACTTAGGTGCAGCATTATAACTGGATGCTGGGACAGCAACGCCGCTGATGGAACCTGACTTTAACCCGTAATCGTTAGCCGGGCGCAGTTCAATACGGGCAGACGAATGTAACGGACAGCCTAAATTGGTTTATTACTTTTCTTATAAGCAACAAATTTCGTTGCTGAGTTTTTCTCCAATAACGGAATCTTGTCAACCATATGGACAGAGGGTGGAAGCTATGTTGGCACTCAGGTATAGAGTATAATTTCCAATAGTTAGATTTGAAGGTTTAGTTGTGGGTAAACCACTGTATCAAGCACACGTACCTTCTGACTGAGTAGACGAATTGTCTACATGATGATTTGTCAGGATGAGATGAATTATCAAAGTGATATTTAGTCCTTCCACCACAAGCGAACGTACCTTCTGACTGAGTAGAATCAAGTATCTCAAATGAATAGTTGAATTCAACTATAAATATTGTCATTCCACTCACTTGAATCTCATAATCCAACATAAACAATTCATTAACTATTAATGAGATGTTATTTGACAGAACTAAATCACTCCAATCTGTCGAACAAGTGCATTCGTTACTAACAGCTAAAACGCTCTATCAGTGTAGTGTCGATTTTGCATAATCAAGGATGAGACTGTGGATTTGCGTTTTTGGGGTCCAGTGTCAAGAAGCATAGCCGGCGAATGGTGAAGTGCTTGTGTGTGGAATTTAGTTATGTGTGGTGGGAGCAAGTGTGAGAGTTTCACACACCCAATCCTCTTGAGTGTGGTGCTTAGCACACTTACCATATTCCTTCCACCAGCACTGTTGAAGAAGGTCTTCGGGGAATGTGATGGGGACTGTCTATTGCACTGTGGGATTTTCTTCTTCGGTTGAAGTGTTCTTTCTATTTGGCACTGGTGGGCTTAAATTCTTCGATAATTTCAAACCGAATTATAAATGTGACTTGTTTCGCAGAATTTCATTACACATAAGGAGTCTCTCCTTACTTTTGGGGAATTCATCTGACCTTTCTTCATTGTGGTTTTTCAAGTACAAAAAAAAACAAGAAAATAGCCCGAGCTATTTCATTTTCTTGTTGTTACGTGGATGGAAGGCAGAACGGAGTTTGTTTACCGAACACTTCACAGAGCCGTCACCTGACAGATTAGTTGACACCAAAAAGCCTTGTTGCCAGATTTCGACCTCACGGGTCACATTTGTGTGTGTGTGTGTGCGTTGTCAAGTTCACCCATGGTTCATGTGCCTGGCACTTTATGCATATCCAAAATCGACGTTCTCATTCTGATATTACCTATTATTCCTGGAGAGGGACTACCGGACACCCATCCATGCGGCTGGGGCCGACTTTCGCCTTCGTATTTCTAAACACAGGGTAAACCCCCAGAAACCCTTGTGCTACGATGGTGGGCACCTATGATGGATGATGCGTTCGATTTGTCAAACACCGATCCGGAATGCCCCAGAAAACGGACACACGTCTTACCCAAAAAAAAAAGTAATAAATTTCATATAAACTATGAAATCTATCGACAATGATAATCACCGTTACTCGTTAATGTATCCAGTACGGGGGTAGATGGTGAGTGAAGATAGAGGTCAGCTACTCAAGTTAACCCTCAAGGCAAAAATATCAAACTGAGGAAGAGAGGTGGGCCCACACACCAGGGAAGACTAATAGCCAACCGCGATAACACTCTTAAATACTTTGCCTCTTCACTAGAGACCATTCTCCACTTATCTAACAAATACATGTTTCTTTTCTCTTTTTCTTATTCCCACAAATGCAACTGCAACCCTCTTTCATTGCATCTTCAAAACGTGCTACCAAAGGCAATAACTCTGCAACATGTTTAAAGAACATAAAATGAATTTTTAGTTTTATTCATTTTATTTTCATGGTGCGCTGCTTCTTTTTGAATTTTATCTGGTGAACCCAAAACACCGTAAACACAATTCTCATTCACGATATCGAGGAAGATTAATAATGAGGTACCCTCGGTTGGATATCCCAGGGAACAAACAACCATAGAAGGAAAGTCCAGAGGTTATCAAGGCATCTCCTTTAACTTTTCATTCTTCTTCTTTTCGTTTCTTTTTTTTTATGTTTTTTTTTTGATCGTGTGTTTTATTTTTATGTTGCCTTGGTTTTAATCTCCTCTGTGTACATTCGTTTTTTATCGTACTGGAAAAATCTCAATTACTTTTTATTGTAAGTTCCTAAGTTTGGGCATAAGTAATAGCTGATTAAGGGAAGACCAGTGGATTTTTGTATATCAAATAATTCCATTTCTACGCAATTATAGCCATTTCCATGATGATGTTTACATTCTCTTGAAAATAAAATGATGAAAACACAGGGTTGAAGCGCAAAACAAAGAGGGCACTAGAATTACCCATGATCCAACTGTGACGCACCATATATACAGGGTGACCCATTATTCATCCAGTATGTAAACATTGAATAACTTCGCCGTTTGTCAACCGATTTACTCCCTTAGACAAGTTTTGCAAACTTCAAACCAGTACAATTTGAATTATGGACCGCTTCATACCGAAAGAGCGCGCCAAAATAGTGACTATGTACATTGGAAATTCGATGGTAAATGATATCGGTGGATGTTGGCACATTTTGTGTGTCCGAAAATGCGTGAAGAAGGTCTGACTGACTTCTGGTTTCAACAAGACGGGGCGCCATGCCACGCAGCAACCCAAACAATGTGGTTTTTGCAACAAAAATTCCCTAGACGTGTGATATCGAAAAGAGGCGATATTGAGTGGCCATCAAGATCCCCCGATCTAAGCCCCCTGGACTTTTTTTGTGGAGTTATTTAAAGAGTAAAGTTTACGCCAGCAAGCCGAAAACCATTGACGAGCTCACGACCAATATTCGTGCCCAAGTCGCTGCCATACCGAGCGAGAAGCTCGAAGAAGTGATGGAGAGTGCCCGAAGAAGAGCACAGTTCGCGGTGGTCAATAAAGGTGGTCATTTAATCGATGTTCTTTTTAAAAACGTAGTCCACATAAATTGTGAAGGATTGAACTAACTAAAAAAACTATGTTTCTTTCAAAATTTATTTAACATTCTCATACCGAAGGAACCGATGGCGCACCCTGTGCTTTCTGCACTATTCTGTCGCATACATCCCTCAGAAGCAGATCACAAGACAGAGACACAATACATTTTCAGGAAGACATGATGAGGTCACTTGGATTGTAAGACATATACAAAATAGAAGTGGCCCGGTAAATATCATAAATCGACCATTTTGTTCTTTGCGTCAAGAGCTTTTGTACCTTCCATAGAAATAGCGTACCTTCAGTTCACGGAAAAATTTGTTATAGAACCTATTCAGAATATGGAAATCAACCGAAGCCCAATATCGTCATTGTAAGCTTTTACATATTCTTCTGTTGAAACTATTTTCCAGTGCCAACAAAGATGGCAGGACCAGTCCAGGAAGCGCTTCAGTCCGTGGGTTTCCATGGCGACCAACGCTCGTCAAAGCGCGGGAACTGCGCCGATCGTCGCGCCACAATAACCTCAATTATCATTACCAGTCAGTAATTGTCGGCAATGTTTATCCATGCGCAAAGGACATTGCAGATTAAGTAATGAATAGTTTAAGGTGTTGAGTGATATTTTAATCGTACCCAAGAAACCCGTCATAAGATAATGTAATGATAATTTATGGGAATGTGCGTTCTTAATGCTCAGGCATTTTGAAAAGAGAACCGAGCCGTTCGCCTTCCAACTCTCCTCTCGATCAGTTAGTGCTAATTAGCGTAGTCCGCGGAGAACTATAGTGCCGGGTGTTCATGACCGATTCAGTTACTCCGAAACATGCTTCTGTCACAAGCAAAGCAAATTAAACACTTATAGTGCTAATTTGTTGGATCAATCTCATACGAGTCTGTAAAAATACATAAACCATAAAATGATGTGGCTGATTTTTTTCGTACCTCGATGGGTTTTTTTTTTCAACAGGAGAAAAAAAATAAAATGAGAAAAGAATGTCAAAAGTTTTTTTCGCAAAACGTTTTCCTCCCCATATATTTTTTTTCGGATTAATTTTACAACCTAGAAAGGTTCTTGAAATTACCCCGAAAATCAAGAGTGTCAAAAGTCGAAATTTTCTTCTTTTTTAACATCCCAATATAGAGGACCTATTGTCATCTTGGAAATGGAAAGTGGCATTTTCCATCTATTGTCACTGCCCTCAACTTCATCCTAATAAACTTTCAAAGACATGTCTATATGTCTGTCTGTATTTGTATTCTTCTTCATTTAAGAAAAGGAAGAAACAGATGCCAACACCCCTTCTCGCGCTTCGTTCATTCTCTTTCCCTACTTTTGTAAACACCTTCATTGTGAAGCAAATCACTACGCTGCAACAATATAAAATAAATGAACGGGGGACAATACCCCTTGGCCCAGATGTAGTAGAGGAATAAACCTCCCCCTACATTCCACTGTCCCCAGCTCACCACGGGACACCTGCAAGACATTGCTCCCTTGCATGGGGGACTACAGCCGTAGCTCCTTCGGGCTTTCCACAGCAAGAGCTAGCTCCGTGCAGGAGGCACTCTTCCTAAGCTGCTGCTCGCGAGGCAGCCCCTTAGAGCTTCCATCGCCAAGACGTCCATCGCGTCGTCTACCGGCTGAGATAATAGCTATGACTTACATTAGGCTGTCAGCATTGATGGCATGCTAAAGCAATGTTGCTCAGTTTCGCTCATTGCTGCAGCGGCCAAGCAATCTGGGGAATCCCCATGTTGGAATTTGTGAAGATATTCCTCGAAGCCATGATCTGAGAGCATCTGTGTTAGATACTAATCGGCTTCCCTAGATGAGTCATCAAGTCAAGCATCTACCTTCGGCGTCAGGCGATGGTGTCGTTCTTCTGTTCTCAGTTCCACCGAGCTCAGGTCGGTCGATCATATTCGTGCGTGAAGCTGTCTACGCTCTTCAGCTAACGCTCCAACGGGTAGCAGACTGGCACTGACGCTTGCAGCATCGCTAGACATTGTCTGGTACGCACTAGCCACGCTGAAGGCACTCAGTCGGCAGACTGGAACTACTCTGCGTTGTGCAGCTGGAATCGCTAACGCATCGGTGCCAATAGGGAGACTAGAGAATTAGGATATAAAAATGAATTATGGGAGACCAATGAGGAATCGTTTTACTATGACGATGTTCATTTATGTGCATGCGCTTTCTTGAATAGGACTATTTAATATCCTCTTCTCTTTTCCACGCATTCATATAGAAAACACGTATAGAAATATTGTACGGTTCCGCAATTATTTCTCAGTTTTTTTGCACTCACTGAAAGGTTTTCTGCGGTCACAACGTGAGAAGGAACTCATTCGAAAAAAATGCTATTTGTGACAGAACAGTTATTTCAAGGTCGTTTAAATGACGTTCCATGAGTCGCGTTCCTGTCCTGATCTAGAAGGACCATGCTGCCAATAACCTTGAGTTGACGATTTTCATAATGGTTAAATTATACGAGCCGAGCGATAGCCAAGCTAGTTTGGTGTAATCGGTAATTCATATCACATCCAAATTTTGACGCTTTCCTTTCAAGGTATCTTATTGATAGGGGATTTGGGGATTTAATAAAGCTCGAAGATCAAAGCGGGAATATTTTATGTTTTTCCCATTTTTCACAAAATATTCAGAAGATATTCATAAAAAAATTAATATGCTGATTGTTCAATTGTACACGCAAAGAACGCTCGACAGATTGGAGTAATTTAATATTTAATTACCCAAAAATCACTTCAAAGTACGTCTTAAATTTTTGTTATGTAAATTTTTCAGAGTATCGCAAGGACAAAATTTGTCTTGTCGTTTGCTTTTTAGTTCACTCCTTGAAATTCAGATTTAACTTCACTTGTTTGCAGAGAAATGACGAAAAAATTATCTAACCAGCCAGTATATATATGCTGTATAAATATTTCCGTTTCGTTTATTTTCCTCCACGCTGTCGATCCATTAAGGATGTATGCGGCTTTGGGACACACATTGGGCAGTATTTGCATGATGAGAGCCCGGTCAGCCACAGAAAAGTTATGTCGGTACAGGCGGTGACTCGATGAGAAACCTTGAGCTCGTCAGACAATCCAAAAAAATTCTTGCCTAATTGTGGGCTAGAAGTTAGGAAGCCCAAGCGGTAGCATGGAGACTATACGAGTATAAAAACGATGGCCAAAAACAACTGATGGTCGGAAGATATTTTTTTGTGCAGTGTCCACAGGCCATAGTGGCATACCATTAATTTTTTTCCATAATAGGACAAAAAATTGTGAAGCTCATTCAACACCATGTGCCCATTCGATTCATATTTCGCGGCATTTTTAAAGTCCTTCATCATGCCCTATTTAACCGCGCCATCTGCTTGAAGGGAGAAATAATTCTGATACAAATCAGCGGACAGCAGCGTACATTGAGAAGAACCCGCCGGTTCATTCAAAGGTGTGGCGAACAATTTGATGGCACGCGCCGACAAATGCGCTCCTTGGCGAGCGACATTCATGGGTCGGTTACAAAGTGCGGAAGTTTTTGAGAATTTCACATTTCTCGATGAATTTGATGATAACTTGAGAACGATTGAATGTTAGCGATTCCCGTGTGTTGCATTGGCTTCAGCGCATCGAATTACCCCTATAAGGTGAATTTCAAGTGTCGAACTCATTCATGTTCGGTCAACTTATATATGTTCAAAATTCAACTACCTCTGGATTTACTGTCCTGGCTCTTCGCAAGGGACAGCGCAAATTGATTTATTACTTTTCTCATACGCAAAAAATTACTGAGTTTCCCCCAAATAACAAGATCTTGTCAACCATATGGACAGAGGGTTGAGATTCGGGGGGTGGACGCTATGTCGGCACTCAGGTATAGAGTATAATGGCCAGTACTTAGATTTTAAGGTTAAAAAAAAAAAATAACAATCAAAAATGTATCGCAGATCTAATAAGGACAAAATTGACGAATGTTAATAGGCACCTAAATAAAAGTAAAAACAAAATGTAAAATGTACCTGAAACAACAGAAAAATGAATAAAAGAGTTTAAAAAAAAAAAAAAAAAATCAAAATAGATTTTAAGGTTTAGTTGTGGGTAAACCACTGTATCAAGCGCACGTACCTTCTGACCGAGTAGATGAATTGTATGTAAGATGAATTGTCTACATCATGATTTGTCAGGATGGGATGAATTGTCAAAGTAATATTTAGTCCTGCCACCATCAAGCGCACGTACCTTCTGACTGAGTAGAATCAAGTATCTCAAATAAATAGTTAAAGTCAAATATAAATATTGTCTTTCCACTCATTTGAACCTCTGACGTTAATTATATAAACGAAATGATAACTAATGAAACTTAAAAATTAAATCACTGATTGCGATATTCCGGGTTTACGACTGGTTTTTACTCCAAGCACACCGTTTCCTTTCTCGTTTATAATTTATCGTAAGTGC
The DNA here is from genome assembly GCA_026005395.1 of Asobara japonica. Lineage (NCBI taxonomy): Eukaryota > Metazoa > Arthropoda > Insecta > Hymenoptera > Braconidae > Asobara > Asobara japonica. Next base: position 2,451,356 of record BQMI01000479.1, on the reverse strand, counting down.
GGAAGATTCAAGGTCGTAAAACTTTGAATTGTCGGTCGACGACTTCAATTTTATGAAAGACGATTTAAAGTTGCAAAATACTTCAAATCGAAGTCGCCTGCTCTGGAAAACGTTACCGCCAACCTTCTTTAAACGGCGCATAATTTCAGATTATAAGTGCAGCGTGTTGTAAGCGTAGGGAATTGTTTCAGGCGCTAAAAATTATGAATTAATGTGGACGTCGACCATTCCACGGCGCGACATTAAAACAAAGTTCCCGCCATTTATTTATTTATTTTTTTTTTCGACGGCCAACGCGGGGTTGAATGAGTGGCGAATTTTTTCCAGTGTACAGTTCCAATCGTTCAGACCTCCTGGAGCTGAGGCAAGACTAAGCGAGAGAAAGAGTGAGTGGGCTGCTAAAGATAGATGGGGGTGGATTGTATGCCAAGATTGAGCCTAAACTATCTATCTAAACTATCTAAACTTTTGATATGATGAGAGAAAAAAAAGGACAAGACCAACGAAAGTTATATACTGGCGGACAGTGGATATCTGTCCTGGTGGGGTAGCCGTGTTTTGCTCGAAGGATCGTGTTAAGGACATTTACATTCATTTTGGGATCCTAATAGCCCGCTTGCAGACATTACCAAGGCCGATTTGGAACATGATACTGCTTTCATTTTCGTCTTGCGATCGCAATTTTTCTCGGTGAGATCTATCCTGTCGTTTGCAAACATTTTGTCATTATCAACTTCTGTGTTTGACTGAAAGTGAGCGACTTGAAGGTATGTCCATTCCTTCACCCCTTACTTTAAATAATTACATGGATTAAATCGAACTGGAAATTGAAGGAATATTATCCAGGCGTATCGATTCCAAACTAAGGTTCTTGGGAAATAAGTCCTCACACCTGGTCCCACACTCATCTTTCCTCGCTGGCCCCCAGCCACAGGATTTCGAAGTCAATGAGGCATCATACGATTGAAGTCGACAGGACGTCATCACCCGAGTTTCACCTTCTTCTCTTTCTCCATACCTCAGCTCCATCGGGTAACCATTAATGTAGGAGTCTCGTAGCAATGCTCTACACAAGACCATCACAAATCGCCAAAAAAAAAAGTAAAGAAAGCAAAAAGAAAAGAATATGGTATCTTTTATAGGTTAATCCGCTCCCACTGCACAAAAGAGGATTGGCTGGGTTACCCACACGTCATGTTCAATATTTTTCATTTGAGGAAGTCGAGAGGCTAATAAGGATGTAACCTGAGACAATATCACCACACTTTTTCAACTCCTTCCAAGAATTATGCCTCATCATTCAGAGTATATGCTGTCACCATGATTATATTTCGAAATTCAAAAATTGAATCTCACTGTTTTCTAGTATTTTTTTTTTTACGAGTCTTCATTGTTTCCATATAGCTGAAGGGAAGGCGAGGGAATCCGACACGAACCCAACGATAAATCTCCTAGTCGCAATGTTATATGCGCCGTAGCGGATGATCTATCGTTCCGGCCAGAGTGATTCATTTACCGTACCCCGGGGAGAAATCACCGCTGATGCCCATTGAGCCAAGTCCTGGCAGCGCAATGGCATACCGAATCGCGGCGGACTAGGCTCGGCGTAGCATTGCACGACAATGTCTAGCTGGTAGGTGGGCAGCGATGGTTAGACGTTGCTTGACCGGCAAGCAGCAACCGATCGGAGGTGAAGTTGTGGTCAAGCGCTGGGGTTTGTACTTCTCACTGTGTTCGACGAAGTGACGATGTCCAATTCTATTGATCCTCTGATAAAAAGGAGAAACGAAAGAAACCTATCGAAAAATCTCGATATTATATCGATATTAGCGTAAGAGACCGATATCGATATTAGCGTAAGAGAATCATATCGATATTACCGTAAGGATGAAACCGACACGCCACCACCAGTGCGGCGGAAGAAGGAAATGCGCGTGCGAAGCACGCGCTGCCGGACTTGTATGCAAAAAGTCAAGTGTCAGAATTTCAATAGACGCATTCCAAATCAGTTGAGTATACTGATATAAGGTAGTATCGGCCCAACGTTATCATTCCAATGCTCAGCTAAGGCTCTTCCAATCTTCCCTGAACAACGCCGGAGCGTCAACATCCCATTTCCGAAACATGTTTTAACAATTTCCTCCTCCTCATTTTTATCTGCGAGATGCAATACCCCAAATGTCATCATTCGTCATTGGTTCGTGTACTCAACATTGCTCTCCGGTACCAATACGATGACGATAAGGAAGATAAGCCTTCAGCTGGAAAGAGCTTGGCAAATACTCAAATATATGAATATATGAATATAGTCAAGCCATAATTTAAAACCGTGTATTATTGCCGCGTCATCTCCGGGAATCTCCATTCGTATTAACGATCAGATTTTCCGGGCTCGGCCCGGAACGCCACCACCACTTGCGCGCGTTTCCGATACGTGTAACCGGAAAGATATTGTCACGCCAGGGAAAACTGATCATCCGCCCCCACCTGATGGAGCCATGACCTTTCTACTCCTAGTTCGAAACTCTATATTTATACCAGATGATGTCACGAGGGGAATATGTATTGGATTATAAGTCGCGTGAAACTGACAGGACCTATGCTCCTCATAACATATGTTATCGTTATCTATCATCTTTCCCCTTTCTGCACTGAAGCAGATAGAAATAAGACAAGGTTTAATGTAGGAGGGGGAGTGGGGGGGGGGGGGGTGATGGCCTGAGCCAAACGGATGAATGAAGAGTAAAAGAGCGCAAATGGTTTGGGAAAAGAATCAAACTTTCCCATGCTTGTCATGAATTCCTAATTCAAGGTATTACCTATGGAGCAGGTAACGCGAAGATGAGAAATGAAAAAAATTGACTGTAAAAATGATATGACAGATATAGGATGAAGTGGGGATAAACTGCAAGGCGGTGGAGTCTATACGCGGTGGGGAGACAAGTGGGGGCGGGGCCCTCGCATGGTTATAACCCGTGGCGAAATGGCTGGGGCACTGCGGTGAGGACCCCATGGAAAGAGGATGAGACCCAGCTCGAGCGTGCCCACTAGCATCACCATTTTCTGAAAGCCATGAGCCCACAGGGCCTTAAACCCAACCTCCTTTCGCGATATTCGTGGTTTCTCTTTATGGTTATATTCGGCCCTCCACTTTCTTTTTATTTATTTATTTATTTTTTTTTTTATTTTCAATCACAGGAAGGCAACTACACATCTGATTCTCATCTTCACGGGTGATGATTTACGTGCCCTCAGAGTAGAAACTTTATAATTAATCACAGAAGATTGTGAGGCTGCGAGAAATTTTATACTTAAGCCTTATCATTATTTATCAGTTTTTTTTTCTTCTTTTTTTAATTGCATCATTTTCGATACCAGAAACCAGGTATATTTCATACAATTTGAAAAAAAAATACGAGCGCACCAGGTCAATTTTATTAATTTGAAATTGACGAAGAGTGTTACAAATGCGTGCTATGGAAATGGTACTGATCAGGACTTTATCAGGCAATGCCATGCAATTTACAAGTTTTGCTTTTCTTTTTCATTTTGTTCGCTATGAATAAAATCGAACAGCCAATGAATACTGTCACTAAAATGGTCTGTCCTCGTGGCCGGTACGCCAGATCAAAAAGTGCGCTTGGTCCATTTTTTCGGTTACCTTCTTCACTCTGTTTCTGTTTTCTATATACTATTTTCAGAAAATTTCGTAGAGATTCTCAATATTTCACGATTTTGGAAAATCCATTTGCGTCAGAACTTTTGACACTGTGATTCATTAGATTCTGTGCATGTCATCTATTGGCGATTTCTCACAGTTCCGAAATTTTTTAGCTTTCCAAACAGATTGAAATCTTTTAAATTTTTCAGGTAGTTCTACAGCTGTGATTATAAGGGAAAAAACGATTTCCCCATAATGTGGTAAAATTATTTGAATTATTCAAATTATTTCGAGTGAATTGAAGTATTCGGTCGCCATTGACTAGCCCACCCATCCATACCCACCACCTATCCATTCATATCCACCCACCCATCGGCTCATCCACCCACCTACCCCCCCCCCCCCCCCCCCCCCCACTCCATCCATCCACCCATCCATCCACACACACACACATACACATTCTATTAATAACGTTGATAATAGTCTGAGAAGTAGAGACACCATGAAAAATCGAATTGCGGCAAAACAACAAATTCAGTAACCGGCAAGTTAAAAATCAAATTATCGGAACGAGTCAAATAAACGTCCCATGAAACCTATTGAGTCTCTTCCATACGTACATATTCAGCACGTAAGATGAACAAAAACGCCATTCTTGCGTACAAATCATATAGATTGTGCAAGAGAATGACCGTGCTGTGATGGCACTCCCCTACGGGATATTTTCTCATGAATATATACCCTGTGTTGTCTCTCCTTTATGTGCCCAGAGCCACACTTCTGCCCATTGAATCTTCCTCTGTCTGCATGCCTTCTTGTCAAGTGACTTACGAGGAGGTGGATAAGATATAATCCGTTCGACGAGTTGAGTATGTGTTTCCATTGTCTTTTACAATGGCACCCACCTATCACCCACAACAGGATGGAGAAAAGTAAAAAGTATAGGCGAATGATGGCAGCATCTTCAGCCATAACATTTTCGGTGGTTTCTTTGAGATTTGAGGGACTTACAGGACATCCTGACCATCAACCGCGTGTATCCCACTTTACTGTGTCCGTCCTTACCTTGCGGACTTCTTGCAGACTCTTCTTTAAGATCATTATTTGCCCGCTTAACCTGGCACTCGAACCATCAAAAAAATCACTGGGAAAAATTTGTAATTCTCGCCCAAAATTCTATTTTCCCCACGATTTCCTTGAAAAGCCAATATCCCGTTGACAAATGGTTCAAAGAAAAACAGTTTCATAATTTGTAATTTCCCTGAACCTCATTCTTTATCGGAGCCTTTTTTTCCTAACTACGCAGTGTCAACAATTAACAATTAGCTGAAAAGTAAATGATAAATGCCATTTGCCACAATCATCTATACCTATAGCTACAATTTCCTGTCCACACCAAATATCTCCTATGGACCACAAAATGGATTCTGTACAAGCATAAGAGAATCCCCCTGTACCGGCAAAATGATGGTAAATACATGTAAAACTTGGGAGGGGCCCTCTTTGCTTTTCTGATCACCTACTGTGCCAACATGGAACCCCATCGGGTACCGGGTATATTGCATAGGCCTCCATCACTTGTGATCGTTGGGATATTCCTTCTCCGCTTCTCTACACAGCCGACCATCCTTACCTTCATTTTATTTTACATATAAATTATTTTTGTTTTTCTTTTTCGACATACTACGGCCTCTAACCTCCACGGCCGGGATCTCCTCCCCCCCCCCCCCCCCCCCCCCCCACCGCCGGTGTCGCGGACATCCTGACCTCCAATTCGTATTATGTGTACGACAACCATATTGTATATTTCGACGATTAATGTTTTATTCTCACATAAATTTCCATGTTGAAATTTTGCATCATCATTTTTTTTTCCTTTCACCTCAAAATGGAAAATAGGTACGGGGGGTATAACCCGAAAATTTTTTAGCCCCTGTATCATTCCTAAATACTGTTGTTAATTAACATATGTATTCTTGCGAAGATGCGTCACCATCACTTGACTTGACTTGAAAATTGTTTATCAACATTTGTCATATATACTGTAAACAGTATTGATGTCATAAATCATGAATGCTACATCATCAGCCGTTGGCGTCATAGCTAACTTGACCAATGTGTTATATCGATTTTTCATTGGCATGTAATTTATGAGTATGTACAGTTTTCATATGATATAAGGAAAAATAACTTCTAAAAAACGTTGAAATTCGTTCAGCATCACACCCCTCAAATCGTACTACATAACTTCCTCCATTCAATCATTCATTCATCTCTTCTAACGCCTCCAGGAAATGGGATCGCATAGCCGACAGTTTTGCGGACATTATATTCCCCCATTTTATTTATGTTTTTTTTTGTAATATTCGTATGCGGTGAGATGGCATGTTTTATTGTGCATTCATATTTGCCGGCCTTATGGGAGTTGAGAATATAATGGAGCACCTGATTTAGCAAATGTAAATATGGTGACGGAAAGTCATTTTGTCAACCTGTAACACCTCCAGACCAATGGGAATAAATAAAACTACTAAAGTGATTTCAAAAGAGTTTTCATTGCGGCAAAAGTCAAAGAGTTTTTTTTTTGTCCATTTTGGCTTGTCGTGGCTTATGGGTGAGCCCCCTGGGCCTCACAAACTAACTTGTGGTTATATTCTGATTTCCTCTATTCTTCCCATATCCTTCTCCCGTATTTGACATTCATCGTCAGAAGGGTAGAAGTGGTCGCACCACACAGGTAAAACATCCCGACTTTTTTTGGAAAAATATTTGGACCTTTTCGGCATTAATACAAGTAAAAGCCTGACCTTTTTTTTCTTCCTTTCCTTTCATGTATTTGTAGTTTTGTTTGCCTCTTGATTTGCCACGGGCCGGCATTTTCAAGGAGGCTCTACCTTTTAGGTCGTCTCCACTATGTCGGTCACTGCCTGGTCAAAACAAACGTTTATTTTTCCGGGAGCTGCCTCTTTGGAAAAGGACGGTTTACCGGAGCCTCAATCATTTATCTTATCTTCCTTTTTCTTGATAAGAATTGGGATGGTATTGGAAATAAACAGATGAAAATTAGTTTTGTGTGAAGGAATGAAAACTTTGTGGACTATAAAATATTTTTTTTTCTGTGTTTGCAGAGGTGTAAGGAGAAGCTAAATACACTAGCGATATCCGTGATGAATCAGTGGCCTGGGGTGAAGCTCAGGGTGACTGAGGGATGGGACGAGGAAGGGAAACATGCCACGGATTCCCTGCATTATGAAGGAAGGGCGGTGGATGTTACGACCAGTGATCGGGATCGTTCCAAGTATGGAATGCTAGCCAGGCTTGCCATTGAAGCTGGCTTCGACTGGGTCTACTATGAGTCCAGGTCGCATATTCATTGCTCTGTTAAATCCGGTTAGTATTTGACGTTATTGCACCTTTATATGAATTTTTGGTGTATTTGGTTTTTAGTTTATTTGATAATGTATACCCTCTCGAGTCTTTACGTGTTGTTTCTCCTTTCTCAAAAAATAACAAATTCTTCTTAAGGTATTACATAGATCATGTCTATACCTAGTGAGCACACAGTCTTATCACATTTCCATCAGCTCCCAGTACTGACTGCTATGCTGTGCTCACTCATTCCTTCATTCATTCGTTCCTGTCTCGTACTTATCACAGCCACCCCTCACTCCCGCTCTCATATTCAAGTGCTTTTATTGAATTGAATTTTCGGTAAATGCCTATTAATTATCAACCTCGGCGACTGGGCTTGTGCTCAGACTGGGGCATTTGCCTGACTTGCACCCAGGCATCAGTAAAGATGGGATTTACCTATCAATTGGCAATGCGAATTCTCTAAATTTGAATTTTTCAAAATTTCCAATGTTCAAAGTTTTCAATTTTCAAAATTTTCAATTTTTGAATTTTCAATTGTCAAAATTTTCAATTTTCAATTTTCAAAATTTGCAATTTTCAAAATTTTTAATTTTCAAAATCTTCAATTTTCAAAATTTTCAATTTTCAAAATTTTCAATTTTCAAAATTTTTAATTTTCAAAATTTTTAATTTCCTAAAACAGAATACAGCCATCTCTATGTCATATAGAGAGGCAATAATTATTATCTCGCATAGATAAATGCAGTTGAAGTTCCACCTTAACGACACCGATGTTACCGACCGCGGAGCGTGAGGGTAATCGTACTCAGGGGCAAATGTTTTTGTGTACACCAGCCTCATTCTATTCCTTTTATTGACTATATCCTCTGAGAAAAGCAAAGGTGGAAACTGAGTCTCATCGGGGCCGATTTTTGCTTTCCCAGGACCAACTGTGCATTTTTCCAATCGACTAAGATCGTTACTCCTCCTGCTGCCCCGCCGGTTCCATCAGTTAACTCATAATTTTAATAATCAGCCCCAAATATTTATAGATTTTACCCCAACAATATATCTATATTTGCACACTCGATTAGAACTGAGCAGCCGACATTTTTGACGCGCAACTCGGTTGGGCCCACGGCGTTGTCCACCGCAATACGAATATTGAATCATCTTACTAAACCTTACAAAAATATCATCAGCTTTCAGATGTATGCCGACAACTATAGTTTCAACAACGGCCGTGAAATATTGAACTCTAAACTCATCAGCATAAAATTCCGAATTTTCAAGCATAACTATAGACTTCTCTCTCGTGTCTTTCGATGTTTGATTAGGATTTCATTTACTTAGGACCGTCATAAAGTAGAGAAAAAAAAAATACCACGTAGAATATAACGGCATTCATTAAGCGTAGTATGTATCAAGTTACCGTGCGTCCAGAAGTATTGTTGGCTATGTGAAATTTACACAAGTATTGAGAAATTCTAGAAAACACTTGACAAATCCTAACCATTTTTTAGATTTTATAGTATATAATACGTTTAGTTGGAAAATTTTACCAGTGCAGGATAAATGGCATTGCTATCTATATAAACGAGTCCGATGGCGCGCGCTGCGCACGCGCATTTCCTTTTTCCGCCGCACCGACTGGTGTCGCGTCGGTTTCGGTCTTATGCTTTTCGATAATTCCGATATACATCAATAGTTCCTTTCGTCTCTCCCTTTTACTAGAGGAATTGCTGCATTGTGTGGACTCCCTAACACTCAGAAACTAAAGACCTCTGAGCTAACGAGGCCCTATCGAGGATTTTTTTCCTAATCTTCCACACTGGAAACAAATAAATATGCAACCCGACACAAGTTCAGAAAATAACCTGTCCACTTTTCTGCTTCTAGAATCGTCATCAGTAGGAAAATCCGGAGGATGCTTCCCAGGAAGGAGTAAGGTTCTCACACCCACTGGCCCCAAGTCTTTACTCTCCCTCGAAGTTGGTGAAAAAATAGCCTCCCTGGATTCGAAGGGTGATGTTGTGTTCTCAGAGGTAATAGCCTTCTTGGACTACGCCCCTTCAGCGATGCGTCAATTCGTTCGTCTATCGACATCCTCGGGGAGACATTTGATTCTGACACCGTCCCACTTGATGCCTGTGGAACCCAGTGATCGGAAAACACCGAGCAACATAATTTATGCCGCCAATGTCAATGTTGGTGATAGAGTTTTAGTCAGAGATGAAGACAAGACACTTTCCGGAAGCTCTCGCGTCCGGTGGGATGTTGTAATTGAGACGAAACTAGTCCTTGAAAAGGGCGTTTTTGCCCCACTCACAAGGGAAGGCACATTACTGGTTGACGATGTAGTCGCATCGTGTTATGCCCTCATCAACAGTCAAACGATTGCTCAAATATCGTTTTTCCCATTGCGAATTATCGCAACCATCAGTAATGCATTTAAACGCATTGAAGAAACCTTTTGGTATTCTAGTGAAGACATCAATGATAATGAGATTGCAGACTCAAAATTACTGGACATAAGGTGGACCAGGCCTCAGGGTATCCATTGGTACGCTAACTTGCTCTACCCAATTTCTACGCACGTTTTACCAACCTCCATGCTGTACTGAATATTTTTATTATGGAGATTGGAATCTATGTCAAGATTTTACCAGTGTTCTTTTAATGTGAAACTCAAGTAGGAAGAAGCGCATGTGGAACTAGGGAAGTGAAACGGTTAAACTTTATTGTCAAAGGTCAACCGCAATTGTTCAAATTCAGTCATTTTTCTTAATCATGCTGATATCTATAGAGAATCAGCTGGATGGGAGGAAATAAGAAAATGGTAGGTGGGGAACTTTTCAGACTTATGCCAGTGAAATTAAGCGTGATAACATATCCCGTCATGATATCCTAATTCTTCGAAGGCACTGTTTGTCCAATTTAGCAACGGCCACGCCAAAATCGAAGTCCCAAAAATTTTGTGGCGGAAGCTCAACACTCATGTTTTTCAACGACACTTGATCTCAGGCATTTGAAAACTAAATCAGAAACGGTAATGATCGAGGGGGTTGTGATGTTTCGTACATTGTTTTTTTCGCTTTTAGAGAATTTCAAATTTTCGCGGGCTATCAAGTTCATACACATACAAACATACACACACACCGGCCCTTTTGTACAGTTGTTGCCTGCTATCTGGAGAGTCCTGGGGTCGTTCCCGGCCTGCAGAGAATATTTCTCATGGATTCTGGAAGCATAGCTCGAATGAGAACGCTAGGTCGGTCGGGAAGAAATACGATCTGTGCTTACAACTACGAGGGCTTAAAGGGCGAAACCGGGCTCCAGTCTCAAGAGCAGCTACTCTACTCCAACAGGAAGGGCCGGTGGCACAGAAAAACAAACAACACTCTCATAAACGTCCACAATTTCCTTGTAACGTAGAGGTTTATTTTCCAGAGCGAGACAGTAAAATTAAAAATTCCCGACGTTGAAGAACAATTGAGCACCCTCGAGACACCAATCCGAAATTTAAAATTCAAACACATTTACACAACTTCCTGAATTATTCCGTTTCTTTGGTTATTTCAAAACCTTTAGCTAGAGTCAGAAAGACATGGCGCTGAAGTGTCCGTCACTAACTTTACATTGAATTAACTCATGTAAATAATTAGTCAAATCAGGACGGAAATTAATTCTAAAGTGTCATCTTGTACATAAGACTAGATGGAGCATCAATAAACTTCATAAATTTCCTACATTATGCCAATCGGTAATATAAATAAACTCTTACCGCTTGGTTGATTCCGTCTTCATATTTTGAATATTGTAGCTATATATAGTGCACAGCATATTACAAAAGCTGGAGTTTCTGATTGCACCTTTCTATCACGCCTTATTTCTCCGCAACATGATGGAATATTTATCTCCCCTGAAAAAGAAAAACCACTCATTAGTATTTGTCGCTCCTTTCGAACAGTACAATGTATAAAGCCCCGTACTGTGCAAGCGTAACCTGACTATAAATAAATAGTACTAAAGCACATCTTGGAAACTACTGGAGCTTTCATCCAGAGCTAAGTATTCCGGAGGCTTTTTACAGTTAACAAAAGTATTTTATTTATCATGTTTGTAACGAAATTCTATTAGGTTGTCAAAATATTTGGAAAACTGGGAAAACAATGTATGGCAAGTGAATATTGGTGTGGTCCACAAAATGTTAACCAACAATATTGCTCATGGTATGAAATGAATTGAATAATTGCTCAGTTAATTGCAAAATTCATTATTACGTTTAGCATGGCCTATATTCATTGTTTACCTGCACACTTAATAACTGTCCGTAATGAGAAAATTATTGAGCAGTGTCTCCAAGAGGAAGTATGAAAAACTTGCACAGCGAATTGTGCAATGGTGAATATTTAAATTATAAAACTATTATGATTATTTAATATCAGTTCCCTTGCAAAGCATAGAAATAATAACAAAGTGTCAGTGAAAAGTTGGCCAGTGTTTATCACTCTATATTATCTCCCTGTTTCAATTGATTAATTAAATTATGTGTCTCCGGTGTTCATGTTTTGAAAGGGATATCTGAGACTCGAAAGAAAAAAATTCTGTAAATAAAGAAACACAGATCTATTTTATTGTAAAATGAACGAATGTTCTTGCCAATAATTAGTCGTAATTTCCTTATAACAATTAATGGCTTTTTATACCATAATATTTATCGGGCAACCGTGGACGACTGTACTATAGCATTTTTACTCAGTGTTTATGATTAATTCGTAATTAGCTTTCATATTCACGTACGAATTATAATTTAATATGGCCAAATTAGGGCAAAAATCTGGAAGGAAAAATGAAAATAGTTGCAACTTTCAAAACACTTCTCAATATAAAGTATATCAGGAAAAAGTTCATACAAAGTGCGGTATTTTTTTTATCAATTATTATGAATTGTATTTTGAATTATCAATTATTTTAATAATTATATTATTTATATGTAGATGAAACGAATTTTGTAATATTAATATTCTTTTGTAATATAATATATAATTTGTGTAATATATATATATATATAGAGATATCTATCTATATATATATATATTGTGACGGAACAAATAGAATCATATAATTAAAAATATTTTTGTTCACACATTATTCCTAACCAGAACCCTTCAATGAACCATTAACGATAAGAAGAAAAGAACAGTAATAACACAATTCCTTATTCCTTACATTAAGCATCCTTACGTTGTAAAACGAAGTGCCAACTTAGGAGATTTGAGAAATTATAATTAGCAACAGCACATTCCATCAATAGACGAATCCATTCCATACTTATTTCAATTGAAACACCCATTGAGTTTATAGGTTACAATGTCTTCAGATGCAGAGGCGCCATGGGACAAGTGTTTTTCAAACATGGCGGTCGAATGTGTGAGTGCAAGCTTGACTGTCACGTCAAGATTTTCTTGGTCAATATCTTTTTAGTGCGTTCCTCTTGGAATGCACCTCTGTTCTCATAATTCAAATATCAAAATTGGGGATTTTATCTAGAAATTCATCACAATTCTATAGTAAAGCATTAACCAAGATAAGTCTGAGTAAGTATGAAGTCTATATGAGTTCCCGCGTTAATTGCTCAATTTCCCTCCAAGTTCAAAATATTCATTGAAGAAAAATGTACGCTTCTATGGTTTTCAATTTAATTCCGGCCAATCACAACGCGTAATTTTAACTTTAATAAACATTAACTTAACAGAGAACTGGCCCTTAGACTGGATAGTGCGTCATATTCGGAGCGCTCACACGTTCACTAAAGCGGTCTAATAATTGTTGTGTGCTGAAAAAAGTATTTCCAGTCTCCATTAAATTTTTATTCATCTAGGTTTTTCTTAGTAATTTCCCACAAGTAACTCTTATGGATAATAAATCCCTGTTCACCAATGTCAACTTCAAAATTGTAGAATATTGGGCACTTGTCCCGAATCAGGGCCAGTTCTCGGTCCAGTTAACCGCGGTTAAGCGTTGTGATTGGCCGGAGTTAACTTTCTGACCAATCGGAAGCTTTAACGTCAAATTTAAATATGGCGTTCACTAACCAAAAACTGACGCGTAACCGCCCTAACTTCACACACACGGACATACGCCCTGGCAGATTTCACTCGTAACCCAGATGAGGACAGCACATACTGAAGTACGAAATGTATACCATTCCCAACGTTTCCAACAAAAACATATAGATGAAATATCTGCAATATTCCAACCTATACCATGTCCAAAATAGAAATAGTTGCCTATTCCTATAACAGAGGATTTAAAATATGATCTACGAAAAAAAGGTACATGAAACTTCGTGTAGCTTATATTGATGTTCAGTTATTCATATATCTATATGTTTATGTTGTCATATGTTTATTGTTCAATTTGCTGTGAGTTTAATGTCGTCAAGGGAGCAACGTGGGTTATTCGGAGATTTGGAGTAGCGTTTGTCACTGCAATCGAAGAGGACAATAAATGAAATGAACTAAAATGGATCAATCTCTAGCTCTACCGCCACGATTGTCATCAACAGGAGCACCGCCGCCACCGCCACCGCCGCCACCCACTTTTCCTCCGGATGACGAGGATGGGGACCAACCGACGGAGAAGGTAAAACAACTTCCACAGAATAATTTAATTCATGGACAGTATCTGAAAAAACATTAAATGGAACAATATGACATGCGTATGAGCAGATTGAAGATGCTGACCAAATTCCAGGTGTCATTATCCCAGAGTTAGAGGAACTGGAAAAACAATTTTTCGAACTTGTCGCTAGCGGTAATGTGAGCGGGGTTCAACACTTTTTGGAGTCCAATCGAGAGTTCAAAATCAATTCTACGAACTTTCAGGTATTTATTGAAATAGCATTTTTCAAATTCAGTGTATTAAAATTCAATGATCTTGTATCCAATGAGTTTAATTTTATTCGACATTTGTGACACTATTTCTTCAGGGAAATCAATAGAAACAATTAAGAGAATTCATGGAAACTATTATCATAATTAGTGTAGCCTAGTGGATTGTGAGCGTCATCCATAGAAACGTAATTTTGTTGGCACCAGCGCTGATACTGAGATTCAAGTCATTGATTAAACGCTGTTTGTGCATTTCTGAAAGTGTTGCATCGGAAAATGTAAAAAATACTCCGAAACTAAAAGTATATAAGCACGCAGTGCGCTGACGATTTGCACATACTCATGGCGCAAGCAGCTAACTGCGGCTTTTGATATCGGCGATACTCATAGAGACTTTGAGATTTGTGTGATGTATCTGCAAGATCTCAGGTTCCGGTCAGGTATATCCGATGCAGACCTCGGGCAGTCATGAGGAAATCCTGATCTGGCAGCCGCAAGGTTTTATCCTCTCACAAATTCACAAAGCCAATGAGCAATCTCTCTATTATCGACACCCTGATATGGGAATTCAACTTCAAACTAGATATTCAATGTACATTTTTTGTTCGTCCAGAATCTGTCGGCTCTGCATATTGCCGTACGAGAAGGAGATGTGGCAATGGTTGACCTACTTTTATTGCGTAATGATATTGATTGTGGTGACACCGCCCTCCACGCAATTCGAGACAATAAGCAGAGAATTGCGATACGAATTTTGGATAAGATGGAGAGCCAGGTGCCAGGTTCGCAATTCGCTGGGCCGATTGATAGTTCTGAGTTTCCCGATGCCATAACTCCGATGGATGTTGCTGCTAGTTGTGGACATTTTGAGATGATTAAATTGCTTGCGAGTAGAGGACATACTATTCAAGAGCCACATCCACCCAGTTGCTTTTGTGACGAAATTTGCAAGTAAAAATGAAACAAAATTCTTCATGGGACCGAGGACATGCGATTTAATTCACGATACATGGGAAATAAGCAGACAGTGCGTGTAACATTTAACGGGTCCAACCAATAAATTCCATCCCGTATTGAAAACTATAGATGTGGAAAATATCTGCAGAAAGCTATATTTTCATATTTGATGAAATTTATGTGGACTATTTTTTTTAAACACCATCGATCAAATGACCACCTTTATTGACCACCGCAAACTGTGCTCTTCTTCGGGCATTTTCCATCACTTCTTCGAGTATCTCGGTCGGTATGGCAGCAACTTCGGCACGAATATTGATCTTGAGCTCGTCAATGGCTTTCGGCTTGCTGGGGTAAACTTTACTCTTTAAATAACCCGACACAAAAAGTCCAGGAGGGTTAGATCGGGGGATCTTGGTGGCCACTCAATATCGCCTCTTTTCGATATCACACGTCTAGGTAATTTCTGTTGCGAAAACCGCATTGTTTGGGTTGCTGCGTGCCATGGCCATGGTCAGTCCGACCTTTTTCACGCATTTTCGGACACACAAAATGTGCCAACATCCACCGATACCGTTTACCATCGAATTTTCAATGTACATAGTCACTATTTCGGCGCGTTCTTTTGGTGTGAAGCGGTTCATGATTTAAATTGCCCTGGGTTGAAGTTTTCAAAACTTGTCTACGAGAGTAAATCGGTTGACAAACCTCATGGGCTCTTCAACGTGGCCATTTTTTATTATTATATATCCAGACCGGAGAGAGATGTTGAAGATCCACTAATACTGGACCATAAGCGGTTATATCGATACCGCGCTGTTGCAAATCCAGCCTACATCTGTCATACCTCACGCGATCCAATTCTGAAAGCCTTTCAACTATCAGTTGTCCTCGACAGAGCTACCTTGTTCGAGCACGCGCTTCACAAATCTTACAAGCAATTATCCCAGGTATGTTATCGTACAATCTCTTCATGTTCTGTTCGTCAATTCACACATTTCCTCTGCCTTTAGGAAGTTGCTCATTTCGCGGCGGAGCTCATTGGATGTGCTAGAAAAGCTGAAGAAGTAGAAATCGTTCTCAAACAGAAAGGGGGAAATCTCCAGCTGAAACAATTCATGTTTCCAAGACTGTTACTGGCTGTGGAGTGCAAGCAAAAACTATTCGTTGCTGATCCAAACGTTCAACGCGTAAATATTTCTATCCAAACCATTCAGGTTCATGGAAAACTAAGCTAGGAAATGAGTTGGGAATTTTTATTTTTCTAAATTTCGGACTGTAGGAAAGTTTCGAAAATTACGAAACAATTCTACGAAATTGAAACATTCCTCTATTTGAAAACAGATAGATAGATATTGTAATTTAGTGTTTAAATAGTTAAACAAAGAGTATACGTGATTAAAATACACAAATTGTAACAAAATAAAATAAAATATAAGTAACCAGCAGCGATAAGCAGACAAGTTACAAGTTGTTGCGAATATAAGCGTTACTTTACAAGGAACACAGAATGATGTAGAGTGGATCAAAGATCAGTAGAAGTAATAATTGGATCTGTAATACAGCCCTGTGTTACTGAGATAAGAACATAATTTGTGCAATTGAATAAGGCATGAACATATTTACGGTGGGGCTTTCAGATAATCGAAAGCCGATGGATCGGTGACTGGTACGAGTGGAAGATGAAGTCCGGTCTCTCAAAAGTTTGGTCAGTTGTACAAAGGATCCCCATCCTCCCAATAATAGCTGTTTGGCTTCTAATTGCACCAGAATCGAAACTCGGGAGAAAATGGCAAATACCTGTGAATCGATATATATCATCTGTGGCGAGCTATTTCGTCTTCCTCCTCTTCATCTACCTGGAGTCGAACATTGATAAGCAAAATCAATTGCGCGGCCCTCCGAACAGTGGTGAGTTTTCATAGTGAAAGTCCCACGAATGCCGACTTTAACTAATGTCCTAAATAATGTTCTGGTCACCTCTTTTTCAGGGTGTGAATGTGTAATTTGCATCTACGTGGTTTCTTACATTTGGGCCGCCATTCGACTTTGCATGACGCATGGGCCGAAAAGATATTTCCGGGAACGTTGGAATTTGTATGAGATTTAGTAATTAATTCTTTTATAATGATAATATCACAATAGATATATAAATTTTTCGTTGCATCGAAGAGATACCTACTGTTGAAATAACCATCTAGAGAGAATCATAATTCTTTTACATGTTTATTAGATATGAAGTTGGAATGCTTAGCATATTCATGTTGGTGTTCATCTTCTGGATATTAGCTGCCATTGACATTCGCCGGCATGGTCAGATGGAGCTGCAAAGAAAATATTGGCATAAGTACGATCCGACTCTGATTGCCGAGGGCCTCTTCTGCATTGCAACCATCATGGCATTTCTTAAACTGCTCTTCGTCTGCCAGCTCGATTACAACTTTGGACCTCTTCAAATGTCCCTCGCAAAGATGATCAAAGATGTGACAAAATTTTTGTTCCTCTTTCTCGTTATTATATTTGCATTTGCAGCAGGTAAGAAAAAAAACCGGCGGAAGTTATGAGTTACATTATTCCAAACACATGAAGTGTAACTCATCACGTGGCTCTTAGGTCTCGCCAAATTATACCAGTATTACAATGGAATGGTCCAGATCGATGACGAGTCCAAAATAAAAACTCAGCAAGTGGCCTCATTCGTGGATTTCCCTTCAAGTTTGAAAACCCTGTTCTGGGCAATTTTTTGCATGAGTGCCATTGAGAGCGCTGACGTCATCATTGAAAATCTGCCCGCGGAGACTGATTCGGATACAATCATAAATAGGCATTCGTTCACTGAGGGCATTGGGTACCTGGCTTTTGCCGGTAAGATCCCAGGAGTAATTAACTATCATTGCTCTGTTAATACTTTCACATGCTGTTGTCTGTCGAACTGGGAAGATATCTCGGCTTTTTTCAGGTTTTGAATTCATAGCCGTGATAGTAGTTCTCAACATGTTAATCGCCTGTATGTCGAATACATTCACAGTGTTCACGGAGAATGTCGATGTAGAATGGACTTTTGGCAGGACTGAGGTGAGCGAATTTTTATAATATTGAAGGACAATAGACGGAAAATATTTCTCGTCTCTATTTTTCTTTCGATGCTTAGGTATACATCAATATAATGGCGCAGAACACATTGCCTCCTCCGTTCAATTTGCTCCCGACTGGCAATGACATCCGTTGGCTGGTGGAATACATGAAGCTCTTGATTAAACCTACAGAAATGAAGAAAGCTAAATGGAATTTCAAGCACTGCTGTTTTATCGTAAGTGTCAAATCATATCTATTGGTATAATTGATACTCATCCTCGTTTTTTCACCCTAAGAACGTTTCGCGCCAATTTTTGCTTTCCTCTTAGTTCCGTGTGTTGCTACGCAGATTTCTGACTCAACCTATTTTTGCAGGAGACTTTGAGCGAAAGTGATGACGAAAAGTTCGCTGAAATAATGGGTCACCTGGTAATGCGTTACTTCCGTAAAAAAGAATTGGCAATAGAGAAGAGTGACACTGAAGGTTTAAGGAAGGATATTCTTGAGCTCAAGAGTATCCTGAAGGATGCGCTGTCAGCCCCGTAAATCATGATGCCTACGACATCACATTACCGCCATCCATGGAGTATAGATGTCCTCTATACTCCCTGCCATCAAATCACTGCGTTAGTTTACTGCGATAACGTCACCACGTCAGGTTATGTCAGATGACTATGCCAGAGTTCTGCGTCATATTACTAAGCCAGATCTCACTCATACTTCAGTACTGTATTTTCATATTAACAACGAATAATAATCAATTTCTGCACAAATGAAATTGCCTATAACGTTGTTAATTTCTTATTACATTAGAGTTCTGCCTGTAGATAGCGCTGATAACATCGCGATCCTGCAGTAAAAAGGAGAGACGAAAGAAACGGTCGATATATCTCGAGATTATCGAAAAGCGTAAGACTGAAACCGACGCGACACCAGTCAGTGCGGCGGAAGAAGAAATGCACGTGCGCTGCACGCGCCACCGGACTCGTATAGATTAGATTACTCTTTCAAGACTGATTGAATGGTCTTTGAGGGGAAATCAGAGGCCTCGAAGACCATTCAGTCATTAGCGCACGAACAATTGCGTATTTTATTTTCAAATGAGGGTAGCGTGGATGTTGTGTGGAAGTTCAATAGCCAGGGTAACAGGTATTGCCGATAGTTATTGTAATAATTTCGAGAAGACTTCGGTATTAATAAGATTTATATCATACCACATGGAACATTCCTGCTTTTGGTCACAATCCATAAGATTTTTTCATAATGAAAAATATTCTCCGCAGGCTGGAGACGAACCATGGAGTTGATGTAGCAGGGAAACAACTCGAACATACGTGGTGTGTGTGTGCGTATGTTCCGGGTATAGGCTTTCAACCGACTCCATCGTCTCAAACTATGAGATGTTTGAGAAAAAGTGATTGGGTGTAAAATTCATTTTTTTTTTATATAAGAAAAAATATTTGTAAAAAAATTTTGTTTTGCTATGAGTAATATTTATCCAGATGAAACGTTATAAACATATATCTCCAGGTAATCGCATATTTAGATAATCAATAACTGTAAACCTATGACGAAAAAAAAGTTCTCTTCTATGCCAAAATGTTGGCTACCCAATATATGATTTTTATTGGTAATTTCAATTTTATTTATGTTACAATTTGAGAGCATTTGTTAGCTGAAAAAAAACACATATTTTGTTACATAATTCCTATACAATAGCCGCCAAATTTATTACATAAGTTCTCATTTTGAAAACGGCTTTCAGTGTGACAAATAAAATTTTAACCCTGCTAAATGTGGCTGATATATTGCTGATAAGTGACAAATAATTGTTCGACCCAAAAACACTCTCCAATTCTGGAAAAAAATTTAATTCGATTAATTATCACGGTTGAATTTTTTTTTCACATTTTAAAATCATATTTCTTGTTTTATCATTGTATTCTACTTTGGATTTGGATCTGCTCACATTTTTAGTGACACAGGGAATTTGAATTTACTGATAAGAGCTCATCTAATTTTGAGAAAAGTTATCATCAGAGGCGAATATTTGTATCCCATTATTTTTTTGAAGGAAGGGGGGCTCTTATTTCGAAATAATACGAATTCATATATCGTTTACAAACCACCTGTAAAATTCATAAATTATCAATTTTCAAAATACTCAGCTCCCCTTCAAAGATAATTGCATTAAATTTGTCACCTCCCATTTCTTCAAAGTTACATAGCCTCTTGGATTCACGTAAATTGTACTTATTCTCAAAATAAACCGATTTTGATTTGCAGCACTTTTCCTTCGTTAACAAATTTTTAATCCAATTTTCAGACAATATGTGTGTGTGTGTGATCTACAGTATTATTTGTACCGCTATTTATAGAAATTCCCAATTGCCTACGGACGACTAAGAATTGTTTAGAATTGTTTTTTTTTTGTCATTCATTATTTGACGTGTTACTGAGCCGAAATAATGAATCATCCCTTTGGTTTAATGATGAACAAGGGGAAAATAATTTTGTACTTTATTTCTCACACAAGTTTTCCTATCTCTTTCGAAGATGAAGTGAATAATAGCCTGAATGATTTTCAATTATTGTTATTTAACAAATAAAAATTGCAAAAAAAAGAATGGATAAATCGATATTTTTATGTTTTTCTTTTGTTTTTTTTTTATCATTTTGTACCATCGAGTTAGATTTTTGAGCGCTTGGCTTGGCGTGATTTAACTACACGCCTTGGTTTCTTGATGATGTCACCGGAAGGGGGCTCATCGGATGATAATTTACGTTTTGAGGAAAGGCTCGATAGTGGTGTCCTAGGCGGTGCCATTTCTGTACTTGTTTGGGGCTGATGATTGCTGGGCTCCATTGAATTATCTGTGCCAGCTATAGGGATGAAATTTAGGGCATCTGTGAATGAGTCCGAGAGGACACCTTGATTCGCTAGGGCGTGGAAATCCTCAGCTGGCATTGGCATTGACTGACCACAGCCATTGCACACTGATATCGCTGGAGACTTTGATCGCCAGTACTGCAGCTCTGTCTTGCACTTGTTGAGTTCCTGTGGCATACAATCTTTGTGTCAATATTTTGTTTTTTTTTTAATTTTTTCCTCTCCCCCCCCCCCCCCCTCACAAAAACACAAAACCTATTTCTCGAGAGTTGATGACATCATGACTGCCAGAGCAGTACCACCCCAGCACCCCCCCCCCCTCCCCCAACCGAGCACTTTTCGAAGGGCGTTTGAAAAATATAAACAGCTCAAACCTACGAATAAAAATTGTACCTTAGTAAATACCTGAAGCAAAGTGCTGAATTTACGTGATGTTTCCTCATTTTTCTTATCATGATCATCCAGACGATTGGCATACTCAACAATTTGCTTCTGCTGATCAGCAATTTTAACTTTGCAATTTCTCAGATCTCGACGCACCATTGACAATTGATTATTGTATCTCTTCATTCCCTGCTTTATCTTTCGAATGCGTTTACGTAAAAACATGTTGGATTGCGGTGGTGGTATATTATTGCCTATGAGACTTGGATCCTCAGGTCTGTGGCTGGGTGAGCATTCACCACCACTGCCACTATCTTTGTTGCTGTCACCACTCATTGGGGTTGAGTCTAAGCAGACGAAGGGCTTAGAGACACTACTTGAGGCTGAAATCCAATAATTAACATTACTTCTAAAGAATATTCAAAATTCAAGTGAAGGAATATTTTAAAAATGTGATTTCAATTTTTTTGTGGTTGTAAAATTTTATAAATACAATTCTCATTGTAATAAAAGCAATGACGTCAAATTTATTGTATGATAATATGGTTAGTCAGAGCATGCTCCGGAATTTTTTTTAAAGCAACGTATCTTAAAAACAATAATTTTTTAGGGAAAATTTTATCTTCCTTCTGTTCATCACTTACAAGAAAAAGTTCCAGCAAGATCCAGAAAATCAGGTCCAAAGTAGGAAATCTCTGGTAATGTGTGTTCAATTCTCTCCTTGAAGTACTCCATAGCCATTGTAGTTAAATCAAAAAGTTCATCAGTAACTTTGTAAGGCTTGGTCAACTTGGGTGTTGTTTTGATATAATGTAAAATACGATAGACCTCATCCAGGATCTGAAAATTAAGGTGAAGGAGTTACTCAGTTCTGAAAGTAGTGGAAGCGATGGAACCTCCACTCACCTCTCCTGGAAAAAAACAACAGTGCTTTCTCTCGATATGCTTGCCAAAGCTCATTTGCAGAAGAGTTAGCCTCATGTGGAGCGTCTC
This sequence comes from Asobara japonica, assembly GCA_026005395.1. Lineage (NCBI taxonomy): Eukaryota > Metazoa > Arthropoda > Insecta > Hymenoptera > Braconidae > Asobara > Asobara japonica. The sequence continues at coordinate 2,429,146 of BQMI01000479.1, read as the reverse complement.
GATGATGTCGTATTCACAGGCGAGCGGATGATTTCGTCTAGCTGATTCTCGTCGAGGCATTTGGGCTTTGATAGACTGAAATCGTGATAGCATCTGTGACTGCAGACGTTGGAATGTTGTGTTGAGGCGAAACCCGCATACCATGTTGAATTGACGACAGACCTGGAGAAAACGTGAAATGGATTAATTTTCAGGATTTTTAAAAACCTTAATTTTTTTTTGTTTTTTTTTTCTCAAAACCTTGAAATTAGTGAGAATATTCATGAATTCCATCATTCAAGTAACCATATCCTAGTACAGCCTGAGTGAAATTCTGTTGCCGTTTCCATAAGTTTGTGAATCAAAATTTTTTTCGTTCACCCAAATGTACAAAATACGATGTCCCCATAATGTGCGTATGGTGGATGTTGAGTCCTTATAACATACCAGCCCGAATGTGCACTTTGCGAGCTGAATTACAATTTGGTATTCAAAGTAACAATATATTTTCCGAAGTTGAAGATACTGTTAATCATTGACTCCGAAAGAATGAGAGCTTTCAATTTTCCAATTTGGTGCAAGCATCTTTTGCTTTTTTTGTAATTCTCGCGTACATGTAAAATTTGTCAACACTGGACAGAATATGTAAAAGACTCGAAACTTAATAAATTAACAGAACATCAAGAAATATTCTGTGTATATGATTTTCAATAACTACATAAGCTATGACAACTTGATCAATTGTCATACTTTTGGAAACCCTTCATGTCCCTTTCTTTTATTTCGGAAATTATTTTTCCACTTACCAAACGCAATTGTGCCACAGTATTCAAATCAAACGATGAGATAATTTTGTCAAGTAACTCTGGTGGCAAATTAAGAAGAGTAACATGTTGAACTGGTGCTGGTTCTGGGGAGGTGTGACCACTGCCAGCAGAGCCAGCCGGAACTTGATTGTGATGTTTGCGAGATTGTCCAGCCTCAACAGGCTCACTGACCCTCCTACTGCTGCTTGCACTGCCCATGTTACTCGACTGGCGAGTTGACACCATTTTACTTCTTCGTGGAATTAGCACAACTCTTCCCCAATATTCATTTAACTTCCGCCGATTATTTGGAATGATACAACTGCGGAAAATTTAAGCATCAGATTAATCAACATATTTCTCAGTTTACAAGTAATTATATTTTCATATGCTACAAGGATAAATTTTAAGGAGTCAAGGAAAAACTTCTTGCATTTAATAAAGTCTCCGGAAAATGAGTTGAGAAGGAGAAAAATCTTTGTTTCAACTAAATTTCCATTACAAAATTTCCAAACAAATTATCCACCGAAGATGATCGGTTAACAATTCCCTTGTGTCAAATACCTAAAATTTATCTTGAGCGAATATTTCGTTTGAACAATAAATGACTGAAGTTTGCTAAAACCAATACATAACTATTGGTCATAAATTGATGAAATGGAAATGAATATCTAACTGTAAAAAGCAGGTGACAGAGAATAACAGATATTTCGAAAAAAAAATTAAGATAGATATAGATATAGATATATTTATACACACGATGATCATTTTCCAATAACTTCCAGATATTTAATGCAGAATAGTTTCGAATGGTTCACAGATTACCCAGCGATATATATATATATTTTACACCCATAAACTTTAAGTTGTAACTCAACATGTACAGCATTGATATGTCAAATCGTGACACTCCTAAATTCCTCAATAACAAAACACTGTACACTCTAGGTTAACATTTAAAGCCCAAGGCAAGCTAACTCTAACTGAATTAAGATACGTACGAAACTGCGCTGACTGCCGAATTAAGCTTGCGATGTACTGTTTTCTCCAAAAAGAATCTCAAATGCAACAGAGCGTCGATCATTTGGCATTAACGTTCTCTTCGTGACCATATTTCATCGATTTTTTTTCTCCATCCAATGCAAACTGCAGCCAAATTCCTCTCCGACAATGAATGCTCGTAATAACCTCGAAACAGAAGACCAATATTGCAGCTCCTAGACTTCCAAAGTATATTTCTGATCAGTAACTCCTGGCAATCGCAACTGTTGGTTTTTTTCGCAACTGTACAAAAAGAAAATAATTAAAATCTACGTAATCTGCACAAGATGCCCGAACAGTCCACTCCTCAAAAAGTTCCAAAGTTTAGTTGAATCACCACTATCATCACTATTTAAATGCCCGACCATCAAAGCAGCTCCATCGGACAAAAACTCCAGCAATTTACACTGTTGTCGGAATAACACGACAAAAAAAAAATAAACTGAACAATTACTCCCTCAGGGCTGGCATTTTCAGCGACATTTTGACGTCTGATACACTTCTACCGCTATAGCTCCCCGACTCTTGCTCACTCACTCTAAAATTTCAATATCCTTCTCACTTGAATACAAGGAAAATAGTTGTACGGAACAAGGGAACGGAGGTAACGCCAAACCACATAACTGTGCGATGTTTTGTATATTTATCCCCTATCGTACACACTAAATAAATAGCTCTGGTTCCCTGGACTCCCGCTCCCCTTATTGCGCTCTTTTTTTTTTTTATCAAATTAGAGGAATAAAAAATGTCATAATTAGACTACTGTGAAAAACATTGTTTTGTTGTTATCAGACGGACTTTTTTATACGATTTATGCATAGTTAATGATTGATTTGTTTACTTCTCTTGTTGCTTGTCGCAAACACTAAGCGAGTAATTGCCACCAATTAGAGTACCATCGCTCTATTCTACAACGGAAAAAGTCCTATTTCATGAGAATCAACTTTTCGGATATTTGACTTAGATTTTCGAGGTTGTTACGTGGGCTTCAGGTGATTAAATATCCAGGTTCTAAGCAACTAATGGACGATGAATGAACTGCCGCACAACGCGGCGAGATTGAGAAACAAATACAGTTCAATAGTTTGTAGGTAAATTGTGTGTTTTGTTAAAATGAAAGATGTATTCGGGTGTGTTTCCGCTAACAGTCCAGCAGTAGTGAATTCTAGTAGAACTCTAGACTGGTGAATTGATGAGGAATTCACCAGAATTCACTATATTTGGAGCGCGAACTGGAATACACTCCTCGACGATGGTTCGTTGCATTTGCTGCATCGGTGATACTCGTGGGGAATTTGGTGGTCGATTATTAAGACCAAAGAGGATAGACTAAAGTAGAGGCCCAGATCTGGGGGCTCGGTCGGCCGCAAAAGCGCGCTAGCGCTTATGGGAGAGATGGCGCCACTGTTCTCTCGTCGGTCAAAATGAATCCGCCGCAGTTTGCAGTGACACTTCCGTTGGGATCCATTGCTTATTTTTAATCTGATTTTTTAAACTTTCATTACATTTCTATTTCAGTAGTTGCAACTTACAATTCACAAGCCTGCAACCACACCGTCAACACCTGTGCTGGACAAAACCAATGCATGACCGTCCCGGCATCTCTGTACTGAGGAACCTACTAACTTTTCCGGAATTCAGTGAAACCCAAAAGCTGAGCCGCTCCGTTAGTCAATCTCGTCAATTTCCTCTTCTTCTATCTATATTCATATATTATACACATATATAGAATATATAGAAAATAGGTGACAATAACTAGCCCCCCCCCCCCACACACTTCACTTTTGTCCATCGTGCTGCACTAAAGCCCTAGGACCCAGAGTTCGTAAATAGAATAGTTGTTCCACTTTGGTTATTGCGGAGCGCTCAGTACCTGGAGTACAATGGTGAGCAACAATCTCATTTGAATTTAAACAAAATGAATGTGTATTTTTAAAATTTTATGTTCTTTTTACAGGCGCTCTTAGGAGCTCAATTAGTTATCACCCTTGTCATGGTGAGTTTGATACACAAAGTTAGTCCACATTTATCTCCCGGCCGATGGATGTTATGTTCAACAGGGTGAGTTGGAAGATACATTCCCAAAATAACATACTAATGTTTTATTTCGACATAATTTCATCTAATTTTTCTCTCATATCAGACTCTCGAGATTTCTCTATCCAACTGATCAGCAGTTGAAAAGCTTAGCGGGGATTACGAAAGAAAAATTGAAGAAAAATAAACGCATGGAGAATGGAAAAACATCTGAGACATTTCACGTACCACGAAATCTCGATTTAACCCTGGAAACTGTCAAAGTGTCCCATCTCGATGTAGTGCACTTGAAGTATTATTCGGAGTTTCAGTGGTTATTTGATTTCTCTGTTTATGCTGTTATGACTTATGTTTTAACTGAGGTAAAATCCAGAAATAGAACATTTCAAACTTCATCTCGTTTTTCATTTTTTCTTGGTCTAATTAGGAGAACTAGAATTGATTATTTTTGTTACAGGTTTATAATTTTTTCTATCCAATTACGGAAGAGATTAACCTGAGTATGGTGTGGTGCTCACTAGTAATTGCGTTTGCATTGTATCCTTTGATAATTATGTTTCATTTTATTTACACTATGGAAGTTAGAGCTACTATATAGAACAGATTGGGAAAACCCTATTTTTTTCCAATTCACAAATGTTCATAAGAAGTGTTGTTCAATACACTGAAAGGTATAACTTTGTAACGGAACTTCTTGTAAAAGTTTATCAACAATTTCTTGAGTTCCTTAACTAAACGCATAGTAAAATTTTACTAACACTGTGGATGCAATATTTCAAAGGTGATGAGAGTGTAGGTGAAAGGTCCACGTGCATTGTCACTGGATTTTGCTATCTCCTCATCGCCATGATGATTCTGATTGTCGATGAGAATAAACTAGAAATTGGACTTGATAAGGCCTATACAAGCTTTAATCACAGCGCCTCAGTTTTGCTCGGCAATCAGAGGTTCTCATCTACAGGGCCAGCCTCCAAAATAGTTTTAAAATTTTTCCTAGCTCTCTGGTGTGGATTACTAGGATCTCTCTTCACTTTTCCTGGACTACGAATGTCGAAAATGCACTGGGATACTACAAAGTAATTATCGTATTTGCTCTTTCATTTGAATTCTCATAATAATAATTTTATATGCATAATAATTAATACATGAATAATCATTTTTCTTTTTGCATTCTCACTCGCCGAACATCTAGTACTTGTTCAAAAGAGACGTGAGTATTTAGCACGGAGTGCTATATTGTTTCGAAACCACGTAAATTTTTTTCATTTTCAGAAATTGTACTAAAATCATTTTGGAAATCGATTTCCGAATTTAACAGGAATTTCCATGTATGATAGCCGCTCAGTATTCTAACATGTTTTTACATACATGTATGTATGTGGGTATGTATAAGTATGGGTGTACGCCTATATATATAAAAAAAATAATTATTTTTTGTAGTAGGCGTTCGGAACGTGACAATGCAAATGAAAAACATAAAAAAAAATCTGGTTTTTTTTTTATTTCCTTGTAAATTAATTTGGATAATTTTCTCCACAGGTATTATAAAGACAGAAAATTTGTGAAGCTATTAGCAAATATCAGCTTCGTTTCGCCATTACTGCTGGTCTGTTTATGGATTAAACCAATCGGCAGGGATTATTTTAGTAGCACAATACTGTCAGGAATGGATAAACCACTGTAAGTTGATGCATCACTGAATCCTCAATTGCTGTTGAACTTAGTGATCCCTAATAAGGTTGTTGATATTATTCCAGGCTGACATCGGAAGCTTTCGACAGCATACGACTTGTGATCATTGTTATCGTAGTTTTACTGAAATTTTTGATGATGCCCATATACCTTCAGTCATATCTCAATCTCGCTGAACAGAGATTACAGATTCAGAAAAGAGAAGCTGGTAGAATAACCAACGTTGAATTGCAAAAGAAGGTAACCGAATTTTTTTATTATACGTCTTCTTGACTTCCGGATCTTATTGAATTACTTATTATATCCAGTTAATCAATTTACTATTAATTGTGACGATTCACTTGCAGATTGCGGCAGTATTTTACTATCTCTGCGTTGTAACACTGCAGTATCTCGCACCCCTGATGATGTGTCTATTCCTCACTCTCATGTACAAAACTCTCGGTGGTTACACCTGGAATCTAACAATAAATGAGGACTCCGAGGTGTGCTCTGCAGGAGATTACTCGCCCCCAAGTCCTCTGGAAGACATGGAAGAGACAACAGAAGAAATTTTCACGAAATCAGCTGAGGAATTGCCCTTGGCATTGAGCTCCCTCCGTGAAATATTTACCCCAGAAGTCTTCAGAGGAGTCCTAGGCCTCGCAACTTGGTGGAGTTGGTTCACTATTTTCGCCACAAATGCCATGGGGATGTTCTATCAGACTTACTTTGCAAATGCGTAATCACCAATTACCTCAGAAAAGCTCAATTTTTGTGTGATGTGAATGATTGAGAAATTCAATATTAAGGATAAATTTTTGTGAGAAATTAATTTTTTTAATTAAAAACAGTGTGTATGGTAGGTGTAGGGATAACTACGTTTGTAAATACATTGTTTATGCGTGTACAGATGGCGATGTATTTGTCTGTTTATGATGTTCCTCCGGTACATAAAACTGTACCAAAATGATCAAGTAGGTTGTGGTGATGCCAACGAACTGAAACAAAAATAATAACATCAAACTCTTGGGCAACAAATATTTGTCATGCATAGAGTGAAATCAACAGCTTCTGATTAAAAAAATACATAATTTTTTGGAATGTACAAGAGCGGCTTTTCTTTAGGCGCTGTTGAAATATTGGTGAAAATTAATAGTTATGTTGAGTGATCTTACATTAGTCAAGAGCTTGTTATCCACAGTAAAAAATTCACAGGCGCTGAATGCGATGCTCGTGTGATTCAGTTGCTTTGAGAAATCATTGATTTCATTGCGCAGCATTATTTCAGGATCATCAGGGGCTTTTGCAACTCCAACTGAGTATACATCACACGGTCTAGGTCCGTTGGGTAATCTCCTAGTATTAAAAAGAAAGATACCAATATTCACAAACAATATGTTCTCCAGTTTTTTACCTCGAAAAATGCTAATGAAATCACTGTTACCTCAATGCGATATCATGAACTATGATCTCTGTCTTTGATGACTGCTTTTTCGCCCAAGTGCAAATAAGACAATTCAATGCAAATTGCCCGGTGTAAGTTAACCAGATAACGTTATTTATCATCATAAATTTGTCTATATCTTCGACAATACCCATATATATTCGAAACAGAGTTGCTACGACCATTGTGAAGGCATTGAGTGAGCTCAGGAGAAGATGGAAGCCATGGATTTTGTTGATATATCTTACGAGATTACAAATATCTGTAAGGGATTATTCAATATACATCTTGTAATGCAATATGAGTGATTTCGCCAGAACTATTCAACGAATGTGAATGCATGTGCGTTTATATGGTGTTATTACATTTCATTTTAATGTAAATAATGTCAGAAGTCTATTTAAAATATTTGGAACTGGTCACCTAATTTATTATTTTTTATCCAGATCAATGAGAGTATATCAATAGCTAGATAGCAATGTCAAATCACTAGAGATAATGTCAAAATAAAAGAACATTAAACGATTTTTCGATGTACACTGCACGTTTACCAATTTCTCCTCTCCTCTAAATATTTCTGTAATTTTGTTTATCATATTTGCTTTACCGTAATGAATGTCGCGGGCCTTTCGAATCTCCGTGATTAGTCTTCCAGTGCTACTTTGCGTGAAACTAGTTTGAAGCTCTCGGTTTATTCCTTTGAATCTTATGTTAGTTCCTAAGACAATCAAATTAAACTCGAAGTTGATTAATAGAGACTGACTAATAGTGTGATATAAGAGGAGATCCGAAGCGAAGATCTCATCTGGCTTAGTGTATAGATAATACAGAACATGGGAAATCAGAGACATTGGACCCAGGGCACAAGTCATACTTATAGCGAAAATCTGAAAATATCTGACTATTCCGTTGCTATAAGCTGGCCCATAATTTCGCATTTTTTTATCAATAGTTGCAAATCTATCCATCAAAATTGGCCACTTTTTGTAATGCACAAGACCGTGCAGTACGTAATAGTACGAGGATATGTAGCACGCCACTTTGTTCATGTAATACATAATCTTGAAAGTATCACTTTTGAATATACTGCCGAAAAAGAAGAAATCGATAGCGCCGTAAACAACTATCGCAGAGCAAACTGCAAAATTTACGAAACGTATGAAGAATGTGGAGATCATGGAGCAGTTCAAAGGTCTTGCCATGCCGGCACCTAACAACCAGGAGAACCATGTCAACGGTCGAATGATATGTTCCAAGGATTTTTCCTTATTTCCGGTTTCGAAAGGTAGTGAATACAAATTGTCGATCGACCCCATGATCACTAAATACCCCGTTAGTAAATATAACGATTATTTAAATCTTCACTTCAGAATTTTTTTCAACTTCGAACTGCCTTTGAACTTGCTCTTGCAAGCACATCCTATATACTGAAAACTATAATTCCAGAATCCCTTAAATCAGTAATTCCTCATTATGAAAATAGCCATCCCTTAATTTGAAGCACTCAGCAGACCCTTCGATAGGATCTCAAACATGATATGGGTGCCACGGACATTCGGTCACGACATTCTGAACTTCCCTCACTCTCTTATAATGCACATCGCACAATGAAAAAGTATTTCATTAACGAAATTGTGAGCCATAATGACATCATTGAGAATTTAATTGATAACGAACATATTTGATCTAATGCATTTTGTTCAGTTTTACTATTGCTTTTTTTTACTAACCGCAAAACTTCAAATTGTACAGTCGTCTCTTGTACGAAACTCCCGTTTGTACCCACTCGGCCACCTTTATTTTGACTTTACTCAACTTAATCAAATTTTTTATTACATTTTTTTTTTGCTTGAAAATGATTTATTGTCATGAATGATATATACATGCTATGTACAGTATTGATACCTTCCATCGTTAATGCTAGATCACCAGCCATTGACTTTATATCTAATTTGAACAAAGTTTTCAATTACTTTTTCGTCAGCACAAATGGTTCTGAGTATTTACAGTTTGATATGGTATAAGGAAAAATAATTTCTGAAAAACCGTGTAATGGGTGAGCAGGAGGGGTGAGGGTCAGGATATAGGAAAAAATTATCATCGATTTTATCTATAAATTCAAGTATGGTTGCCTAACACATTTTGCACATCAAAAACGGGCTTCTTATTCTGAAATCACCTATTATTTAAAAAAATTTGTTTTAGAGAACTTGGAGTCCATTTGAGTGAATTTTCGCGGCATTGTGCTAGGTAGGACGAACATATGTCATAATAATTGGTGTGATTAATTCTTTGGATAAAGTGAGTTTCAATGTTTGACTAAGTACTGGTAATTTCGGTAAATTATATAATCTTAGTATAATTTTAGTACTAATCATAATTTCATCTATGCGCTTCTTCCACAGGAGTTTAGGATCGATATCTAAATATTGATGTTGACAAGTTGTGTTGTAAGTATTTGTGTCTTCACCACTATTCATACGTCAATGACAACACAATTTTTCAACAATCCTAAGTTCTGTCTTTTGACATTCCACGGATTTGGCAACAATTTTTTCATTCTCATTATTTATTAATATCTTGGTTTAGTGTTATTAAGTAAGATACATTAGGACAAGTAACTGACGAATTTTGGTAATATGCATGGGAAAAAATTCCCTGGAATAAGTAACATAAAATCTTACGAAAATATACTATGGTACCGATAAAAAATCGGAAGTCGATGGATATTTAATTTTTGGTTTGAACTCAAAGAACCTGCTCGGAACCGATGAGAAATTGGAATGCGTGCATGAAAAATCGGTGGGCCTTGTACGAAAAACTAATATGACATCCAAAAATTTCTTACACGGGTACTTCAGGTTTTTAATTTTTTTGCTTACCCCATGATATGTTCCGCGATTAGGGAAAATGCACACTACGTTTTGCTCTTCACCAGAAATCATAGTCGGGCGATTTTTCCCGTTATTTTTTCTTATTTTTTCAAGGATATGTTTTATATCACCCAATGACTAATGAATTTGCTACCTATTATCCTCATGAATAAATGAACTATTCTGCATTTACCAGTATTTTCTGAACCACTAGCAGGAGATCCTTACATGAAAATCGTTCGATAAAAAAGTGTTTTGATAAAAACTTGACTCAGTATTTTGATAAACACTTCTGCTACTCAGTTAAAAAACATGGTTACAATTTTTTTCAAATATTCAAAAACCGAAATTTTTAATATATTCGATTTACAAAAATTTCACACGAATCAAATTTTTCGAAAATTTCCAGGTAACAAATGCTGTCAATCAAATTGTAGGAATCAATATAGACGGAAACGAGAGCTTCGAATATAAATTTAAAAAAAACACAAAAATTCGAGTTTTTGTATCGCAATTTTTATGGAAATTTTAGACATACTTCTGTCACCTATCTTCTGAGATTTTTCAAACGCAATTTGACTGGTCTTTCAAGTGTAACATGTCCAATTTTTTTTGGCATTTCTACATATTCTATCAGCTTATCATAGCATTTCTACGGAATCCATATAGTATCTTCTATAACATATCTTACACAATTTGTATATTCTGTCCTATGAGATTCATGTCACTTTCTAAATCAGTTTGGGCCCTTTCTTATACTATTTTTTTCCGGAAAATTTTCGCATAGAAATCCTATCAAATTCGTCCACGTCGCTCACAAGAACGGCTACAAGAAAAAAAAATGAACAAGAAAATGGAGAAACACATAAAAATGTGAGATTCATATCTCCTGTCTTTCTTAATAAAATTTTAAGTATGAACGTATCTTATAGTATCTCGTATAGACTGTAGAGCTTCCATATGAGTATATAATAATTCTGTACGACTCCCCTAACATCTTGTCCGCATTAAATATGATAATAAAAATTCCCATTTTCGATAGGAATCCTACAGTAAACCCATACAATTTTCTTTAACAATAATGGTTCTTAAAAAAATATTTCGCGTCTATTTTATATTTCCCACAGCATCATCTCACTAGAAACTTATCACAGGCATAAGTAACAGCATCATGAATTGTCGCAAAAATTCTAAAACCGTAATCATTTTTCGCCAGCCTTTGGCATTTGGTAATACTTTCAAAAACAGGAACTGAGCATCCAGCAATATAGACCTCTACATCGATGGATGAAAATCCGTTATTAATTGACTGCAACATTGCGATTCCACTGGGATCTACATAACTCAGAGCGCTCATGTCCATTATAACGCAGCTCAATTCATCTTCATGGCTCGCCTGATTTGCCTGATACATCGCATTCTTTGCTCGTTTTTCCCGGCTCTTCAGAACGCTTTGTGGATTGACTCCAACAAGAGAGAATAGTTGAGACTTGAAGTGGTTTGCGTTAGCGAAATTCAAACCTCCGCAGTAATGGAATATCTTCATTCCCTGAAGTTCAATAATCTGAAATTTTTCATCAAGGTCAAAAATGGTTGGTACAAAAAATTTTTTGTTTTTTTTTTTTTGGTAATTAACATCTTATGTATGTTGATGTTGCAAATAAACCGGAAGGTTTGAAAACTTTCAATAAAAAAAAAAAATAAAATAAAAAATAAAAAAAAAATTTTTTTTTTTGCTTGCAGAAATCTCGTAAATTTTTTAACTTACATTTTTGTAACGAGTAGAATCAAGATATAAATCAGTGTTTGGCACGTGCCCCAGTAAACAGGCATATGGTTTAACGCTGAGTAGTAGAATGGTGATGAGAGATGTCATTAACCCAGCCAATAGTCCTATGTCGAGTCCAATTAATATGACAGTAAAAACAGTTACGATCCATATCATTCCATCCAGTTTGCTGAGCTTCCAGAATCGATAAATCTGTTTAGCCTGCAGAAGCATTCCTTTTAGCGCCACCTGAAATCAATCATGTCCAATTTTCAATGGCCTGTTAACCCTCCTGAACTCGCATAATGAATGATCATCGGCGAAGTGGTCTTGTTCTGAACATTTCAAATATCAAGAGAAAGATACATAATCATCTATTTCTTTACAATATGAAGATGTGCCTGTTCTTCAATATATACTAAACAATAGTAAATCCATCATGCATATTTCTGTATATTAGTCAAATACACGTACCACAATTATCGACGCCAAGACACACCTTGGTAAAGTTTCAAAAAATGGCCCAATCCACAGCAGAATAATTAATAGCAGTGCACAGGAAATAATACTGGCTACTTGTGTTTTTCCACCTACACTCTGTTGTATCAGAGATCGACTGAGAGATGCAGACACGGGCATGCATGGGAAGAATGATCCAAGTACATTGCTAATGCCCTAAACATCAAGAATAATAAATGGTCAATTAAGTGATAACAGGAAGGCATTAATATAGAGGGCTGAAACTGGGAACATTTGATGAATAAATAAAAGAGCGAGTTGAAATTTCTTTCAATATTTTTTTTCAAACGTGTATATTCACTCATGAAATCGGTTCTCATTAAGATTCATAATAAGGAGTTAGGATTTTTTCGACTGTTGCGTTCAATCGTAAGAAAATATTTGGTCTTAAGATATTATGAGCTTTCTCTGAAATTGCAATTAAAGATTAATAATAAAGGTATGAATGCATTGAAAAAATCATTAATTTTCGCTTTTTTCAATTGTCAATGTCAACTATTTGGAGGAATGAAATAATAAAGTATTATTCGAGAGAAAAAATTGTAATTATCCGTATTAATTTAAACCGTACTACATATGTAAAAACTTCTCATATAAAAATTGTAGCGCTCAAAATTTTCTATATTTCTCTAAAATATTTCGGACACTAAATTCGATCAACTGAACATTTATTAAAAATATTGATTCGAAAATAAATCTGAAATCTTCGACTCCTCGATAGTGTTTAAGGAGATTCAACCGGTTTAGTCAAAACAAAAGTTTATGACCCTTTCTATAATTCGTTATATTTATCGCCAATAATTTTCAATTAATATTTCAATGCGTTAATTAGTTGAAGTGATGGCCATAGAAAATTATTATATTGTATTTGATTTTGCGAATCAATATTATATTGTTTAAACAAATTAACGAAAAAAAATTTTAGTCAATAATTTTAGTAAATTTTCAAAATTTCAACAAATTTGTACATTTTGAACTGTATTTACAGAAATTTTTATTTTTCCCATAAGAGGCCCTGTTAATTGAGAAGTTTGATAATTAATAACTACAAAACGGTGTTGTGAATCAATCTCAAATTTCATACAGGCATCTGTTATCGCTTCAAAAACATTATATCAAAATTTCAACCAATTCATACATCTTCGCCAATATAGGTGGAATATCCTTAAGCGATGAAATTTAGCTTACAATTTGTCTGGAATAAAAGAGCGTTAGTCTATTACCGCATGCTTTTTCTTACCGTGCCCAGGACAAGTTGAATAGTTACCATTGCAAAGAGCTCCTGATTCGAGTCAATATCATACTGCAGCTTCTGAGCAAATATCAGCGCCATTGAAAGGGTTATTGTGTAGGATACCATAGTGATGGCTATGCAATCTACAGCGACTATCGGCAGCAACTGGAAAGTAGGTATTACGGGCTTTGGCAGCCTGTTAAATCATTAATCTCACCTTCAATTAATCCATATCCCAGTGAATCATTTTTCAATAGAACAAATTTTGTAACTCACCCTGTTGGAATTTCGCCCACTGTTTTGATATTATAATTACCCGATAAATCGCAGTAATTTGATATCAGCGAGCCAGCTACAACCGCAATCAATTCGATTGGTATAGGCATGTTGCACTGTTTTTTCAACCAGGGCTGAAATGATCATTCACATGAATAGGAACGATTCTACCAAATATTTCAGTAGGATATTTGATAGGCTCGTCCATCTACAAATTTGCATAATGCAAACTCATTACAATTGTTGGCATACTATTATTTACCTTCAAGTATTCATTATTCGTCCATATAATTATGATGACCACTGCTGATACAACGATCGCAGCGTAATTTGGTTTCTTCAGTTCTCCTATTGTGTCGATCGCCGTCTGCAATCATTATCAGGGCATTTAACATTTTCCTTATGCAGACTATATCAAGCGTCAAGTTATTAATTACATATAGTGGCTAAAGATGAATAGGTGAGAAATTGGTGAACTTACGTAAATCATTTCGAAATGACCAACTTTACGACTTTGTAATTTCAAACCCAGGAGATCTTTGATTTGTGACACAAGTACATGAATAGCAGCACCAGTCGTAAATCCATTGACGAGTGTTTCACTCAGCAATGCGCTAATTATCCCCAATCGTAAGACGTACATGCAAATCTGCAGTTAAGAATTATTACTTTTTAATCTTTTAATTTGACATCAATTTCATTGGAATTTTTACAAAATTTAAATACCGAAGATTTGTAATATCGTCGGAATTAGCAAAAAACCTCGAAATATTCAAGAAATTGTGGAAAGATTGAATTAAAAAATCATGATAAATAAAAGTAACTCATGTCCTCTTCACTTTTTGTAACGGAAGGAAATAGATCTATCGAAGTACCCGCTTATCGTATTCTATTAAAAACCCGAAAAAAAGCCACTTCACAAGGCAATCTCATATCCACATATGATATTTATAAATAAAAATTACAGTATCAATCAAGATTGTGGAAGAATTTCTGTATGTGGATTTAAAAAAAAATTGTCTGTTGAATTGTCCCTCGCTCAATTTGTGTGTTACGTTATTTTCGTAGTTTATTATTCAGTGCTACCACTGTGTCTTCCTCATTTCATGGGCAAATGTACCTGCATGATTCCAACGGTGAATGTCACAGCAGTTGCCACTTGCATTGGTGTATAAATAATACCAGTGTCATTGCCATTAGTTTCAATGTCTCCTTGATTCGCGTAAGCCGTCACTGCTTTTCCTGTCATTAAACAGACAATGGCAAATGTACCCATTGATACATGTTTGGATGTGCCGAAAAAAAAATAAACTAACACTGGAAAAAATGCCATGTAAATTCCAACAACTGGAGGAAGATTTCCCAATAGTGCGTACGCCATTCCCTGGGGTATATGCATTATAGCAACTGTTATGCCAGAAATTATATCTGGCAGTATGTATTCCCTCCATTTATATTTTTTTAACCAATTTGTAACTGGCAGAACAGATTTTACGCAAGAGTGACATGACTTCGGCTTCAGCGTCGTCGAAATCTTATCTATCACTGTAAATAATACATCATTTGTTAATTGTTAAAAGGAAAAAAAATTACGAATAATATTCATTGAAAATATATTTTGATTGTATTTCTCACCCGATACGCTCGGCTTTTCATATGAAAATTCTTCATTAAGTGTCTTCTGGTCATACAATGGTCGGCTGACTCGTAAATGCACAACGGGGTCCAGTTGTTTTTCAACATCATCTGTATATCAATTTATTTGAATTAATGAAATTTGAATTTCAACTGTCAGCACATGCAGTAAGCAACCAAAAACTCACCGAGCAAACTCATGCTAAAAAATGAAGCCTTGAAAATTATGAACGATTTTCCTTCTGCATGAGTTTGAAATACACTGACGAAACTTCTGACAACTAGTTCTGTGTAGTTCTAAGCGGAAAAAAAGGATCATTGAAAAACAATTAGGCCACGCAACTAACAGCTGATCACTACATATGGAGGGGTGGGGGGCGCTTGTTTGTTGACGCACTGCGCTAGTCAAGGAGCGCTCTATCGTTAAACGTGTGGTAGTGATTGTTATTTTGTTGTGACATGTAATTGTGATATTATTATTATTGTTATTATTATTATTTAGAGTAGTTATATTTATGTTGCTTTTGGGTCCTAATCTCGGATTTGAATTTTTGAATTTCTAAACTTTTTGATATTTTTGCAATTTTCAAAAATTGACGTTTTCAAATTTGGGCACTTTGATAATTTTGTCACATGTTTCAAATATTTGGAATTTTCAACTCTCCTCAAAAATGAAAATTGACAAATTCGAATCTTCGCGTTTCTCGATAATATATATATGTAACATGGCCCTGGACACGTGCCCAATACAGGCAAACCAGCAATTTTGATGATGGTAGCAAAAATCAACATTAACGATGTTTTTTTAAATAAAAAGTGAACGACTGGCGGAAAGGCGGGAAATGAGTCGACAACTTTTATTAAGTTAAATAACAGAAAAAATTTGCTCATTTGTACTGTTTCTTACAAAGCTAGATAAATTCAGAAATCCTTGGTCGCTTGTTTTCGCATTACATTAGCATTCCTGTTATTTTTTGTAGTAATTATCACATAGTGATTATTTTTTTGGTTTTGCTCGTCAAAATACATTATAAGATCACTCGTGGTTGGTACCGCAAGATGGCGGCAGATGTGGGAGAAAACTGTAGAAAATTCCAGTGATAATTTACCTAGTTTCGAGCAAGCAGAAACTCGGTATATAACCCAAGTATAATACTGCCCAGCCCTGCATGTACAGTAGAAAACCCAGCCTCTCATGGCAGGTGTTGCGCCGGTATAAACGGACCCCTTTCACCCACACACATTTTGTGGTTGAGCATTTTTACATGGTCCTGAAGAATCTCCCCCATTATCTCCATTAAAACTTCATATTGCCCATTATTATCGATTGTACGTATAAAATCTATATTACCTAGTAGCGGCTACCCGCAAACTATACTATATCAGTGATTTGTTATTCTAGGCGGAAAATTGACAAGAAATTATCCATTTGGGGAGGAATAGTCACGCGTGTGCCTCGTGTATGCTGTGTGGACGCGTCTAACTGTCAAAGGAGGCACCTTAAACCGCACCACTTGCAGCTAAGACCGTAATTTAGTTTGTCAATCAATAATTCGGAGGTACGCAGGCCGTCAACTCCGTAACAATGAGGTACTGCCCATACTATAATCATTCATTTTTTGTTTACCCTGTTGCCGCATGATTATTGCATGGAATAATGAAAATGTGGGTCGTAATTTACTTAAATCAATTATTTACAACGGAATAAACAGACGAAAAGTTGGTATGGATTAATGTGGGAAAATTATTCACAATTGGCGGATTAACATGCGGCCATGTTTGCTCCATTGATGTTCCTACACAACACACCGCGTCTCCCATTTATTAACCTGATGTTTGTTCTAATTTTGGCATATTAGTCCATGTTTTATGCTATCGTTACTTCTTAATTTATAGCCAGTTCTAAGTTTAGGTTTCAAACTTGGAATCCAATATAGTGCTATGCGTCGACATAGGGCACTGTTTAAGAATAATTGACAAATGAACGCATTGCGTGGAAAAAGTTGGTCATTGTTTATTGGGCATTTAGTATACTCAATTTTTGCGCTCGACATTTTCTTCTTTCCCCCGATTTTTTTCAAACAGATGGTAGATTCGTAGAAGCTACTTAGCATGCTCGTTTACCCAATGTTGTGTTTGGGTTCCTATCGACGAAAATAAAATATGACCTTGAACTTGAAGCCGAATTAAGTAAAAAAAAAGTGACAGTGCATATCTCTTAGGAAAGTAATGAAGTTTGGTGGGGGGAAATAGACAATATATATAGTGTGATTAAATTTAATCGTGATTCATTTCCCATATCTCATCACATTTATTTAGACGTAATTTTAATCTCTACGAAAGTATGGCGAATTTTTAACATGGACTATCTACATCGAGAATGCGCATTTTTATTTTCTCGCAATTCCTTTTAATAACTAACTATTCCGTTATCGTTCAATATGACGTTTACTTTCCCTATATGCAGGAATAATCAAATTGAGAAAATGAAAATTATCATACTTGCAAACAAAATTGTTCACATGATTATTTTTTCCTCATTTTGTTGTTGTTTAGTTCACAGCCTCTTAGGAAAAATAAAAATTTCTGTAAATACAGTTCAAAATATAAAAATTTGTTGAAATTTTGAAAATTGACTATTGAAGCAGATATACAACGATGGTAAAAATTTAATGACGATTGACTAAAATTTTTTTTCATTAATTTGTTTAAACAATATAATATTGATTCGCAAAATCAAATACAATATAATAATTTTCTATGGCTATCGCTTCAACTAATTAACGCATTGAAATATCAATTGAAAATTATTAGCGATAAATATAACGAATTATAGAAAGGGTCATAAACTTTTGTTTTGACTATACGGGTTGAATATCCTTAAAGCTGTACTAGATGTGGTATCTACACGGTGTGTCCAAAAAAACCGAACTTTTTGTATATTGAATAAAATACACATCATATTATTTTTGAAAGTTATTATTTATTCAAAACAGGTTCCATTAGAACATATAAATTGAACTTTATGCAGCCATTATGATTTCGTCAATTCTAAAATCGAATGAGCAATTAACATTCCACGTTTTCTTTACAGCGGACGATCACAGATGACGCCAGTCAACGGCAAGAGGCCAAATCCTATGCCAGTTCGATATAACACAGAGTCATCAGCCCAGCACTTTGATCTGATTAAATATATTTGTGATTGTGAGTCAATAGAAAGTCTAATTTATGTGAAAACTGAAATAATTGTAATCTGATCATTCATATTTTTTATCTTAGCCTGGGACTCGGTGTCCAGGGAACTGAACATGAGTCATAATCAGTCCCATGGGGATTCACGAAGTTATCGCAATGGAGCGTCAGTAACGTATTATCAGGAGAGGGAACCCAATCCACTTTTAAAAGGTACTATCATTGACTGTTGAGTTTTTCATAATAGTCAATTTTATCATGATATCATGTTGCAAAGCGGGATCCAAGAAACATGGAGTGAAATCTGTGCCATGAAAAAATTGCATGTTCGTTTTACTTCACAAATCTTGGAATTTCAACATTGTACAATTAGCCGAAAATTTTCAAAATTTCGAAATGTTCAAAAATTATCAACAGTTTTAAAAATAAAAAAAAATGGATTCAATGAATTATCAAATGCAATCATTTTTTTTTTATTTAACGTTGCTGCATTTTGGTCCTAACTTACAAGTCCTAAGTGGAGATTCTAGCGAGATCTCGAATGATGAATTCAAGATTAGTAAAACGTGCAAGGATTAAAAAAACCAACCGTGCCCATTTGTATGCATCTAAAACATGAATGTGTGAAGCCTAGATCAGCAGTCACTGGCTTTATATCTAATTTGAACACAGTTTGAACCAAATTTTCATTGGAACATGAAACTTTTGTGGTAGAAAAAAATTTACGTTTAGTTCATATATATATTTTTTGAGACCTGTTCTGCTAGAACTGGAAATGAGCTAATCGAATTGTAGCTTACCGGGTGCGATGGGCTTTTCCAGGCTTGAGAATTGCAACGTTCACTGCGCCTATCCATATAAAAATGTGTTGTATAGTTTTGTGAGTAGGCTTATTGCTTTAATCGTGAGGTCTTGTAAGGCCATATTGGGGATGTTATCCACCTCAAGGGCTGATTTGTTTTTTAGTGTTTGTAGTTGAGAGGTTCCTACGACAGGTGTAGTTTTTTGACATTCCACAGTTGTGAAAAAGAAAACGTAGGTCGGCTTGGTCAGCTCTCTAGCTGATGGAGTTGTATGCAGCTCAGGGAATACACGGGTCCGGAGGAAATGTATGTTCCTCTTGAGATTTTCAATGGTCGCAACGTGTTAAGTGGCAGGTAAATCGGTCTCTGCTCTACTGGATGCCGTCACTTGCACTCTTCTTTTATGGGCATTCCTAAATTTATCTCAGTTCGTGCATTCCCTGTTATTAGATGTGTGGGTTTCTTCGCGCACTTGAGCCACATGCTAGTGCAGACTTTAACGTCATGATCGTCAGCGCTTTTGACGCATCTCAAATTGAAATTGCAATGCAGGCTTGCACAGCCAAATCTTTAGCACCTGAGGCATTGTGTGGGCTGTACAGTTTTCACGTACTTTTCTATCTTGTATGTGTGATATCAAATTGTTTCGACATTAGCGAATCTGCTCAATGTCACTTCAGGATCAACCGTGATACCAAACATCGGTAACGGTCTACTCACTCCGCGTTCGCCGTCTTTGGTCATCTTCACGAACTGCCGAACCAACAGTACGTTGAATCCATGTTTTGAGATTTCTTAGTAGAGACATTGGTGATTTGCAAATTGCATAAAAAAAAAATTCTAATATATTATGTTTCTTTTGAATTTGAAAATACAGCTGGTAAAAATAATTTACATCACCTCAGTTTAAAAACATTGAAGAATGTGAAAAAAAGTTTAAATTTATTCTCAAACCTTATTATACGAACGCACTGAAATTGGGCCCATCCTCGACAGATTCAAGCACTTGACGACACATTTGGCGCTAGATAAGCTGGACCATATTCTGGATGTCTGTCATAAGCGAAATACAAAAACCAGATCACGTTATAAATACCCCCCGCAAATTCTTCTCGAAAATCTGAAGGCAATTCGAGTTGAACAATACGGCAACGACTTCTGGGGAGAACGAATTGATCCATAGTAACAATAATTGCTCTGTACTTCTCCCTAAATATTGCATCATCTCTAAATGTATCATTTGCGCCGTATAAATAATTATGTGAAACCAACATAAAGTTCAATTTTTTTTCTGTATTTTCGCACCTCTTGAGAACCCTACCCCGTCCATAGTACGGGCATAAAATGAAGTATATTTATTTTACACCAAAATCGATTCAATTTTGAGACCAAGACGCAATTGAGGTGATACCGAAACGAGACGAGACCATGGTGTTAGCGACTACTACAAGACCGAGACGATGCTTAAAGTTGGAGTACCGAAGACGAGACGAAAGTGCGTTTTGTAATGGCGAAATTTCCCTTATACTTTACGTAGATTACCACGCTGAAATTTTTTTACCCCGA
This sequence comes from Asobara japonica, assembly GCA_026005395.1. Classification (NCBI taxonomy): domain Eukaryota; kingdom Metazoa; phylum Arthropoda; class Insecta; order Hymenoptera; family Braconidae; genus Asobara; species Asobara japonica. The sequence continues at coordinate 2,408,296 of BQMI01000479.1, read as the reverse complement.
CAAATGGTAAAATTAGCTGTCCTCGTCTGATGATAAATCGTCCAATGATTTTAGACTTTGAACCATTCAACCTGGAGGCCTGGTGGGGTCGACGCGTCGTCCAAAGCATCACGAGGAATGCCAATTCCTAGTGCCAGGCCCCCTATAACGATCACGCCCGTAACTTTACTCACAGGTATAAAAAACAGAAGAAATAAATTGTTTAACAGCGTATGGACTATTCTACTTTGAAGCATTCTACATGAGTAATGACAATCTCATCGACTCTACAACAGCGCCTCCAAAGAAGTCAACGAAAATAGTCCACACACTGATTCCTTACCTTCAAACAGTTAATTCAAATCATAATGCACATAGTCTTAACATAAAACTCGGCTCTCAAATAATCATACCGCAGCTTTCCTTTACATTCCTATTTGTTTAGTAAGTAAATCACATGAATGAGTTCTGCATTATTGATAGAAAATGAGCGATGGGAGGGGGTGGATGGTAAAGGGTATGGACTATACAAACAATTATTAGGGAAAGAATCACAATGAATGCAATAGGAGCGCTCATCACTTACATTGGCCAAAATTTTGCACCAGTTTATCATAGAAATAATAAACATAATATTTGTAAAATAAAAGACAACAATGATGACACCACGTTTCGTAGCTTTGAAAAACTTACGAAGAGTACTTTTCGATTATAAGGAAACAAGTAATTTAACCGACACCTATTTATATTTATGTATTAACGTAATGTACATCTTTGCGTTTAAGATTAAGAGAATAATGTTTATATCTATATGAAACGAATAAATAACGTATAATACCTTTGTACTGCAGACCCCGATAAATCCTGATGTTTTTTTTTCAAGACTTTTTTTATGCGTTTGTGTTTGAGGTTACGTATGTGAGGAAATGGACCAGGAGGCTCTGAAATGGGAAATCCCTTGATCATCCACATCTATGACGATATTTTTTCGTACCTCTTCAGGATCGTAAACATAAAGTCAGCTGTCTTCCGGTTTCCACCAGGTTATTTTTCTTTTATTACTTTGATTTCCATTTCTTGCCGCCATCCATCAAGTGGCGCAGTTGTGACATTTTCAACCAATCCTCGATTAAAATACATCGGTCCATTCGTGTTAGCTGTTCGGTAGCCATTACAAGCGTCGTTATTGTGAGTTGTTCCCAAAATGAAGTGCGGAAGCCTCGGTCAACTGGAGCGCTGCTATGACAGCTACGCTTTTTACGTAGTGGAATCGTAATGGAACCTTGTTGAGTCCCTCGCTCCTATAACAGAAAATCCTATATGCTACATTCTCTATAGAAAGAAGAGGCGACGCAAGCCAATATCGATGTATACCGATATTATCGAAAAGCGTAAGACCGAAACCGACGCGACACCAGTCTGCGTGGTGGAAGAAGGAAGTGAGCGTGTGAAGCACGCGCGGGCGGACTCGTATGTGCAAAAGTGGGAATATCCAATTCATGTGGCAATATTTTTATGAAGACTCTTGGCCTTCGGTCCAGCTCACCCGTCCGCGTTTGCTGTGTCTCGTGTAACACTCGGGTTTCATCAAAACATTGCCGCACGCGTGTCGATATTCCCCCTTTTACACACTTACGGACTTGGATTTCTGAACACCGGTTTTCTATGCACATATGACGTCATGTCCCCCAACCAACCTTCCATTGGTAAATCTCTACGCCCCACAGGCATACAAATTTGTTAACATACACACACAGGTCTCCTCGTGCGTCATCCCACATCATCATTCATTAGAAAGCCATCAATATTTCAACGCCCTCGGTAAACGTATTCTCCACTATCGCTCAAGCAGGGGCTGGCTCAACCGACTGTTATATCTACAGTCGGTTCCGGGAACAGACCCCCCCCCTCCCTCCCTCTGCCCTCCTCGCTGTAGATGATTTGGAGTCGAAGTTCAAGGTGGGTTTGAACTCTGCTATACTGCTACTGTCCCTAGGGTCCCAAAATCGCCATCGGTGACGGGGAGAATCGATGGGGAGTCAACATGCTACAGACACTAGCTATCAATCTTCCAAACAGTTCGTATCAATTGAATCTAGAAAACGGTGGAGATTATCAGAGTGCAGAACATGGGGCATGATCCAAGGAAGAGTATCGTTACGCATATTGGAATAAGTTGTGTAGCTGAAAACTAAAAGCTCAGAAGTCTCAAGCTCGGCTGCACGACATCTCAAGAAAATGTCAGACGGTGTCGATTTCAATAATTTCTTACTAATTGAAATCCTACCTGGCAGATGGATTGTAAAGCGTTCCAGGTATCATGTTGAAGAAGTATCTGTGAGGGGTCCTGATAGGCTCAGTTGAAGTGCCCTGGACACACAGCTAACTGACTAAATATTCTTATTACTTGAAGATACTCGAAAAAGGACGGATATTTTCCATCTCTCTCATTTACTTCATCCCTCTCCCTCTCTCTCTCTAAAGATCCAGTTGGTCACCAAATGTACTTAGACCCAAACATATGTTAAGGTGTACCTTTATCTACCTGAGGTGTAAATGACCTTCTACCTCGACGTGTTTCGTCTCGTTATATGCATTCTCTTCAGATCGTTATATGCATTGTGTTTAATGAAAGGCATGTTTGAATGCCTTCTACGGGCACGAATGATGATATTGCAGCACAATACCATCAAAGCAAAGGGTTATCCATGATTAATGGAGCAAGTAAGAAAACAGCGAAATTGCTCCGAAAGCAAAGGTATAGAAGCCGCCAGTGCGATTCTGATTTTGCGCAGACACATGGCGCACGCAGCTACTGTGGCTTCTGATTTCAGGATGAGAACTCCGATTTTGTAGGTGCATAACGCGTTCGGCATCACAAGCATAGGCAAATTCATGCGGACCCCTCCCACTCCTCACCTGCTATTTTGAAAAGTTCCTTTGATTTATGCCATGTCAAGCTGTACTTACTCAAAACCATTTGTGTCACTGATAAATTAATTTGAACTTTGTTCAACTTAGAAAACAATTGTTAAATCGAAGGGCTTTGGTGCAGTGGCCACTCAGTCACAAGTGGTGCATCTGCCTACTACTACGGGGAACATCCGTGTGTGCTATCGGCGGTACCTATGGAAGTTAACCGCACGGCCTCGCGGAATCCCATCCGACGCGGAGATGGGGCGGGTCCCATGGTTGGCGCCCACCGACGCAGCGCGAGGATTTCTGGAGGTTTACCCCGTGCCCAGTACTCCCGTCCAAGTAGTGCTCCAGAGCAGCTACCAAGCCGGAAATAAAAAAGGCCACTCCCAATTTGTTGAGATACATTTCTATATACGTAGAGAAGCAGGTGACTCTCAATTCAAAGTTGATCAATCCTCAAACTAAAAACCAGATTCCTTCTTCAATGCGGAATTCCGTGATTCGGAACGCTAAACTCACGCATCAGCTGGAATTCGGCTAAGTGTCGTTTTCCTATACCTATGTGTTACTGCACTAACACCCAGAATTCATTGGAAGCTCGGGCCAGAGGGATTGGCGAGACAAGCGGCATCATCACTCTACGCGATGAATTTCCATGTGATCCCTGCAGCAGTGTCACGCAGGAGGCAATTTTTCCGGTGAACGAAGGGTGGTCTAGAAGAGGTGTGGTGGACAGAAGAACGGTATATACTTACGTCTTTGGAAGGAATTTTCGGACGCGTGCGCGACCGGTTAACTGTGGGCGGCGGGCGGGGGCGCGGCCATGGGAACAGGGAGCGTTGTCTACTCAGTTGGGTTTGGTGCGCGAACTGTGCGTTCTGCCAAAATCCGCGAAAGTCCCACTGACATTTGACCGTACCCTGATAATCCACACCTAAAAAAACATTTTTTATTTTTTTTTCAAATTCCCCATTTTTTTAAGACCTCAAAAATGTGCGGTACCTTGATATTCACGATTTCCCGTAAATTGAAAATATTCTTGACGTTGACTCTGGTTTTTAAAAAATGTCTTGCAGAATGAAAATTCATGGGTTTGGAGACACGGCCTTCAACACCTTAACGGCATTGCCAGTGTTTCGGTGCGTAGATATAAAATATATATATTTGTTGCACTCAGAACATCACGACTTAGTTTTTGACTTTGTTTGTTTAGCTTCATTAATTAATTTTTCCACACTTCCAGTTTTTCACTTTTGCATTCAAACGGTTTTTTATGTCAGTGTCTTTCAATTCTGGCACGAGTTTTATTCCCACAACATACACTAGGCATTCTTTGCTGGTGCACCGGATTGTCGTAGGTCATGCTGTCGATACCAAACTCAGGGATCAGTAAAAGCTCTCAAATTTATTTGATAAAATTGTTCAAGCCTTTGGTGGTAAACCACATGTGATGTGAGCCTCTGATCCTATTTCCGGGATTTCTAGAATTTGAAAAATGACACAGTGGCAGCATAAAAAACATCATTGCATGGAGTTTCATAACTATGCAATAACTTTTTTTTACGTTACATAAGCAAAATTATTAAGGTCAAGCCTATTGTGAGAGTTATTAAAAAAATTATGAAAATATTGTATCTTGCTGCGTCAATTTCATCAATACTTTGGCATGATTGGAAAAAACGGTTTAGAAAAGCTAAGTGGGCCCAATTTTTTCTCATGCAGACAATTCCTCATGTGCACCAAATTTCATTACGATGTAACTATTTTCGGATTTTCCTTCTGAAAAAAGTTTTTTTTTTTATTTTAAAAAGGCAAAACAACGAAACGAAAAATTGTTGTACCTTAGTGAAACTTCATGATGCACTGATGGATGATGAGAAGCATAGCGTTGCATTTTGTCAGCAATCTGAGCAATACTTCACTGAACATCACTGAACATCTTATTAAAAACATGAAAATTGGTTGAATTTTTAGTCCTCGGTAGAGCTAGGGACTTATTGAATCGTTTTTGAGCGACGGACTTCAAAATCGTTTTGGCACCACAGTTCCCCTCCGATGTACAACTTGGTTTGTTCAAACGAATCCCTGATCGTTAGGGAACCTATTCCCTGATAAGCAAGCAGCCGTCTAGTGTTCTGCCGAAGAGCCCATCCCGGACTCATCTAAATACTAGGACATCAATATATTCTCGGTAATCAAGTTTGTATAGATGCTATATCATGATCGGTACCCAGAGCTAAGGTAACGTAGACGAAGGGAAAACCGGAAGTACATCCGTTATTCGGGCAAACTCTCGGGGAAGAGCGCCCCGTGAATTAAAAAGTAGAACTCCACGATAAGTCACCTAAAAAGCAGAGAGAGTAGAGCTAAGGTGTGTAGAGCCAGGTATTGTGGAGCTTTGATCTCGTCGATGCCAAAACAGGAAACGTTCTTCCGAATGCCGCCGGTGGCGCTCACTGCGACCCTTCCCCTCTTGCGCTCATCATCCCCACCACACACTCCACGCGGCGTCAAGCGTCCAAATCCCAGTCATAACAATTCAATTTTTTTTTCATTTCCTTCTTGGCATTTGCTTTCCACTCCTACTGGTTATAACCCAAATGATCCTGTAATAGGAAAAATAATAAACAATGAATATTTGGTCGAAAACGAAATCGCGCGATTGTTGTCCTTCAGACCTCGCGTACATGAAGGCCTGACTTTGATAGTCGGTCCATTGGTAACAAATCACTATATATACAAGTGTCCATCCACTGCTTTCGTTCTCCAGGTGCTTTTCTCAGACGGCAATGAGAAAAAAACTATACTTGTTCCTTAGAGGACGCACAATTCGAAATAGCACACGTTATCACCATTTTTCTAGCAATACACTTGCGCGAGTTGTGTTGCTCCGTTTCAAGAGACGTTCCATTTACCGGTCCCATTGTAATAACATTGTTGCAATAATTCAACATTCAACTTTGCAGTAACAAATGCCTACATAGTTTTGAGCATTGAAAATTTGGTTCAATAATTAAACTACAGCAAGTACATTCTTAATATTTTCGTCCTTCGAAAACTAATCTCAATATTATGTCCATATGGATACAAAGCATAATTTTTCCTTAAGATATCGATATAATTTTTTATTCAGGAAATAGTAGTATAGTTTCATGAACCAGAGATATTATAGGAGAGGGAGTGATAAACAAATTGACAATTGGCTCCATATTGAGGTTAAGGGAACTCTGGGGACCTGGGATGTAACTGGGAAAGCCCGAGAAAACCCAACTCGAGTGCCCGAGCGCGACACTGGGATTGGCTCAAAAAACACAAATAAACCCAACTCAAACCCAACACTGGAAATAAGTTTGCCGGTCGAGCGCGTACACTCGGCCCCGGCTAGACCCCGGCTCCACTTTCTACTCGGATGGGCATGCCGAGATCTAGTTTTTATTTTTACATGTCATTCGAGTCCAGACTAGCGGTAGTTTCATCATGCTAGGGTCTGATTCTGGTGACAACTTGATCCGGTCTTGACGTGTGCCACAACCTGATCGACGATGATCATATCTTGTCAAGACCTGATAATGTAATCCGACCTGTTTAATGTAATCCGACCTGCCTAATGTAATCCGACCTGTTTAATGTAATCCGACCTGTTTAATGTAATCCGACCTGTCTAATGTAATCCGACCTGCCTAATGTAATCCGACCTACCAAATGTAATCCTGATTATTATCACGACAACCATCTATGGTGTGCCTTCTATCGATACATGACATACTTTGCCCCGATCAATTTTCCATGACTCCAGCCTGCTGTATTTCTACCACATCTCGACCTCATGTGACAGCACATTACCGTATGCACCTAACCAGAATTTCTAATCGGGATACTGCAATATTAGCTGTGCATTGTTCTGATGAGGTGAAACCACCTCACCTTGATCAAGTTTGCCGTGCCCTGGCAGGATACTATATTCTTCAACATAGTAGCTGGGTACGGACGACAATGGCCGACAATAGCTTCCTTATAATCAAAACCTGTGTTAGGTCAAGCTGGTAAAAGAAACTAGTGACCACTACCTAACATTCAACCTCTATCAGTGGATCAAGGAAATCAAATTTAAAATAACTGACTGGAAACGAACTACTTGGGATAACAAACTCAAAAACATAAACCTTGGGGATCACTCAATATGGCGCATTGCAAAGTATTTCAATAAGACCGGAAAAGGTTCTAGTCTGATACCAAAAAGTTCGCCAACGAAATATGTACAGATGCCTATGATGAAGCAGGTACGACTATAAGAATATGCTTAGATTATATGTACTGTTTCGATCACAGGAAATGCTAATGGCATCGCTTTGAACTTAGTTAGTAAATCAATCAATAAAGATGCTAGAATACTTGAAAACGCAGCGTCTCTATAACAATGAATCAACTATCGAAATGGAAAATGCATTCAGGTGAATGCTGCTAAAAGAGAAGCAATCATATTCATGATTAGACCCACGATCACATATGATCCTCCTGCCTGGCGCCATGCAGCAAAGCCTCACTTGAATCAACTGTAAGTTATATGGACAATAAATTTCTACGAATAATAGGAAATTGCAGAATGAGAACCCCCATTTTGAATATGCATAACGTGTCAGGCTAGATGGAATTTTTGGAAAAAAAAAAAAAAAAAAAAAAAAAAAAAAAAAAAATCAAATCGTTCCAGCTGTTCAGGAGAAATCGTGTCACAAAAAAATGCTCGCATACGCACACACACACACGCACGCACACACACATACAGACATTTCATTGAAGACGTGTCAGGATGATGCCAAACGTCCAGAAAAGTGAAAAATTCATCGATCTGACACTTTTCATTTTCGGGATCATTACAATAACTTTCCCTATTGGGAAGTTACTGTTTTCGATTTTGCCAAATTTAACATTGGGGTCTTATGCGGAGGCAAACTTAATTTTTTTTAAATCGAATTTTTGGCCCCGTGCGCGTCTATACTATCTAATTGGGACCCCTAGATGACACTTCCGTCGATTTCGGGTTGAAAAAGTCAAATTAATTTTTTTCGATTTTGGCCAAATTTAACATTGGGGTCTTATGGGGAGGCAAACTTAATTTTTTTAAAATTGAATTTTTGGCCCCGTGTGCGTTGATATTATCCAATAGGAACCCCTAGAAGATATTTCCGTCGATTTTGGGTCGAAAAATTGAATTTAATTTTTTTCGATTTTGGCCCAATTTAACATTGGGGTCTTATGGGGAGGCAAACTTAAATTTTTTAAAATCGAATTTTTGGCCCCGTGCGCGTCTATACTATCTAATTGGGACCCCTAGAAGACATTTCCGTCGATTTTGGGTCGAAAAATTGAATTTAATTTTTTTCGATTTTGGCCAAATTTA